>CM076570.1:1153985481-1154734066 GCA_034641835.2 Pinus albicaulis
TGACTACAAACAACTACTTGACTGACTCTGACTCTCTCAGACTGGTACTGACTAGGATGAATCGAACTGGTGGAAGCTTCATGTTGGTGAAGTGGCCTGAACATCTTTATTTCTTTGACTTCTTCTGAACCTTCTCTTGTGAGCATGTCAGCAAGATAATTTTCCGCACCAGATTTGTAGACTATATCAAAATCAAAACCTTCAAGCCACAATGCCCACCTCAATATCCTGGTACTCCCTTGTTCTAGTAGCTTTTTGTTTGCCAAAATACTTTTCATATGCTTCAGGTCTGTTCTGACAATAAATCTCACATTTTTCAAAAACAGATGGAACCTTTTAATTCCTCTTTTGACAACAAGTATCTCCTTATGGGAAGAGGGATACTTTTTCTCTGTATCATCAAATGTTCCAGAGGAATAGGCACATACTAATTCTTTTCTTCCATGCTTATGGAGAAGTACAGCTGCCCATCTATGATCAGAAGCATCTGTTTCAAGAATAAAAGGAAGATTAGTATCAGGAAGCTTTAACTTTGGCAATTCATTAATCTTACTCTTAATATTCCTGACTGCTGTAGTCATTTCTTCTGTCCATCCTGATGCCTGCTTTTTCAATCTTCTTTGTAGCACTTTAGTGTCTTCTGCTTGGTTTTCATAGAATTGCCTTATATAGTTCAGACATCCAAGGAATCTTTGTAAAGTTCTGACATCTGGGATTACATCAAGAAACTTTAACAAATGAGTAAGAACATGAGGTTGCAGGTTAACATGCCCTTGTTCTATGTGCAGACCCAAATAATCTATTCTGACTTTTCCGATTTGGAAATTTTCTTCTGAATCAGAAAGTACCAAACCATGTTTGAAGACCAGTTCATAAAACTTCTCTAAGTGCTTTTTATGGCTATTTACATCTCTACTAAAAACAAGCAAATCATCTATATACACTATGATATACTCCTCCCCACCAAAAATGTCTTCCATCCTTTTTTGGAATTCAGAAGGAGCATTTTTCAGGCCAAAGGGCATGACAGTCCATTGATATTGCCCATGTGGAACAGTGAAGGCGGTTTTGTACCTGTCAGCAGAAATGATGCCAATTTGCCAAAACCCACTTTTCAAATCAAACTTGCTAAAAAAATTTGCGTGAGCAATTTTTGCAAGTAAGAGTTCTTTATTAGGTAAAGGATACCTAATAGGAATTAATGCATCATTAAGAGCCTTATAATTGATAACAAGCCGTTTTTTACCGCGCTTTTGTTCACTGTGCTTGTTGACATAAAAGGCTGGGCAAGCCCAAGGGCTCTTACATGGCTCGATGAGCTTCTGATCTAGCAGCTGACTAATTTCTTGCCGACATAACTCCTGTTCTGAAGGACTCATATGATTAGCGCTAGCTTCTTGTGGTTTAGAAACGTAATTTTCTTTATATGGAAGAGCCACAAAATACTTTTCTCTTGTCCAAAAAGCATCTGGACGGCTAGCTGTACATTCTTTCTTGAGCTTATTGGAAATCCCTTCAAGGGTTTGAGGACCATGGAGTTCTGCATGCTTGAAAATTTTGTTGATCTTTGTAAGATCCTGCAGGCTGCTCTGAATTATATCTTCTTCTGCTAGCTTCACATTAACTCGATAATCACTGGAGGATGGTAGTTCAACTGTGCCTTCTTTAGTGGTGAATGTGACTGTTCCTTTGCCAAAAGTTACCGGCAGAAGTTTATTCAAAAAGTCCTGTCCTAACAGAAAATCAAAACCTGAATCAAAACTATACAAAGTGACTCTCACCTGGACATTATTCAAAAATATAGGAAAGTCTAGAGCTATATGATTTATTGCCATTAAATCTTTTGTGATAGCTCGAAATTTTACTTTAGTGGGCTACCAATAATAACTGGGAATAGCACCATATTTGCAGACACTTCTCATAGCACCAGAGTCAATTTGGGCATCTAGAGTGTATTCCTTAATCTTGGGCAACTTAATCTTTATAGGAATCACTACTCTATCACCAATACCCATTATCTTAACATCTTCTATAAGAGGAACTGTTTCTTTATATTCATAGGGAACATCTTTAAGGAGTAAATTTTCCAATTTAGAATTGCAATCATCATAATCTGCAACTAGCATTTGCAATTTGGATGCTAGTTGAACCATTTCTATCCTAGTATGATGAATTGATGATTCTAAATCTTTGATCTTTATTTGAAGAGAACTGATTTTATCCATACCTTCTGATGGGCTTTCTACAATTCTTAGTGGCAGGAACATTGAATCAAATTCTTTTTCAATGAAATCTTCATCACCAAATATTTCTTTTTTAGCTTTAGAGGGCAACTGCTTCTCTAAGCTTTCCAATTTTTCTGTCAATCTTCCTCTAGCAGTGAACTATACTAGGTCAAGCTGAGCTAGTTCAGCTTTGACTGCTGTAATCTTCATCTGCAAATTTTCAGAAGGATCTAAGTGAAACATTTTTATATCAGGTATGAAAGTTTCTTCTAAATCAGAAGAGTCTGTATCTAAATTCAATTGCCTGATATCTGGCAAATCATCTGCAGAATCATAAGAAGAAGAGGAAGAACTTGACACCTCAAAATATTCACAATCAGAATGAGATATGAGATCCCATTCTCTTGGGTCATGGATTGTAGAGAAGATATCCATAATTTTCATCTACTTTTTATCCTTCTTTTCTCTACATGTATTTGCATAATGTCCTTCCTTCCCACAAATAAAACAAGTAACTTTCTTGGAAGGTCTTGCCCTTTTCTTAAATACCATCCTTTTTCTTTTAAAGCTCGTCTTGGAAGGATAATATTTCTTTTTCCTGGGAATATATTTTCCTGGCTGACAAGAACAATGATTTTTGGCTTTTTTGGCAACTTTATACTTAGACTTCTTATGGCATCCAAAATCATATGTTTCAGGAAAATTATTGCATAGATTGGTACTAACATGCATCTGCTTTTTAAAATTCTTTTTGGCCTTCCAGCAACACACTCCTTTTGTAGAATAGTGACAATCAATTGATGTACTGCAGCAAATGATAGATTCTCAATATTGACTCTATTTAACTCAAAATACTGGTTTATTAAATCTGGAATTTTTCCAGGGATAGAGGCAATATAGTATCTTAAGTAGGCAACATTATGAGGATCTTCAGCTTGGTAAAGCAGCTTTTGCATAGTACAAAAGTACTGTGGCAGATAATCAATGTTGCACAATCTTTGAGATAAAAACATTTGTGCATGATGTGCTGAGTCTTCGGGTACTACTCCAACAAATTCATGTTTCATGGCATCAAACAGAGCTTTCAAGGGATCTGTTTCATTTTCAACTATTTGGGTCATTTCCCTATCAGAAAGTTTGTCCCACCATTGCTTGAAAATACCAGTAAAAGACCAGACAATCTGTGTAACTATGTCAGACCAACTTCCTTTTGTTTCTGCTTTTTTCTGCAATGCCCAAGCATGAATGTTATGCAAAACATTAATTAATTCTTCATGACTTAAAAAATCAATATTGATTAGCAAAGTATTCCCATATCCTTTGCTAGAGGGATTCTCAAATCTTGCAGCAGTAGCTTGCAGGTTTGTTGAGTATCTACCAAAAGGACTAGAAGCAGAGGCTTCATGGGCAGTGGTTTCTTCTTGGCCTCTATTAGTTTTGTGTGAGAAGAAATAGGGCTCATGTCTGTCTCTTTTAGAACTTGGTTCCCCTTGTAAAGTTTCCCCAGTGGTTCTAGAAGTACCTGTAACTCCAGACATGGCTAATATGTCTTTTTGAGCAGATGGTTGGCCATTTTCAATCAAACTTTTTAGACTTACATATTTCTTAGGCAACCTGCAACTTTCAACTGGAGGTAAACCTTTTAGCCTTTCTTTCATTAAAGTTATTTTCTCTCTGGCTAAATTTATTCCCTTCTGGATTCTTTCAATCTTTGTTATACCAATATTCTCTACCCCCTTAAAAAGAATGTTGTTAATGTATTCATTCGTCTTGGTATATGTTGATATGTAATGAAATCAAAATGTCTTTCAAGTAAACGAATACACAAATACAATCTCAAAATGCATGGGTTTCAAACCGAATAATGACCGTTATGTTGAAAAAGAACAAGCTGCAAATCCAAATTCACAAGCAACGTGTGTATGCCGAGGTTAACTGCCTCGGTTAATAGTTCCAAAACAACACTATATTCAGAGACATTGTTTGTAGTTGGTCCTAGAAAAATACATTGTAAGTTAATCAACTCACCAACAGGATCATAAATTACCCAGGTTGCTGAAGACAAGTTCTTGGTACTACGGGAAGCATCATCCGCAAAACCGACATAAGGGGAAATAGACATTTGCATAGAAAACAAGACCCAATAAGCAGAAAAAAAGCTCACAAAGCACATCAAACCAAATCATGCACAAAAATGAAAAAATCACCTATGTACACATATCATGCATGAATGACTCAAGCATAATACTTTTTGAGGTACAACCCATTCCTGGGTTGTGCTAAAGGATACCCTTCATAGTCAATAAGCTCATAAGCCCCATTCTGTAACACACGTTTGACGATGTAGGGCCCATGCCACATGGGTTGGAATTTTCCTGCCCCCAGCTTGTCATGATCTTGGTCATACAGAAGAACGAGATCTCCTTAGATAAAAGAACAAGGGGGAAATGTTTGGTCAAAATGAGCTTTGACTCGCTTCTTTTGTGCTTCGATGACCAAGGCAGCTAAGCAACGAGTTTCGTCCAATCTCTCTAAGTAGAGGAGACGTTCTTCCTCAGGCGAAGTATTAGGTATTAATTCCACAGCGAGTTTGAGTGAAGGGATTTCACATTCAATTGGAAGAGTGGCTTCCAAACCGTATACCAACTGGAACGGGGTAAATTCGGTTGCATTCTTAATCGACATTCGGTAAGCCCAAAGAGCTGAAAACAACATGCGATGTCAGTTTGATTTATGGATCCCAATTGTTCATTGAAGCATTGTAACAAGGACTTTGTTTACGGCTTCAACTTGGCCGTTAGCTTGAGGATAATAAGGCGTTGAGCTATCGTGATGCAGACCCAACTTAGATGTCAGCTCCGCCTTCATATAATCCCAAAAATGAGAACCATGATCGATAACAATGGCTTGAGGGACACCAAATCAAGCAATAACGTGATTGAATATGAATTGTGTCGTTGTCTTACCATCCGCAGCCAGTGTAGGCATTACTTCGGCCCATTTCGTAAAATAATCAACGACGACAATAATAAAGGCATGCCCCCGGCTGAATGAGGGTTACACGTCATAAAATCGATTCCCCATTTGGCAAAAGGACCAACGGTAATGACAGGGTGTAAAGGAACAGGTGGCGCACGCATCTTGCGTTGATATATCTGGCACGCATGACATTTGCGTATTGCAACAATGTAGTCTTTAAAAATGAACGGCCAGAAATAGCCAGCATGAAGGATCTTCTATGCAGTGGCATAACCAAACATGTGACCAGCACAAGCACCACTATGGAAGTCATTTAAAACTTTCTCAGCTTCCTCGAGGTTCAGGCATCGACGGAGTACAGAATCGACTCCAACACGATAGAGGGTATCTCCGACAATATGATAAGGTTACGACTGATGCCAAATGCGACGTCGGACATCTTTCGTTAACTCAGACCTAAAAGTAGATGTGTGGAGATACACAATGATATCACCATACCACATATCGAGGGTGTTAATCAAGAAAAGAGTTTCGTCCGGAATTTTTGATCCTCAGAATGAGAAGGAGCAGAGTCGGCGGGAAGAGAACAAATCAAATCAGCGAAAACAAGCAATTTTTTCGATTTGGTGGTAGTAAACTCTAAATCAAACTCTTGGAGGATAATGATCCACTTCGAGTATTTTCCCCCCAGCAACTGCCAAGATAGAATATAGGTCATGGGATTACAATCAAAAATCACGGTCACCTTGCGTAAAAGGATATAATGACGAAAACGCTGGACAGCTTGGACTGCAGCCAACGGTAACTTCTCGACATGTGCGTAACGTGTTTTAGGGTCGAGAAGGTTCTGAGACAAGTATTAAACGACATGCTCGTTACCGTCATCATCATCTTGAACCAAAACCATGGCGATCGTGCTGAAGGTGGTATCTAGATAGAGGGTGAAATCAAGATGGTAATTCGGAGGACGTAATAGGGGAGCGCTGACAAGCAACATCTTAAGCCTATCAAAAGACTGCTGAGCAATCTCATCCCAACAGAAAGGGACGTCCTATTTTAAAAGCCATGTGAATCCTTTGGCTACTTCGGTGTAGTTCGGGATAAAACGACGTAAGAAATTCGCTTTCCCTTGGAGACTCTGGAGCTGGTGTAACAAGGATGCGGAGGGGAGATTAACAATGGCCTCAACCTTGAGCAGGTCAAGGCGAATTCCATCTTTAGATAAGATCAACCCTAAAAGTGTACCGGAGTCGACGTAGAAGACGCATTTATGCGGATTGAGCCGAATGTTATAGCATCTACAACGAAGAAAGATCTGGCGAAGATGGTCCGGGTGGTCTTTCCGCACAGCTGAATGAGCTGAAAGGTCATCCAGGTATGGTTGAACAATATGACAAATATTGTGAAAGGAATAAGACATCACACGCTGGAATGTAGCCCTGGCATTCTTTAAGCAAAAAGGGAGTTTCTTATACGCAAACGTTCCCCAAGGACAGATAAAAGAGGTCTTGTGTTGATCGGATGGGAGAATGTTGATCTAATTATAGCCAGAAAAAACGTCCATAAGGGAAAAAATCTCACTCCCCGCACAATCGTCAATGATCTGATCAATGAAAGGGGTGGGATAGTTATCCTTAGGATAGGCCCGATTGATATCGCGATAATCAACACAGACACAAATTGCTCCTTTCTTCTTATCTACAGGGAAAATGTTAGAAACCCACTCTGTCAAAGGAATCGGATAAATGAAACTCTCTTTGAGAAGTTTTTCAACTTCAACTTTTATAGCGGCGGCTTTTCGAGGATGCACTGGACAAAGACGCTGACGAACAGGCTTCGCACCTGGGTAGGTGGGAATCTCGTGCACCACAATATTGGGGTCGATTCCAGGCATCTCTTCGTAAGACCAGGCAAAAACATCACAGAATTCGCAAAAGAGGCTGGTATACACTTGGACTTCCTCGGAAGAGAAAGTGACTCCCACATGGATGTTCTCGACAATTCTCGGTTTCACGGAAATGTCGATAGGCATCGTTTGAGTAATGTTACCCAAGTCACCTTCAACAAAGACTTCATGAGTCAAAATAGGCATTTGAAGCGATGGAGAAGGAACTTGAGACGCAAAACGCTCAAGACAGTTAGACATTTCCCCAAGGCCAGGCATAAACGAGGAACGATGATGCCCATTGCTCCACGATATATCTTCGAGAGACATGGTTTCCATGATAGCCTCATCGGATGGAAACACTTCTTTCAAAGGATCAGGAAAATCCGCATCGCCGAGCCAGGGGGATTAAGAATAAACGTCAAGATACATGCCTAAAGGAGCAGCTTCAGGAGGGGGAGAATCAGATGCAGTGGTAAGCTCGCAATAATTTATTTCGATTGGACTAAGTGGCATTGAATCTCCAAATGAATCAACCTGTTCAGGTAAAGGGACGATCCATGGGTCATCTGACCGAGAGACCATATTAACTTGAATGGTATTTGGTGGCGGAAAGGGAAAGATAACCATGAGAGCGAGATCTTTGAAAATACCGGCCCTATACTGTCAAGGGGAGAAGGAATCTGATCCACGTATGGCACGTTGTTCTCGGAAGACGAGGTAAAAAATGACAACTGATCAACAGTAATGATTTTTCCCTCATGTGGAAATTTTAGAAGTTGGAAGAGGGTGGATGGAACACATATCATAGCGTGAGTCCAACTGCGACCGAGTAGAAGACTGTAATTGAGTTTGGCATCAACGACTTCTACTTCAACGTTGACTTTCTTTCCTTGCAACATGATTGGCAAGCTAGTGAGAACACCCAAGGGTTTCGATTCCCTTCCATAAAATGCCTCAAGGGCATTGGGTGACAAAGTCAGCGCTAGAGAGCCAATAGCTTTCTAGCAAGCAGATGACATGACACAGGTAGATGCACCTTTGTCCACTACGGTTCTATGGATGTTGAGACCATTAATGTCGACTTGTATAATAAGCGCAATCTGGTGCGGAAGTCGTGGGATGAAATTCTCTAAGTCAAAAGAGAGAAGGCTATAATCAGCAGGATCAATCCCGTCGATCGCAGATAGTAACGCTTTCCATTGAGACGGACAACTTTGAAGTGCTTCTAACGCGGACATCGTAGAAGGTGCCTATGCTAAGTCCTCAACAATACTGTAATGCTGGGCAGCACGGGCGTTAGGATTATAAGAAGATTCCCGGAGAACACCTTTAGAAGGTGGTCGTACAGTGGGTTCAGCACTGGGCCTTTCAATTTCAAGAGGAACAGATGCAGGTGGGGGAGGAGGACCATCAACGACCTCTTTCCCAGCTACTTGGCGTGATCCGGCATAATCCTTCGACCGAGTAGCAATGGAAACGGGTGCGAAACCGTTCATCATGAATACTTGAGAGCCAAACGATGCAGATGGCGGAGGTTGTTCAACCATCTAGGTCGGCTGAGATGGGAAAGGTTCTTTAAGGACTTCCGGAGTTCCCTTAGCGCCTTTGAGTATTTGACTAACCTCGGATTGTCTAGGACAATCTTTAGTGTAGTGGTCCTCATCACAAATTAGACAGGGATACTTCGGCTTTCACTGTGAACCATCATCAGCACGAGGTTTAGATGATTCCAATTTTGGGGCATCGGCTCTGGCCTTGCATTTTCCCTTCTTTCTCCCCTTGGAATTCTTGTCCGCAGGATTGACTTGCACAGCATTGACCTTCGAGGTTTTACCAGAATCCAGGGTAGTCTGAGGAGCATAATTATTGGAAGAATTTGATTTTATGTTTCCCATTGGAAGACGTGTGTGAAGTTTGAGACACATAACCCATAACGCCGTCAACTGATGGGGTAGACGGTGTTTTAGAGGTCCCAGGTCGTGGAGCCTCAGTCAAAATGTCATACAAAATGCCCGATTGGGAGTACACTAAATTAAGGTACTGGGCACGAGCGATGGCTTGTTCCTCGGTTACACATGTCCCATGGTGATGTCTTTCGCAATCTGATTGAAAAAAGAGGTAGTGAACCAATGAGTAAGAAGTTCATCAGGAATTACGAACTTGATCAGGCAACGACGCCGTCTCCATTCATGAATGTGGTCCGAGATATGGGTAGCCCGATCCTGTTTCAAGTGCGTCCTGGCTTCATAATGAACCGGCAACTGGAAATGGGTAAGGAATGCCATAGCGAGAGTGTTGAAATCTTGAAAGATGCCACAAGGCAGTTCAATATACCACTTAGTAGCAGCTCTGGTAAGAGTGCGCTGGAAGAGACAGAGTCGAACAGAGTCATCCACCCAAGAATTGGAAGAACACCATAAATGGTATGTCATGACATGAGCTTGGGGGTCTTCTCCAGACTTGCCCTCAAACTTGGGACAATCACCTGGAACCTTCGTTGGAACCAGAGGCCAAAAAGGATTATGAAGAATGGGATCACTTGTCAACTTGGACACATCCAGTAACTCCAACGTGGCGAGAAAAGGTAAATGAGGGTTAAAAGGCATAGCAGTTCCCCGATAAGGACCCATACCCATACTCCATCCTGGTTGAGTATAACTTTGCCCCCATTGGTTCTGTCTCGGAGGATTCAGACCATAAGGTGTATAAGCCGGATAATTTGGTTGATATGGCGGCTAAGGACCAGGATACGGGGGTTGAAAACCAGGATACTGATTCTGAGTATACGAAGGACCCGATTGAGCAGCATAAGGATTTTGCTACAGAGTATAAGTATAGCCTGGCGGTTGAGGGTAGTAAGTATAACCTTGAGGTGGGTTGTAAACTGGTCGATATTGACCTTGAGGAAAATAACCGCCTTGGGGTCGAACGGGCTGTTGATAAGTGGGGCCCTGCTGAGTTGAATAGGTAGGGCGCACAGGTTGATTCGACTGCGGCATAGAATAAAGCGGTGGCTGAGCAAGGTTAATAGGCTGTGCAGGTTGGCCCGGCTAAGCAAGTTGACCTGACTGATGAAGGCCACTAGGTTGTCCCTGCTAAGCAAGTTGGCCTAATGGTTGTTGGGGTGGGCCAGGTTGTGCCTGATAACCAGGTTGGCCTGGAGCAGGACCATAAGATGGCCCTAGCTATGCAACATTTGGACCAATTGGAAAATATGGCTATTGAGGTTGCACCAAAGGTTGAGATGGATGGATCTACCCCCCAGGACCACACGAAGGTCCAGGTTGATATACCAGTTGCCCAGCTGGTCCTTGAGGTTGCCCTGGTTAGACCACAAACTGAGCTTGTAAAGGTTTACCTTGAGGATTGTAAGGTTGCCCTTGCGGGCCGTAAAATAATCCATGCTAGACCGAAGGTTGTCCCTATAAGGGCTTCCCTTGTGGGTCGTACACATACCCTTGCTGGGCCAAAGGTTGTCCCTGAAAGGGTTGTCCTTGCGGGCCGAAAGCATACCCTTCCTGAACCAAAGGTTGTCCCTGGAAGGGTTGTCCTTGTTGGTTAGAAGGTTGCACAGGCAAGGTAGGTATAAAACCGTTAATGCACTGATAAGCCTCAGGAGCAGGCAAATAGATTGGGTTGCCTTGCTCGTCATATTGAAACGAAAGTGAATAAATCAGGGTACCATCCGCTCCATAATGAGAGAAATAAGACTGATAAGGATCTTGAGGGGACTGATAAGTCTGGGAGTTCTACTGCTGAACGGCCAGCCGATACTCCTCAAAAGAAAGGCCTTCAGGGATGGCCATGGCAATCGAAGTCTCTACTGAAGTCGAAGCTCCTGATGGCTAAGCAGTGACGACCGGTACCGATGCAGCCACACAAACAGTAGGCCTAGTGGGAACAGACGTAACAAAAGGCATCGACGAGACAGGAGTCATCGACGACATCCCTAATGACGGGAGAACTGGCCCCCTTGACAGAGTTGATGTTTCCATTGAGGCAATACCGGCTATAATCTAACCCAAAGACCTATATCCAACTGGAAGTGACACCAATGGTGAAGATTGAGCAGGCTTTTGATGGATGTCTTCCGGGAAAAGTTGGTATTCTTCATCAGAAACTAGAATACCCTCACTGCCATTAGGACCAGACGAGTCCATGTATGAATCCACCATGAGATCTTGTAAAATACTATGGGAGCTAGGAGGTACGATAACAGCCAAAAATGGTGATCCCGATGTAAGAGGGGGAAAATGTTCCCCGACCCCAAACCCAAACCAAGTGTTTGAAAGATGTCAATGGAACTCAACTGGTTCTCCAAAGAGGTACTCTGACGAGATGATAGGCTGTTGAAGCTCGGCAGACCTAGAGGTCTGAGAAGTATCAGATGAATCGTCTGAGAAAGGACTGCCAGTAGACAGAACCGATGGTTCCACCACTATGACTGTAGCAAACCAGAAAAGGGAAAAAGATCGAAAATGAAGACTCTTGGATCAAAACCAAGGCAAACAAAGACAGGCCAAGTAATCAAACTTTAATGGGCGTGTAATCGTAGGTAGTTTATTTTACCACATTGAAACCAAAAATTTGTTATTTCATGTTTTAAGAGTCAAGAAACAGTCAAAGATGACTCTAGTCTCTTTCCGTTTTAAGCGAGCGCGAAAGGACAAGTGCTCGATGATATTTTCAAATTTATGGAGTCAGTAAAGATAAAAAATGACTACTTAGGTAGTCTAGGTAAAAGGGTGTACCAGGTTCCCGTGAACTTCCATATACGCCTTGGTTATAAAATGAAAGAAAAATCAACCAAGGACTTGACGTGCGTGCAGGTAGTCTCCCCGAATGCTGTGTTCGGTGTATCACGGTTACAAAGCGGTAAACTCGGCTTCCTACGGATAAAAGGATTGCAACATAGAGGGGTCTCCCTTTATATACTCGACGGCACGAGGAGCACAAGTCTGTACTAGTGTTGTCTGAAGCCAGATGGCGAACGACAACTGCTAGGTTTAAAGATACTGGAACACGTCTCTAACTTAGACCACTAAATGTTTTGTTAAGTTTCAATGTTGCCTTAGGTTAATTGAATAAATTTTAAGTTGATCTTGTATTTATGTTTCAATTCCAAGGTCCTACCGAATGTTGGATCTCACAAATCCCTGAATGCAAGCTACATGCCATAAAATACCATTTCGTTCGATGAAAAGCTATCTACGAGAGATTTTAGGAGTTTCCAAGTGATAGCAAATAATGAGAACACACAGGAGCAACCACTACAGTACCTGATGCAAGCTAATGAAAATGAGAAATCTTTCCTAGAATTCCCAATGCTCGTTATGCGAAATATTTTTCAATTCCACAATGCAAACAAGAATGCAAGCACGAAATATATTTTTTTGATTTTTAAATGTAATAGAGCAAACAGCGCGCTAAATGACATGAAAAATAAACCTTCACACTAGTTCGAGAATATCAATGCGAGAGTCAAAGAGAAACAATCCAATCAACTCAAAAGCAAACAAGACAAAAACTCAAACCAATGTTGCAATCTCTCAAATCGAAGAAAGATGTTGAAACAGACCCATACAAGAAATGTGAGCTATGCTTGGAGTGACAAGAAGAAAGACTGAATGAAAGAGGAAAGACTCGCTCAAGACTCATTCCACCATGTGCAATCACTCAAAACGGATCCAGGGATCTAAATGCAATCAAGAAAATAACGAAGGTGACCTCAAAACAAAAGACTCAGACTCCTACAGGAGGCTCAGCATACCCTAGCACTAGAAAACCCTAAGGCCATGATGCTGAAAGAAATGGACAAACAACCTAAGGAAGGAGACCGTTCATAGTCACAAACAATCTCAAAGCACTCAAATCAAGTCAAGAAAACACCCAGAGGCACTAGTACTGAAAAAAACTCCAAAACATGGGAAACCCTAACACCTACAGGAAATGGCGCGACTGTCTGGCTGTAATCCGCGCCAGACAGGGGATGGCACGGGTGATGAACTGGCAACAAGTGCCAGTGGGTGCGACTATCAGACTGGAAACCGCGCCAATCAAGCCAACCCTAGAAAAATGAAAATTTTGGAAAAACAGAGGTCAGATCTGATCCTCTGGGGATGAACAGGGGTCTAAGACTCAGCAAAACAACCAGAAAAGGAAAGCTAAGCAAGCGAAGACCAAGAAGAAGACCTAATGGATGAAAGACAAACTCGCATTAATCCCCAGCAGAGTCACCAATTTGTTGGTGAGGTAAATCCCCTCTGCGGACAGAGGTGATCCCACTAGCCCTACAGTGGGTCTAGCCACAAACAAGACATGCTATGACATCAATTCCTAGTTAACGGATGGATGGAGATTTAATAGATAACTTACTGTATATCATGCGTTGTTGTTGTCGTCGAAAGAGTGGCTACCTCTCGCTCCTGGTTCGACAGATCACGATCCACTCATTCTCATGCTCGGATACCTGCACATACACAAGAAACAAAGACGATATACAACATACTATTTTGCATCAGTAACTATCAGTCAGTCAAAGAAGACTAAATCAATGCATCAATAAATACAACACAAAGATGGAACCAGTACCATAGTTGAGTATATTATTGAAAGGAAGGAAGATTACAACCAAGCTTCGACATTGTGGTCTCCTCCAAGAGGGTTCCAGCGGAGTGTGTCTCACAAAGCTCGTCGGGAATTCAGATAGGGCTCTCTCTACAAAATTCTCCCTGGTTCTACCTTCTCAATAGCGATTACTCAGCTATAGTATCTCTTCTCCAAGTTCAGCTTTTTGGCTATATGTTCAGCTAGCTTTTGTAAAGGGAGAAGGCCTGTTTATATAGAGGAAGGAGGAGAGGTTAGGATCCCTATAATCATGGAGGGGAGTCCTATCTTCAAGGATGTTCTAAAAACCACTACCTAAAGGAAGAGATCCATGGCTTATCAAGTTTAAACCACTTGTTGTGACTCATCCCTGAGGTGGTTAAAGGAAACTTCCGCCTCTAATTTGTTAAAAAACATTCCCAAAAAGGCTAGCGCAAGCACAACAAAGAGATAAAGCACCAGCTGGCGCGACCTCTAGTGTACATCCTCCATACTGGCGCGAGGGGTGAACTAGCTACCCGTGCCAATGCCAAAACATAGGTTTTTATGGGCTTTCTGAGGAAATGTTCAACGGGAGAAATGATGTCCTCATGCAGAAGGATGCAAAGAAGGTGTTTGCATAGTATGACACTGCTCACAGGTCATGGGAAAGACCCTCCAATATGGGGGGCGAGGGATTATAGGGATGGTGAAAAAATGTTGTGTAACATATACTCAGAAGTAATATTAGTAGTGACAAATTGTAATTTATATGATCAAGTCACTACTTGCTGAGTGGGAGAAATAAGAACTACACTAGCCCTTGATCCCTATCTTGATGAGGCTCCATAAAAATATGATTTCCAGATCTACCCTGCTTCTAAATTCTGCTCTTTTGTGGCTTGAAAATGTTGTTTTTTACTGATTTCGGGCTGAATATTGTTGTCATCAGCAACAAGGTGTAAAATGGATGAACCTAATTCCTTCTCCTCTGCATATATAGGATGATTTGAGGGGATTTTTTTATCGGTTATGATATAAGTCATTTGTGTTTCCCTATACAATCTCTTGAATTCTCCTCCAAAGACTGGGATAGTGGCATATGTCATATCCATTTGAAGAGTGCCTCCCAACTTTTTGGACCAAGATCTAGAAAGAGTCATTCCAAATCTAGAAGGTATGTCTGCAACCACTATGTCCATCACTAGACTTTTCATGGGAAGCTGGGTAAGAGATATTACCAAATCTTTGATCACTCCTAAACACTTGACCCTTTTAGAGTCCAATGTGTAAAGATCATGGTATTTTTTAGTGATTTCTATCCCTAGTTCCTCCATCACTTTCTTAGGCATTAGATTGTGAGATGCCTCATAATCTAATAGGCAGTTATGCAGCAGTTTGTTATGAATATTGAGTGAAAGATAAAAAGGTGGAGAATTGTCATCATTTTGATCATGGACATGGCTACCCAAGTAGATGGTAGGATGTTCATCCTCAATATTGACTGAATCAGGAGCAAGAGATGGTGGTAACGGACTTTTAAATGACTCTTCATAGGTTGGATTTTTCAAAAATTCAAGAAGTGGAACTAGAATCTTGATCTTATTCAATTCTGACATGAAACTGAAATTGAGAGGAGTCAAATCCTTATTTTCTACAGCAGTTTTGATGATTGGGGCAAGGTTAGGTGATGGAGGAACATCATTAACTTTTTCCTTTTGTTTGGCAGCGTGTTTTTCAAAATCTTGTTTTTCTTGAGGCTGTTGGACAACCCATTTGACCTCAAACTATAATTTCTTGTCTGATTTTCAGGCTGTTTTTTCTCATTTTGGACATGAATATGAGCATATTCATCATCTGAAAATAGATTTATCCTAGACTGATCTTCATACTCTTGCAAGTCAAACAAGTTGACTGCAAGGTCTCCCCAACTAAATTTATGTCTTCATCTTCCTCTTCTTGTTCTTATTGATTTTCTTCAGCAAAATTATTCAGTGAAGGCTGAACATCTTCATCATCAAGATTTCTTCTTGGGCATTGTAAAAATTTTTGAGGCTGAAAGGTCTCCTAAAAGGAGCCTAATTTCTATTTCCTTCATTTTGAATGGGCCTAACATCAGGCCTATTTTCTAACTCCCCAACTAAATTTATGTCTTCATCTTCCTCTTCTTGTTCTTATAAATTTTCTTCAGCAAAATTATTCAGTGGAGGCTGAACATCTTGATCATCAAGATTTCTTCTTGGGCATTGTAAAATTTGTTGAGGCTGAAAGGGTCTCCTAAAAGGAGCCTGATTTCTATTTCCTTCATTTTGAATGGGCTTAACATCATGCCTATTTTCTAACTCCAACTTTGTCATTTTGGAAGCAAGATTTTTAATCAAATTAGACATTTGATCAAGCTTTTCCTCAGTTGTGAAAGTTTTAGAGGAAGAATATGGTTTCCCCTCTTTCATTTGTTGAGATTCAACAAGATGATGATCCTAGTGAAAATTAAGCACCTACACTAGGTGGGGCCCACAAGCTACTTTTAGGTGATATGTCTATTTATAGAATTTGGATCAAAGTCTATTTTTAGTAGTAATCTATTTATAGATGGTTGAGCAAATTGCATGGATGGATGGGCGTCTATTTTTGGAATGCATGTGCGAAGTTGTTTTGTGGAATGCATGTCTAAAAATAGAATGCATGTTGATTATTGTTAGCCCTTAACAATAATTAGACAATAAATAATAATCTATTCTCTTGGAACACTTGATTTCAGTTAACTAATGTATCAAACTAATTGACTGAAGGAATTTCGAGTTCAAAGGTTGGTTGGTGGGACATGTTAGTGGAATTTGTTGTAACTGAGTGATACAAAGTTGTAACAGAGTTGGATGTGTAGTTATGTGAGTTGTAAAGTAGTTTAACTTAGTTAAGTGAGTTAAACTCAGTTGTGCTAGTTGTAACTAAAGATACACTAGTGAGAGATCAGTGAATTAAATATTAAATTAATTCACATGGAGTGATCTCACATGCAACTGAAGATTTACTACTATTAACTACATGCATGTCAGATCCAGTGGAGACCCAGTGGAGAGATAGGTGAAGGGGACAGTTTGACTATCTGTTGTGACTATAGTGGTGCATTCAATGCAAGTACACACATATTGGAGATGCCAATGAGGATTGCGCAGTCAATTCAAGGAAAGATCGAATTCATTCAGTGATCTTCATCAGCAGGGATTGCACAGAGGAGGCAAGCTATTAGGAGGCAGTAAATTGGTGAATGTTTATGCCAATTTTTGTATGACAGTGTGAGACGATTGTATATTGTACTGATAGCTCTTGGATTAGAGTTTTGTATGAGATTGTTTCATGATCCATGATATATACATAATATATGATAGTGGGTTTTTTAGCTTTATGATTTCCCAATAAAAACATCTATGTTATGTGTGATTGATTTTTCTTCATGTGTTTGCAATTGGTTATTAAATTTCTGCAAATATTTAAGTAGAAGGATTATATATTTAACAGTGGCATATAATTGTTAGATCAGGAGAATCCGGCAATACATAATTGTATAAAAAATTCTACATGGTATCAGAGCAAATAAGATTGCAATATTGAAGCAGTAGCTGAATTTGTTGATGGAAACAATTCGAATTTATTGCAAGAAGTTCTTGGTGCGACAGTTGAGTAAACATTGAAATGGTTTTCAATGGTTTGCGGTTAGAGTATGCACTCAAGCGCAGCTCGAACTACATTGCATGGAAGGATAGGATGGAGGCGGTGCTCAAAGATAATGGCTTGAAGGAATTCATCGACAGTGATGTTCCTAAGCCCACTTCGACGGATGTTGCATTACTTGACGCCTGGTAAAAGAAAGTAGCGAAGACGAGAGGGATTTTTTTGGAAGGTGTGCGAGACCATATTGTCTCAAGCCTTCATGGGAAAGCCACTCCATTTTCAATGTGGAAGGCTTTGACGGATCTCTTCCAAAGCAGCAGCGACCATAGGAAATTGGCACTGAAGGATAAACTCAGAAAGATCAAGATGGAGAAGGGAGAAAGTATTCCAAAGTATCTCACAAAGTTTGTCCAATGTCAGGATGAACTGGGGAGTGTGGGAATCACAATTGTTGATGATGATTTGGCGAGCTTGGCTCTCTTGGGACTTCCTAAGAGTTGGAACAGTTATCAAGACTCTATCAATGGATGGGAAAAACTGTTAGATTGGGAACGACTATGGTCGGATCTAGTGCAGGAGGAGTTAAGGCAGAATACCAGGGATGGCTCTTCATCAAAACATGATGATGAAGAGGATTGTGCTTTGGCTACCAAAGTGAGGAAAGGGAAGGGGAAAAAATTCCACTAAAAATATGAGGCTAAAGGCAAGAAGTTGGATTTGTCCAAGGTGAAGTGTTTTCACTGTCACGAACATGGGCATCTCGCCACTAACTACCAACAGAAAAAGAAGAACAAGAAGGTTGTTGGAGCTGCAGCTAGTGAGGCCCATGCCTTACAATTTGAACTTGATTTCTCCTTGATCGCATGCTTGGTTTTAAGTGCAATGGGATCGGTGTGGTATCTTGATAGTGGTGCTTCCTTCCACATGACGGGAGATAAGGATCTTTTCAGTGACTTGGAGGAGAAAGATCTCCAAATGCATATAGAGATGGGTGACGATGGACGAAACAGTGCGATCGACATTGGTACCATTACCTTTGAGAGGGAGTTAGGTAAACCATTTTTGTTGAAAGATGTTATGCATGTTACAAGTCTGAAGAAAAACTTGGTCTCAGTCACGATGTTGGAGGACAAAGGTTATGACGTTGTTTTCAGTGATGGAAAAGCTTTCATGTGACATAAAACAACGGGTCAAACCAAGAAGATAGGGATTCGAGTTAAGAAACTCTACAAGCTGGAGGTAGATGGTTACGCTGCAATGGTGGGCAAAGCAGAAGAAGTGGTGAGTTGGGATGAGGGCGAATTATGGCACATGTGATTGAGCCATCTTCACCATGGCACCCTGAAGATTTTGCAGCAGATTTCTACTAGACTTCCCAAGGGTACACTTGCGTAGTTAGATCAGTGAAATGGATGTACTATGGGTAAGTTTGTGAATACCGCCTTTCATGAAAAGGAGAATTGTGCTGCGGTGATCCTTGAGAGAGTTCACACAGACGTGTGTGGGCCATTCTTAGTTGCTTCAATAGAAAAACACAGGTATTATGTTATTTTTGTTGATGACTATTCTCATAGATGTTGGATCTTCTTCATGTAGAAGAAGGATCAAACATTCTCAAAGTTCTGTGAGTTTAAAGCATTAGTGGAGAAAGAGTCGGGGAAGCAAGTGAAGGTTCTGCGGAGCGATAATGGTGGTAAATATATCTCGAACGAATTCAAAGACTTATGTATCAAAGAAGGAATTCAAAGAGAACTCATAGCGCCTCATAACCCACAGCAGAATGGGGTCACAGAGAGGAAGAACAGGACGATAGTGGATGCTGCACGAGCTATGTTGCATGATCAGGGCCTACCAATGTACTTATGGGCGGAAGCTTGCAACACTGTAGTTTATGTGCAAAACCTTGTCCTCATAGAGTACTTGGCATGAGTACACCTAAAGAAGCTTTTACTGGTAAGAAACTGGATGTTTCTGAATTTAAGATTTTTGGCTCATTTGTTTATGTGCATATGACCAAGAATGTTAGGAAGAAGCTGGAGCCAACTACTAAAGTTGAGATATTTTTGGGGTACACAGAAACACCCCATAATTATCGTGTGTATTTTCCAAATAGTAGAATGATTGTGGTGCGACGGGATATAAAATTCAATGAGGAGAAAGCCATGAAGTTGTCGCTTGAGAGGGAGCTAGACTTGCATGCAGAGGAAGAACTTTTGGTTCCCAAAGATGAGCCTCTAGATGTGGATCAGCCACAGGAGGAGGATCATGGAGTGGAGGAGTCCACTCACGCAGAGCCAAACATCAGAACAGGAAGAAGGCGTACCATAGAAGTTGAGAGGTTGAAGCTTGATGCGGCACAAAATGTAGGAGTCCTTACTTCACAGCGCAGACAGAGACAGTCTCCTGACCAATTCACTGGATACATGGAACTCGTGAGAAAATGTATTGTGACTGAACCATCTTCCTTTCAGGAAGCACTGCAAGAGCCCACATGGGTAGATGCAATGGTGGAGGAGTATGACTCCATTGTCAGAAACAGTGCTTCGGAAATTGTTCTAAGGTCGGTTGATAAATCAGTGGTAGGTTCAAGATGGATCTACAAGGTAAAGCAAGCTAATGATGGGAGTTTTGAGAAGTATAAGGCAATATTTGTGGCCTGGGGCTTCTCATAGATCGAGGGGATTGATTATGAAGAAACCTTTGCACCTGTCGCAAGTTATTCTGCCATAAGAACCATCCTTGCTCTCTCAACGCAGATGGGTTGGCATATTCATCAGATGGATGTGAAGACTGCATTCCTTAATGGGATCATTGAGGAAGAAGTGTACATTGAGTAACGTGAAGGATTTGAGATCTTCAGCAGCGAGTCGCATGTGTGCAGACTCAAAAGAGTGTTGTATGGGTTGAATCAAGCACCCTGTGATTGGTACACTTGGATCAACAGCTATTTCACTGGACTTGGCTTCACTAGAGTGAGGCGGATGAAAACCTATACCAGATTGTGGTTGAGGGTAAGATTTTAATCATTGTTCTTTATGTTGGTGATTTAATACTGACTAGTGATGAGCAGTTCATACACTCATGCAAGGAGGACCTTGCAAAGGAGTTTGAGATGAAGGATCTGGGCCTCCTTCAGTATTTCCTTGGATTGGAAATATGGCAGCGAGATGGTGAACTGTTTATGTCTCAAGGCAAGTATGGAAGGGATATACTTGGTAAGTTTCACATGGAGAACTGCAAACCCATGGATACTCCTCTTCCATGAAACTGGAGGAAAGAGGATGCTACATCGGGAGAGGTAGTGGATGCTACAGTCTATCGACAGTTGGTGGTTTTGCTCATGTTTTTAGTTAATACAAGACGAGACATATGCTATGGGGTGAACCAACTTATTCAAGTGATGGTTAAGCCTACCAAGTTATTTTGGAAGGCGGGCAAGCATGTCCTGAGATATCTCAGGGGCACATCTGAGTATGGCTTATGGTACAGACAGACGAATGAAGTGAAGTTGCATGGCTTCACGGATGCAGATTGGGTGGGCAGCCCAACGGTCAGAAAGAGCACATCAAGAGGGGTTTTCAGTATCGGATCTACAGTTGTTTCTTGGTACAACAGGAAATAAAGATCTTTGGCACTCAGTTTAACAGAAACAGAATACATGGCAGCAAATCAAGCTACATGTGAGGCTATCTGGATGAGCAAGATCCTGGTTGGTTTGTTTGGTCCTCTTTTAGATCCTACAGTGATTCATTGTGATAATCAGAGTTGCATTAAACTCTTGATTAATCATGTGTTTCATGATATATCTAAGCATATAGATATCTAGTATCATCATATCAAAGATTGTGTGTAGTAGAAGATCATGTTGCTTTAGTACATTCCTACGGAAGATCAAGATGCAGATATTCTAACAAAGGTGCTCACCAGGAGAAAATTTGAATACCATAGAGGTAGGATCGGGGTGAAGGATAATCCCTTTCTTGTTGAGATTCAACAAGATGATGATCCTAGTGAAAATTAAGCACCTACACTAGGTGGGGCCTGCGGGCTATTTTTAGGTGATATGTCTATTTTTAGAATTTGGATAAAAGTATATTTTTAGCAGTAATCTATTTATAGATGGTTGAGAAAATTGCATGGATGGATGGGCATCTATTTTTGGAATGCATGTGCGAAATTTTTTCATGGAATGCATGTCTAAAAATAGAATGCATGTCGATTATTGTTAGCCCTTAACAATAATTTGACAATAAATAATAATCTATTCTCTTGGAGCACTTGATTTCAGTTAACTGATGTGGAAAACTAGTTGACTGAAGGAATTTCGAGTTCAAAGGTTTGTTGGTGGGACATGCTAGTGGACTTCGTTGTAACTGAGTGATACAAATTTGTAACAGAGTTGGATGTGTAGTTATGTGAGTTGTAAAGTAGTTTAACTCAGTTAAGTGAGTTAAACTCAGTGGTGCTAGTTGTAACTAGTTGTAACTAAAGATACACTAGTGAGAAATCAGTGAATTAAATATTAAATTAATTCACATGAAGTGATCTCACATGCAACTTAATATTTACTACTGTTAACTACATGCATGTCAGATCTAGTGGAGACCCAGTGGAGGGATAGGTGAAAGGGACAGTTTGACTATATGTTGTGACTATAGTGATGCATTCAATGCAACTACACACACATTGGACATGCCAATGAGGATTGCGCAGTTAATTCAAGGAAAGATCAAATTCATTTAGTGATCTTCATCAGCAGGGATTGTGCAGTGGAGGCAGGCTGTCAAGAGGCAGTAAGTTGGTGCATGTTTATGCCAATTTTTGTATGGCAGTGTGAAACGATTGTATATTGTACTGAGAGTTCTTGGATTAAAGTTTTGTATGATATTGTTTCATGATCCATGATATATACATAATATATGATAGTGGGGTTTTTATATTTATGTTTTCCCGGTAAAAACATCTATGTTATGTGTGATTGATTTTTCTTCATGTGTTTGCAATTAGCGATTAAATTTCTAAAAAGATTTAAGTAGAAGGATTATGTATTTAACAATGGCATATAATTGTTAGATCAGGAGAATCCGACAATACATAACTATATTAAAATTTTCTACATCATTTTCTTTTTATCCTTTGCTCCCTTCCCCTCTTCAAATTTTAGTTTATTTGAGGCCATAAGATTGGACTGCACTCCAATATCAGCCTCCTACATACCTAGCAATGTTTGTGGCTTCTTAGTTCTCAACCACAGTGCAAACTTGGAGTCTAAGGCATTGGTAAAGGTTATCATAGACGTGGTTTCAGGAGGTTTGACTTATGCAGGAATCTTTTGATAGAATTTATTGAATCTCTTTGTAAATCCTACCAATGACTCATCAGTCTTCTTCTTTAAAGCTCCAAAATCTGTGAGGTAATACAAGTAATCTTTACGGTCACCCCATTTTTTTACAAACACTTCCTCCAAAGCATCTATTCATGTTATTGAATTTGGTGGGAAATTTCTGAACCATTTATGAGCTTCTCCATCCAAGCTCTAAACAAAGAGTCTTGACCAGACATCTTCATGTTCAATGTTTTGGTTATTAGCATAATTGTAAAAGGAAACTAGGTGTTCTTCAGTAGATACTCCCTCTCCCTTCCCTGTATATTTGGGAAAATATTTTAGATAATCCCCTTCAGGAAGAGGATGCAAAGGTTAAGGAAGAGCGAGTGGTACATATCTTGCTGCAACAATTTGTTGCATCCTAGTAGTAGGGTGAGCCGTGACTTGCTGAGGTACAAATAGTGGATGACTAACTGATACAGATGTTTGAGTGCTTGAGATTATAGTATGTGGAGTTTGTATTTGTTTGGGAATGGCAGAAGACTAAAGTTCTTGAGCTAGTTCTTCAGGCTTTGGAGTTGAAAACAATGGATTTTCAAAGAAATGAACAAAAGAAGACTTTATTTCAACTTGTCCAGGAGAATTAGATTCAGATGTTGATTCTTTAAGGATTGAGGCAAATTCAACTTTGCTCTACTGAGCTAAAAAGTCAGAGAGATTAAAAGCCAAATTTTCATAAAGGTGTTGAAGCCTCGAAATTCACTGCAACAACATGGGGGATGACCACCCGGTCGGAACCTTAAAGCAGCTCATTTTCCGTTTGGAATGGTAGCTCTGACTGGTTTAACTAGGTCCAATTACCTTACCTCAATCTCCAATGGCTTAAAATATAACTTTTTTATACCAATGGGAAAGAGACATCAGATTATTTATCTTGTTGATCGAGCAAGAGAGTGATCCTTAAGCTAATTTGGGGCTCATCCAAACCACAACTAAAGTCTTTCCTCTTTGGGAAGAGGACTTCTAACAATGTAGAATTAAATCTAAATGCAAAATTATTCTAAAATGCAAGCAAAAGGAAATTTATCATAATCCTATCTCAATTAGGAAAATATAGATCTAACCCAACCGAGAGAAAGATGTTTTAAATAATTGAGATTTAAATATGTCTGGCTTATAATAAATATCAAATTGATGAAATAGTTCAATTAACTGACATTATGAATGCCAAAACATATTCTATTTAGAGACATTTTAACTAACATAATCAACCAAACAACATTTAGGAAGTAGTTCACAAAAATGATATTGATTGTTAAATTAGTATTAAGAGACAAATTTCTAAGTAAATATTTACTCAGAAATCGGAATTCAACCCATAAGAGCAAAGATAAATAATAACATATAATTGAGACAAATTACTCATATCGACAATAGTGCACAAATATGAATAAAATGACACATTCTTGCCATCATAAAATGAAACCAATATTTAAAACAATGGTATTATAAATACCAATTTATTCAAACCATTTCTCTGACTCCGGTCTCCAACAGTCCTTTACAATGCTTGAACTTCTGCTTTTAAACTAGAGCTGCAATAGTGCAAACTCTGTTCTCCATGCATAATTCAGCATGCCAAGGAAAAATCCTCAATAATCCCCATATCTGAGTTTTCTCTCCTCTACCCTACAACTCTAAATCCTCTATACAATAGTGCTTTCAAGAATCCCTGAACTGCAGAGAAGAGGAGCCAATAATACATTCTACAATCTGCTATTTATAATATTTACAAAATGATTTCTTCATCAGAAAGTTTATTGAAAAGTGGTTCTACTCAATCAATTTCCATTGTTTCAAAATCATATTTCTCAATTGCTAGAGAATTTTCATTGATTGAGATCTTCTATTCCTCATCTCTTCAACTGTTTTCCTGCAAAAATAATTCAAAACAATATTAAAATGTAAAAATAAAATCAAAATGTCAAATCTAGAATTAAAATAAATCCAATCAAAACTTAATTAAATAAATAAATCAAAATGAAATCTAAGCTTCCTATTCCGAATGCGGATGGTACATGCTCGTGATGGGACGCACGTCCCGAGGCACGGTGCATGGGGTGGCCATATAGCCTCCAACCTGCGCATTAAACTCCACATTTACTTTTCCAACCTGCTACGCATTAGTTCCAACACCTTGCCTCACTGCATTTGGTCCAGCCTGCTTTGCATTTGGTTTTTAATGGCGCCGTCTCACCGCCCCTTTGCTCATACCCGTTCTACCTCTTGGTCTCACGCATTGCAGAGATGCTCCTGTCCTCCCACTTGCGCCAAGCCAAGCGCTCTCATGTAGACCGGGAGGCGATGTGTATTGCTCTGTTGTCTTGAAACGCTGCCCAAATTCCATTCTTCTCAGAGTGCTTTCTACCCTAAGAAGTCTCAGTCCAGTTTGAAGCACGCTCAATCTTTCTCTGCTGCCCAGTTTCCCTCCTGTCGACAATTCAGCCCTTATAGCCTCAGCTCCACAAGTAGAATGCCTCGGCTCAAGCATCATATGCGAAGTCGACGAGGAAGTTGCAGGGGTCGGGCGGTCCGCGCCTGCTCTTCCTCCAACCCTGAACCCTCGTCTGAAGACTTTTCTCAGGGGCACTATCCAGCAAAGCGCAACGGTAGAGGAAGAGCCAGTAGCTCTGGGCAGGTGCATCCCTCCCACGCCGCATCTCCTTCGTACCCTCTCCATGCCGTGTCCCCCTCGCAACCTGTCCCTCAGCCCCTCGTTTCCCCTATCACCCTTCGTCAAACCTCGTAAAGAGCTGATTTTCAGTTTGTATGTACCATGGACCGACCAACAGTCACTGCATTCATAATCGTCACCCTCCGGGAGGAAGCTGCTGGTTCTACTCCCACTAAAATCATCGCCCATCAGCCTCCTCTGGACCCAGATAAGGCTGAAGACAAGAATGCAGCACCGGGACTGGATAGAGATGCCAAAGCTCAGGATAAAGGGAAGAACGTCGCTACAACCACTGGTGATCCCACCGACGAGGAAGATGACAGTAGCATGGAGTACCGTTGCCGCATCGTGGAGGAACCTCCCTCTCCAACCCATGACAAGTGACCGCGAACTCCACAGCTGGAACATGGCGCTGCAGCACAGGTTCAATGGGTTATTCTGTGTGCTTTTTTTTAATTTTACAATGCTGAAGGAGAATAATTCTCCTGTGTTTAACTCTTTTAGGCATATTCTGTTTTTATGGTTTCACCTATTTAACTTAAGGTCGGTTTCCCCTGCGAGGGCAGCAAGACACGAGCTTAAGAGACAGATTTCCCCTTCTGGGGCAGTCCAAAAACATGAATTTTCAAGCATCAAACCCAGCTCTCAGGCTTTCTCAGCTGAGGTTGTGGTAGTTTTGTACTGATATGTTTATAAATAGAATTAGAATTATTAATAAATAAATAAATAATCTAAGCTTCCTATTGATGCATGTGATGATCTAATTGGTGAAGGATATCATTGACGAATAGATCTGTACTCAGAAGTGGGAAAATGAAAATCCAGAAAATAAAACTCAGAAAATTGGTTTTGTTTTAAAAATTGGGAGCTTAATCTTCTGCTGAATTTTAGACCCAATAAATGATCAAATTTGGAAATGAAACCACTTCAGGAATAATATCCATGATTTAATCTATCCAATGAGCCATCTTAGGCCTTATTTGGCCAAGTAAATCTCAATTTATGAGCTTCCAAAGTTCGTATATAAAAATGGACAAAATTCTAGAATTTTTGTTACTTGGGTAAAAATCAGAATTTTTTAATTAAATTCTAATCCTAAATTAGATTACAACTTTTTAAGTAATTAATACTAATTAATTGTAATTATGTTATTAATCTTAATTTATTACAAATATAAATTAATTAATAAAAACGATTTAAAAGAAATTAATTAAAATGTAATAATATTATATTAATATTATAATTCGAATTATATTAGAATTATATTAAATTTTATAATTATTATATTATAAATGTAACATTAAATAAAAATTTTAATTAACAGACAATTGGAATTAATCCTTTATCCATACGTATATGTCATGGATAGACGAGGCAGTTAAGGAGTGAGTGGAAGGTGAGTGAGGTGAGGGTGAGGTCACGGGAGTTACAAGGAGTCCAAAAACCTTACATTAAAAGTAAAACCCCATCACATAAAACTAAATTTGCTCATTGCAAAATTTTAAAGAACGAGCTTGAGGTGCTTAAGCGAAATTGCGATATGCGATATTGCGATGTCGCAATTTCGCAATCGCACTTTTATTTCGACCTATTCTAAATTGGGATTTTTGAAAGAGAGGATGTGGTGAGAAGTGGGCCCCACGTGAGATTAACCATCCTACAAATTGGACTTCAACCATTTTACAATTTTGGGGTTTGTGGTTTGGTAATTTATTTTAAAATAACAAGTTGGAGTAAATTACCAAGATCCCAAAACGTGTTTTTGTCTATTGTACAATTTAGCTGGGTCATTTTGTAGGACCGTTAGTGAAAAATAAAAATTAACTAAAAATTAATATTTACAATGAAGACTCTTTTAATTGCGAAAATAAAATTATTTTTCATTTATTTACATTTTTAACCGAGGCGACACAAATATGATCAAACTTCAAAGGAGTGTCATTTACAAACCGGTTGACCAAATGAAGCGAAACAAGTATCGTTGAAAAGCTTGTGAAAAATCGAATTCAATGAAACAATCAAAATGGAAATTTGACAAAAATGAAAAAAATGGTAAAATTGTAAGATAATTAACTTAAATGAAAACTATAAAATATGCTTAGTAAAAAATAAATAATAAGGGTCCCCATTATTGAAGTAAATAATTCAAAAATGGGGGGTGTTGGGTTTTCCTTACAACAACGACACCACACGGGAGAAGGACCAGTTATCTCTGATTAAATATAATGAATTTTAATTTACCCAAAAGTTAGAAATAATGGAAATCACGAAATCGTCTAACAGTAAAACATTTCCATAGGTCCCACATAAATAGATTAAGCAATATGAGTTTGTAAAGATAAGTACTTAAAACAGACTCGAGTAAAAGCGATGAATCCAAATTTCAGAAAATTTATTTTAAAACCACCTCATATGAAAAATAGAAGAAGGTAGAGATAAGAGTTTTTGATAAAGCATATATCCATTTTATGATTGTCTCTGATATCGCGTCGCTGCCAGCGAGCCTGAACAGTACCTCGGCGAAGTTGTCTTTTATGCCATACAAGCCTAGTCCCACTGCGAGCGAGCGTTCATAGCCTCAACGGGTTTCCTTGTATTTCCCATGCTTCATCTTTTGATCACCCTTTTGATAAGCACATTTGCAAGCTTTTAGTTTACAATGTATTTGAGTGAAAGAGGTGGGATGGTAATAGAGATCTACGTTTAATGGACATAATACTTTCATAATGTTTACTCCAAATTATTTCCCTGCAACTATCAATTAGAGGCTTTTATGTGGCGGGGTGGGAGGGATTCATTGTATTAAACTCAAATCAGTTCTTTCCTTGAAAAAGTAAACTCAATCACTTAGAAAAGATGTGTGTTCCTCCATGAAAAATATTTAAATCAAGATGGTTTTATGGTTCCATAAAGATATGCCTTTGATGATAAATGAAATTCACTTAAATGGATAGAGTAAAAGGTTTGTCATGTATGTGAACAACTGTAAGATAAGTAAATGTCCTTTCACATAATTCATGGCAAAGCCACCAAAATCAAATCAAAATTGAAAGAAAAAGGAAAAGAATTTGTAAACTAAAGTAAGAAAAGAAATTAGCGAATGAAAAAATAAAAATGAAGAAAACTAAAACTAAAAGAAAAACAAAATTTAAAAGATAAACTCCAACAAGACCGCTTATATAAATGTCTCAAAAGAAGAGATAAAAGAAAATAAGCATATGTACGTTCATTCCTATGTTGTGATTTTAGATATTTTATCTTGCAGAGTTATAAGAAATGAGACTCTCAAATGTAGAGGATGAATAGCGGAGATGATAGATAATACGTTGAATGAGAAGTCTACGTCTGTTGCAATTTTTTCTTCTTCAAAGTAAAACCTGTATAAAAGCATATTAAATATTTTATAACAAAAACAATGCTTAAAGATACAGACTAGAGGTCCATAAACTCCCCAATTTAGTTGATTCGAAGAAGCTCATTACTGCTTCTCATAAGAATCTCAAACAAATTTATCAAAAGAGAATGAATTTTGAAACTGATCTGGTAGAGGTGCGAAAGCTTTATGAAGACTTGAAAAAACAGAGTTCAAGATCAGTAAAAAAAATATAAAAAGAAACAAAACTAAAACCTAAAGTAAAGAAATGAAAATGAATGAAAGTGGGCTCATGAAAGTTACCATTGGAGAACTGCATTTCATCTTACCTTAAAGGTATCATTTTTTCCAACAAAAGATGAGTTTTTCCTTTAATTAGAATTGAAAACATGAAAAAGTTAAGTTGATTAAAATCTTATTGACCCAAAATCATTATTTATTGAATCTAAACTAAAGCAAGCAGTAAACTAAAAAAAATCAATGTTTCATGTTCAAGGAATCAGAAATAAATCGAATCCATCAGAAATGAGAATGAAGATATGCTTTTTTATGAATTGCAACGATGAATGTTCTCTTTGCATTTTCCATTTTGAATTTATATCAGCCCTAGAATATTGAAGTTGATTCAACATCCCAAATGATGTAGTAATCTATGTATGTGAAGAGGACTTGAATCTTTATATGATAAGTATGGAGATAAATTCAGAGTAAAAATAAAATTAAAATAATAATTAACCATCGTATAGGTCAATGCCTTGCCTAATGTTTCGCATTGTGAGATTCTTTTCCATGCATAACTTTAAAAGTTGTGACTTCCACCTTTGTTGATATGCGATTGAGTGTTTTCTATAATAATTAAAATACAATGGTGGAGAGTTGTATATCGACATCTATTGCATCAAAATATCTTAGGACAAGGCCTCATTTGAGTTTTGCAATGCAATATAATTGTTGCGGTGGAAAAGTTATGATATGAGCATGTGCGATGAGAAACTACGATGAAGCGATTGTGATATCAAAAAATAGTCATATCGAAGATCAAAGTTGCTAATGAAATGAAATGTCGATAGTATTCTAGCGATAGCGGAAATGCGATAGATGGCATGGCTCATTGATGGGACCGACTTTGGTTTTATAATACATTGGCGATCGGAAGGTCTGAGCACGAGATGTAACATTGTTGATATGTCGATGCACGATGAAGAACAAACCTGATAGATTTATTATAATTTCATATCGAATTCAGGATGTGTTGTGCTATACAACTACCACCCATTTATTTTCGTAAATAGGGACCCTTTAGAGATAATTAGGAAAAAATCCTTTTAAAGGTTCCTTCTAAAAAACTCTTAGGAAATAAATTTATCTCAAAGTGCATCTCTTATCACATATCACTTTCAAAGAAGAATCTATAAATCTTGTGATTTGCGAAATGCGCCCTCTTAAAGTCCTCACTCTATTTTTTCGTATCGCACTCGATTTAAGTTAAATATTAGAACAAAACAATAAAATTCATGATCACCACGGACCCAACAGAGTGAATGAAATCAAATATATAAATCTTGTTCGCATTGCGTCCACTTTTTAGCTTTCACAAATCGCACCGCGCGTGGATTATGATTTAAACTTCAATGTATTTCTTAAAAATTGCGATCTGCGATTTGCGCAGATCTCATTTCGTAATTGATAAGAAACAATCACGAAAATTATAAGATATGATTGCAATTTGCGCATTTATTGTTTCCAGCGTGCGAAAAGTGACTTATGTCATTTCGAATTGAATTCTGATCTTAACGGATTTAATCAAAGGATAAGTATTGCATGCGAAGCCATGCCTAGTATTTAATTTTGAAATCATGAAGGAATTATGAAGAGATGACTCATCAAATTGATAGTTTTTGTGTGAAACATCTCTTCACAGTTTCTGTTATATGATATATTTTGTTTCACTTTCAGGAAAGCAGTTATTGAATCGAAGGAGTCTGAAATGAGTAAGAAAGGCAAAGAAGTGTCTCAAGCATCGTATACAGAAGATACATAAATGCCCTTGCTAGTTTCTGAGATTGTTTGTCACAAAGATTGCGACATCACATCATGGGAAGCTATGCATAAACTATTTGAAGATCAAGGGCCAAAGGTGATTGTTAGCCAGCTATAAAATTTGTTATACCAAATGCTGGCTAAAACATTTTTGGAGCGTTCAAGGAACAAATTTTTATGGCAAAAAGTGTTGGCTCTTGAAGACTCTTGAAGACCTCATGCCTCTATCCCAATCTTCACTATTGTGCCCATTCTACACTCAGGAATACTGCTGATTCCGAAAGAGAATACTGCTGCAAACACCATTTTCCCCTCCCTTCCACCTCCAAAACTAACCTCATTTTTATCCTTCCATTTCCCATGAAAATCCCTCATTTTCATGTTTTTCCCATCTCCCCTTCATCAAATTTTCTTTGATAAAGTTTAAAGACCTTTTCTTGCCTTATCGAAACCCGCAAACTCCTTTGAAAATCATTGAAAATCTATGAAAATCACATTTTTTATATATTATAGACTTAAGCCCCCTTGGGCTAAGTCTCTAACCCTTCCCTTCCATACGCCCTGGTGCTGGAACTAGGTGTTGAGCCATTTGGACGCTTATCGCAGTCAGGGGAAAACACAAAATGCAAGCCATTCCATTTATTAAAAACCCCGATGCCGATTAGCCCTCCTTCCTATCTCCCTCGGTCATATTATCTCCCATGCACCCAAAGGCCCCGCAGACAGGCGCCAAACCATATCGAAAATGAATATTTCGCACCCCCCCCCCCCGCACTATAAACCTTTGTTTATATAAAATTGTTGGTTTTTATTATATCCTATAGTTTCCGCCGGTGCAAAATTATAGTCGCTCTCCACCGTCGATCTGATCTGCAGATCGACGACACGCAATCCATCACCCCGGTGGTCCCCGCCAGCCACTTACTGTTGCAAAACCAAGTGGATTTCATCGCACTGCTTTTAAGAGCGGGGCGGTTTTTTCTATTTTGCAGCGATTCCATTCACCGCCCGACGCGTGGCCTTGAGCACTGTTCAAAAACCGCCGCTCATCGCACGTTAAAGTTCGGACATGGACCCAGCGCGATATTGGCATCCACCGTCCGATCTGGGGCCGCTCATCGGATGGTGATCACTCTCCGAAGATACCCATGCTATAACTCAGGGTACGACGCGGTCCTTAAAGCATTCCCATCATCCATCTGATTTGTAGATCGACGGCCCATACTCCATCACCCCGACCCCCAGCGCCACATCAACATCTACACGGCATCATCGGATTGGAGCGGGTTTCCGTTGGTTCCTCGCACAGTTAGCAAATCTGGACCCGGAAACTTTATTCCGCAGGGTTTTATTAAAAAAATTAGAAGTTTGGGTGTGTGTTATAAAGTTTTTTGACATATGATCTTCGTCATTGATCTTGTGGGCCGGTCTCATCCGACGGCCCACGATCATCCCAAACCCAACACACTATTTCTAACTATTTTTTACCGAAACAAAGGTGTTTAACCTATTTTCTCTATTTTTCCAAAAACTGACTCCTCTGCTTTGAATTTTCGCCTTCGCTCCTGACCGTCGATCTCTGCGCGATCGACGACTCTGATTTAATTCTTCCTCCCTTTATTTTTGAACTCCTCTAAATCAATCTCGATCGTTGGATGATTCCATCCAACGGCCACGCTCTCTCCACGCGCCTTCTGAATCAGTTAACCTATACATGCAGGATTTTCTAATCTTTTTCATATTTTGCAGGGTTCAAATGATTTTTCGCTATGTCTGAAGAAAATTCAAAGGTAGAGGATGACGATCCTCCCGCCTTCGATTCACCAGATAAAACCATTCACAGGAAGAAGCTCCATGTTTCATCAATCATTCATGAAGCATTGATGCCACATAACCCTGCGCAGCCCTGCACCCCAGCAAAAAACTATGAATCAAGAATAGTTAGAGAGTATCAGTGTCGAAGACAAAATTATACCAGAACAGAAGATTGAAGACAGATTTTGTGGGGATTACGTCTAAGATGGTTTATCAAAAGCCTAATCCCCAAATAAAACACAGTTTGAAGAAAATCTTAAGTGTTTTATCAACAAGAAAGCCTCCACTACCACATTTGAGGCAAATCAATTCCTCCCATCTACCACAAAGCCACATGTGCCTCAAAGTATTCAAACAGAGGCCGAAGTTATTGATCAGGATCATATATTTTTCTCAAAGCGCAGCCATAAGTTAATTCTGCAAATAAACTTAATGACAAAATATCAGCGGAGTTACTTTAACATTACACAGAGCCTCAAAGGTTAAAAAGAACTCCCACTGAGCTTTTATCTTTATGTAAAACATTTAGTACAGAGGACACCTATGAAAGTTTCTTCATCAAGCCCCCAAAGGCCAAGAAGCCATTAAGTCTGTATTAATTGTAATTGGAGATCTTTTACCAGATCTCACCTCCTCATTCTTCTATAAATACTACTGCAGAAGATGAGAGAGGGGTTGGTTGATTAGGTTGTTGAACATTGTAATGTAATTGAGCTGAAAACTTCTGATTGTAAATAGTATTCACTAGCTCTTGGAGCTCTGCTTGTGATAGATAAGTTAGGCTAAGATGAGTAGATGATTACTAAACTAAAGCATTGGACTTAAATCTGTAACTAGTTTGGAGCATCAATACAAGTTGATTTATGGGATCCTGGTCTATGTGGACGGTGATGTTTTTCTCATTGTAACTTGTTATTTTGTTTATGTTTTCACTATGTTCATTTTATCTTATAAAGAACAGTATGCATAGAGTTAGGACCTACTGTATATCAGTACCCTTCTCTGACTGAAAATCTTTATCTGAATGTTTTCTTCCAATCTGTGTTATTTAGGAATAATTTAATTCAGTTTAAGCATAGGAATGTTGGTGTTCCCTCGTCTTATTGTCTTATTTGAATGTTATTTTCAGTATATGTTAAGTAAAGATGAACTAAGGAAGATATGGTGAGCCCTGGTCCTAGTTTTATCCCAAAGACTGTCTAAAATTTTCTCTTGGAATGTGATAAAAGCTGGCTAGTTTCAAAGTACTTACCAAATCTTAGGCCATTCTGTGTTGTCTTTGTGTTTGTCTTGAAAGTAACCAAGTAAAGTAGAGCTAGGAGAGGATTTGTGGTGAGCCCGGCTCGCTAGTTTCTACTCCAATAGTTGCCTTCAAGTTTCCCTTTGTTTTTATATGTTTTCTATTAAAAATGTATCAAAGGCTGGCTAGTTTAGAAGTACTTACCAGATCCTAGTTTGCTTTCATATTTTTCTTAAGTGTGTGTCAAAGGCTGGCTAGTTTAAAAGTACTTACCAGATCCAGGGCTGCTCTTTGTTCTTCATCTGTCTAAATTCCCTTTCTTTTGTCTCATTCCATTCCATAAATCAAACTTTAAAGAGATCCTTAGACATATATGACTTGCCCCATGGATGCCATCTGTTTCCATTCTACATTTCTAACTATGGGTTGGAAATGGACTTCCAAAGAACCTACCCCAATCCATATTTATCATGAAGAACATTGGGATTCCAAATACCATCTACATTTTTATAAAGTCTGTTATGGAGTTATGATGCCAATGTATCAGATGATTTTTAATGAAAAGATCCCTAGGGTTTCCAAAGAATTCAGTAGGGATATTGTTCCTATAGCTCGATGGTTTGCTGAAGAGAAATTTACATATGTACGAGTATTTGGAAGCTTTGCCCTTCCACATGTTTTTCCATACTACGTTCCAGATAGGTTGTTCGGGAGAGAGATCGCTTATCAGCTTGTTAATGGTGTTACTAAACAGTTGAAAGATGACAAAAAGGAAATTTGGCCTTCTTTTCCTGTACAGTGCAGTTCTTTCGCTCTAGCCAACATTGGTCACACATACAAAGAAGTGCCTAGTGTGCAGATACTAAATCTTGCATTTATGCCTGGGAGACTATATGATCCTGATGATGAAATTAAAAAATTTATGGCAAGATTTAAGACAAAGCCTTTTGTCAAGGAAGAAGATATGTTTAATGACTTCTTTCAAGGAGTTGAAGTTTTTTCAAATGTTATTAAAAGGGTTTCAAATGAATAAAGTCAAGAAAATATTCAAGCCTTTCAAGAATACAGAAATGAGAGACTGAAAAATGTCCCTTTAAATTTATTTATCATGGAAGATGAAAAGAATACTCTAAATGTAAGAATTGATGAAGAAATGAAAGATAATTCTAAAAATTAATCCGATCAATCTCAGTATGCACGAGCTTATGCTACAGCCACTATAGACAAGGAAACTCAAGTTAAAACTTTGTTAAGGCAAAGGGATTACAGGATACAAGAGTTGGAACATTTATTGGATGCAGAAAAGGTTAAAACTACAGAACAAATCAGAATGAATTCAGAGCAGTTCCTTAAAGATATAGAGAGGCTTAAGCTAGAACATCATGCACAGCTTGAAGAAAAACAGGTACACATGGAGAAGACTTTAACAAAATTACAAAAGAAATCACAGTCAGAAAGATTCGTTAAAGAAGCACTTGATATAAATACCATGTTAAAGGAACAACAAAAGGTATTTTGTTATTAAGCAGCCATGATTGATTCTTACTGTGATTCAAATAAAATAATGATTCAAAAAATCACTATCCAAAAGCTTGAATGTGAAAAACTTTAGAGTCAAATTGAAGAATATGTTCAATAGCAAGATTCAGATGCTGGAAAGAAGGCTAATCTACCTCAAGTAGATAAATTTCATAAGGAATTATTGTTTACAGAGTGGAAGACACAAATTGACAGAATAGAAAAAGCAGCAGCTAAAACATCCAGTAAATCAAATGAAATTATACAGCATTTGTGTGACCAATTATTCAAAATAGGACTTTTGGAAGAAAACACGTCTGATGTGTTTTCAATGATCAAAGAAGTAGAGTTAAGATGGGTTCAACAAGCAGATCAGCAAGAAGAAATGATCAAGAAAATTGACAAGTTTGATCAAGAAAATTCTTTGAATTTTCTGATCAAACTATATCATCAACAGCAAACGCTTCAGTTAATCACAAAATCAGCCCAAAGGTCACAATCAACAATTTCAAATGTTATATTCAAGGATCAGATTCGCTCACGAATATCTCAACCACCTCAGCTCAAGACTATGCTAGATATTTGCAAGTTACGTGACCACATTCAGCAGAAGAAGAAGGATCCTTAAATCAAGATTTTCAGTTTGTTTAATTTCCTAGATTATAGTTCAAGATAGGTGTTATAGACAGAGGTTGTTTGAAACCTCCTCTATATTTTTGTAAAGTATTTAATTTATTTAAGTAGTTAATTTTAGTATTTAAACCCTTCTCATGCATTTAGAGAAGGGTCCTGAATTTTATTGAGAACATTTTGCAAAGAACGCTTAAGTTGCAAGCAAGTTTGCAAGTGTCTTGATGAAAGAATGGAACACGGCCTTATTCAGTTATATAAATCATCTTGTTGATCAATTTTGATTCACTTTGGCTTGGCTTTTTTATTGAAGAATTGAATATGACCTTTTATCATTGATCTGATAAACAGGACGACAAACAACTGGTACTAATATCATGTATGTTATTACTGTTTTGAATATTAATGATTAACACAGCTTTCATGAATCATATGTAGAATTAATTATTTATGTCTGAAGTATCTATTTCATTAATCTTATAGTATACATGCAGAAATTAGTTATTTTATATATGGTCATTACATAAATGTCATATGTTTTTCATATTCTTTTTGATTAATTAATCTTTTCAAAAGGAATTATTCTACACCGTTATAATTCTATTTAATCTGCAATGATTTCAAAACAAATTAGATAGAAATCTTTCTAAATCGCATTTGAGATACTTTACCTGGGTTGGATAAAGTTTATTTGAAAGTCTTGCATTTAGAAATAAATTTGTTTAGTTTGTAGTAATTCATCATTTTTAAAATGTTTTGGTAGAAATCTCACAAATCATCACACAAACACCAAAACTGAGCAACTGGTCCCAACACCTCCAGTCGGAGCCACTACCCCAAACGAAAAAGGAGTTGCTTTAAGGTTTGGACCGGCTGGTTATCCCCCTTTGTTGTTGCCACGGATTTATGAGGCCTCGACATTTTTGGCGCTAGAAGGAGGGCATGACTATGAATGGCAGATAAATCTAAAATTCAAAGCCCTCATAAGAGTCTATCTCCTCAAAAGTGTTCTACCATTTCCCAATCACAATCCGAATCACCAATTCAAAAATCGGAAGTAGTAGAAACCTTTCTTGCGTCCCCTGAAATTTCACGTCACCCATCTACTTCAGAATTCATTCCCGAATCCCTCGAAGTACAGTCTTTAATTCAGCAATTGGAAGCAATATCTATTTCTGCTGAAAAGCCTGTTAATCGAGAAACATTTAAGGAAAGTGTTACTTCTCTATTTAGAGATACTAGTATTCTAACTCAAGCTAGAAGTGAGAAGCTTGGAACTCATCCTTTTGAGTTTCCTTTAGAATCTCATCGCAAAAAAAATTCTCAAATATCCAGATCAAAATCAGACACAAGTGAAGTCACATCAAATCTCCCTCCTGTTACTCCTTCATACTCTTATAATCCACCCACATCTTCTATACATTCCATTTCTTCTACTCAGACAATCAGTGCTGTCACAAGTAGTATTGTTCCAGTTGTAAGTTCTTCTTTCATCACCTCTACTTCTGGATCTACCTCTACATCTTCACAAAATCTAAATCCAATCATGGCTACTCATCCTTGGACAAATCCTGGTGCTGTGCTAATAGAAAATCTTAATTCTCTTCCAGATCATCCAGAAAAATGGTTACCCAAATATAATCATGATGATGGTCTTCCCACTAAAGAACACATCAATAATTTTATGTTAGCCATGAACTTAAATGCAATCGTTCATGAAGATGTTGTAGTTAGATTGTTTCCATATGCTTTGCAAGGATCTGTAGGATCCTGGTATTTTTCTCTTCCAGCAGGGTCTATTGCTAATTAGGCAACTTTTGAACAATTTTTTCTTGCGAAATTTGGAGATGATAGAACTGTTGCTTCTTTGATCAATGCTCTTTCCAATCTTAAAATAAATTTAGGTGAAAAGGTCAAAGATTTCAACTCCAGATTCAATATATTATTAAATAAAATCCCAACTACTTCAAAACCTGTTGTTGATGTACAAATAGAATGGTATATTTCTTCTTTACCCTCGAATATAGCCATTTTTGTAGATAGGGCTAATAAAGCCACTCTTTTAGAAAATCTGAAAGAAGCTCTTGCAGTAGAAAAAATAATTTTAGCATTGGAGAAACTAACAGAATCGAAAGAAAGGACAACAAAGAAAGTGACATTTAGTCAAGATTCCAAAAATAAAATCTCAAAAGATCCATTTGATCTTGAAGGTCTTCAAAAGGTATTAAAGACTCAAAAAGTATTAAAGACTATGTGAAATGATATGATAGATATAAAGAAACAAGTTGCTGAAACTTCAGCTGCTAAAAAATCATTTCGTTTATTTAAAAGAAATCCTTCTTCCACTCCTAAACCCCCAAATGAGATTTCAAATGTAGAATCTGATCAAGATACTAAAGATCCCTCACCTTCTGAAAATGAATTAAAATCTGAAGAAGAAGTTGAATTAAATGTTTATGGAATTTCATTCTTCCAACAGAAGAAGAAAGTGAAGCTATGCCTGTAACAACAAGAAGTAAACCTTATTCAGATCCAATTGTGTCAAATCCCAAACAAAATTTTGTCCCCTCAAAAGACAAAACCAAAAAATCTAAAACTGTGCAAACAGATTCAATTTCATCAGATCCTTCTGTAAATTCTAAAACTTTGATTGTCTCAGATACAGTCGAATATAATATAGTAGAAGATATGAAAAAGATCAAGGCAAATATCTCGTTATATGAAATGTCTAAACTCAAACAACAACAAAATATTTTTCTTAGAGAACTTAAAGCCATTCCTGTAGAACCGATACAACCACCAATAATAGCACAAGCCTCAAAAGATATGGGAAAACCTCCATCATCTGTCAATAAAGTAAACGCTAATGATCTTGTTTTGATTGGTGATAGATCTATCTCTCAAACTCCTCCTCTTCTTTTGACTTATGAAATTTTTAACAAGAATGTTCATAATTGTCTTATTGATTCAAGAGCTTCTTCGAATATTATGCCAAGAAAAGTGTGTACAAAATTAAATATTACTCCTCAAAAAACATCGGTACATATAGTTCAGTTGGATAGAACTAAAGTTGAAGTTGTTGGAGAAATTTTATCGGTATCTATCAGATTATCATCTAATCCAAAAGTTTCACAAGTGATTGATATTTTGGTCACAGACATTCCTGAATTCTATGGTCTCATTTTAAGCAGGGATTGGTCTGAGAAATTACATGGGTATTTTGCTACTGATTGATCTCACATGTGGTTACCATATAATGGTAAGCCAAATCAAATTAGAATTGAATGCGAGAAATTTATGAAACATACAGTTACTGAATTGGAAGGACCAAATGAGCCTATAGCTTTTACCAATATATCATAGGGAATTATTCAACAGAATCATTCCTTGGATCATTTAATGCTCAGGTTTCACCTTTCGAAACAAATATTGTTACTTCTTAAATTGAAATTTTTTCTCAAACAGATCCTTCTAGATGTGTTAATTTTAGCAATCAAATTCCAAATCAGTCTTTATTTTGGACTTTATTTTTTTACGGTTCAAAATTAGAAGATGGTGCAGGAGCAGGTTGTGTTTTAATTGATCCTCAGGGAGAGAAGACAATACTAGCTTGTAGACTCGAATTCCAATGCACAAATAACACTGCTAAATACGAAGCATTGATTCAAGGTATGTACAAAGCCATAGGATTGAATGTTAAATATTTGCAAGTATATGGAGATTCTGAAATAATAGTCAAACAAGTTAGAAATATGATTCATTGTATTTCCGGACATTTGAGATATTATCAAACATTGGCTCAGAATCTCACTTCTCATTTTACGGCATTCAATATCTCTGCAGTTCCTAGATTACAAAATGCGAGTGTCGATTTTCTTGCTAATATAGCATCTAGACTTATACCACCCGATGAGTTTAGCCCAGATAGATTTTCAATTGAATTAATTTTTAGGCCATCCATTCCTGACAACATTACAAATTGGAAAGTATTCAATAATGATGTAGAAATAGTAGACTTTCTTACATCAAATAGAGCTTATGAAGGTCAAATCTTGGATGAAAATGAACATGATTTACAGATTAAAGACCAAATAAGAAATAATTCGTTTCCTAATTCTGTAGTAAAAATGGAAGATCTGTAAGATTTTAAAGATAGGTTTAAAAAGGTAACCAATTCAAAAATGCAAAGTTCTACTTTAAAATTTGAATTGATTAATCTTTGTACTTCAGAAAAACCTCAAAATATCAACTTATGTCTTGGTTTGGGATATGAAGAAAGGATATCATTTATTAATTTGCTCAAAAAATATAAAGATATCTTTGCATGGGATTATTAAGATCTTAAAACATATGACACTTCCATAATTCAACATACCATTCCCATGATATCAGATGATAAACCTGTCCAACAAAAACTCAGAAAAATTCATCCCAATTTAGAAAGTCAAATCAAATCTGATTTGAATAAAATGCTCAAAGCTAAAATCATTTTTCCTGTTAGACATTCCAAGTGGGTGGAAAACATGGTCCCAGTGAGAAAAAAGAATGGAGATATTAGAATTTGTATAGATTTTAGGAATTTGAATAAATCCTGTCAAAAAGATAATTTTCCTTTACCTACCATGGAATAGATATTGCAGTCAGTTGCATGTCTGAATTGATGTCTTTTCTAGACGGATTTTCAGGGTACAATCAGATCATAGTTCATCCTGATGATAGATTAAAAACAACATTTAGAACAAAATGGGGAATATATGCATATCAGAAAATGCCTTTCGGACTGATTAATGCTGGAGCTACGTTTCAACGTGCTATGGATATAGCTTTCGGAGGATTAATCAATAAATTAGTTGTTATATACTTAGATGACATCACTGTTTATTCTAAGCATAGAAACAATCATATTAATCATTTAAAAAATATTTTCGACAGATGCAAAAAATATGGTATTTCCCTCAATCCAAAAAAAAATTATTTTGCTTTATCAGAAGGAAAACTTTTAGGATTTATTGTTTCTAAGAAAGGGATTCATATAGACCCTGATAGGATTCAAGAAATTGAAAACATTCCTCTGCCACATAACAAGAAAAAATGCAATCATTTTTAGGATAAATTAATTTTGTAAAGAGATTTGTTCCAGATTTTTCTCAAATTGTCCTTCCCCTTCAATCAATGATCAAGAAAAATTCAATTTTTAAATGGGGCAAAGAAGAAAGAAATTCCTTTGAGTTAATAAAGAAAACTATTGTTGAAGCTCCCTCTTTAACAACTCCTGATTTTCTCAAGTCTTTTGTGTTATATACATTTTCTTCAGATACATCATATGCAGCTGTTTTAACACAGTTAAATGATCAGAATATTAAAGCACCAATTGCGTTTTTTAGCTCTAATCTTGAGGGTGTCGAGTTAAATTATTCAGCAGTAGAAAAACAAGCATATGTTGTGTTTAAATCCTTGAAACACTTTAGACCTTTTCTCTTAAAAACACACACTAAGATAATAGTACCTTATTCAGCGGTAAGGCAATTATTAATACAACGAGAAGTGGGAGAGAAAAGAGCAAATTGGGTTACTGCTCTCCAGGAATATGATGTAGAAATACATCCCGCAAAAATTGTTAAAGGACAAGGTCTGTGCAAAATGTTAACTGGATCTTCTCATTTACCTAAAGATGAAGATCAATTAGAAGCGATACAAATATCTGAGGTAAGCCTAAACGATTGTCAATCACAATATGTTGATCTAAAAAATTTCTTAAAAAATGGACATGCTCCATTAAGTCTCAATTATATAGCAAAATGTGCTTTAAGACTTGAGGCAAATCAGTGTCAACTTGTAGATGATGTCCTATTTAGGAGAAATTATGATTCTGTATTATTGAGATGCTTAGAGAAATCTGAAGCTGAAAAAGTATTGCAGGAATTACATGATGGACCAATTGGAGGTCATTTCAGAGGAAATACCACAGCACATAAAATACTGCACGCGGGCTATTATTGGCCAACTTTGTTCAAAGATGCACATGAGTATTCAAGGAAATTTCAAACATGCCAAACTACAGCAGGAAGAGAGAGGAAACCAACATTTCCATTACGGCCAGTAAATATCCAACAACCATTTGAACAATGGGGGTTAGATATTATAGGTGAAATAACTCCAAACTCTTCAAAGCAACATAGGTATATTCTAACTGCAACCGATTATTTCACAAAATGGGTAGAAGCTATCCCATTAAAGGTGGTCAATACACATAATATTACCGATTTCATTGATCAGTTCATAATTACAAGGTTTGGTTTTCAATTAGCTTTGATATTTGATAATGCATCTTACTTTTCTGGAAATGCCATGATAGAATTTGCTTTGAAAAGAGGTTTTAAGTTGAAGTATTCAGCTAACTATTACCCACAAGGAAACAAATTAGTTGAATCCACAAATAAAAACCTTATCAGAATCATAAAAAGAATCGTAAAGAAAAATCATAAAAATTGGCATAAAACATTATTATTTGCTCTCTGGGCAGATAGAATTACACAAAAAGCTTTCAATGGGAACTTCACCATTTGTGTTAGTTTATGGCAAAGAAGCAATTCTTCCTTCAAATGTAACAATACCGTCGTTCGCCCTAGTTCAATTCATTGATGAAAATCCTTCTTCTTCTCTCCAACTTAAACAAGATCAAATTTTTAAGTTAGAAGAAGAAAGAGAAAAAGCTAAACAAACACATATCCACCATCAACAAGTAGTAAAAGCCTGATTAGATTTAACATATGTTAGTTCAAGAGATTTTCAAATTGGTGATCTAGTATTAAAATGGGATAAGGCTCATGAAGAAAAGGGTAAACACACAAAGTTTCAAAAACTTTGGTTAGGACCATTTCAAATAATCGAAAAGATTGGCTCATCAACATTTCTATTACAGGACTTATCAGGTAAGAAAGATTCTTTACCTGTTAATGGGCAAATTCTAAAAAAATATTTTTCATAGGAGATAATTTTCTTCTATTTTTGTACAATAAAACGTTTTACTTTCATTTAGAAATAAAATTTGCTTAGTACTAATAATTGACTTTTCAAAATAAGTTTCAGGTAATTTCTTTCTTATTTTTCTTCTTCTACTTGTTTTAAAAATAGAACTGTTAAAGAAAGAAAAGTCGAAAGATTTACGAAAAACAATTTATCTTTTAGAAAAATGAAGTTCTAAATAAAACACTTATTTTGTTGAAAGACTCTCATTTTTATCTAGTATAAAAAGCTCTTTTAAGTCATGAAAAGAAAATTATATTTTAGTAAGAAATATTTTTTCAGAAAATCAATCTAACAACTCGACATTATCATCTGGCATCTTAAAAAGAAATATGATTCATCCCATCCAGTAAATCTGATAATTTTCAAAAGAAATTTTAAAAAATAAAAATAATTTTTTTTTGAATAAAACTTAAAAGATAACGAGTCTCATTACGAGCTTGATTACCATGTTCATAGAGAAATAATTAAAACTGACATTACAAATATTGTCTACCAAAACAGTCTAATGACTTGAGATTATATCATAAAGACAAGGGGTCTCATCACGAGCCAGCTTGCTCAGTTTTGATTATTATTTGTGAATGGCATTGTCACTATTTGGTTACCAAGCTAAGACAATGGCTTAAAAAAAAAATAAAAAAAAAAATAAAAAAATAAAAATAAAAAAAAATTGCTGATGAGAATAATGAGAAATATGGAAAAATGGATCATAGCTGGTTAAAAGGTAACCCTGCCAAAAGCTTAAATTTCCCATTGGAACAGAAGCTCTACCTATGATAAAAGAGAAAATCTATAAAAAACTTTTTCTGTAAAGATTATTTGCTATCTTATTTTTAACTAAGTAAAGACTGACATTGATATTTTTTATACTTATACCTTTATAGAGGAATTCTCCTGAAACAAGTGAATAATTCAAAATTTCGTTAATTGAAAGGATATTATTTATTTGAAATTTCATTTCTTTAATTATTTTATTCTTTATACCAAAAGATTTAAAAATTTCAGAAATTTTTTTATCAGAGACATCTGGTTCGTCCAAGTGAATCGCCAATTGTTGTGCTATACAACTACCCCCCATTTATTTTCGTAAATAGGGACCCTTCAGAGATAATTAGGAAAAAATCATTTTAAAGGTTCCTTCTAAAAAACACTTCGGAAATAAATTTATCTCAAAGCGCATCTCTTATCACATATCACTTTCAAAGAAGAATCTATAAATCTTGTGATTTGCGAAACGCGCCCTCCTAAAGTCCTTACTCTATTTTTTCGCATCACATTCGATTTAAGTTAAAGATTAGAACAAAACAATAAAATTCACGATCGTCGCGGACCCGACAGAGCGAATGAAATCAAATATATAAATCTTGTTCGCATTGCGTCCACTTTTTATCTTTCGTAAATCGCACCGCACGTGGATTATGATTTAAACTTCAATGTATTTCTTAAAAATTGCGATATGCGATTTGCGCATATCGCATTTCGCAATTGATAAGAAAGAATCACGAAAATTATAAGATATGATTGCGATTTGCGAATTTATTGTTTCCAGCGTGCGAAAAGTGACTTATGTCATTTCGAATTGAATTCTGATTTTAATGAATTTAATCAAAGGATAAGTATTGCATGCGAAGCCACGTGAAGCCATGTTTAGCATTTAATTTTGAAATCATGAAGGGATTAGGAAGAGATGACTGATCGAATTGATAGTTTTTGTGTGAAACATCTCTTCACAGTTTCTGTTATATGATATATTTTGTTTCACTTTCAAGAAAGCAGTTATTGAATCGAAGGGTCTGAAATGAGTAAGGCAAAGAAGTGTCTCGAGCATCGTATACAGAAGATACAAAAATGCCCTCGCTATTTTCTGATACTATTTGTCACAAAGATTGCGGCATCACATCATGGGAAGCTATGTATAAACTATTTGAATATCAAGGGCCAAAAGTGATAATGAAGATTTCTGCAACAGGCACTGATTCCACTTCCGATGAAACTTTGTTCGACGTTGCATGTTCATTCATTCATAAGACAGCAGCAAGGCCAAAGCTCGTGCCTTACACAGATATGATCAAATGGACAATCGAGAATTTGAATATTGAAGATAGCGTGTTTAAGAATTCCAAAGGAGAAGTCATGGGATCTTTTAAAGCTAAAAACTTGGCAACTATGTATCATTTACCATCTCCACAACAGAGGTATGACAGTGTATATGTGCAAAGGTTTAAAGCTAAGCACCCAGATCTGATCAAAGTCATTCAAGAATGGAAGGATAACAAAGGAAAACTAAAGCAAGACAAGTCTGGTATGTACACCATTGCACAGATCCCGCAACCTTTTTGCTATGTTGCTGGTATGTTATGTAGGTTATTCGGTAAACCAGACAGTACTAGGTTTGCTAGAGATTGGGTTCCCTTGATTGACACAATTGTCAACTCATCCATTTTGAATTGGGCAGATCTATTATCCAATCACTTAGTTAAACACATTACTGAGTATAGGAATAAGAAAAATGCCTCGTCTCAAGAAAATTCACCCTTTTTTATGTTTGCCTATGTTATGGATGCCATATTTTTCCATTCTACATTTCCAACTATAGGTAGGAAATGGACTTCCAAAGAACCTACCCCAATCCATATTTATCATGAAGAACTTTTGGATTCCAAATACCATCCGCATTTTTATAAATTATGTTATGGAGTTATGATGCCAATGTATCAGATGATTTTTAATGAAAATATCCCTAGGGTTTCCAAAGAAGTCAGTAGGGATATTGTTCCTACAACTCGATGGTTTGCTGAAGAGAAATTTACATATGTACGAGTATTTGGAAGCTCTGCCCTTCCACATGATTTGCCATACTACGTTCCAGATAGGTTGTTCAGGAGAGAGATCGCTTATCAGCTTGTTAATGGTGTTACTAAATATTTGAAAGATGACAAAAAGGCAAGTTGGCTTTCTTTTCCTGTACAGTGCGGTTCTTTCGCTCTGGCCAACATTGGTCACACATACAAAGAAGTGCCTAATGTGCAGATACTAAATCTTGCATTTATGCCTGGGAGACTGTATGATCCTGATGATGAAATTAAAATTTTATGGAAAGATTTAAGACAAAGCCTTTTGTCAAGGAAGAAGATCTGTTTGATGACTTCTTTCAAAGAGTTGAAGTTTTTTTAGATGTTATTAAAAGGGTTTCAAATGAATCAATTTAAGAAGATATTCAAGCCTTTCAAGAATACAGAAATGAGAGACTGAAAAATGTCCCTTTAAATTTATTTATCATGGAAAATGAAAAGAATACTCCAAGTGTTAGCATTGATGAAGAAATGAAAGATAATTCTGAAAATGAATCCGATCAATCTCAACAGCAATCCGACAAATCTGAGAATGAGTCCGAAGTCATAAAAATGAATTTGGAAATTGATCAGGTTATTCATGAATTAGAGTTGCATGAAAAATCAAAGAAAAATGACACTGAATTGAATTTAGGAGAAGTTTGAAAGGATCAAAGCACAACAGATCAGTCCAAGTCATCTAAAGGAAAAGATCTTTCAAATGAATGGGAAGAATTTTCCCAAGCAATAAACACCTCCAAAGAAAAGACTATCACTAATCAAGAAGCATATTTCCATCTCCTGAGCCTTCTCGAAATACAGCTCAGACTATTAATCCTTTGCAAACAGTTCCATCAACTCAAAACAAAGAAATCATTCCAGCTTTTTCAGCAGATCAAATAATTTTGCAAATAGAAGACATTCCTTCATTAGATATCTTCTATAGTCCTAGCCATAAAGATGTAGTGAAAAGAAATAAAAGGAAAAGAGTTGATGAAAATCTTAAATCTACAGATGAATCAGTTGACGTTCTCTATAAGGATTCACTTGAAGATCCTACTGAACATTTAACGAAGTTATCTCAGTATGTAGGAGCTTATGCTATAGCCACTGTAGACAAGGAAACTCAAGTTAAAACTTTGTTAAGGCAAAGGGATTACAGGATACAAGAGTTGGAACATTTATTGGATGCAGAGAAGGTTAAAACTACAGAACAGATCAGAATGAATTCAAAGCAGTTCCTTAAAGATATAGAGAGGCTTAAGCTAGAACATCATGCACAACTTGAAGAAAAGCAGGTACACATGGAGAAGACTTTAGCAGAATTACAAAAGCAATCACAGTCAGAAAGACTCATTAAAGAAGCACTTGATATAAATACCATGTTAAAGGAACAACAAAAGGTATTTTGTTATCAAGCAGCCATGATTGATTCTTACTGTGATTCAAATAAAATAATGATTCAACAAATCGTTATCCAAAAGCTTGAATGTGAAAAACTTCAGAGTCAAATTGAAGAATATGCTCAATGGCAAGATTCAGATGCTGGAAATAAGGCTAATCTACCTCAAGTAGATAAATTTCATAAGGAATTATTGTTTACAGAGTGGTAGACACAAATTGCTAGAGCAGAAAAAGCAGCAATAATTCAAATGAAATTATACAGCATTTGTGTGACCAATTATTCAAAATAGGACTTTTGGAAGAAAACACGTCTGATGTGTTTTAAATGATCAAAGAAGTAGAGTTAAGATGGGTTCAACAAGCAGATCAACAAGAAGAAATAATCAAGAAAATTGACAAGTTTGATCAAGAAAATTCTTTGAATTTTCTGATCAAACTATATCATCAACAGCAAACGGTTCAGTTAATCATAGAATCAGCCCAAAGGTCACAATCAACAATTTCAAATGTTATATTCAAGGATCAGATTCGCTCACGAATATCTCAACCACCTCAGCTCAAGACTATGCTAGATATTTGCAAGTTATGTGACCACTTTCAGTAGAAGAAGAAGGATCCTTAAATCAAGATTGTCAGTTTGTTTAATTTCCTAGATTATAGTTCAAGATAGGTTTTATAGATAGAGGGTTTTTTAAACCTCCTCTATATTTTTGTAAAGTATTTAATTTAGTTTAGTAGTTAATTTTAGTATTTAAACCCTTCTCATGCATTTAGAGAAGGGTCCTGAATTTTATTGAGAACATTTTGCAAAGAACGCTTAAGTTGCAAGCAGGTTTGCAAGTGTCTTGATGAAAGAATGTAACACGGCCTTATTTAGTTATATAAATCATCTTGTTGATCAATGTTGATTCACTTTGGCTTGGCTTTTTTATTGAAGAATTGAATATGACCTTTTATCATTGATCTGATAAACAGGACGACAAACAACTGGTACTAATGTCATGTATGTTATTACTGTTTTGAATATTAATGATTAACACATCTTTCATGAATCGTATGTAGAATTAATTATCTATGTCTGAAGTATCTGTTTCATTAATCGTACAGTATACAGGTATAAATTAGTTATTTTATATATGGTCATTACATAAATTCGATATGTTTTTCATATTCTATTTCATTAATTAATCTTTTCAAAAGGAATTATTCTACATCGTTATAATTCTATTTAATCTATAATGATTTCAAAACAGATTAGATAGACATCTTTCTAAATCGCATTTGAGATACTTTACCCAATTTAGATTAAGTTTACTTGAAAGTCTTGCATTTAGAAATAAATTTGTTCATCATTTTTAAAATGTTTTGGTAGAAATCTCACAAATCATCACACAAACACCAAAACTAGGAAACTGGTCCCAACACCTCCAGTCAGAGCCACTACTCCAAATGGAAAAGGAGCTGCTTTAAGGTCTGGACCGGGTGGTTATCCCCCTTTGTTGTTGCCATGGATTTTTGAGGCCTCAACAGGACGTCAAAACCTTTAAATATATTCCCCAACCAAACTTACGATTTATGAACGGACGCAATATCTTTCAGAACCGAATTTAGATGTCGTATCGGGTCTGGGGTTGTGTGGACGTCGCAATTTTTAGCGAAGGAAAATGAGCAAAAGGGAATAACGAAGGACTTGCATCAGAGGTTTCTTATCGGAAATGGTAAGAGTTGCCTCCAATCTAATATTGTGATATAGAATATTGCGATACGGATGATGCGATATTAGAAGGAAAAGTTCATCGAAGATCGGAGGGAATGGGTAAAATTGGGGATCAGAGATATTTGGAGTATGCTCATTTCAAAACCTCTGATGTGCAAATTGTGATATATGACGTACCATATATGATGATTTCTTAAAGTATTCAATTCAAAAAGAAAGTGATTGATTTAACTTTTCTTTAAAATAAATAACCCTTTAATAATTTAATTAATTGTCCGAATATCTGATTGGAAAGAAATTTTACCAGAACTTTCCTATGAAGAGAGTTGTTAAATATAATGATCTGATATGATTCCTCTAACAATTTATTAAGACTTATCAGGATTTCAATGGATAGAAGCAAAATTAGATAACCTTCAAATTTTTAGATGAAATCATAAATACTTCCCTGAACATGTTGCAGATTTGAGAAAAGGGTTGGCTGCTTGCTTATCTTGAGTCTTCATAATCAAGTCAATGAAGACCTACAAACAAAACAAAATAGAAATGTTAGGATATTCTGACACATAAAAAATAGTTGAGTATAACTTGGTCTAGTGTAGATTTAGGTAAAGTGTGTTTCTTTACTATGTTCATTTGTAACTTATAATCTGACGGTCACGATTTGTGGTGATCCGACGGTTCACTCTCTCCTCGATATTAACAACACTTGATCTGTGGCTTAACACCCAATTGGTCCATGATCTCTATTTAAAGAGCATGGAGGGTTATTTTTCTGGTAACCGTTTATGAGAGAAACATATGTAATCTTTCTTTTTATATTAATAGGGAGCCTAAAGTGGTCGCATTGGTTCAGGTCGTGGATTGTTTCCCTCTTCGAGGATTTTAACCATGTGATATACTGGTGTACTGATTTGTGATTTGTTTGTGAGCGGTGACCTTTGGTTTTTTATCTAAGGAATTTACCCTGTAAATTCCTACATGGTATCAGAGATATTGTGAGGGCCGCATCCGTTGTTGATCCAAATCCAAAGCCGGTTTGACTGCGTGTGACTACTGTTTTCTAAATCTACTATTTCTGAACATTTTCGAGCCTGGAGAACTGCTCTGTTGTGTCCGGAGTGTCTATTACAATGAGGAACCCCTTTCGTTTCATGAGAAAAGGTTTTTGGTTGCCCAAGTGATGTTAGTTTAGATTTGGAGGTATAAAGTATTTGTTTTGCAGTTATATTTGTTAATAGTTCTGCTAATTTTGGTTGCCTCTGTTTATTTCAGTTTTAGGTTTTATTTATTTGTTGGATCTATACCCTCTTCTCTGTGTATGCTCTTTGCTCTACATTGTGTGCAATCTCAGCAAATCAGAAACAAGAAGAAGGGAATTTTTTTTGCTACGTATGCTCTTTCCCCACATCTTTGTGCGATCTCGAGAAATCAGAAATAGTGACAAAATATATAGTTGCTAGTAAGGCTAACCGAAAATCTAACATTCTGTGGTAAGGCTTGCATTTCATTGTTTTTTGTGCAAGAAAAAAAACCGTTCCTCCTTTCAAAAAATTATAGAATCCTTTTACTATCTCACTTGGTGAGGAGTTAGTTTATGAGAATAGAGGTCTTGGGTTTAAGTCTCTTATCAAGCTTCTTTTTATAGAACTTTTTTGTTAAAGGGGCAGGATTTTTTTTTCAAAAGTAGAACTTCATCATCAAATTTCAAACCGTTCCCGTAACTATTCAGCATCTACAACTCAATTTTTTCAAAAAGGCATAACTTCTTCATCCGGAAGCCATTTTTTTTAATCAGACTAATTTTTCGAGATATTTCCATTGGAGCAGTTATTTTCAGCACTTTTCAGCTTCAAAAAAAAAAAAAAAAGATAAGTGCATGCCCAGTTATTCTTAACAGCACCAATTATTTCCAATGGCTACCTCACATGGTAGATTTACTTAGAAGTAAAGGGATTTATAGAATAGTTACAGGATAAGAAACTAAACCTTCTGATGATGATAAAGGCGTTAAATGGGAAAATAAACAAGATCAAGCACGAGGGTTGATAGGAATGTCCATTTCTCAAGATCTTCGATTTCATATCCTTGAAATTGACACCCCTGATGAAGCCTTGAAAAAGATAAATATTGTTTTTGGCATTCAAAATCAAACCAGGGCCCACTAGCTTGAAAATGAGTTGCTTACTTTGGACCCCAATAATTTCTCCTCTATTGATGATTTTTTTGTCCAAATTCAAGACCCTTAGACTTCTTTTAGAATGTTGTAAGGTCAAAAAGGAATATGGTAGCCTCATCTATTCCATTCTTGCTAAGCTTGGCCCTGCATACTCTGTATTTGTTTCCACCTTCCATTCCACTAGAAAAGCCATCATTTCTTCATAAACGGTCTACAAGAACCCCTCTTTTGATGTCATTTGTGATTCTTTGATAAGAGAACAAGAAAAAATCTTACACCTTGGTCTTATCACTTCTAAGAAAGCCTTAGCAGCCCAACATTAGCCATTTCAAAAGAATCCTAAGAAGTAGTATCCTAAGAAGTATGGTCCTAAACCAAACAAGGGTCCTAAGCAATTTCAGTAGCAAACTGAAAAAGCAACTCACCAAACTAATAAGGCAACTAAAAACAAAGGGAAGAAAACATATAGACATTGCAACTTTTGTAATCATGATGGCCACGTAGAGTCCAAATGTTTTAAGAAGATGGAAGCCTTGGAAGCAGCAATGAAGAAGCACCACATCAATTTGGAGACCTCTTCAACTTCATCTTCAGGAATAGAACTTTATGCTTGTGGTTGTAAAGCATTTGTTTATGCATTACGTATCTTCTTCTCATTCTCATGAGTGGCTCATTTATTCTAGAGCTTCTTACCACATGGCCAAAATAAAAGCCATGTTTTCTTCTTTAAATGATTGTAACACCAAATATATTTATGTTGGTGATGATAGATCTCTTAGTGTTGTAGGATCTGGAACCATTCATCTAGATAATGGTCAGTTTAATGATGTACTATGTGTTCCTACCTTGTCATGCAACCTTCTCTCTGTTTATCAAATAACTCATTCAAGTGAAGGGAAAATAGTAGAATTATCACCTCATGATGTTGTTATCAAGGACCTCAAAGATCCTAGAAATATTTTAGCTACTGGAATTGCTGATGATTCCACAAGGTTGTATAAGTTTGATAACTTTGGGTCATCATGTCTTCCCTCTATTTATGTTGCTCATAATGATGAAGTGAGAAAACTTTGGCATGAGCGATTTGTTCACTTAAACTATCGCTCTCTTCAAACTCTATGTAAATAAAATATGGTGACAGGTCTTCCTATGGTATCTTGCCGAGATGGTGTTTGCTCCGGATGTGCACTCGGAAAACATCATCAGGATATTTTTGACAAATGTGCCTCTTGGCGCGCTTCAGCCCCTTTGCAGCTTGTGCACAGTGATTTATGTGGTCCACTTCATGTTGTTTATTTCTCTGGTTGCAAGTACTTCTTAACTTTCATTGATCATTTTTCCATACGCACTTGGGTATACTTCTTAAAACTCAAGAGTGAAGTTTTTAACATGTTCTTGGCCTTTAAGGCCTTTGTTGAGAAACAATCTGGACATCCAATTCTTAAGTTAAGATTAGACAATGGAGGAGAATATGTTAACAACAAATTTATCAAATTTTGCACTGTGCATGGCATTCAATTGCAACATATTGTTCCATATACTCCACAAAAAAATGGTGTAGCTGAAAGGAAGAATTGCACCTTAAAATAAATGGCTAATTGTATACTTCAATCTAAAGGACTTAGTCTCAATTTTTGGGCAGAACCAATTAACTATGAAAATTACATAGTAATCGCACTCCTACTAAGGTTTTAAGGAATGTAACTCCAGAAGAAGCCTGGACCTCAATCAAGCCAGATGTAATTCACTTTCGTGTTTTTGGAAGTTATGCTTGGGCCTATATTACAAATGCGAAACATAAAGCCTTAGAACCTAAGAGTGAAAAATGAATTTTTGTTAGATATTCTAAAGATGTAAAAGGATATAGACTTCTTCAACCAAAATCCAAAAATATAATTATTAGAAGAGATGTAAAATTTTATGAAAATATATCGGCATGCGAGCCTAGTTCGGCGGGTGTGCCACCTTTGGCCTGTGAGCCTGATTCGGCATATGTGCCACCTCTCTCTATCTATTCTATTTTTTATACCATTCCTTCTAGTTCAGATGATGACAATGAGGATGACAATCCTCCTCCACCTCTTGAAGATATTCCTTCCACTCCACAGCTTCCAAAATGGGTCCACTCTACTCGGGATGTAACATGTTCTCTTGTCGGTGACCTTGTAGATCGACGGCGTACACGTTCTCAGTTCGAAAGAGCCTCTTCATTATTGGCTCAAGTTCCATAAAATATTTATCCAGAAACCTTTGAAGAAGCTTTCGGTCATCTAGATTGGGATGAAGCTATGAATGAAGAATATTGTTCCTTATTGGCAAACAATACTTGGGATCTTGTTCCTCTTCCAAAAGGAAGAAAACTTATCAGATGCAAATGGGTTTACAAAACAAAGTTTGGACCAGATGGAAAATTGGATAGACATAAAGCTTGTCTTGTTGCTAAAGGATTTTAACAAGTTAAAGGCATTGACTATATTGAAACCCTCTCCCATGTTGCCAAAATGAATTCTATCTGCCTTGTTCTTTCCCTTGCTACCTCCTTTAAATGGGAAGTCCACCAGATGGATGTTAAATCTGCCTTCTTACATGGAGATTTGCATGAAGAAATATAAATGTAACAACCCCCTGGCTTTATCCAAAATGACTCTAGCCTTGTTTTCCGCCTTAGGAAGTCTCTCTATGGTCTCAAACAAACTCCTCGGGCTTGGTATGCCAAAATGGCTTTTCTAGATGTCATTAGGAAAACACTGTCTACACCAAGAAAGTGGGTAAGTCCTTCACCGTCCTTGTTCTTTATGTTGATGATCTTATCCTTATTGGTAGTGATCCAAACCATATAAACCATGTGAAGTCTAGCCTCAAAAAGAAGTTTGAAATGACAGTCTTAGGACATTTGCATTATTTCCTTGGTCTTCAAGTCTTGCAATCCAAAGAAGGTATTACCCTCTCTCAGTCCAAGTGTGGTTGTGATCTTCTACACCACTTTCACATGGACGACTGTAAGCCAGCCCCTTCTCCCTTTCAGTCTGGAGTCAAGATTTCAGTCACTTGTACTACCCCTGAAGTTGATGCTACCTTATACAGTCAACTTTTTGGTAAACTTTTGTATCTAACCCATACTCGTCCTTACCTCTCCTTTGCCATTGGTCTTGTCACTCAATTTATGCACCAACCTCATGAAAGTCACTGGAAATCAACTAAAATAATACTTCAATATATTTGAGGTATAATTCAGTTCAGGATTCATTACAGTGCAGGAGCATCTCCATTGTTTATTGGTTTCACTGATTTTGATTGCGTTGGTCACCCTGATGATCGAAAGTCTACTGCAGGATATGTATTCACTCTTGGTTCAGGACCTATTACTTGGTCTTGTAAGAAACAAAGTGCCATATCTCTTTCTTCGGTAGAAGCAGAGTATCGTGGTGCCATTAAAGCCAGCAAGGAAGCCATGTGGCTTCGTCAGATCCTGTCTGAATTTGGTCTTCATTAGCAGCATCCAAATACACTTTGGTGTGATTATCAGAGTGCCATTCAGCTATGCAAAGATCCAGTTTAGCATCAGCGTATGAAACACATTGAGATTCATATACACTTCATCAGAAATCTCATTCATGATCATTTTCTTGAAGTATAGTATTGTTCAACCAATGATCAAGTTGTTGATGTCTTTACAAATGCTCTCACAGAAGCGAAGTTTACCAGACTTCGATCCATGCTTGGAGTTCAGGAAAGTTATCATTAAGGGGGGATAGGCTCTAATGCCTCCTTCCTTCTCCTATTGTGTCACCTTTGTAAATCCTTCAATCCTATCCCAAGTTGTTCTTAAGGGGGGATGTTAGGATATTTCGACACATAGGAAATAGGCTCCTTTTGTGTCATCTTTGTAAATCCTTCAATCCTATCCCAAGTTGTTCTTAAGGGGGGATGTTAGGATATTCCGACACATAGGAAATAGTTAAGTATAGCTTGGTCTAATGTAGAGTTAGGTAAATTGTGTTTCTTTACTATGTACATTTGTAACTTATAATTCGACGGTCACGATTTGTAGTGATCCGACGGTTCACTCTCTCCTCGTTATTAACAACACTTGATCTGTGGCTTAACACTCGATTGGTCCATGATCTCTATTTAAAGAGCATGGAGGGTCATTTGTCCGGTAACCGTTTATGAGATAAACATATGTAATATTTCCTTTTATATTAATAAATTGCCTGAAGTGGTTGCGTTGGCTCAAGCCATGGAATGTTTCCCTCTTCGAGGGTTTTAACATGTGATATAATGGTGTACTGATTTGTGATCTATTTGTGAGCGGTGACCTTTAGTTTTTTATCTAAGGAACGTACCCTGTAAATTCCTACAAGAAATAAGAAACGAACTTTTAAAAGTATAAAAAACAATAGATAGTGGTGAACATGTAAACACATACTTGGAAGAAATTGACTGTAACTTATACCTCATGAAGCTTCAGTTATCCCAAATTTTCTCAAAATTTGCATATGTTCAACATCACCTACTTATTTGATCTAAAATGCTAAGTAATGATTTTTTTGAATTGCATCATTTCCAAAGTTACATTGGAAGACGAGAGTGGTAAAAATGAGTTCTTCAAATGTGAATAAAAAATTGTCAAGTTGTAGAAAATTCTTAGAATTTCTTCATGTATGATAAATGTGATGAATTTTGAAAAACAAGAAAATCGAAGGCTTGACAAATATGTATGATCTGATAATTCAAGAGCTTCTAAAATGCTCGAAGATTCTTTTCTATAATTTAAATGGGATGCCCAAAATAAATCAGATTCATTACTTGTTTTATTGAAAATCTAAAATAATAAAATAAATGCTAACAGAAAAGAAAATTAATCTATTCCTATTTCTAACTCAATGAAGAAAACATGACTAGGTATAGTCTTACTTCCAATGTAACCATGTAAGCATTTTAATTCCTGCATGTATGTACATGTTAATATTTAGGAACAAAATTTCAAATATAATTCAACTAAGAAAACTAAATTTGAAAGCAATATGTACATTTATTGTTAGCAGCTTATTTACAATCACCTTCTCTTGAAATGCCCTTTCTAACTGAATTTCGATTAGATTATAGAAATATAAATGGATTTCCATTTTTTAGTGGGAGAGGTTTAAAAGTGAAGATGACAGGCCAAGTTGTAGAAATTATATTTTAGAAATAATGGCCTTTATGATTTTGTTAGTGTTATGTTCAAGTGTTAAATTATTAACAATTTTCCATGAAGGAAAAATTTCCAAATGTATCTCAAATGGATCAATGAAAAACAGATGGAAGCCTGATAGATCCAACAGAAGATTATTAATTAAATTAGATTTTTGTTCATATAGTGAAAATACACTCACTTGTTGGCACTGCTTTTGAGAAGTAAGAAGTAATTTATAAGGAATGAAAATCAATTGAAATTGAAAATTTAATAGCTCTTGATGCTCACAATTATAATTTGAATCTTCAATTTTCCATTGAGGCAATGCATCCATTGAGTGTTCAATATTGGATTTCTCAATATTCCAGCACAAAGTATCTAAAAATCTAAGACAAAAAATAGAAAATAAATCTGAAGTTAAAAATAAATGATGGAATAATAACAAAATTGAATCGTAGTTTACACTAGTGTTACGATTATTGTTACAGCACAAATGGGACTAACTTAAAGCAATTTCCTCTTCACAAGAATTGGGTAGAAAAATGCAATTAGAATGATTGCTGATACCAACTTGTAAATTAGAGAAAGGGCTATGACTATGAATAGGAATGAGAGGTTGATCATCATATAAATCATAGGTTGGAGTGGTTTCCTGAATGTTGAAATCATGAATATGATTGAGTTTTTGAAGATGAGAACTATTTGAAATAGTTTATGAATTAGAATGTTCTTCATTTTCACATGTGATTCGAATTTGATTATGAGGATTCAGTTGTGAAGAATATAAATCAATATTTTCAATGTCAAAGTAACTACCATAAATGACCTCAGGCCATTCATTAGAATTCCCTTCAATCTCATCCAATGTATCAAAGCAAAAAGGAATATTGAGCTCATGTTCATTAATGCCAGAAGAATGATCAATAATTAATTCTCTATCTTGATAAAAACTAATCGGAAATTCATTTAGATCGGCTTCTTTGTTTTCTGAAATATATTTAACGTAAGGAGATGATAAATTGCTATTAGAAAAATTATCAGGATAAAGGGAAAAATATGAATCTGAAACAATGCATTTATAAATGTCTCTATTTGAGAACTCTTATGTATTTTATTCATTGTAAATTTCAGATTTAAAATCATTTACTTGGCTACTTATGCTTTCTTGAAGAATGTTGCTTTGCTACCCTGAATTTGGGATTTCTTCATCGTAAAAGAATTCATAAATTTGTACAACAGATTGCGTGTTATTGGAAACTTTAATCGCTACGTTTACTTGTTGGATTATGCTCTGATTTTCTGATTCTGATTCACATTGATTTTCATATTTCAAAGCCATATCTTCTTCAAGAGTGTTGCTAATATCTTCTTGCATTTGAATAGCAAAATTTTCCAAACTTTGTGGTATTGGTTCATTAACATATGAAGTTGCACCATGATTATTATTAATATTGTAGGAAGTGTGCACTAAATGAAGGAATTTATCATACATAATAGAGACCACTTCATCATCATTTCTTTGCACCTCCATATTGGAATTTTCAATTATGTCAGTGAAATTAGAAGGAGATTGAGGAAATCTTGAAATAATTTCACATGGATTATGAATGAGAGGAAGAGAGAAAATATGTTCAAACCAATCTAATAATTCATCTTTCGAAGGTTTGTCTTCAATTTTAAATTTTAAACAATTTAAATGAAATATAATGATAAAATCAATTAAAGTTTCACTTTCAAAACTTAGTAGATCTTCAATTCCGTTACATACTTGTTCGTAGTCATAGCCATCAAATTTACAAAAGAAGATTGTAATAATTGATCCCAACTATGAATTGAGGAAACTGGAAGTGATTGACACCATCTTTTGGCTTTTGCCTAGAATGTAAGAGTAAAAATCTTAAATAAAATACCTTCATCAATATCATGAAATGTAGAATTTGAAAATTTTTGAATGAATTGTAAAGCATGATTAAATGCAGAAGTATTCCTCTCACCATTAAACTTTACCTGAGACAAGAGTCTTACTATTTCTGGTGGAGTATTGGAGGATGCACGTCCAGAAATACAACTCCAAATTGAAAGTTTAATAGGAGCCATTGTAATAAAAATAAAATGTTAGAATACAAAGACTCCAAAGGACAACAAGTTTCATGCCCTCCTTCTAGCACCAAAATGTTGAAGCCTCGAAATTCGCTGCAACAACATGGGGGATGACCACCCGGTCATAACCTTAATGCGTCTCCTTTTCCATTTGTAATGGTCGCTCCGACAGGTTTAACTAGGTCCAGTTACCTTCTCTCAATCTCTAATGGATTAAAATATAAATTTTGTCTACCAATGAGAAAGAGACATCAGATCATTTAAATTGTTGATCAGGCAAGAGAGTGATCCTTAGGCTAATTTGGGGCTCAGCCAAACCACAACTAAATTCTTGCCTCTTTGGGAAAATGACTTATAACAATGTAGAATTAAATCTAAATGCAAAATTATTCTAAATACAAGCAAAAGGAAATTTATCATAATCATATCTCAGTTAGCCAGATATATATCTAACCCAACCGAGAGAAATATATTTTAAATAATTAAGATTTAAATATGTCTGGCTTATAATAAATATCAAATTAATGAAATAGTTCAACTAACTGACATTATGAATGCCAAAACATATTCTATTTAGAGACCTCCTAACTAACATAATCAACCAAACAACATTTAAGAAGTAGTTCACAAGAAATATATTGATTGTTAAATCAGTATTAACAGACAGATTTCTGATTAAATATTTACTCTGAAATCAGAATTCAACCCATAAGAGCGGAGATAAATAATAACATATAATTGAGACAAATTACTCATATCGACAATAGTGCACAAATATGAATAAAATGACACATTCTTGCTATCATAAAATGAAACCAATATTTAAAACAATAGTATTATAAATACCAATTTATTCAAACCATTTCTCTAACTCCAGTCTCCAATAGACCTTTACAATGCTTGAACTTCTACTTTTAAACTAGAGTTGTAATAGTGCAAACTCTGTTCTCCATACATAATTCAACATGGCAAGAAAAATCCTCAAAAATCCCCAGATATTAGTTTTCTCTCCTCTACCCTACAACTTTAAATCCTTTATACAATAGTTCTTTCAAGAATCCCTGAATTTATGAGAAGAGGAGCCAATAATACAGTCTACAATCTGTTATTTATAATATTTACAAAAGGATTTCTTCATAAGAAATTTTGTTGAAGAGTGGTTATGCTCAATCAATTTCCATTGGCTCAAAATCACATTCCTCAATTGCTGGAGCATTTTCATTGATTGAGATCTTCTATTCCTCATCTCTTCAACTGTTTTCCTGTAAAAACAATTCAAAATAAAATTAAAATGTAAAAATAAAATCAAAATGCCAAATTTGGAATTAAAATAAATCCAATCAAAACTTAATTAATAAATAATTGAAAAGGAAATATAAGCTTTCTATTAATGCATGTTGATATGAAATGGGTGGATAACTTGTTATGCTTTGCAATCACCTCCCACTCGGTTAAACAAATTAAGATCTAGCTTATACTTGACTGTGCAGAATTGAATTCTTGATTCAGGTCTATGTGTTTTAAACTGTTTTAATGCTTTAAGTGTGAGGAATTAAACATTTGTTTTTGCTAATATTAAGCATGTACAACAACCATAAAGTGCAATAAATAAGCATCAACACATAACAACAAATTTAATAAAGGATTTCACCCAAATGTCATGGGCTATGTCTCCTTGAGACCTTGTCAATTGACTTAGCTCTTTGGGATTATGATGGAAATTTTTTTTACAAGTTTCTAACTCAACTCCAATGGTTGTTTATGTTGTACCAATGGCTTTAGAATATGATCAGACCCCTATAATGGTTGCTATCTCTCTGAAGATGGATCTTGGCTCCCTTAGACATGACCTCTTATGTCGGTGCCCTTCCCTGAGCCTCCCTGAGCTTCCCTGTGGCACTAACTCCTTAAGAAATCATTTTCTGTCCCTGAAACATTTTATATTGTCTCCATTATATATCAGACATCCAAAATAGGTTGTTCATTTGCTCAAAATGAGCTCTAGCTCCACAATCTAGGCCTCCAACCCTTGTTGGCCCTAGGCTGCCCGAAACTTCCCTGTGGCTTATTCAGCTATAGAAGTCTCCAAATGGCTCTTCAAATCCCTCCATTAGATTCATAATGTCCAAAATGGCCAAAATAAACTATTCACTTGCTGAAAAAGGCCTCTGCCTGCTCCGGTAAGGCCCCCAACACATGGTGGAACCATGTGGCTCTAAGCTCACTGAAAACTTCTCTGAAGCATCTCGGCCTTTAAAAGCCTTCAAAAGATTCTGAAAATCCTTCCATTAGATTCAGAAGGTTCAAAATATTCATAATAAACTATTGGTTTGCTGAGAATGGTTACTGGCTGCTCTGGATAGGCCTCATTCTCCTGTTGGCCCCTAGTGGCCCTTGGAACTTCTCTGAAGCATCTAAGCCTTCAGAAGCCCTCTGCTGGCTCTGAAAACCTCACCAATGGTTCCATAATGTTTGAAACATCCAAAATTGACTATTTATTTCCTGAGTAAGGCCTCTAGCTGCCCTGGCTAGGCATCATTCTGCTGCTGACCCCTAGTGGCCCTAGTGGCCCCAGAACTTCTCTGAAGAAAAATCATGCTCAAAAGTTCTTTGATGGTTTTGAAACCCTCACCAACAGCTCTTGAATGTCCAAGAAATTCAAAATTGACTATTCACACTCTCAGAATGGTTGAGTAATGCTAAAGATAGAGCTTAATCAATTTTGTCCAGTAACCCTTAGGAAAACTCCACTAATTGTGGAGGACTTCAGTTTAGCTGGAGTTAAAAATGGAAAACCGCCCTAAATTTGGGCGCGCTCCAAATAGTCCGCCAGATCAACCGTTAAAATAAATTTTGGGTTGGTGGTTGGGCACATACCCCAAATCCCGCAGTCACATTGGAGGTTAGCAAAACCATAGGCTTGAATTGTGGTTGGATGGGTTTAAACTCCAGTTGTGGAGGAGTTAATGAAAACCGCACGGAGACGATTGGCATTAAACCATGCCATGTGACAACTCTGAAAATGTTGTGGAGATTGTTTCATAAACCATCGGTTTGAAAGTTTGATGTTTAGCCATGTGAACAATACGATCAATGCTAACAGGTTCATTGGAGGTTTACATTTGCGCGCTAGTAATGTAGCCCTTGGTTCATGGGCTAAGGCCATATGGGGAGGGGGCAGGCCCCCTCCAACCCCCAAATTTCAATGCGCTAAACCATAAATATTACCCGACCACTACATAGGTTACGAAACACATATAGCCCAGTTGGTGGAGACCTATGTGCGCAGGCCGAAGGTCGTGTGGTCTAACCCTGTGGACCTCAACAAAATTTTGGCATGCAGTTCAAGGGCCACGTGGCGCCTTCTCATTGGCTCATCCAAACTTCACCGAATAAAAATGCGCCACTTGTCAACCTGTGAATGGCTCGGGAGGAATATTCTTGGAATATTCTTTTCTTTTTTTTTAACTTTTCAAAAACCCAGTCAACCCTGGTCAAATGTCAAAAATTGCAATTTACTAGAATTTTCAAATCGCGATAAATTCTTCATACGGTGTTAGTTTTTTGAACCGTTCACGACGCCAGAATCAGGAAGACGAGATCTATCCAGTCACTCAAGTTCGACACTCTTTCGAACATTTTGAAATTTGAGCTGTCACTTAGGTCCTTGATCCAAATCTAATCACCTGTGATGATCTAATTGGTTAAGGATATCATTGATGATGGATCTGTACTAAGAAGAAGTGGGCAAATGAAAATACAGAAAATAAAACTCAGAAAATTATTTTGTTTTAAAAATTCGTAGCTTGATCTTCTACTAAATTTTAGGCCCAATAAATGATCACATATGGAAATGAAACCACTTCAGGAATAATCTACATGTTTTTATCTATCCAATGAGCCGTCCTGGGCCTTATTTGGCCAAGTAAAACTCGATTTATGAACTTCCAAAGTTGGTATATAAAAATGGACAAAATTTTGAAATTTTTGTTGCTTAGGCTAAAAATCAATTTTTTTTAATTAAATTCTAATCCTAAATTAGATTACAATTTTTTAATTAATGAATACTAATTAATTGTAATTATGTTATTAATCTTAATTTATTCCAAACATAAATTAATTAATAAAAACGATTTAAAAGAAATTAATTAAAATATATTAATATTACAATTCGAAGTATATTAGAATTATAATAAATATTATAATTATTATAATATAGATATAATATTAAATAAAAAAAATAATTTACAAACCATTGGAATCAATCATTTATCCATATGTATAAGCCATGGAGGGAGGAGGGAGTTAAGGAGTGAGTGGAAGGTGAGTGAGGTAAGGGTGAGGTCAAGGGAGTTATAAGGAGTCTAAAAACTTTGCATTAAAATTAAAACCCCATTGCATAAAACCAAATTGGCTCATCGCAAAATTTTCAAGGACAAGCTTGAGGTGCTTAAGAAAAATTGCAATATGCGATATCGCAATTGACCTTTTTAGAATAGGAATTTTTGGATGAAAGGATGTGGTGAGAAGTGGAGCCCACGTGAGATTAAGCATCCTACAAATTGGACTTCAACCATTTTGCAATTTTGGGGTTTTGGGTTTGGTAATTTATTTTAAAATAACAAGTTGGAGTAAATTACGAAAATCCCAAAACGTGTTTTCGTCTATTGTACAATATAGCTGAGTCATTTTGTAGGACCATTAGTGAAAAATAAAAATTAGTAAAAATAAACTAAAAATTAATATTTACAATGAAGACTATTTTAACTACGAAAATTAAAATATTATACATTTATTTACATTTTTAACCGAGGCGACACAAATATGATCAAACTTCAAAGGAGTGTCATTTACAAACTGGTTGACCAAACAAAGCGAAACGAGTATCGTTGAAAAGCTTGAGAAAAAACGGATTCAATAAAACAATCAAAATGGAAATCCAACAAAAATGAAAAAACGGTAAAATTGTAAGATAATTAACTTAAATGAAAACTATAAAAGATGCTTAGCCAAAAATTAATAAAAAGGGTCCCCATTATTGAAGTAAATAATTCAAAAATGGGGTGATGGGTTTTCCCTACAACAAAAGGTTGCCTTCTCCTTGATGAGAAGAGGAGGAACCAATAGTTGGGTTTTGAGATAAAGGAAAATACTCTTGTTGTGGGCTAAGAGAGTATTGATATTTAGGATGAGTTTGAAGGAATCTTGGAATTGTTTTAATATCTTATTCAGTTAAAATAGCCCTATCTAAGAAGGGTGCAATTTTCAATACTTGTTCTAATTATCATTCTGTCAACACAAAGGCTTCTGATTTTTCTTGGTTTTCTTCACTGACACCTAAAACCTCTAATTTTTCTTCTTTTATTGGAATAATACTTGTTTCTGATTTACCAAATGATGACTGAGAGATACTTTCAGCTGAATATAGGTTAACATCATCTACATTGTCTTTTATAGAAGCATTTTCAACTTGAAATATTTCAGTAGAATCTTTTGAAACTGAAACTTGTTTAGGTTCTAAGATAGATGATGGTACCTTTTCTTTTGGAATGTACTTTGCATGCACCTTATTCAATGAATGTGATGTAACTTCAGTTGATTTATGTTTCCCTCTTGCATCCTTTATGATCTTTTCTGGGTTAGAGACTGGAGTAACAGTAGGTGATCTCTGATTATTGATTTCTTCTTGTAGTGGGCAGCCTTAAAACCCCTCGTCCTCTTTGTGGATTCGTCAGGTGAACCAATTACAATCAAATAAATGACTAGTTTTTGTTCACCCTTAAAAACTAGTACTAGGTATTCGTGCAAAAAAACTTCGAGAGAACACTGAGTTCAGAATCTTCACCTCCCGGCATACGCACCAAAAGAGGTTAGCGTTGGAATCAACACTTGGATTGTAACAATCGCCTGACCACAAACATCTTAAGATCAAAGGATTTTCTTACAGTTGGGTTATGATTTGGAAAGTGGTTGAAATTCTCACACACACTGAAAAATTAAAGGGTTTCAAATTGATAAACCACTCACACATATGAGGGTACTAATGCTTGATGTGGTAGCAGGGATTAGTTTGTATTTTAATGGTTAGGATAATGTGCAAGAACAGTGGATCTAAAGAATAGAATTCCACTGCCACGAAGAAAAGCAGACAAAATATTTTTGACCTAAAATGTATTGATGAAAGAAGGCTTCTTCAAGACTTACAAGAATCTCATCATAAATTTGAAGATTTCTGTAACAGTGAAAGCTTATGAATAATTTCACCATACATATCTTATCTAGAAAGCTTGTAAAAAAATACTTCCAAAATTAGATAATCATGTACAACTATACTACAAGACTAACAAAAACATGAGACAACATATGTAGATCATAATCTAGAATGAAACAGTAATATATGAAAACACATAAGGAGATAGACAATACACACATCAAATCTTTCATAAGTCCTCAAGAGTGTTTTTTTATATTATAAGCTTGAAAATATACAATACATAATGCAAAGAGATGGATAACCAACAAACCCCCTCTTCATTGCTTTACATAGTATATATACAAAATATGTTCTATTAAAGTTTCCACCAAAGTGCAAGTCTGTTTTAGAGACTTTATTACAATCTTATACATATAGTAAAGCTTATCTTAAACATAACAAAAAGTAGTCTGAAATACAATGAAGACAAAACAAGATAGTATGGAGCTTGAAGTAGTTGAGTTGAGGTGGATGAGCCCTCCTCATTTTCAGGAAAAAATTCCTCCACAAAAAGGGCAACTGCCAACTGAAAAAGACACCTGGACCTTTATCTACAAAAGTATAGGAGTAACCAACTGAAAATGACATCTGGAAGATAACTTGACTAGATGGCACTTGGAAAAAACCATTACCATTGAGGCTACATTCACTTTATCACCATTGAGTGTCATTCTTCGAAACCAAAAGGAAAAGCTACCTTTTTATCTTCTTATAAATTTTTTGAAAATAATAGCTAATTTTCTGGAAAAGGTAGCTATTTCTGATAATTCTATATACAAGCCAAACATGATATGATTCTTCATATTTTCATGGTTTTAGACATTCAATCATTAAAGATGTAGTATAGAAGCAAAAATCCTAATAGCTTCTGCCTTAGTGACCCTCTTGTTTGGCTTTCTCTTTTTTACTTTCTTTTTATTCTGAGTCTTCTTCTTCCTTGGATCATTTTATGGACTTTCATTTATGTTTATTATCTCATCTCTAAGAGCAGGATTGACTATGAGTTTTCTTGCTCGCATGAGCTTATTCTTTGGTTTGGTATGAGGCCTTTGTATGTATGGATTAGGAATGTATGAAGGTTTCCTTCTTCCATGGATAACTCTGCTTGACTACCCTTCTTCAAACTCTGTTTCACTAAACTCTGTTTCACTACTATCTTCCTCGAAATATGAGTATGAGTGGATTATGATTTCTTCTTTTATTTGGCTGATGAACTGAGAGATGAATAAAGTTGGACTATATTTGGTTCTTCTTTTGTAGTCTCTGAAACTTTTATTTTCCAGTTAACTGATGTTTTGAGAGAGGAAAAGACTTATGCCAGTGTTGGCTCCTCTGCTGCTATAGTGGCATTGTCTTCTTCATTCTCCTCTCTAGTCTCTAGAACAGGGCTTGGTGCTGAGGCTTTAGGGGTGACTTCCACTGAATATCCCTCTATGAGAATATTTTTTATCCTATGTTATTCTTTGAAGAGGAAGTTACCTCTTCCTTACCTTTAGACATTGAATTGTTGTCAGGAAATGTAGTATTTTGTTTAAGCTTGCTTGCATGCTCCTGCCTGAAAGACCCCAAGGTTTGTGGTTCCTTAAGTAGTCTTCTAGTATAAACTTCATTGGTTGGTTGCACTATAGGTATAGGAGTGGTGGTTTGAACTCTATCTCTCCTAGTTGAGTTCCTTGTTGGTCTTCTAGAAGGTGTAGAAGATTGACCAGTTTGTGAAGGGGTTAGTGTAGGTGCAGGGCTTGACTGATCCTATTAGGTCTTTTGCCTTAAAGGCTTTCCTACCCTTTTCCTTGAGTTAACAATGCCAAAACCTTCATCTGCTAAGAACTTTTCCCATGTGGTTCTCTTCCTCTTCAGATGATAAACCACCAACATTTTGATTAAACCCCTATGATAAAGATTTTGAAGATAATAGTTTGGGGTTCTTTGTATTTTTTGAGACATTTTCAATAGATATTTATAGAGGAAAATGGTAGATTCATGGGTTTAGAACCCGAAATGTGAGCTAGAAACCTCATTTGATATTGATGCACATTGGAAAACCTACCTTCACAAGTAATATAACATTGCATTGTGGTAATAACATCTTGCCAGTCAGGCCTAAAATAAGAAATGTGAAAAGTAGGGGTCCAATATATATTTTCATGCTCAGGCTTAAGATAAGGATTCAACCAGCTTTAAGCAAAGTTTTCCTCTTATACCAGGACTCACCTGTAGCTGATATTTGGGTAGCCCTTGCTATGATAGTCTATGTGATCTTGAAGGTCCAAGACCTCGGCTTGACTTGCTCTCCACTGAATGACTCGACAAATTCCTGAGCAACTGCCACATTTTCTCCTAAAAACTTCTTCGAGAACTGATACCATCCTGCTACTTGGAACTATGGCTTTGCACGGTGATCAACGAAACGAGTATTGGTCAGTTCTGAACGATTCACCTTACCACCCTTACCCATTATGTTAACAGATAACTTGACCACTAATGCACACCTGTAAAACTATCAATAACAACCATCCACGAAGCCCTAACCACTGACACAAGGTAACAAACTACTTGTTGGAGGATAAGAAACCGTTTGTTGTAGCTTTCTCGGGGTACATGGAAACAGAGCTCTACATGCCCTAAATCACGGTGAGGCTAAGTGACATGAATTCAAATGATTTAAATTTTGGTGCCAACTCATTCCACCGAACCTTTCATTCCAATTAATAATTAACTAATAGCTACTCGTACCTCAACCTTGATATATTTCACCTTTAGTGAGTAGCATGAGATTTAACCAGCCTTAGCAAATAAAATAGCCTACCTTCTTTTAATGAATCCTCCAATTAGAAATAACCACTTTTCAAAAGAGTAATACCTTTTGTTTTAGCAGGCCGTAATTATTCAAAGCGCAGTGTATTTTCACCTAAGCAATGCCTCTTTACCTTCTTGTACAAATTCTACATGAAATAGCTACTTTTTTTAAAAAGGAAGTTATTTTTGTGTTGCTTGTGAAACCAGATTTTCTGAAGAAAATAGCTGCCTTTTTAAAAAAACGTAGCTATTTCTATGTTATTCCTAAAATAACTAATGACTCTGACATTATGTCCTTAGCCTTAGATAGAAGATATCATTGTGAAATAATAATACTTCTCAAACTAAACCAATGACCTTAACTACTCAAAATAGTTAAAAGACTTATTAAAAGGAAATTTACCCTAATAACTCTAAGACATAAAACAAGCTATTGGACTCAAAAAAATTTGGATTTTATTTAAAAATGATAAAAAATTTGACACATTTTAACCCTCCATGGTCTTCAACCATAGTTAAGGGACAAGAGAGGATCGAAGACACAACCACAATGATGACCAGAATTTGAAAACTTGCAGTGCTAACAATCCCCACTAAACAAGAAGCATATGATTGAGATTACATCTGCGCGCTACTGCCTCCAGCTGCGATTCTCTGCGCGGCCTGTGGTTGGGCTCTGCCCTCTCGGCCGTTTCTGCCTCTGCCCCAAGTCCTCCTGACCTCTGGGCCTCTCGATTCTGCTAGGCTCCCTTCTTTCCCCTGCCCTGCTTCAAGATCTCGCTGAGCCTCTCGATCTCTTGTCAGATCTGCTTGGGTCTGCGCCCTTAGGGTTCCGCTTGCAGGGACTATTTGGATTCTCCTTCATCTCGGCCTTGAGATGCCTCATTCCTTTGCTTGGTGCAGATCAGGTTTGTTGTTTTGATCTTCTTGCCATGGAGGCCCAAGGCTCGCCCACCGGTCCCTCGCAAGCCGCTCTCTCGGAAGCTGAAGCAGCCTTCTCCTCTCTTCTTGCTTCGCTACCCAAAAAGAAGAAATCTGAAGCTACTAAGTTCGTCAAAAAGCTCGACGATGTTCCGGAGGTAAACCTCACTCCTGAGGGTCCGATCAAGGTCGCTTTGTCCCTGGCAGATCGGGCCCTGGTGGGTCAATTCACGGGCCTTTGGCCCTCGCCAAGATCCACGAAAAACTAGGTCGTTAAGAACTGGGTTCCGCTGATCAAAAATAAAGTCACCTCTTATTTTCTGGGTAGAGGCTTCTTTCTGTTCGAGTTCAACACCAAGGAGGATAAGGACCTGATCTTCAGGAATGGGCCCTATTTCATGGGACCTCAGGGCCTCTACCTTAACAAATGGACCCTCGATTTCGATCTGGCTGTGGATGTCCCAACGGCAGTCCCTGTCTGGGTTCGGCTCCCTAATCTACCAGTGCACTGTTGGAACTGGGAGTCCCTCAAGCACATTGGAGATACTCTGGGAAAATTTATTGATAGAGCAAACAACAATGATCAATATCATTGCGCCCGAATCTGTGTCGAGGTGGACTTAGAGGTGGGGCTTCCGGAGGCCATTAAATTAAAGGTGGGCAATTGGACGCATGTGCAAGTGCTGGAATATGAGCAACTCCCCTTCAAATGTCGCAAATGTCACATATATGGCCATTTTGCAAGAGGGTGCCCGAACAAAGGGGAAGCTGAGAAAGGAAAGGAAGAGGGCTGGAACCAGGTCAAGAGGCCAAAGACATCTCACAAGAAATCTGGGGTTCATGGACCCCAGCCTGCCTCCATCCAGAATGTTCCCCCACCAAAAAGCCAAGAAAACAGGTATGAGGTCTTAAGCTCTGCTGAAGAGACTCCTCAGGAAGAAGATAGGCAAGATCAACCTTTAGAAAAAATGTGTTCAGCAGAAACAAGACCTGAAGAAAGCGTCACGTCAAGAAACAAGGATAAGCAAACAGAAGCCTCCGAGGAGGAACATGACTCGGAGGAGTCTGAGGAGGATGGAGAAATAAGAGATACGCAGATATCGTTCAGAAGATCTGTAAGGGGCCGCAAATCTACTAGAGAAAACAGAAATCAGGAAACTTACAAAGACAAGCTTCAGGGTAGTGTTGAAGCCTCGAAAATCGCTGCTACAACATTGGGGGATAACCACCCGGTCCGGACCTTAATACAGCTCCTTTTCCGTTTATGATAGTGGCTCTGACTGGTTTAACTAGGTCCAGTTACCTTTTCCCTATCGCTATTGGTTTACGCAGCGTATCGTTAACTACCAATGCACAGGATATCGCATCAATTCTTCTTACCGATCGTGTAAGAGAATGACCCTTGCTTAAATTGGGTTCAAATGCACACAACTAAGATTTTGCCTCTTTGAGAAGAGGACTTAAAAGAATGTAAATTTAATCTAATTGCAAACTTATTCTATAATGCAAGCAAAAAGAAACTAATCTAAATCCTATCTCAATTAGGTAGATGAAAATCTAACCCAATTAAGAGTAAGATAATTAAGTGATGAGAATTAAAATATGTATGGCTTTTAATTAATGTCAAACTAACGAAGAAATTCAATTAGCTCACATTTGTGAGTACCAAAACATATTCTATTGAGACCATTTGACTGAAATAATAAATCAACAACACTCCGGAAGAAATTCACAAAAATGATATTGATTATCAAATCAATCAAGTCAATAATTAAACAATAATATGTGGAAGAAATTCACAACATATTATTATTTAAAAATCAGTTTTTTAAGACAGATTTCTGAGCAAATCGTTACTCAGAAATCAGAGTTAAATCCATAAGAACAGAGATACATAACAATTTGAGACAAATTATCCATATCAACAGAAATGCATAAACATGAATAAAATGAAACAACAATTTTATTAACATAAAAATGAAACTGGTATTTGATACAGAAATGCAAAAAATACCAGTTAATTGAATCTGCTTCTCTAATCCTGGTCTCTAACAGTACTTTACATTACTTGAATTTCTGCTTTCAAGACTAAAGTTGCAGAAATGCAAACTCTGCCCATCATGCATAATTCAAGACATAAAGAAAAACACTCAGTAATGTTCAGATCTGAAATTTTTCTCTCCTCCCCATCTACAATTCTAAACCCCTATTACAGAAATGCTTTTAGAAGTCTGGAATTGCAGAGGAGAGCAGCCCCTTTTACATTTTGCAATCTGCAATTTATAATCTTCCCAAAAGTATTTTTAGAAGAGAGTTTGTTGAAGAAAAATCTGTCCAATCCAACTTTAATTGCTCAAAAATTCCAATTTTTAATTGTTGGAGTCTTCTCATTGATTGAAATCTTTTTCCTCAATATCCCTTCTATTGTTTTTTCCTGCAAAAAGAAATTAAAATGAATTAAGATGCAACAATAAAATCTAAATATTATTTCTAACATTTAAAACAAATCCAATCAAATTCTATTTAAATAAATAAAAAGGAAATTTGAGCTTATTATTGATACTCATAACGATCTTAATTAACCAAGGATAATATTGATGCATGAATCTGCAATTAGAAGAGGCTGGGCAAATGAAAATGAAGAAAACAAAACTCAGAAAATTGATTTTATTTTTAGAAATTCGGAGCTTGATCTTCTGCCTGATTTTTGACCCAATAAATCATCAAATCTATTAGTGAAACCTCCTCAGAAATGTTCTCCTTGATTTTATCTTTCCAATTAGCCGTCCTGGGCCTCATTTGGTCAAGTATAACTCAATCTATGAGCTTCCAAAGTTGATGAGTCAAATCTGGCATAAATCTGGAAATTATGTTTGCTGGGCTAAAAATCAGAATTTTTAATTAGAAATGTAATCCTAAATTAGATTCTAATTATCTAATAATTAATTATTAACTAACTAACAATTAATTCAGTTACAAAATTAAATTAATATACAAATGATTTGAAAAAGTTAATTTAAATACGATTAATATTATAGTTCAAATTATATTAAAATTATAATAAACATTATAATTATAATATAATTATTATAATTTAAAAAATATAAAAATTAATTTACAAACCATTGGAATCAATCCATACCCATAATTCATAAAACAAACCATTGAAATCAATCAAAACTCATTAATTCATCCATGTAAGTTTGTGGAAGGGTATGGTGAGTGGAGTGTGAGGTGAGGGTGACGTGAGGTGAAACAAAAGTTTTATAAAAAAAAATTAACACATCGCATATCGCAAGAACTTTGGATTAGGGTTTTTTAAATGTGCATGTTATAAAAATTGCGATGGATCCAAAATTGCGATATTGCGATATGCGATGGATCCGAAATTGCAAAATTGTGATCTTGCGATATTGCGATATTGCGATCTGCGACGAATCTGAAATTTGCGATCTGCGACGGATTCTGAAATTTGCGATCTGCGATCTGCGACGGATTATGAAATTTGCGATCTGCGATCTGCGACGAATCTGAAATTTGCGATCTGCAATCTGCGACGGATCCGAAAAAAAAAAAAAAAAAATAAATAAATAAATAAATAAATAAATAAATAAATAAATAAATAAATAAATAATAAAATAATTTTTTTTTTTAATTTTTAATTTTTAATTTTTTAATAATATATTTTTTTTAATATTAAGTTTTTTCTAAACTACAGCTACTCTGAAAATAAATAAAAAGAATAAAAAATAACATTTTTAACCCAGACTTAGATAAATGATGGGACTTCAAAAGAGTACCATTTTTAAACCAGTTGACCAAATAAAGCGAAACAAGCGTCAATGGGAGGCTTATAAAAAATTAATTCTAACAAAGCAATCAAAACAAGAATTCAAAGACAATAAAAAATTAACAATCGCGTAGGATAATCAAATAAAATAAAAATCTGAAAAGGCGTTTAGTCAAAAATTTATAGAAAGGGTCCCCATTATTTGAAGTGAAAAAGTCAAAAATGGGGGGGTTGTGTTTTACCACAACAACGGCGACACACGGGAGAAGAACCAGTTATCTATGTTTGATATGAATGAGATTTTCCTAAAATTCAAGGAAAAATAATTAAAGAAAAGATAATTATACTTAAAATGCTTGACTAGGGTCATTAGTCTGAATAAAAGAAAGAATCATCTAACTGTAATTTTTCTTAAAATTCCTCATAAATTAAAATATTTCAAAACTCTATATCAGCCCTTAATTAGTTGTAGAGATAAAGCAGGGGTCACTTTACAGCTTAGCTTTTAAAATATACTCGTTTGTCACAGGTAGAGCCACTGCTGCCAGCAAACATCTATAGTCTCGATAGGGTTACCTTTTAATCACCAATGATTCAGAATCCCATCTCTTTAAGAATTATTGACCTAGAGATAAATCCATTTATATATGTTTATTTTTAGTTTTTTTATTTTTATTTTTTTATTTTTTTTATTTTTATTTTTATTATAAATCTTAAAAGCCATTGTCCTGGTTTGGTAGCCAGATAGTTGACAATGCCATTCACTGGTTATAATTGGACTGAACAAGCTGGCTCATGATGAGACCCCTTGTCTTATAATTGTTTGCAATCATAAGCCATTACCCTGGTTTGTTTGGCAGTGTTGGTAATGTCAGCCTATTTTTCCCCTATGATCATGGTAAGCAGGTTCATGATGAGACCTCTTATCTTTTAAGTTTAAATATATCTCTGGATTATACTCTAGAAAAATAAGACTCTTTGGGATAGGGAGAATCATTGACTCCTTAAGAGTTAAGAATGACAATTTTAGAGTTAAAAGGTGATTTGCTGTAAAGTGTCTTTACTTGGTTAAAAATAACTTTTCTTGACTGATAATAGAACTTTGAAAGATCTTAATAAAATATTAAAATCTCAAAATGATTACAATTTTGATGAAAAAGAAATTTCTCCAGATTTTATGATACTTTGTCAACTTCTCTAAATTGGTAATCTCTTCCTTAAGTATGTCTACCTTTATAATAAGAAAATCAAACTTTACTAAGAGATTTAAGAAAAAGTTAATAGATGACTAATAATAATTTTTTCTCCATGCATGCCAACCATAGTTAGGTAATAAGAAGGCCTTCCATATAAATTATGGCAAAATCACCAAAATCAAAACTGAAAACCAAAGGAAAAAAAATTCTTATGCTAAAATGAGAAAGAAATCAGCAAAAATTAAAAATGAAGAAAATTTAAAAATGGAAAGGAAAATCCAAGTTTCGCAAGATAAACTCAAACAAGAATGTTTATACCAATGTCTCAACAATATGAAGAAAGAAAATAATTGTGTAATCAATCATTCTTATGTCGAGATTTAGAAAATTCATACCTTGCAGGGTTGTAAGTGTTTTAGGCTTTTTAAATAGCAGTGACGATAAAATTCAACCACAATGAATATTTTCTGTCTGATATCAATCTTTTTTGTTTCCAAGCATCATCTTAATCATTTTCTAATAAAAATGAATGCTTAAAAAAAAAACCAGATTAAAGGTTCAAAAACTTCCTAGCGTAGCTGTTTCAACGAGGATTATCGCTGCTTCTTGAAATTAAGCCAGGAGAAGAGTATGGACTTCGAAAATATGATCTGGCGAAGGATTGAAAGCTTTTATGAAGAGCTGCAAATCAGATTTATATATCACCAAAATCAAAACTGAAACTAAAGTAACGAAATGGAAATAAATGAAAGTGGGTACATGAATCTTACCATTGGATAATTGCTTTTGATCTTACCTGAAAGGTATCTGTTTCTCCAAACTAGCTGAATTCTTATTTTAATTAACATTAAAAACTTGAAGAAGTCAAACTAACCAAAATCCTATAACCCAAAAATCATTATTTATTTTATTTACACTAAAGCAAGCAGTAAAATGTAAAAATGGAATGCTTAGTGCTCAAGGGAATTGAAATTAAAAGAAATGCATCAAAAATGAAAATGCGAATTTGCAGTAATGAATGTTTCTCAAAATATTATAAGTTTCATATAAACTCCATGATTTTATAAATTGTCCAGAATCAAGACCAAATCCAAAATAATAAATTAAAATATGAAAATAGAGATGTCTTAAATTCCTTTTTAATTATGGAATTATATGTTTAAAACTGAAATACATGAAAAATCGGAATGATTTGAATATACTGCAAATTGTTCATTATTTGCTTTCTTACCATAGTGGTTACCCAAGCTTGCTTTTAAAATAACACATCGCCATATTGGATGATTCGCATCACATGTTTCTTCATCATGCAAGATTTCACCTTTGTTGCTATGCCATATATCGATTAAATGTTAATGACTCAGAGACATGCATTGAAAAATATCACACCGGAGATTGCAATGGCATATGAGTGAGGTAATACATCAAAGATCTTTTATGACCAATTTTTTATCAAAACTGCTAAGAGCTACTTCCGATGAAATCTTATGATATTGTTTTTAATTTTGATTGGGTTTCCCAAATGAATAAAAACAAGTTAAAGAATGATCAAATTGTAATGAATCTCAAATAAAATTTCCTTGATCCTGTTGCAAATTTTGAAATGGGTTTGTTGCTTACTTCAAGTTTTAAAAACAAATGAAAACCTGCAAACAAAACAGAAAAAGTGTCAAAAATAAACTAAAGAAAAGATAAACTAATAATAGATGAAAATGAACTTGTAAATGCATACCTGGAAAGAAATTGTCTGTAGATTTTACCTCATGAATCTTCAAATTCTTCCTTCGATTTATCAAAATTCTGACTTTGTTCAAAATCATATCATTATTTATTCTAAATCAGAGTGAGCAATCAACCTAAATAAGATATGTTTATTCATGTTCAGGAAATATAAAAATTACCAGAAATAAATATGAAAATAGGCTTCCCTTTGAATTGCAACAGCAACTCATTACTTCTGCTCATTCCGAATTAACTTGAAAAAAATCAGTATTGATATAGTGACTGTTTAATAATACCTTTAGTAAATAAATATGATGCACATTGCAGCGTTAAATAATAAACTAAAGATCAGAATGGGAGGAAGCCACTACAGATTTAAGTGTGAGCACATAGCAAAATAGACACCCTTAAAATCATTTTAACAAATTTTTGAGGAAGATAATATGAGCTTCATGTGATTACCATGAAAGGTTAGACTGAATAATAATGATCAAATTGGAATTAAGCTTATAATAGACAGTCATATCTTTCATGGGAAAATGAGATCATGAAGCTCTGTATCTTCAAAATCTTTAACAAATAAATTTCAAAAGAAAATCATATAAGGACATTTCGAAATAGAGAAAAGTGGGTTTGAGGTGATTGGTGCCAAGTGCAACCTCAATTGAATTTAGTCAAGACATTATTCAAAATAGGCAGAGTGGAGATATTGCTGAAATAAATTTTGATTTAAAATATGGGGAGCAAGAATTAAAATTTTCTGATTGGGAGGATCACTGAACATGTGTGAAAATGGCTGATTGCTTTGTTTTATTTTTAATCTACAGAACTGTTGAAAATAAATTAACTACATTAACTCTACTCATATTCTAACCATATACATGAAAAATGACTAGGTATAGTCATATTTCCAGTGTAACTATTTTCTCATTTTAATCCCTGCATGTATGTACAATTCAAATATTAGTAATAAAAATACAAATCTAATTGAACTAAGAAAATTAAACCTGAAATCATAATGTACAACTATTGTTAGAAGCTTATCTAAAATCTCCTTCTGATGAAATTTTCTTTCCAATTGAATACCAATTGAATCATAGAAATCCGGATGAATTTCTTTTAAGGATTGGGAAACGTTCAAAATAGGAGATGAAAGGCCAGATTGTGGATATGAGCTTTTAGATTCAAAGGCCTGGAAGAAATTGTTAGTGTTTAAGCTATTGACAATCTTCCATGAAGGAAAAATTTCCAAATATTTTTCAAATGAATCAAACAAAAATGGATGGAAATCTTTCAAATGAAATGGAAAATTATTAATTAAATTGGATCGCTGGCAGATTTCTAAAAATACATTCTCTTGTTGATATTGCCTTTGAGAAAATAGAAGCTTTTGATAAAACATTAGCATTAACTGAAATTGAAATTGAAATAGCTTTTGATGCTTTTGATTATAATATAAAACTTCAATTTTCCAACAGGGCAATGTATGTTTGATAATAAAGTGCTCAATATGCCAGCATAATGTATCAAAAATCTGAAAATTAAAATCTGAAAATAAATCTGATTTAATACAAAATAGGTGAGGAAACAAAAATAAAATTAAATCACTATTGTTACAACTAATGTTATAGCACAATTGGGATTGTTTTGAAATAATTTTTTTTTCACAAGGATTGGCCAGAATTATGGAATTTGAGTAATTTCGAATTCCAACTTGCGAATTAGAAAGAGATTTATGATTATGAACAGGAATGAAAGCTTGATCATGATATGAATCATAAATTGTAATATTTACTCGAATAGTGAAATCATGAAGATGATTATCTACTTTAGAGTGAGGATTAGTTGGAATAATTTCTACATTAAAATGTTCCTCATTCTCAGATGTTATTTGAATTTTATCATGAGGATTCTCTTGAGAAAAATAGAAAACAACATCCTCAATGTCAGAGTAATTATCATAAATGACTTCACAAGATTCTCTAGAATTCCCTTCAATCTTATCCAATATATTCAAACACGGAGGAACAAGAATTTCATGTTCATTAATGGCAAAAGAATGATCATTAATTGCTTCTCTATCTTGATAAAAATTTAATGGTAATTCATTTAGACCAACCTCTATATTTTCTGAAATATCATTTACACCAAGAGGGGAAAAATTACCGTCATTAAAAATATCAGGATAAAGGGAAAAATGTGAATCTGAAATAACGCAATTAAAAATGTCTCGGTTCGAGAACTCTTGTGCATTATGATCATTGTAAATTTCAGATTTTAAATCATTACTTTGTGTGCGCATGCTTTCTTGAAGAAGACTGCTTTGCTGCCCTGATTTCGGCATTTGTTCACCATGGAAAAATTCAGAAATTTGTACAGCAGTTTGCATGCTATTATTTACTTTGATTGTTGCTTGCACTTGCTGATTTGCAATCTGATTTTCTGAATTTAATGCAGAGAAACTTTCAGATTCCAATGCAGGTATTTCTCCAAAATTGTTGTTGTTGTCTTCTTGCATTTGATTAGAAATATTTTCCAAGCTTTGTGAACCCTCTTCATCGCAATTTATTTGCACATTCAAATTGGAATTCTCATTTATGTTAGAAGGGGATGGAACAAAGCTTGAACTAATTTCATATGGATCGGGACTAGGGGGAAGAGAATAATTATGTTCAAACCAATCTAGTGATTCTTCTTTCATTGGTTCATCTTTGACATTAAATTTTAAACAATTCAAATGAAATCGAATATTAAAATCTCTAACAGATTCATTTTCTTTCCATAGATATTCAATTTCATCACATACCTGATCATAATCATAGCGGTCAAATTTAAAAATGAAACTTGTAACAAATTGATCCCAGCTGTGAATTGAGGCAACCGGAAGAGTTCTACACCAGTTTCTGGCTTTTGCCGCAAATGTGAGAGTAAAAAGTCTGCATAAGATGCCTTCATCAATTCCATGAAAATCATAATTTGAAACATTTTGAATAAATTGAAGGACATGATTAAAAGCAGAAAAATTTCTCTCACCATTAAACTTTACCTGAGACAAGAGTCTTACCACTTCGGGTGGAGTATTGGAAGATGCACGTCCATGGATACAACTCCAAATTGGAAGTTTAAAAGGAGCCATCGTGATTAAATAAAATGTTAAAATTGAAAAGACTCCAACAGACAACGAGTTTCAGGCCCTCCTTCTAGCGCCAAAAATGTTGAGGCGTCGAAAATCGTTGCTACAACATTGGGGGATAACCACCCGGTCCAGACCTTAATACAGCTCCTTTTCCGTTTATGATAGTGGCTCCGACTGGTTTAACTAGGTCCAGTTACCTTTTCCCTATCGCTATTGGTTTACGATGTATCGTTAACTACCAATAGACAGGGATATCAGATCAATTATTCTTGCTGATCATGCAAGAGAATGACCCTTAAGCTGATTTGGGTTCAGCCAAACCACAACTAAGATTTTGCCTCTTTGAGAAGAGGACTTAAAAGAATGTAAATTTAATCTAATTGCAAACTTATTCTATAATGCAAGCAAAAGAAACTAATCTAAATCATATCTCAATCAGGTAGATGAAAATATAACCCAACTAAGAGCAAGATAATTAAGTAATGAGGATTAAAATATGTCTGGCTTTTAATTAATGTCAAACCAACGAAGAAATTCAATTTAGCTCACATTTGTGAGTACCAAAACATATTCTATTGAGACCATTTGACTGAAATAATAAATCAACAACACTCCGGAAGAAATTCAAAAAAATGATATTGATTATCAAATCAATCAAGTCAATAACTAAACAATAATATGTGGAAGAAATTCACAACATATTATTATTTAAGAAATCAGTTTTGTAAGACAGATTTCTGAGCAAATCGTTACTCAGAAATCAGAGTTAAATCCATAAGAATAGAGATACATAACAATTTGAGACAAATTATTCATATCAACAGAAATGCATAAACATGAATCAAATGAAACAACAATTTTATTAACATAAAAATGACTCTGGTATTTGATACAGAAATGTCAAAAATACCAGTTAATTGAATCTGCTTCTCTAATCCTGGTCTCTAACAGTACTTTACATTACTTGAATTTCTGCTTTCAAGACTAGAGTTGCAGAAATGCAAACTCTGCCCATCATGCATAATTCAAGACATAAAGAAAAACACTCAGTAATGTTCAGATCTGAAATTTTTCTCTCCTCCCCATCTACAATTCTAAACCCCTATTACAGAAATGCTTTTAGAAGTCTGGAATTGCAGAGGAGAGCAGCCCCTTTTACATTTTGCAATCTGCAATTTATAATCTTCCCAAAAGTATTTTTAGAAGAGAGTTTGTTGAAGAAAAATCTGCCCAATCCAACTTTAATTGCTCAAAAATTCCAATTTTTTATTGTTGGAGTCTTCTCATTGATTGAAATATTTTTCCTCAATATCCCTTCTATTGTTTTTTCCTGCAAAAAGAAATTAAAATGAATTAAGATGCAACAATAAAATCCAAATATTATTTCTAACATTTAAAACAAATCCAATCAAATTCTATTTAAATAAATAAAAATGAAATTTGAGCTTCTTATTGATATTCATAACGATTTTAATTAACCAAGGATAATATTGATGCATGAATATGCAATTAGAAGAGGCTGCGCAAATGAAAATGAAGAAAACAAAACTCAGAAAATTGATTTTATTTTTAGAAATTCGGAGCTTGATCTTCTGCCTGATTTTTGACCCAATAAATCATCAAATTTGTTAGTGAAACCTCCTCAGAAATATTCTCCTTGATTTTATCTTTCCAATGTGCCGTCCTGGGCATCATTTGGTCAAGTATAACTCAATCTATGAGCTTCCAAAGTTGATGAGTCAAATCTGGCATAAATCTGGAAATTTTGTTTGTTGGGCTAAAAATCAGAATTTTTAATTAGAAATTTAATCCTAGATTAAATTCTAATTATCTAATAATTAATTATTAACTAACTAACAATTAATTCAGTTACAAAATTAAATTAATATACAAATGATTTGAAAAAGTTAATTTAAATACGATTAATATTATAGTTCAAATTATATTAAAATTATAATAAACATTATAATTATAATATAAAAAATATAAAAATTAATTTACAAACCATTGGAATCAATCCATACCCATAATTCATAAAACAAACCATTGAAATCAATCAAAACTCATTAATTCATCCATGTAAGTTTGTGGAAGGGTATGGTGAGTGGAGTGTGAGGTGAGGGTGACGTGAGGTGAAACAAAAGTTTTATAAAAAAAAATTAACACATCGCATATCGCAAGAACCTTGGATCAGGGTTTTTTAAATGTGCATGTTATAAAAATTGCAATGGAACCAAAATTGCGATATTGCGATATGCGATGGATCCGAAATTGCAAAATTGCGATCTTGCGATATTGCGATCTGCGACGAATCTGAAATTTGCGATCTGCGATCTGCGACGGATTCTGAAATTTGCGATCTGCGATCTGCGACGGATTCTAAAATTTGCGATCTGCGATCTGCGACGAATCTAAAATTTGCGATCTGCGACGAATCTGAAATTTGCGATCTGCGATCTACGACGGATTCTGAAATTTGCGATTTGCGATCTGCGACGAATCTGAAATTTGCGATCTGCGATCTGCGACGGATCCGGAAAAAAATAAATAAATAAAATAAATAAAATAAAATAAAAAATAAAAAAATAATAATAATAATAATAATTTTTTTTTTTTTTTTAATAATATATATTTTTTAATATTAAGTTTTTTCTAAACTACAGCTACTCTGAAAATAAATAAAAAGAATAAAAAATAGCATTTTTAACCCAGACTTAGATAAATGATGGGACTTCAAATGAGTACCATTTTTAAACTAGTTGACCAAATAAGGCGAAACAAGCGTCAATGGGAGGCTTATAAAAAATTAATTCTAACAAAGCAATCAAAACAAGAATTCAAAGACAATAAAAAATTAACAATCGCGTAGGATAATCAAATAAAATAAAAATCTGAAAAGGCGTTTAGTCAAAAATTTATAGAAAGGGTCCCCATTATTTGAAGTGAAAAAGTCAAAAATGGGGGGGTTGTGTTTTACCACAACAGGTAGTCAGCCCACTCTAGAGAAACTTCTTGGCAAAAATCCGAAGATGGTAAAAAACCAAGGGCAGGGTTCCAAGGGAGCCCATCATCATAAAAATAAATGATGAAGATTGTCTCCTAGAACTGTAGAGGAATGGGGAGCAAATTGAAAGAAGAAGCAACGAGAAGCCTTATAAGAAGAGAAGCTCCAGACATTCTTCTGATTCAGGAGACCAAAATGGAGGACAAGGAGTTTCTCCAAATCAGTAAAATTTTTTGGAAAGGTAGCAGCAAACATGCAGTTTCAGCACGGGGAGCATCTGGGGGACTGGGCTCCCTTTGGAACCCTCTCAAGTTCAGATTGGTCACCGTGCTGCACAACACCCACTGGCTGTTTTTGAAGCTCCAGCCTTTGGACTCGAGGGTGGCAGTCAGTCTTTTCAATGTCTATGTTCCAAAAAATATAGGGGAGAAAAGGGAGTGTTGGGACTCCATCAGACATCTGTCGGAGTTAGAAAATTTGGAAAACATCATTGTTGCAGGTGATCTTAACCTCACCTTGCGCGTGGAGGAAAAGTGAGGAGGCACAATCGTAAGGGACCCTGCAAGGGAATGGGTGGAAGACCTCATGCAGGATTGGGATCTGCTTGACATCCCTCCAGCAAATGGTAAGTATACCTGGTTTAACAAAAGAATAGGTCCTGGTCACATTGCTGCTAGACTTGATAGATGTTTGGTTCAGAGTTCCTTTCTTTTGCTGGGCTTAGATTTCAGATTGCACATCCTCCCATGCAGTGTTTTTGACCATAAGCCCATCTTGCTTGAGATGCTGGGCCACAAAGATCTTGGCCCCATCCCCTTCAGATTCAACCCTCTTTGGGTCAAAGAACCTGAGTTCCTGAACTTGGTTCGTGACTGCTGGAAACTGCCAGTGAAAGGTCCCCCTTTCTTCATTTGGGAAGAAAAACTTAGAAGACTGAAAACGGTGCTTAAATCTTGGGCCAAAGCTCTTCCCTCTCCTGCAAAAGAGAGAAAGCAGGCTCAAGATAATCTTTCCCAGCACCATGCCCAATGTGAAGATGCAGAAATCACTAAAGAAGTTCTAGATAAGGAAGCTGAGCTCCAGCAAATCTTCCACAAAGCTTGCCTTTCGGAGGAAGAGCATTGGAGACTGAAGTCTAGGACCTTATGGCTTAAAGCAGGAGACAGAAATTCGGCCTTATTCCACAAGCAAGCTCAAGCCAGAAAGAGCTTCAATTCTATTGCAGAAATCAAAGATAGCAATTTGACACACAAAGACTTTGATAGCATAAAGAGAGCAGCTTTCAACCACTTTCAAAACCTGTATAGAGAAGAGGGCGTGACGGACCCAAACTCCAAATTCTTGGAGGCGGTTCCCCCTAGGATCTCACCTTCAATGAATCAGCAGCTTGAAGCAAAGATCTCTATTCAGGAAATAAAGGATGCCCTCTCGGACATGGAGCCTGACAAAGCCCCAGGCCCGGATGGTTTTACAATAAGATTTTTTCAAACCTGCTGGCAGATTGTGGAGAAAGACCTCTACAAAATGATTTTGAAATCTCAAGACTGCCAGAAAATTGGGGGCAGCACCAATTCAGCTTTTCTTGCCCTCATACCCAAGGAAAAGGGTGCTAAAGAATTTAATCAGTTCCGCCCCATCTCTCTTTGTAATATTGGATACAAATTAATCACAAAGGTTATTGCCAATAGACTTAAAGGTATTCTTCCAGCCATCATCCCGGAGAACCAAGGTGGATTTGTTCAGGGGAGACAGCTCACTGACAACTTCATCCTAGTGCAAGAGGCGATTCACTCAAGCCAGCTTCGCAAAGAGAAAGGTATGGTAATCAAACTAGATCTGGCTAATGCTTTCGATCGGGTCAGACTTAGCTTTCTTTGGGAAGTCTTGAAAAAATTTGGCTTTGGAATGGGCTTTCTAAAATGGATCCGTGCTTGTATTGCTGATCCTTGGATCGCCCCCCTGGTGAATGGGAGAGCAGCTGGTTTTTTTAAAGCTTCAAGAGGGCTTAGGCGGGGTTGCCCCCTCTCTCCGCTCCTCTTCGTCCTTCATGTTTCCGTCCTGAGTTTCTACCTGGATCAGAAACTGGTTGACCAAGAGATCTTGGGGCTCAATATAGCCAGAGGGGTCAAAAATGTTAATCACACCCTCTTTGCGGATGATACCCTCTTGTTAGGGGCTGCCTCTGCCAGATCTGCTCTTAGATTCAAGGAGGTCTTGGATGACTACAGTGAAGCTACAGGCAGCAATTTAAACAATGGTAAGTGCAAAGCTTTTTGCTGGAACATCTCGGCTCCCACCCTTTCTGCCATCTCAAGAATTCTGGGCTTTACTGCCACCCTCAACTGGTCCTCCTTTTCTTATTTGGGCCTTCCCATCTTTCGCAAATTGGCATACAACAGAGATTGGATACCTCTGTTGGACAAGTTCAAGGCCAAAATTCAAGCTTGGGGATTCTCTTGGTTAAATCTAGCCGGCAAAACTGTTCTCATCAAATCTGTTCTTAGCAGTCTCCCCATCTTTCAATTCTCTGTAATTCTAGCCCCTTCAGGCATCATAAAAAAAATGGAAGCCTTCATTCGCAAGTTCTTCTGGAAAGGGGGCAATCACAATGACAGGAAAATCCCATTAGTCAGTTGGGAGAAAATCTACAAGCCCCAGAGTGAAGGAGGCCTCAATTTCAAAGATCTTAGCCTCCAAAACATAGCTATGGGAGCCAAGATCTTCTGGAGAATCATTGGTCCAAATCCAGGTTGGGCACAAAAAGCCCTATGGAGGAAATACTTCATGGGAAAGAGGAAGAGATGTCTAGACGCCCTCCTACCCTCCTCAGGTTCACAGTTGATCAAGCTCTGTCATAAAGCAGCCCCTTTAATCAGAGACAGAGTGTATTGGATCCCTGGAAACGGCAAAGAAATTAAAATTTGGGATGACAGCATTATGATGCACCCTCCTCTATCGTCCCACTACTCTCTACAAGCGTTGCGTTTGTGGTTGGACAACGCTGAATGCACCACTCTTTGGGACATTTCACAATGGGAAGGCAGACATTGGCAGCGATCGAGGCTCCCTCTCGTCCCTCCTGCACTGTCCCAAGCTCGATATCTTTTCCTTTCTTTATTAAATGGTATGGCACCTCTGCGCGTGGGTAAGAAGGATGCCCGAGGATGGGGAGCCGCCCCAGGGCTTTACACGGTTGCACAGGGATACAAATGCCTTCGTGATCGCCCTAACATCCCTCCTAATCCTGCAGTCTGGAACGGGATCTGGAATCGCAAAACCATGCCTAAGGTCGACTCTTTCTGTTGGCTGTTATGCCACAAAGGGATTTTAACTGCAGATAGATTGAAGAAGAAAGGATTTCACGGTCCCTCTCGATGCTACTTATGCTGTGATTGTGAGGAGAACGCTCAGCATATTATTTTGGACTGCAACTTTTCAAGAGATATCTAGCACGGCCTTCTGAGCTTCTGGAATTCTGAATTCACCTTACCCACGTCCATATCTGATATTTTTGCAAACTGGCAGAATTCCTACCCAGGATCGCTTCCAAAAAATGAGAGTTTCACAGCTGCATGGCTCGCTTTGCCGAAATTTGCTTGCTGGCAAATCTGGCTTGAGCGCAATAGAAGAGTTTTCAAAGATGAAAGTCTAAACGCTCAGTTCATCATCACAAAAATAAAATGCCTTTGAAAAGAAAGTCTGGGGGATCATTTGTCGGATCTAAATTTGAGTCAGCAAGACTTAGAATGGGGTGCCTCGATGGACCTCCATTTCTCTAGTGAAATAAGGCATTACAAGGCCACAAAAGAGTGGCAATTCAGAGGGAAGGAGAATGATCTCTCGGATCTGCTCCTCAGGCATTCCAGATTCTCTTTATTCTTCGATGGAGCAGCGAAAGGCAATCCTGGTTTGGCTGGGGCAGGAGGAATTATTAAAAATAAAGAGGGTATTACTGTGGCAAAGTTCGTTTGGGGTTTAGGGCATTCTACCAGCATGCAAGCTGAAGCCTTGGCTCTTCTACAATGTCTCAAGCAAGCAAAGGCTTTCGGTATTTTAGATATCAGTATCATAGGAGAATCTCAATCCATTATCAAAGTTCTAGTGGAGGATTCCTCTCCTGCAGACATCAGACTGGAAAGAGTAATTTCAAGAACCAGAAATTTGGTGAAATCCTTCCGGACTGCTTCCTTCCTTCATGTTTTGAGGGAAAATAATAAAGCTGCTAACTTGGAAGCCAACAGGGTAGTTTCACTTCCAGCTGGCTATCTCTTGGCAGATGGAATTGAGAATTGGGACCCCAATCCATAAAGTTTGTCATGTTTTTCTGCATTTTGCTGAAACAGTTTGTTTGTCTCTTTAAGATAGTGAAAATAACGGAGATAGACTCGATAGTCTCGAGTAAATCTTGCGGTTTTCCAAGTTTAGGGGCCTGTGATCAGTTAGTGAAAGAAAGGTTAAGGGCTATGCCCGATCAAATGTATCCGGTGAAAGGCATTTTGGCCAAATTCTAATATAAACCATAACCGTTATTGTTAAAAAATAAAAATAAAAATAAAAATAAAAAATAAAAAAAAAAAAAAAAAAATAAAAAAAAAAAAATAAAAAAAAAAAAAACAATCCCCACTAAAAATTAATTATTTGAATAACTTTTACACCAAGTGGAATTTCCCCAAATGATTTCTGAGTCTTGGAGATCTCATGTGTTCTAGCCCCTCCACGAATTTTTAGAGCTAGAGCACATCCGATACTACCTGAAATCTCAACACTCCCTCTTAGCGAGGAATGTACTCTAGTAACACTTCACTCCAAAAATGGTTACTTTGATCATTGGCATCAGTCCCTTGTGCTGCTGATGCTTGGCCTGCTGCCCTCCATCCACTACGTTGTTGCTTTCTGTACTACTGCCCATGACTCTATCATAGTCACTGCCACATCTATGCTGCAGCTCCCTCTCATATTGTTGCATCATGATGCTTATAACACTGTCATTGCTAACTGCTGCACTGCAACCCAGTTGTTGAGAAGTAAGCAATTGAAGGAAAATCACCCAACAACTAACAGACAAGTTAGTCTAGCTGCATCTCATCACTGAAGCAGCCTCTGTTGTTGCTCTACGCTCTCTCTTTGGAGATCTATATTGTCTGTTGCGCTGCACTGCGTAAGCACTGCCTCTGCACTACTGAAATACCATCAGCCTCTCCGCTGTTGGTTCCATGCTGCAGTTGCCTTTCCTCTGCACTGCTCTAGTCTTCAGTGTTCAAGCATTGCCTTGTGCCTTTCCAAGACCCTCTGCATCCACTTCTCCAATCATCCTGTGACTGTCTCAAGGCTCCCGTAGCTCATATGTGATCCAAGAGTTTGGGAACCTCAAGGATCCCGCCATCACCATCTGTAGCTCAATTCACAGATATATGTCACCCCACCTCTTCTCTTGAGGTAAATGATCACTCATGGCCACATCACCTTTGCTACCATTATCCCCTTTCGATGTTGCTTCCTTGGATCCTGAATCTTCCTTGCCTTTCTTCTTAGGACAAGTTTTTGTGTTAATGTAACTGTCGTAATTGCCTGGAAATCCTAAACATTTCACTTGCAATTTTCACCATAAACTCTCAAGTTTACATATATAGATCATCCCATGTATGAATAGTTCCCAAAAACAATTGAGGTAACGTTGAATTGAATGTTTGACAAACAAATATCTTTGAAAGGGAACATTTTTAATTCCCTCTATGAAACCTACAATTGTGATTTCATCACTGACGGTGTCCTTAAAAGTTATCCTTTGTATATATGGAAGAACATTTGGATCATATCTATCATAAGGATGATCACCATAAATCCCAGTAAAGACAATACCAACACTTACATTCCTAATTGTAACATTGGATATGTAGACATCCTTCACATAACTGCCCCTGCTTGGGGTTGTTTTTATTCTCAGACTTCTCCTTGAGTTGAAAATTTGAAGAGAGCATGGACACCTTTGATGTCGTCAGGCATTTCACTGCCCAAAGTAAGAACAAAGCTTGTATGTGTTTGTCAAATCACATGAAAAATAATAATATTGGATTTAGGGCGCCCATAAGTAATACCATAATCATCCCGACCACTTTTGATGGAAATGACATCATCACCACAACTAATGCAATAATCCTCTATGCACACATCAGAGCTCGAATCTGAATGCATGCCTCGTGATTAGTTAGAAAATAAGGGATTATCTAGAACTATATCTAAACAATGCAATAGTACAAGAGTTTCATCATAATCTCAGTACAATTACCAAGCTATTGTATCACCGCAAATCATTCATAGCGGATGGAGCATGATTTGAAAAAATTATGTTTATGATTTGAAATCATAACGTGTTGTGTTGCTTCAACTTGTCATTTGAAATGGGAAAAAAACATCCCCAAGATGGAAATATGCAAGATTTAGAGTTATATGAAGCAAACACAAGTTGGGAGAGGAAGGTTGCATAATTGTTCTAACATTTCCATGCTTTGAACTCTCATAAATCCAACAATATAGAAAAAATGTAACATAGCAAATGCTCAATTTAGAAGCAATAATTAATCATAAAAAAATATCTCAAATATCTAAGCACTTTCCAATGGAAGACAATGATAAAGATATACTATACAATTGCATTGGAAAAGAAGATGAAAATTGTTGTGAAACCAGCTCCAAAAATAGAAGAGAGATCAACGCCTTAGAAATCAGCCACTTCGAGGGGGCAACCTCCAATACATTACATAAATGAACAATTCTTGGATGCTACAAATGACCAAAACCTCCTTCTATATATAGGAGTCCATGGGGCCACAATATAATCCTACGACTACAATACACTTAAGGGCACAATAATAAGGGGGCTATACTAATAACAATAAGGGACTAAACTAGTAATATAGGGACATAACATGCCCCTCTCCTTCAAAAAAGCGTTGTCCTCAACGCTTGAGTAGCTCTGGGTGCTTCTGTATAAAATTCTCATCCTCCCATGTAGAATCTTCAGTGGGTAAGTTCTTCCACTTGATGAGATACTCTAAAATTGATCGATTTTGTAGTTGTCGAGTTCTTGTTTCCGTGACCGCTTCAGGTTCCAATATGATTTTTCCTTCCTCATCAAGTTCTGGCAATATTGTTTGAACTGGAAGATTTTCACCTATAACCTTCTTTAAGCATGAAACATGGAAAACTGGATGCACTCGCGAAGAAGCAAGAAGCTCCAATTTGTATGCTATAGTACCAATATTTTGCAACACCTTGTAAGGACCATATCACTTTGGTGATAATTTATTATCCTTCTTAGCTTGCTTGAGGAACATTTGTTTGTATGGTTGTAGCCGTAAAAATACCCAGTCTCCTACATCAAAACTTCTCTCGTTACAATGTTGATCTGCTTGTTGTTTCATTTGATTTTGTGCCAAATTTAGGTTATCCTTTAAGAGTTTGAGATCTTCTTATTGATGCTCGATGTGATCTTTCGCTGCTTGAACCTTGGAATCTTCTCTTAAATATGATGTGATGGACGATGGATGATATCCATAAAGTGCCATAAATGGGGTCATTTTTGCTACAGTATGGAAGGACGTGTTATACCACCATTGAACGAGAGGTAACCACTTGACCCATTTTGTTTGTTTATTAGATACAAAACAATGAAGATATCCTTCCAAACATTTATTCACGATCTCAGTTTGACCATCGGATTGAGGATGATAAGATGAGCTATGAGCTAGTTGAATACCCAAACAAGAAAATAACTCCGTCCAAAAATTTCCAGTAAAAATGGGATCTCTGTCACTCACAATAATCTTTGGGTTTCCATGTAGCTTTTGAATTATGTCCATAAATGTAGTAGCAATTGTACTTGCTTTAAATGGATGAGATAATGCACAAAAGTGTGCATACTTGGTAAGTCTATCAACTAACACCATGATGACACTCTTTCCTTCGGACTTAGGTAAACCTGTGATAAAATCCATTGAAATCTCCTCCCAACGTTGACTTGGAATGGATAAAGGTTGTAGAAGTCTCGGGGTTTTAATTGTCTCAACTTTATTCTGCTGGCAAACCAAACATTCCGCCACAAACTTTTGAATATCAGATTTAAGGCCATCCCAAAAAAATTCTTTCTTCACCCTGTGGTAAGTTTTTAAAAATCCTGAGTGACCTCCTAAAGGAGAAGTGTGCAATTCCAGAAGAATCTTTTGTTTTAGTTGGGAATTCTTACAAATATATAAGCGATCTTTGTACCATAAGGAATCATTTTTCCAACTAAATGTATCAGATGTACTAGGATCTTGCTGCAACTTTTGAATGAGTGTCCACACTTATTCGTCCTTCTTCCATTCATCTCTTGCTTCAGTTATCCAATCTGGTTGGATAATAGAAATGGCACAAAGCAATGCTTCCACCTCTTCATTCTTTCTTGAGAGTGTATCTGCAACAACATTAAGCTTTCCTTTTTTGTAGATTATTTCAAAGTCATAACCCAACATCTTTGTGACCCATTTTTGCTACTCTTCTGAAGATAGTCTTTGTTCCAAAAAGTGTTTAAGACTATCATGATCAGTTTTTACCTTAAAGTGTCTTCCCATTAGGTAAGGTCTCCATTTCTTTAGTGCATGTAGTATTGCTAACATTTCCTTCTCATAAATATCTTTATGTAAATACTTTCCTTTGATTAGACGAATTTCAAAAGCAATGGGTCTTCCTTCTTGCATTAAAACAACATCAATTCCATTTCCCGAGGCATCACATTCCACAATAAAGGTTTTTGTGAAGTCTGGCGTAGCTAAGACCGGTGCTAGGCACATTGCCTCTTTAAGATGTTCAAAGGCCTTAGTTGATTTAGGAGTCCATGAAAATGCATCTTTCTTCAATAATGTTGTTAGAGGTGCTGCTATTCTCCCATAATTCTTAACAAACTTGCGATAATACCCCGTTAACCTGAGAAATCCTCGCAACTGCTTTATGGTTGTGGGGACTTTCCATTCCTTAATGGCTTTAATTTTGTTAGGGTCTACCTTAACACCCTCGTGAGATACAATATGACCTAGATATTCCACCTCTTATACTCCAAAGAAACATTTGGATATTTTTGCATATAATTGTTTCTCCTGCAATAGTTTGAGCACCCTGTCAACATGTTCAACATGATCCTTCCAAGACCTGCTATAGATTAGTATATCATCAAAAAATACCGGCACAAATTTTCTAAGGAAGGGTTTGAAAATGGAATTCATCAACCCTTGAAATGTAGAAGGTGCATTGGTAAGGCCAAAAGGCATGACCAAAAATTCATAATGACCCTCATGAGTTTGAAATGTTGTTTTCGGAATATCTTCCGTCTTCATTCTAATTTGATGATATTCTGAACGAAGATCCAACTTGGTAAAAATTGCTCCATGTAATTCATCCAATAATTCATCAATCATAGGAATGGGAAATTTATCTTTAATAGTGAGCTTATTGAGCTCCCTATAATCTGGACACATGCGCCATGATCCATCCTTCTTGTACACCAATACTACTGGAGCAGAGAAAGAAATTTGACTAGGTTGAATTATACCAGCCTCTAACATTTCTGCAATCGTATGTTCAATTTCGCTCTTTTGGACATAAGGATATATATAAGGCTTGATGTCTGGAGGAACACTTCCTGGAATCAAATGAATAGCATGATCATGATCAAAAATAGGTGGGAGTCCTTTGGGAGTTTCAAACACCTTGGAATAATTGTCCAATACCTTTTGGAGATCTGCAGAGATAAATGATTTTGATGTTGGAACTTCTAGTGAGCATAATTGTGAAATTATGCCTCGTTGTTCTTTCTTCAGAAGCTTTGTCATGACATTAGAGCTTATTATCTTTCCCGTCTTCCCTGCGATACCCTGCAATTCTACTTCCTTTCCTTTTGAAAAAAAAATCAAGAAAAGTTCTTAAAAATTAAAAGCTACCATCCCCAAAGATTGTAACCATTGTACTCCTAGTACAACATCAACGCCTCCCATTGGAATGGAAAGCATTGGACTATTCAATACATATTCCCCCATGGTTAGCTTGATATTGTGGCATTTTCCAGCGCAATTTATAGTTCCTCCATTTGCAACCATCACTTGACATTCTAGTGTTGGGTATAGGAAACAATTCAATTCCTTGGCTACCTTACAATGAATAAATTTATGTGATCTGAAAATGAAAGTATTTGTACTGTTTTTCAAAGTATTCATTTCCATTAAATTAAGAGTGCAAAGTGTTTGTAAGGTCTTGCAAGTAAAACAAAGTGTCCTTAGTAACTGTTTATGAGTTTAAGTGTGAGGGAATGTTTTTTAAATTTACTATTTAACAACTTGAATCTGAAATACACAGCAGAATAACTTCACCATAAACACACAACAACATGATGAGGCAGTTCACCCCTCCTGGGCTACATCTGTCGGGTCCAAGGCTCCCAATGGGCATGTCCTTGATATATTATGCTGCTCAAATTGGTTTTACAATGAAAAATAATCTTAAACAGGCTGAAAAAGCTATGGAAATGAATTTAGAAGACAGAAATAAGCTATGCATGGCTTTTATTTCACCTAAAACAGTGAAGTGTAGCCCAATGCAACTCCATTTCCCTCATGGACCTGATGGCTCTCCAAGCTTCCCTGAAGCAAAAAGGGATGAAAGACACCTCTGTTGGCTTTGCAACCTATTCAAATGGCTCCATAATGCTCAGAATACCCAAAATTGACCAAAATTTCATCCAAATTGGTCCAATATTGAAGAAGTTATGATTAAAACAATATTCTGCCCAATGTCAAGTAAAAATCCCACTAAAATTGGGCTAACTCCAGTTAGGAGTGCCAAATATGGAAAAAACTCCGAAAATATCAGAATGGCGCCAAATATGGTCGGGTGGTTAGTGGTGACATTTAATATTAGGCGGTTTGGTGGTCACATGCTCTACTGTCTCTGCCACCTTAACCTTCGGTCGAACCGTTTGGAAACCACCGCATTAAATGTTAAACCTACGTGGCCACATATGACAGTTAGTGGAACCGTTACCCGCCGGTACATAAGCCCGCAAGTCGTGGGTAGTAGGGTCTTATGGGGTCGGGCTGGCCCTAAGGGGCTAGCCCCTTTTTTCCTCCACCCAAAACTATTTCACTCCACAAATACAAATTGTGAACATTAATAGTTAAGAAACATGTTGTAGCCGAGTTGGTTGGAGCGCTTGCATTGTGTGCAGGAGGTATGGGGTTTGAAACCCATGGACGCCAGAATTATTTTCTATGCCACAATTTCACCGGCCTGGGGCCACGTGGCAGCCCATGATTGGCCCACCAAAAGAAAAAGTCAACCTTCCATCAAATTAAAACACTGACACTTGTCGAAATGTGATAGGCCCGCAGGGAATATTTCGAGGAATATTCCCAAAATATTTCAAGGAATATTCCTGGAATATTCTTTTTATAAATATTTTCCAAAGTCAAGTCAACCTTGGTTAAACTGACTTTTTAAAGGATACTGAAAAACTTCAAACCTACATAACTTTCACATACGACGTCGGATTTGAGTGTCGTTCGTGGTGCCAGAATCGCAGCGACGAGGCCTATCTAATCGTTCAGGTTTCAACCAATTATGAGCAATTCCATTTTGAGCATATTTTAAACTTATGACATGATCACCTGATCACACCTCCCTCCCAAATGGGAAGCTTTTGAACCCCAAAAGCTCTCTGATTTACATAAATTGAAGATGAGGAGACTGATTCTCCACTCTTCCAACCTTGAACCACTGAAATATTCCTAACTTCATCAAATTGAGCTTCTCATAAAAAGATAAATTCTTCCTTAAATCCACTGACCGACCGTTGCTAACATTGACTGAGTCATGACGCAAATTTTTGAAATTTGCAGAACAACAACTGAAATTTGCAAAATACATATTGTTTCTACAATGGTCAAACTTTAAAGGAAAATGAAATTGAGATTCACCTTGCCAACTGTCCTCGTGGTGAATTTTTGACAAATGAGCCATGTAATTGCGTCGAATCCTGACCAAGTTTTCTTGCCATACCAATTTGCCATTCTGAAACCAACAATGACCCATGCTGAACTTTGTGTCCTCTTTGCTTGCATGCTTTTCCATCTTTTGGATTCTTGCACCACTCTGCACCGACACTTAGTTCTTTTCACCGATTGACACCAAAGACACTTTCTGAAACATCTTGTCATCTTCAAAATATGACTTACTTTTAGGCTGAAACATATCATCATTTATATCAGCAATAACATGAAAAGGAGAATGTACAAAATATTTTTGTTTAACCATCAACAAAGTCAGATTTTGACTTGCATTGACAAGCCTTTTCAATTGCCCTACATGGACTAAAGAATATTCTAGCTTCTTCTGATGTGCTCTCACAATAAACTCTTTTCCATATTTGAACAGATGATACTTGTTCTCATGGCGATGGAAGATTGCTTTTCTGTCATATAAATACGGACTACCCAACACAACACCTGTAATGTCAAGAGGTACCACATCTAATTCAACCCAATCAACATAATATGTTGTTATGGTGAAGCGCAACATGCACTTTCTTGAGACTTGTAAATTAGCATCCTTGCAAATCCATCCAAGTGGATATGGCTTTGGATGAGGTATGGTCTCAAGTTTCAGCTTCTCGACTAAGTCTTCTGAGATGAGATTCGCTTGAGACCCACTATCAAATAGTGTGTCTGTCTTTGTGTGTTTTGAGATTATCGTTATATGAAATAGCTCTATTCTCCTCTTTTCATTTTGAGCTTCTATGTGACAGTTTAAAGTGCTAGAACTGGGATTTGTTTCCTTAACAATCTATTTTCCCTTTATGTTCCTTAGTACCATGGCTATGCTTTTAGTTTCGTCACATGATTCAGACCCTAAGTCTTGTTCAACAGTTGCAACAATTTTGCCCTTTTCTTTGGCCTTATCTTTGTTTTTAAATTTCTCTTGTTTCAGCTCCGGATGAAGCTTCCAACAATGGTCTTCATCATGGCTTGTTTTTTAACAGTTTTTACAAAAGAACTTCCCTTTTTCTTTCCTAAAGTTTGCATTTCTTTTCCTCCCCTTGCCTTTAAATTCACTATCCATATTCTCATCAAAATACTATTTCCCTCTAGCCTCTAAATGCATAGCTTGTACACAAACTTCGTCTAGACTAGTAGGATTGAACATAAGGATAGTATGTATAAGATAAGTGTGTAAACCACCTATATATTTCAGCAATGTATCTTGACTGTGCAAATCAATTCCAAGTAGTAAAGCCCTTCTTCTAAACTCTTGAGTGTAATCTTGAACACTTTGTCCTTTAAGTTGTCTAAAACTTTGCCAATTCATGATAGCCTTTTGTAAATGAGCTAATGGCTAAAATTGTTGCTTAATTGCGGAAATAAATTCAACCCATGATAAAGTGATCTTACCATGTTTTTTAATTTCATCCTTGGTCTTGGCCTCCCACCATAAAAATGCTGCTCCTTCCATCCTTAAAGAGGCTAATTGAATCTTGGTGTCGTCTTCATGAAGGTTTTGTATCCTCAAGTAAACTTCCAAATGTCTTATCCAATTGTCAAGTTTCTCTGCATTGAATTCACCGTTAAACATAGGCAACTCAAATTTAACATCAAGCTTTAAAAATGAACTTTTACCAGTGGTTTTAGACTTGTGAGATTGATTCACCGAAGTTGAGGATGACGATGTAGAGGAAGAGGATGAAGATGGGGATGGTGGATCACCATTTCCTCCGTGTCTTTTCTTTGACTTGTCATCACCTTTCTTTCCTCCTGAAGAACCCTCTCCTTCTTTCTGGTTTTTAGACCCTTCTCCAACAAGCCTATCATTCCTTTCTTGGTAGAGTATCCTTACCATCTCTGTCATGTCTAGGAAAGCTTTTCGGAATACTCGTTCCTCTTCTTTGGGATCCATATCTTTAGGAGCTTCTCCTTATCTTGAAGACATGCTTGAAGCTGCTTCTATGGCTCTTGGAGGTGGCTCTCTAACCCTTCTTGGTTGTGTATTACCTTGTGCACTAACCAAGTGTCCTTCACCTCTCTTGAGTTTAAGCCTAGTAAGCATCAAAACTTGCAAACAATCAACTATATCTTTGCACAAAACAAATGTCGAGTAAAACTCTAGCTTCTAAGGCTCTAATCCTAAGTTTTGATACCATCTGATCTAAAAATGAAAGTATTTGTACTATTGTTCAAAGTATTCATTTCCATTAAATTAAGTGTGCAAAGTGTTTGTAAGGTCTTGCAAGTAAAATAAAGTGTTCTTGGTAACTGTTTATGAGTTGAAGTGTGAGGGAAAGTTTTTTAAATTTACTGTTTAACAACTTGAATCTGAAATACACAGCATAATAACTTCACCATAAACACACAACAACATGATGAGGCAGTTCACCCCTCCTGGGCTACATCTGTCGAGTCCAAGGCTCCCAATGGGCATGTCCTTGATATGTTATGATGCTCAAATTGGTTTTACAGTGAAAAAGAAGCCTAAACAGGCTGAAAAAGCAGTGGAAATGAATTCAGAAGATAGAAATAAGCTAAGTATGGCTTTTATTTCACCTAAAACAGTGAAGTGTAGCCCAATGCAGCTCCATTTCCCTCATGGCCCTAATGGCTCTCCAAGCTTTCCTGAAGAAAAAAATGGCTGAAAGACACCTCTGTTGGCTCTGCAACCTATTCCAATGGCTCCAGAATGCTCAAAATACCCAAAATTGACCAAAATTTCATCCAAATTGGTCCAATATTGAAGAAGTTATGATTAAAACAATATTATGCCCAATGTCAAGTAAAAATCCCACTAAAATTGGGCTAACTCCAGTTAGGAGTGCCAAATATGGAGAAAACTCCGAAAATATCAGAATGGTGCCAAATATGGTTGGGTGGTTAGTGGTGACATTTAGTATTAGGCGGTTTGGTGGTCACATGCTCCGCCGTCTCCGCCACCTTAACTCTAGTCGAATCGTTGGGAAACCACCTCATTAAATGTTAAACCTGCGTGGCCACATATGACAGTTAGTGGAACCGTTACCCGCCAGTACATAAGCCCGCAGGTCGTGGGTAGTAGGGTCTTATGGGGTCGGGCTAGCCCCTTTTTTCCTCCGCCCAAAACTATTTCACTCCACAAATACAAATTGTGAACGTTAATAGTTCAGAAACATGTTGTAGTCGAGTTGGTTGGAGTGCTTGCATTTTGTGCAAGAGGTCTGGGGTTTGAAACCCATGGACGCCAAAAAAAAATTTCTATGCCACAATTTCACCGCCCTGGGGCCACGTGGCAACCCATGATTGGCCCGCCAAAAAAAAAGGTCAACCTTCCATCAAATTAAATACTGACACTCGTCGAAATGTGATAAGCCCTATGGGAATATTCCAAGGAATATTCCCATAATATTTTGAGGAATATTCCTGGAATATTATTTTTTAAATATTTTCCAAAGTCAAGTCAACCTTGGTCAAACTGAATTTTTGAAGAATACTGAAAACTTCAAACCTGCATAACTTTCACATACGATGTCGGATTTGAGTGCCATTCGCGGTGCCAAAATTGCAGCAACGAGGCCTATCCGGTCGTTCAGGTTTCAACTAATTTTGAGCAATTCCATTTTGAGCATTTTTTCAACTTAGGACATGATCACCTGATCATTATGGGTACTACCCCCAATCAATCAACACTATTACCTTTTTCTTCTTGATATGTCCTTCTATCTTGAGAGTTTGAGGAGTGGTAATTCTTGCCAATGCATTACAAGATATGGCTGGACTCATTTATTCCTCTTCTAGGGTTCGTTCCTAGTGTATATCCTCTTCTTTTGAATATTCTTGTTCATTTTCTTCTTCCTCTTCACAATCCATGTAAAATAATTTATTCTCAACACACTTATGACCTTTAGTGTATTTGCTATCACAACTGTAGCAAAGCCCTTTTCCTATTTTTTTCTTCCAATTGTTGGGGTGTCAACCTTGTAGGTTGTGGAAGTCTAGGAGTAGGAACACTTCCATCTTTAGAGATGTGAGTGGTAGGCTTCCTTGTCGCCATAATTTTACATTCAATTTTTCTTGCCAACCTAAGTGCCTTCTCCAATGAATCAGGTTCCCAAATGTGAACTTTGTGTTGGATGTTATCCTTTAAAGACCCTATGAAGACATCAATCCTATGTTCCTCTGGAATATCAGTTACCCTTATATTTAATTTTTGGAAGTCCTCAATGTGCTCCACCACTGAACCCTTTTGTTTGAGATTTATCAATTGGATAAAGAAGGTGTTGCTCTTTGTATCCTCATAATGTGCTATCAATTGCTCCGTAAAAATTGACCAAGTGACAATTTTTTTATGGGAGCAAAGCCATCGATACCATACAAATGTATTATGTTCGAAATGTAAAGTTGCAATGCGTACCTTTTGTGTGTTTTGCACATTATTGAGATAAAAATATTGCTCCATCTGTAGTATCCATGTTATGGGATCCTTGCCATCAAACTTCCTCATATCCATCTTTGGAATATGGTGTTTCTTCTTCCAACATTAGAGTTTATGAAATCACGATTAACATCTATTTTGTTCTCATCATGAGTTTCTTCTACTATCTTTCTGCCATTAGGAATCATTTCTTGTATCAACTTTGTCAAACCTTCCATGTCTGCTTTTAGATCATTCTTCATGTTTTCCATGTTGTCTTTCATTTTTTCTTCCATGTCCTCCATCTTAGCTTCCACGCCTTTCTTCAAACCATCCATCTTCGCTTCCACACCTTTCTTCAAAATTTCCATTTCATTTTTTGTTGCTCTTTGCGAGAGCGAAATTTGGTGCACTTGCTCTTGTAATTTTGATGGATCATGTTGCAATTCTTCATCTTCATGTGTCATAGTAGACTATTTTGAGGGCTTAATGGGTGTTGAAATTTTTTAGGAGGAATTTTAGAACCCAATACTAAAATATATGCTCAATAGGCCCTTGGAATCACTTCAAACTGATTTTTGACACAAGACTTATGCAATTCGGAAAAATAACACACACCTTTTTCACGCTTTTGAGGAACTCGATATTGAAACTGAATTATCTCTATGATTTTGGATCTTCAATATCTGAAATTTGGCCCTGAGGTATCCCTCTGAATCCTCTTTCGAATGCTATAGGTCTAACCTGATTTGGATTCTTCAAGGCAAAGTTATGTCCAATCTCCCACAATGACCTAATTATGGACTGGTTGAGTAGATCGAACTTGTAACACTTACCACGTGTCACTGTTTCCTCCTTAGGCTCTAAAATTGATAGACAAAAAACTACAGCTCGTGTACTTGCAGCTACTCTTTACAGAATTCCAATCTGATGCTCAGAGAGAGAGTTATGAATATTTTCCCACAATCACCTCTTTGAGATGAAATTCGGGAGCCTGAAAAATCCCTAACTCCCACATATCCTACCTCCCAAAATAATGCGAATCAATCTCTGAAATTTTTCCACAACTTTCCTTAGGATTTCTACTTCGCTCTATGAAAATTTCAACTTCTGAAACCTCGTAGAAAAAAAGTTATAGCGAAAATGACGCGATGACCTGTGTAGGTTAAAATTCAAGAGCCTGCAAAAAGCCCTAGCTTCCACAGATCATATCTCCGAAAATATTGCGAACCAAGCTTTGAAATTTTGTGACGATGTTCCTCGGGATTTCATCTTTGAGCTCTAAAAATTTAAACTTCTGAACCTTCGTAGAAAAAAAAAATTATAGCGAAAATTCCATGATGACCTATTTGGAGTAGCGAAACCCTAGAATCCAAAGCTATGATACCAAATGTTATGAAACCAACTCAAAAAATAGAAGAAAAGAGAGATCAATATCTCAGAGATCAGCCACTTTGAGGGGGAAACCTCCAATACATTACATAAATGAAAAATTCTTGGATGCTACAAATGACCAAAACCTCCTTTTATATATAAGAGTCCATGGGGCCACAATATAATCCTAGTCGACCTAACAATAATAATTTAAGGGCACAATAATAACAATATTGGGGTTACAGGGGTACAAAAATAACAATAAGGGGGCTATACTAATAACAATAAGGGACTAAACTAGTATTATAGGGACCTAACATAATCTCAGTACAATTACCAAGCTATTGTTTCACCACAAATCATTCATAGCGGATGGGGCATGATTTGAAAAAAATAATGTTTATGATTTCAAATCATAACGTGTTGTGTTGCTTCAACTTGTCAATTGAAATGGGAAAAAAACATCCCCAAGATGGAAATATGCAAGATTTAGAGTTATATGAAGCAAACATAAGTTGGGAGAGGAAGGTTGCATAATTGTTCTAACATTTCCATGCTTTGAACTCTCATAGATCCAACAATATAGAAAAAATGTAACATATAAAACGCTCAATTTAGAAGCAATAATTAATCATAAAAAAATACCTCAAATATCTAAGCACTTTCCAATGGAAGACAACGATAGAGATATACTATACAATTGCATTGGAAGAGAAGATGAAAATAATATCAGTAATTTGATGAGCTTCATAACTTAGGGTTGTGATCCAAGTTTTGGTGGAAGTCATGACATTATGGAACATGATCGTTTATTTTCCTTGTCCCAACAAGTTCAGTTCGTCATAATAGAAACATAAATTAGCAAAGCACTCTGTATTGAATTACTTTTATCAGCCGCAAATCCTAAGATGACCTCCACAACCTCACATCCATACAATAAACCAAAATTACAAGCCAGGGAAGAACACCATGACTGATATTTCCATTGTTTCAAGGCTTACCATATTATTTCTCAAGAAGATTAAGCTTGAATTTGGTTTCCCAACTCCATTTGGAATTCATAGTTGGAAGATGCTGAAAAATAATATTTGCACATGTGAAACCGATGACCTATTAAAAGATGACAAAAATAGTATTACCATTTGTGATGTTTTGTTTAACTGGGTGCAAGTATGAGCATGCTTTGGGATTATAATCATACATTTGGATCCAATACAATCATAGCTTGAGAACTAAAGTTACATGAGACATCTGTTGCCCAAGATGTCATTGCATATGCACCACTACCCTGCCTTTGTCTTCATGAGATACAAGACAATCAGACATACTTCATTCCTTGTGTTCCTTCCATTTCTAGATAACCATCGCCAACATGGTGGAGTTTGTTAATGTTCTTTTTTTTGAGTGAACTTGAAGGAAGCACTACACAAGAAGTCCCAAATGCAAGGATTTCAAGAAGACATAACTTCTACAAAGAAACGAAAAAGGAGGGACATCTACTTTCAAACAAGTTAATATAAAAAAAACATTTAATAACCTACAAATAGTAAATAAAAACAAGAGAAGAAGTTACTATGACAACCCCTAGCATGGTTGGCAACCAAGTGGATAGCCTTGGCAGCAAAAGATATCAAAATTGAAACTATTATTCTGAAATTTTATCTACTGCTATGCAATAAAGGCATCTACGTGTAGAGAATTTAAATGAGATAAGCCCTCAATAATACGAAATCATTAAAGAATTTGAAAACCTCGTGGAAAGTGAAACACAAGGATCCTAATAACATATTAAACATAGCAAAATGTGCTTTGTGAGAATGATTTGAGAGAAAAACTTACAATACAAGCTAGAGAGAAACAATCGTTGAATCCTTCATAATTAAAGTCACCTTGGTCCACAAAAAAGCATGTTAGTTCCATTTCCAATCAATAGTGAATCAATGCCACTTGCAGAAAGATATAAGTTCAATTCTTGTTGAGGCGCTGCCTACCCCAGTTCGGGCAACTTGCCAAAGTAAATGGGAAGTTAATGGCGAGCCACTTCCACTTCCAGAAGCACCTACATTCAACTCTTGTTGAGGTGCTGCATAACTCAGTCAGGAAAATGCCAAAGTCAATGGAAAGCGAATACATCACCGAAGATTCTAGTTTGGTCTTTTAGTGTCAACCATCTTAGCAAGTACACTTGCCTAGACTATCTACTTACAACCTACATCTATTTCGAGAGTCTAGAATAGCACAAGACAAATTTTCCTTTGGAAATTAAAGGTTCCAGAATCAGATCTAGATGAAACATAATTTAGTCCTGCAAAAGGGGGGGCTCACTTAAAGATTCTTATTACTCGATAGTCAAATATTTTTGTCTATGAGAGCTAAATACAAAACAAAGGACACAACAACTACAATCAATTTGCAACCACGTCTCAATATCAATCATTATTGATACGACGCAATGATCTATCGAAACATGATCAAAACCCTAAAACCCCAAACCTAAAAGCTTGAAAGGAAATTTCGAGATGCAACAGTAGTCATGTTATCTTCGAACAAAATCTCCAACAAGGAATATTGAACTCTGATATTAACTGTAACATTAATAGGCTCGCATTCAAGAAGGAATCACAAAGACAACACTTATAAGCAAAGGGACCCACAAAGCACACAAGCTTTTGAACCTTCAATCTTGTAGCCAAACAACATGTTGGCCTACAAGTAGACATGTTTGGTTTTTCTTGTTTATGTTGCAAGGTGAAGGGCTAAAGTAGGAGAAGATATTTTGAGTTATAAAAAAAATTCCAATAAATAATCAAATAAACATATCCAATTGCTATTTCACACACCCTAACGTACCTCTGCTTTACACCCTAATGTAAAGTTGTATTATGCATCTTTTTATTTGCAGTAATGAAATATAAATATCTGAAAAAACAAGTACCTATACATGTAGGTATCCCGACCATGACCAAGGAAATGCTTATAGCGAAAGCAAGCCCGAAGAAAATGAGTAGGCTCGACCATTTGCGCACCATTCCTAACGATTAACTGTTTGTGGGAACTATTTAGTCCTCATCAAGACATAATATCATTTGTTTCCCATGGGGTTCTTCACATTAATTTTCACACCGACATGAACAAAAGGAAACCACCCTTGCTCCATGAATGGTTGAGCTGGATATGGTATGACAATTTTTGGGCCCATACCCTTCAAGAAGGCATCCATAGGGGGTAGCTGATTATTGTCCTCATTCGGGTTCATCCCATAAAGACTGTTTTTGTTTTTAAAAATGGGTATGTTGTTGCCACGTTCATTGGATGGGGGACTGAGTACCCTGGGTTGTGGGGAAATTGGGTTGAGTGCCCTTTGTTTTTCTTTATGGAAGGACTTACTTGGAGGTTTGTTTTCAATGTTTGAACATGCACCCAACTGCGACATGCTTGTTGTGCGCCTCATAACTGGTCGATGATGTTTCCCCAACATACTTCTTTCTCCAAATACTCACAACACACAGATTCAAAACCTCTAAAATCTAAAAACACATCATCCAAACCCATGAAACATTAGCCAAATCCTGCCCGTTCTTCATATATTATAAATATGGGCTATTACATGAAGCTAATTTGCTCCATGAAGAAGAAGATCTGTAACACATGAAAATCATGGTTCATGGATAAATCCAAGTTTGTGAGCTTCGCAAGATTACCTAAAGTCTCTGGCATTTCTCCGACTTGCAACTCGAAAACCATAGATGTTGCAACTACTTCAGATTCCCTAGCTCAGAAGGTATGGTTATGGCCCTGGTCGGGCTTGACGACAGGGCGATGTTTTCCATTAGTTATTTTGATGTTGTGTAGATCATGTACAGGTTGAACGTGCGCAGGAAAAGTATCAACACAAGTAGAGACTCAAACATGAGTTGGACTTGCTTTGACGACATAAGCCACGTGGTAAAAAATGATTGGACGGAGGATGACGAAAATTGAAGGATCTGATTGGCTGGATTTTCCCAGCCCAACCTTGTGGAGGGAACACCTTCAGTGTAATTATTGACAATTAAATTAAAATTTTGGAACCCTTATTCTAAAATCGACACCTTATCGACATAATTTTTCTATATCTATATATGAATTAGAGCAACCATATAAATTAAATAACTAATAAACTTCTATATGCATCAATCCATAATAAACATCAAAACACTTACTTCATGATACATCTCATATTGCTAAAATTAAAAAAATCATAGAAAATAACTAAATTATAACTTTATTTTAAATTATTATTATTATTATTCATTATAAAAATATTTATGCCCCCGAGCAGTTCAATTAGCGATGGTTGTGCCAATGAAGTATTATGTGCGAGGAGATTCGATGTGCCTAGAGTTTATAACAGTAGTAGTTGGAATCGACTCTGTCACATGAGTACTAGATAGTTGCCAACTCCTCTAAATACTAAAAAAAATTATAAAAAGAATTAATATATAAGTTAAATATATATGCATTTGAAAACACATGGAATATGATTTTTATCTATAGAGATTTATTGTCACTTTACCATGGAGATTTTTAATCTGTAAATAGACTTTCTTATTACCAATAACTTACTTCCAAAAATCATAATTCACTTCAAAAAACCAGAATCACATGACACTTATTCATATGACATTTTTTTTAATTAATCAATTTAATTAAAAAGAAAAAAAACAAAATTACTTTAGAAATAAATTTCAACTTTTAACATAATATTTATTTATTATGTAAAAAAATATTAATTTAAATAATTTGATGAACACCAATTTAATATTTAATGGCATTCACAAATATGTTGTAACCTCCCATTAAAAATATTTATAAATAGTTGAAATACTAAAGATTTTTAAGTTTTCCTATTCAATTTCCTTTCCTTTAAAATATATATAAGTAACCTTGCTCGGAGTTTTTCAATTTCCTTTAAAATACATATGAGTAACCTTGCCCGGAGTTTTTACCTCTTTCGCTAGTTGTATTCCTCAAGTTCTTTAAGGTTTCCTGTTCAATTTCCTTTGAAATGTGTATAACTAACCTTGCTTGGAGTTTTTCCCTCTTTCGCAAAATGTTCTGAATTTTTTGTGAGCGCTTTAGGAGAACCTGGCATATAACTGCCAGCGGAAGGACATCAAATCAAATACAAATACAGATTAGAGCCACAACATGGTGGGGTTTGAGCAGAACGTCTAGCAGTATCCTGTTATTCCGATAACAGAATCAGAAAATGACCAGCAGGATAACACCGGGCGTAGGAGCCAATCTACTAGGGCAGCATACAGCTGAAAGAAATCAGGATGCTACAGCCTATGTTGGAAATTTGGATGCTCAAGTTTCAGAAGAATTACTATGGGAGTTGTTCGTCCAAGCAGGGCCTGTAGGTAAGTACGCACACTCTTCATTGTCACATTCGCATTAAATAACAAATGGAAGAAAAAGAGCAAACCGCGGACCTTATTCTCTCATTTCGCGGAACAGGATCTATAGTGGGGTTTTAAGGTATCTTTATCTTTTAAGGTTTAAGGATTTTTGCTTTATGCCGCATTCAGTTGGAAATGCGTTATATGGAGGATTTGAACTGAAAGAGCAAGTCACTTCACGTAGCTGTCACATGAAGTTCTCAGTTTTCAAATGTTGTTCAACTAGGGTTTTACTTTCTGCTCCAAAGACACATTTTCCCCGAGCTTGTTAAATCAGTTTCTGGTTGCTAACTGGCTGGTTGGTTCAGTAGTGAAGTCGACGGAGTGCCAGGGTGCGTACCGGGGTTCCCTTCTCGTGGCTCTCCGCCCCATCCGCACTGCGTAAATTTAAAAGGCGGAGGCCAGGGGCAAGACTTTGGTCTAAAAGATATACCTTGCAAGTAGTCTCATGATTTGGACTGGTAACTTGCACACCAAAGCCGACGAGTAAGACTATGGATTGCAATGGTGTAAAACTCCAGTAAAGCTCAGCATAGAACTACATAAGAAAGACTCCAAAATGCCTAAATAGGTCGTCACAAGAGCACAGCTGGGTCGGTGAAAGCGGGGTAGTGTTATTTCTCTCATCGGGGTTCGATTCCTCAAAGAAGTGGCAGGAATGCTTCCACTAGTGGCTGTTGAATAGTAGAAACGATCATGGCCGTTAAATATCTAAAACGATCATGTCTGTTTAGTAGATGCGCTGACGTGTCAATGTACATACCCAGTTATAAGTTAACTTAGGTAAATTAATAGAAGCTTAGTTGGTATACTTGCCACCCGCCCTTTTTAAATACTGGATTCCTCCCAGTTTGCTATAAACAAAGGGCCTCTCTTTGTATTTAGACTCAGAAGATCTAATAGATGCAGTGGTTCTAGTATTCCCTCAAATGGCTTTTGGATCTCTGTTAATTTTATGAGTTCTGTTGTGTGTATGGAGTTTAAGCATGTAATGAACCTTTATTTTGCTACATGATTTCACATGATGAAGTACAGGCTGATATGTTAGCGGCAGCATTTCAAAGGTGGCCAATGCCCAACATTTCTTCCTAGGAAGCTTCTGCTAGTTTCCTCAAAATAGCTAGATGTATGCCAAACTTCATTAAAATCTGTCAAGGTAGTTAAACGCCAGACCATCCAAGCAACTTGCTCAAATTCCATCGAACTCATCAATTTTGGTCAGATTCCTGGAGTCTTGGTGTGTCTGACTGGGCTTTACAGAGCTTGACCTAAACGAGTAGACTTGACCCACTTCATAGCCAAGCCAACTGTCAAGTACGCAACTGCATCAATGGGTCTTGTTGCAATGCTTCAGTCCTGACACCTAAAGGCTAAACCAAAGGATGTACATTCTTTGCGGTGCAGCCTCTCTGTCATGGTTTATGAAAGTTGAAACACTTCAAAAGAAAATCTAGTAGTGTTATTGACAGAAGCATTGGGGTCGTTAGGGGTAGCAGTTGTTAGATTTTGACCAATGTTATAAACTTCCGAGAATTTAAAATAACATATCAGAGAACCACTACTTGAAATATTGGGCAAGAAATTAGGTTTCTCACTACTGCGAGTAAATTGTGAGAGATGCAGTGAAGCGAGCAAAACATTGTTTGAGACCATTGTTAGAACGTTACAATTTTCTGGCTTATATGAGGTAACATGCAGTGCCCATACACCATCTTCTACTAGTATTTATCATAAAACAGACATGACAAAGAGCTACAGATGATGTGCCGTAGAGTGTCTCATGTTTCAATAAGTGGAGTCATATGCAGCAAAAGATTTGTTGACTAGGAGCCACTGACAGTATTGAATTTTTTAAATTTATTTTATATTTTATAGAAATTGAGATACATTGGAAAGCATTTACACTAACCTTACTGAAAAAGTAATCTGATTGTTTAAAAGTAATGGCCCTAGTTGGAGCCAGCGACAGAATATTTATTATTTAGCTTATATTTTATAGAAATCGTGGTATAATGGTGAGCATTCATAGTAACACAATCACCTCCCCCCCACCCCCCAACAAAGGACTTCAATTCCTTAAACTATGGCCCCAAGTAAAAGCATGTTCAAATTTGTTGTTCTCCCAAATCTGCCATTTATTGATGCTATGGTTTTGATTAGAAGCAACAAAAAAAATTACGATGCGATTATTATATTTGAAATATGGTCCCAACCAATTGGAAGCTAACATTTGGTAAATATTCTTTTTGCTCGATAGAGTCTTTTACAATGCAATAAATTTGGTAATGACATAATCTAATGGCGAAGCATTTTTGGCATACTGATGCTAATGAAATTTTGGCTTTGTGATTGTGCTTGTCGTCCATGTAATGGCAAACATATCACCGGTGAATTTTTCCATTTACAATGTTTGGCAATTAGGGGCTTATTAATATTTGCAAAATCTCTTTTATGGGAAGAGAATTGCTTATTGGGTGGTAAGTTGGGTATGAATGCAACAGTAAGCCTAATGATGCTGAGGCAGTATTGGCATAATGATTGTATGCCTCTTTTTTTGGGTGCTAGAGACAATATTGAATATTATTATTTAGTTTAAATTTTATAGAAATCTAGGTACGTTGGCAAGTATTCTTGACAATCCCACTGAAAAAGACTTCAATTTCTTAAACTTTCGTCTGAGAAAAGAACATGTTCAAATGTAATATACTTGGGAAATTTTCCCTTTTTTTGTGTCCTAGGGTTTCAATTCGATTTAGGGCATCACCAAATATAAATAGTGTGCAATGACAGTGGCATCTTCATAAATGTAAGATGGCTAGCTAACATATTTTAACTCACAATAACATATGCTGTTCACAACTTCAAGTCGATAATTCATCACAATGATAAATATAAACTGATTCTTCCAAAGTCCACTTCAGTTCATTCAATAATATGATTGCCCCACAGATACATGCACAATCTAATTTACATGCAACAACGACAATCCAAAGTTCGATAATGCATAAAGCCGTACTCATTGTTCAACCTTTTTCACAAATGTAAATCCTATGTAAATTTCGTCAGAACCCTTCTCTAAATTTCTTGAGAAACACGACTAATCTTAGCTTGCGTCGACTGCTGAAATTTTTGTCCTTTCGTCTTGTCGTAGGAACTAACCCTAGGAGCTTCGGGTTAGTTAGAATTGATCATGGGCAGTATTTCTTAGCTCGAGTAGGCGGGTTAGTTAGAATTGATCATGGGTAGTATTTCTTAGCTCGAGTAGGATGATTACAAAGAAAATTTGTGAGTTGCCTTCGATCTGTCATAGTCATGATCTAAGAAGCCTTGCTTGGTCGTAGAAGGTTTGGATCACCACGAAGCCACTTTAAGATTCTCGATCTGTTACCAAATTGCTTCTAGAATTCTAGACCATCCCAAGTTTGCGTCAGAACCCTTCGTTTATAATAGAATTAAGTTTTAACTGTAATCCTTTGTAGAATCCCTCAAACTGGCTAGAGTGACCTTCGCTTGGCTTGCATAGGAAGATGTCTGCTTCACAATTGCTAATTTCTGAACATGTTCTATGCCGTTTCAGATTAGGGCACACAATACTGAAGGAGATAGAACATACTAATAGATTGATGGAAGACAAGCCAAAACAGAGATGAAGAATGGTGGCGTTACGGCGATCAGCAGGATGCTTCTACCAGCAAAGTCTCCAATAGGTTATTCAGCCAAGCGTGTCACACATAACCCCAGAACAACCCAAACAAAGAACACTCCATAAATACGCAACATCAAGAATGCAACTTCAACGCCATCAAGAGAGAAGGAATTCCTCCACACAATGTGTGTCAAATGAACTCCAAGTCTCTCCAATATATAGGCATCTTTGGGGGTGTGTGACACGTCATTTAAGACATTTAAGTCTATATTTTATTCCAGGCCGACCTAGCACATAAATGGAATAAATTTAAAGTACATGTTTTGCTCATCTGATCGAGATGATCTTTAGATCAATCTTACACCTCTTCGAAAGAGGAATCCAATAAAAATATTGGGATTGTCATTTGAGCAGCACAATCCGGAGTTTGGACCTAGTTGTCCAATTTTAACACTCCCTCTCAACTAGGGAGAACTTCGTCCACTAGTGCAATCCAAACATCGTGCGTCATCCCGTCGTAACTTGCTTTGCTGGCCTCTTTATTTCAGAACAAAAGAGGGTTAGTTACAAAGACATCATACCCGGCTGACAGATTCAGTGCAGAGGTCTGAAACCTCTATAGGACTCACAAAGAGTCTCATACCAACTTGAAGTTGGTTTATCTGACCCGAAGTCAGTTGGAGGTCCGAAACCTCACTAAGAGTCAAGAGAGTCATATACTAACTCGAAGTTAGTTTCACTGACCCGAAGTGAGTTGGAGGTTCGAAACCTCTCTAAACTTGATCCCAGATTAAGTGGTTGGATCGTGCCATCCTAGATAGAGAGTGCGACAAAGACTAATGCGTCCATTAGTCTTTGCTACTAGTCTCTAGCTTTTTCCACCTCATTGGTTAAATGAGAGGTACTTCCTATGAGTCCAAAACTCAAATGGGTAGGATGCATACGGGGCACAGATCATGAGAGGCGAACCAACTAAATCATCATAATGGTGGGGCCCAAGCACACCAACAAGGTTCGGCAAGCCTAGCCCTGTGGTTGCTTATAGCTCCAAGAAGCTATCTTCAAAGCCCCCCAGAGCTCCCAGAGCTCATCGTCCAACATGACCCTCAAAATAGGGTCGTTCCATGATTCCAAGATTCTCACGGAAGGTTAGGAACGTGACCTTCCCCAAGGGCTTTGTGAGAATATCCGCGACCTGCTCATCAGTTCCTATATGATCAAGTCTTACGACACCTCGCTGTACCATATCCCGGATAAAGTGGTACCAGCCATCAACATGCTTGGATCAATTGTGGAACCCGAGATTCTTTAACAAACGAATCCCCCTCTAGTTATCACAAGGGATAACGGTGGCATCTAGCACATGCTTGAATAGCTCACTGAAGAGCTTTCACAACCAAGTGACTTCACAACAGGCCATACATGCTACAATGTATTCGACCTTAGCGGTGCTCAAGGCTACCGACTTCAGTTTCCTGCTCAAAGCAGATCTAAATGTGAAGTAGCATCCAAATATGCTCTTGCGATCCACCTCACTGCTAGCCCAATCGGCATTAGTATATCCATGGAGTGTCATACTCTCGGCACTGTATCTCAGCCCATGGTCTATTGTGCCACAAAGATATCTCAAGAGTTTCTTGGCACCAACCCAGTGAATGTTATGATCAAGAGTCAAGACTCAAAGTGTTCACGGCACAACATACGTCTGGATGGGTGTTCACTAAGAACAACAGAGCCCCTACGAGTTGACGATACTCAGTAGGATTTGCTAACACGGGCCCAACAATGCTGCCACTCAACTTCTTGAAGTTGAGTTCCATCGGTGTCGACACGGACTTATAGTCCACCATACTAGAAGCTTCATAATGTATTTTCCTTGAGAAAGGAAAATCTCGCTAGGTCTTTGCCAAACCTCCGGGCCTAGGTATCAGTCCTAGTTCTTTCATCTCAAACTCAGCAGCGAGCTCCCTCTTACACTGATGAATGAGAGGGTCAGCACCTGTCAGGAAGAGGTCGTTCACATACAACACCAGAATGAGAGGCTTCTTTCTATCAACTTTTGAAGTAATCAACATTACTACGAGTGAAGCCCAGCTTCACTAGGTAGCTATCTATCCTCTCGTACCAAGATCTGGGTGCTTGCTTTAGCCCATAGAGGGCTTTCTTCAACCTGCAGACATGGGTGTCCCGATCCTGGACTTCGAACCCCAAAGGTTGCTCTACATACACCTCTTCCTTTATCGCATCTTGCCAAAAAAAAACGGTCTTTACATCCATCTGATGAAGATTCCGTCCTTGCGTAGCAGCAAGGGAAATAATGGATTATAGGTGCAATAATAATCAGTGCCTTCCTAGAGAGGTCTCAGGCAACACAATTTCCCATCAAATCCATGCTTAATCTTATATTGAGGTGATAACAGCTTTGCTCTGTGATCTAGGAACCATATCCCAAATATCATCCTCGCATCCTTCTAGGCTTGATGCTTTACAATTTCTTCAAATGATCCAGGCTCATATTGTACTCATGGTAGTTAGATACCCCTGGTATTTATATGGCTTCTTGGTTTTTCTCCGGAATTTCCCCCTCTGAAGCCATATCTGAGCCATGAGGATCTTCTTTCGTTCAACAATGGTATCTGCTTAGGAGCATATACAGTTGTATTCTCCCTCTTAATGCCAGCTTCTCTCTCGAGAGAAGACATCTATTTTAAATGAGGGCATCCCAGACACCAACTTGGAAAGGGGACTTAATCTCCCACAGTCAAAGCCATCCAACAGGCTTTGCTGATCATGGTTCAAGATTCCAACAACGTGACCGAAGGCTGCAAAAAACTTCTCAGTTCACACTTTAAGTTTGTCATTACGTGGTAATGTAAGACTGATACTGTCACAAGTTTACTGCTATTTATGAATCTCGTAAACATGGGTGTCTGTCTATGTCACTGTCATGATGACAGTGACATAGAATAACAGATTTAGCTCCTCAAGATTGCAGCTACAGAACTGTCATCACTGTCATATCGCTGATTACGATATTGCCATAATTTTATCGTACCGATCACTATCTTCTTCATCATGGTCATACTGCCATATAGTATTCGAAGATTTCAAATTTCATTGTCATACATATTCTGCCATATGTTACTGTCAAACAGGGATAATATATCATGATTCCTCTTCTCATGATCCTGCACTGCTTTCTTAGGGCTTCCAGATCTGCCCAACTGCAATTGATGGTTGACTGATCTAGGGCTTTAAATTTTCAGATCTCAGTTTAGCAATTTGTCTCCTAAATTGCACAGATCTAGGAACCAATCTAGCAGATGTTCCAAACACAGAATTTACCCTTTTACATGCTAGTCCACACATATATGAGATCTAACAGATCTAGCACAATCATAAGTCACAAATTGATCCGAAGTATGACACAGATCTGAGCTATTTGTAGACAGGTCCGGGTATAGCTCACACATGAGCCTTCACCCAAGTATACTGCAATTATTACAGTCCTCTATAATGGTTGCTGTTCTGAGTTGTCACCTTTAAACTACTTCGGGATAAGCCAGCGAAAACCCACAGATAAAGACTTCCAGTACTTATTGAAGAACAAATAAGGTTGGATTGAAGTCAAAATTGCTTACACAAATTTGCAGCTTCATAAATCGACCTTCCACCATAGAATAGTAACTCAGATCATCCTCTGAAATCAGCTCGTACATCATCAAAGGTTCGGATAAAATTGCAGAGAACCATAGTTTACAGTGATGAAGGTACGATATCACTTTAATGAACAAGAAAGACTTCACGTCAGGTTCATCAATTAATTAATCCAATCGATTTCTGCCACAACAATCTTGCTCACGGCCATCCCTGAATTTTTTTTTACTTTTACACATTCTATCGAAGATCCCTTTCTTCACGAATGCCTGCTCTCCTTCTACCACTTCCACCGTGGCCTTAGAAGTAATGCTCGTGGGATTTCTCGGCTGAGCACATTCTCCACCAGTCGAGCGACTTCTCCAAGATTTGCTCCGTCTCAAAATACCACTGTGGGTGTGCGTCTTGTTCCATAATTTTGCACTGAAATGCATGGGAGAGAATCCACGAAAGAAATTCTGATATAGTCCGACACAACTATGTTCTGCTCAATGTCGGTCTTGGGAGGCGAAATTTGAAACTGAATGGCCGCGATCTTAGCATTCTCAACCCTAGTCGGCCCTCCGGCAGTATGGCTAACCTTCTTGTCAAAGACCAAATCCTCGACCATTTCCATATCATCAACAGTCCCACCCAATTTCTTGACAACCCTAATGTCTCTTAAATCCATGATATCGGGCTTCGCAGGGTCCACAACATTCAAGACAGCGTCAACAACTAAAGGAGCGAGAAGGGAAGAGTACTGATTTGTCGCACTTTTCACCAGGGACACCCTATCCGTCAACTGCATTGGCACTGCCATCGCTGTCAAGACCTCGACGGCCTTTTCCGAAGCCTTGTGGAAGGCCCTTCGAGATGATAGTCGGGTGAATCCCCTTGCATAGCTTCAAGATCGCCCCCGCAACAATCACAACCGTCGTAGTGCCATCGCCGGCTATGATGTTGGCCTGACGGATATCAACCTTGTGCTTGTTATCGACATATTTCTCTGTCTTCGCGGGGCCTCGTGGATGCGCAACGGTCGTCATTCTAGAGGTCGTTGAAAGCTCTTGGATGGATTTGTTTGATGAAGTTATTCTCAGCTTCGAACGTGGGAATCGAACAATAATCTTGAGGTACTTGAGTGTAAACCCTTAGCACAGAATGACTGCGGATCTGTAGAACCCTTCGCTGTATTATCACAATGGCCTCGGTTTGTCACAGATCACTTCAGGGTAGGCACGACCCGTCATAGAATTACTCCAGACACCAAATAATAAGATGACTCATAATATCGTCACAGAAATTGTGATCTCGATCTGGTCAGAATAACTCCAGGAACTCGTATGCGGAATTTCTCAGGGAGATGATTGCGTTGACGATTGCAAGAAGTGCATCTGTATTCAGACAGCTTCAAAAAAACCTATTAATCTGCTTAGATGGTGACATAGAGTTCGGACTCTTGCTCACACGGCGCAGAGAAGCTATTCGTCTGCAAATTCAGCAACAAAAAAGTTGCTAAAGATTGACGTTAGCCTAGAATAAACATTAGAGATCCTCGCTGTTTTTCAATTGATACTCCTATGCCCAGAACAAGGATTAATGCCAATAGACAATTTCGTTGTCCTTTCGAGAATTGCTCTTGTGCTAGGCTAGAATAGAATCAGTAAAGAATTCCATTGCCTTTTTTTTTTTTAATATTTGTAGCTGCGTCTAGGGCACAAGAGAAGTTCCTCTTCACCAAGTCCTTTCTAGAGGTAACATTGCACAAAATGCAATTCAACATAAATTGGGCATTGTCTTCCCCTTAAAGCTCTGATACCATGTTAATTTTTGAACATGTTCTATGCCATTTCAGATTAGGGCACACAATACTAAAGGAGATAGAACATACTAATAGATCGATGGAAGAAAAGCCAAAATAGAGATGAAGAATGGTGGCAAAGTCTCCAATAGGTCATTCAGCCAAGCGTGTCACACATAACCCCAGAACAACCCAAACAAAGAACACTCCATAAATACGCAGCATCAAGAATGCATCTTCAACGCCATCAAGAGAGAAGGAATTCCTCCACACAATGCGTGTCAAATGAACTCCATGTCTCTCCAATATATAGGCATCTTTGGGGGTGTGTGACACGTCCTTTAAGACATTTAAGTCTATATTTTATTCCAGGCCGACCTAGCACATAAGTGGAATAAATTCAAAGTAAATGTTTTGCTCATCCGATTGAGATGATCTTTAGATCAATCTTACACCTCTCCGAAAGAGGAATCCAATAAAAATATTGGGATCGTCATCTGAGCAACACAACCCGGAGTTTGGACCTAGTTGTCCAATTTTAACAACAATACTTTGTCTCTCTACTTGAAGTGGCCTTTCCTGGCCTCAAACTTCAGTTTTCTTGTCGCTTCTGTGGATTCCAGACTTTAACCCATGCCGAATTTTTTTAATAGGATGCTTCAAATCCCCTCGTTGGTCTTCAAAACTTTAGATGCTAATCGGCAATCTCAGACAAAAGTGATCTTTGCTATGCCAGAATGGAGACAAATGAAAAGCCAAGATAAAATTGACGTTTATCAACTAGGGTGGAATATTTCACCATAGAAATTGATAGGAGAGAAAGGGGTCTTAAAACCCTTAGAGATAATGCTCAAAAAACAAATGGGTTAATCCACGTTTAATGATTCCAAATGAATTCAATCCTCTTATATTTATGGATTTCCAAGAGGGGTCTCTTTTGCTTAATCGATTCAGTAAATTTTACTCCAAACCCCAATTTTGGGTTTCTTTGCCTAGCTGCTCCAAACCTCACCCAAAATTGGATATTTTGGGGTTTTCCCCTTTATTGAGGATTGTAGCCTATGGGGATTGATAGGATATTATGTCCTTCCTTCATCCTTAATTCATAGAGGACATTACAATCCCTGTTGCTCGAAATTACTTTCCCTCAAGAAAATTGCAGATTCAGGTGCTGCAAATCTCGTTCTCCTTCCCATGTCACGTCCTCCTTCGGTAGATCGTTCCATTTGATAAGGTATACTAGAATTACTCTTCCTCTTCCTCTTAACTTCTTTTCTTGCACGACCATGACTGTCTCCGAAATCAATTCTAGTTGTACTTCTTCGTCTAATGGTGGCGTTAAGATAGAGGTGCTGACTTGCTGTCCCACAACCTTCTTGAGGCATGACACATGGAAACTATCCCTTGGTAAATCTAACTCGTATGCTACGTCTCCAATCTTCTAGAGAAATTTGGAAGGCCCATAAAACCTAGGCTTCAACTTTTCTGCGCCACTTTTCTTGAGTGTAGACTGTCTATAAGGTTGCAATCTTAAGAAAATGAGGTCTCCTAAATAAGCTGTGTTTTGTTTGATGCTAGTTTGCATACATCTTTTGCCAATTTTGAGCAATCTGCATGTTTTCCTTTACCCTGAGAATGTCCGGACTGTCCTGCATCCTTTTTTTAACAATAGGTGCCTTGCTGTCTCCAAAAATCCTGTCAACAAATGATGGTGCATCATAACCATATAGTGCTTTGAAAGGCGTCATCCCATTAGATAAATGGTAGGTGGTATTATAGCAACGCTCCCCAAGGTACAACCATTAGCTCTATGCTTTTTGTTGACTCATCACATAATTACGCAAGTACCACTGTAATGTACTAGGGCAATTTTCCCTTTTTTGTGTCCTAGGAGTTCAATTCGATTTAGGGTATCAACAAATATAAATAGCGTGCAATGACAATGGCTAACAAATTTCAACTCACAATAGCATATGCTATTCACAACTTCAAGTCAATAATTCATCACAGTGATAAATATAACTGATTGTAGCAAAGTCCACTTCAGTTTATTCAATAGTATGATGGTCCCACAGGTACATGCATGATCTAATTTACGAGCATCCACGGCAGTCCAAAATTCTATGATGCAGAAAGCCCTAATTGGTGTTCGACCTGTTTCCCAAATGTAAATCCTACGCGAATTCTGTTGGAACCCTTCTCTAAATTCCACAAAAACACGACTAATCTTAGCTTGTGTTGGCTGTTGAAATTTTCGTCCTTCTGTCTTGCTGCAGGAACTAACCCCAAGAGCTTCGGGTCAGTTAGAATTGACTGCAGGTAGTATTTCGTAGTTCGAGTAGGATGATTACAAAGAAAATTTGTGAGTTGCCTTCGATTTGTCATGGTCATGTTCTTAGAAGCCCTTGCTTAGTCACAAAAGGTTCAGATCACCACAGAGTCACTTTAAGATTCTCGACCTATTACCAAATTGCTTCTAGAATTTTGGACCATCCCAAGATTGCACCAGAACCCTTAGTTTATAATAGAATTAACCGTAATCCTTTGTAGAATCCCTCGAACTGGCTAGAGTGACCTTCGCTTGGCTTGCAAAAGAAGACATTTGCTTTACAAAATACTGTCTGTCTACTTTGGGTGGCCTTTCCTGACCTCATTCTTCAATTTTCTTGCCGCTTCTGCGGATTCCAGAGTTTGACCGCTTAAGGGGCTAGACTGCCCATAAATTTTAATAGAATGCTTCAGATCCCCACCTTGCTAATCTTCAAAACTTCAGATGCTAATTGAAAATCTCAGACATAAGTGATATTTTTTGTGCTAGAATAGAGACAAATGAAAAACTAAGATAAAATTGATGTTTATCAACTAGGGTGGAATCTTTCACCACTGAAATTGATAAGAGAGAAAGGGGTCTGAAAACCCTCAAAGCTAATGCTCAAAAATCAAATGAGTTAATCCATGCTTGATGATCCAAATTGAGTTCAATCCTCTTATATTTATATATTTCCAAGAGGGGCCTCTTTTGCTTAATTGATTGAAGAAATTTTACTCCAAACCCCAATTTTGGGTTTCTTTGCCCAATTTCCCCAAAAGTCACCCATAATTGGATATTTTGGGGTTTTCCCCTTTATTAGGGACTGTAGCCTATGGGGATCGATAGGCTATTATGTCCTTCATTCATCCTCAATTTGTAGAGGATATTACATCAAATGACTTGTTTTCTTGAGTATGCCATTTATTGCTGCTATGGTTTTGAGTAAAACCTAGTGAAAAAAATAAAATGTGATTATATATATATATATATATATATACCACTGTAATTGGTGAATCGGTAACTTCAGAGGACTGTTCTAGGCAAGACCTAGTATCGAATCACGACGACTACCACCATTCACCTCACCATGCACCTCAATATCAAGATATTCAAATTTTCCTGCCCCTTCGGGCTTGTAGGAATTACTCCAATTGAAATTTGACAGTTTGTAAATATTCTTCATGGGACAATTTTTTTGGCAGAATGATGCTATAGCAATTTTATCTTTGTGATTGTGGTTGCATTCCATGTAATGGTAGATAACACAGTTTAGGTGAATTTTGTTTTCGATGATGCTCTAGCAATTTGGCTACTTAATAGTTGTAAAATCTCTTAAAGTTAAATAATTGCTTATTGGGTATGAATGTAGAAGCTAGCCTATTAATGGCAAGGCAGTGTTGCCATCATAGTTTTAAAACTAGGTCGTTCTGACTCGGAATCGATTTGGTTGACGGAGCAATACCCCTGCCTGAACCTATTAGGTTAATTATCCGATTCAGCGGCCGACCCATTACCAAACCGGCCTAGTTGGTCACCGATTCGGTCGGTTCGATAATGGACCGATCGGACCGATCGGACCGACATAGCCTAACTTAAACCGGGCGGTCTCGACGGCGGTAAAAAAGGTGGGCCGAGCAGATTTGAAATCAATTTTTTTTGTTTAAACTATTTCCTAGCCCCTGTACCCTTTTCCCATGCCTATAAAGGTGTGACCCAACCTCTTCATATTTCCTCACAACTATCTCATTGCATTTATATGAGCATTTGTGAGGAGATTGTGAGCAGTTGTTGTTTGTTTTTGGAGCAGCATTAAGGAGGTTCTTGGGTGATCATTGGAGTACGATTGAGGAGTTGGTTTTTGGAGCAGCATTTGGTTATGTGTTTTTATTCTGATCTCTATATATTACATGTATTGTACAGTGCACTCAGTGCCATTTTGATACAACAGATATATTCATGAGCATGCTTTGATCAAGTATTGTCTTCTCTCTATTATTCTAATGCTTTGAGCTTGGAAACATGGATGAAAATCTTTAAAAATATGATTTTTCATTAAAATTAAATATTTAATACTTTTTACAAAGACCGAGTCATTGGAGTAATCTAGTCTGAGTCGATATCGAGTCGGAGTCTGAGTCGGAGATGACCCTCGGCCTGTCTGAGTCCGAGTTTTAAAACTATGGTTGGCGTGATGACCGTATGCTGATTTTTTTTGGGATCCAGAGACAGTATTGAATATTTATTATTTAGTTTATATTTTATAGAAATGGAGGTATATTGGCAAGCATTCATGATAACCTAAGTCATTGATGATTGGACTCAGCGAATTTGAAAGGAAAAATTTGAACTCCGCTGAATTTGAAAGCAAATTGAACAAATTCATTCAAGTTTGGTGGACTTGAAGATGATTTTCAAGGTGAATATGAACCTGAATAAATTTGCGATTGAATTTGTTTAAGTTTGACTAAATCTGTTTTTGTTTGACTTTGAAATTCAAAATGTAGTTCATTTCTCTGGCTCTGCTGTCATGATAATGTGTATAGTGCTCGCTATTTTGCTATGAGGTGTCATATATGACATGCACATCATCGGGAGAGAACAAATCTAAGCCTACCGCAATTGCTGTACTCTCAAAAGAGTGATGCCAAATGCAAGCAACTGCATTTTGTTCTCAGCGATGGCACCAAAGTTTCCTGCACTTGACTGAAATATAAAATATGAATTCCTCCAAGACTTCAATAATCAATTGGATTCGAAATAATTGCTGTACTCTCAAAAGAGTGTTGCCAAATGCAGGCAACTGCGGTACTCTCAAAAGAATGATGCCAAATGCAGGCAACTGCATTTTGCTCACAGCGATGGCACCAAAGTTTCCTGTACTTGACTGAAATATAAAATATGAATTCCTCCAAGACTTCAATAATCAATTGGATTCGAAATAATCAAGGATTATAATAGAAATGGAATCTGGCCCTGCCACGTGGAAATATAAGGGAATGGTTTGCTGTAAAGTGTGGACAAGCTGTGCAATATGGTGTTGAGTTCTGATTGTTGAGTTCAGATGGGCTCTACGATATGATAGATCCCAGGTTTGCATTTTCCAAAGAACATTAACATAATAAATTATAAACACATCTAATTATAACCTATAGTGATGACCTTATAAATTAATTTATTAAAATAAATTAATGTATTTGTAGGTAATAGTTAAGTATTAATGTATAGATATAATTATTTATCATGTAAATTTTCCAAACACTAGGCAACTGTTGTATGTTTTTTTATTAAATAAATCAGATCTTGAATTTATTGAATAACAGAAATGGAAAATCTAAGAATGCATCAATCACACAGATGGCTGGAATGGCTGAAAAATACAGTGGAAGCATAAAAAAATTTATTTTTTCACAGACAGGTAACTAGTCCAAATAAACTTTTCATTCCATTGAAAAACTAACAAGGAAACCTCCACACGCTGCCCAAAAAAACAGCATGCATGGATACCAAAAAAATGCTCAACTGAGCTTTTACAGCCTGCTGAAAATCCATAAATAGTAGAAAACTGCTGTACGACTTGCAGGACAGCCTGTATGGTCTGTCTTTATGGTCAGTATGGACATATACAGTCGGCTGTATAGACTTCTGTACAAGTGTACGGGACACTGTTTTAACTTTTGTGCTGCATGCTTCCTGACAATACTTTTTGCATGACTTCCTGCTCTATCTGTCTCTCTCTCTTGCTCAACTTCTCAGGTGTGTGTAATAACCTCTATCTTGCCCTGTCTTATAGTTTGAGCAGAGAATTTATTTTTAAGATTACTCCATGTCTAAGTACAATTTAGTCTTTGTTGAAATTTGGTCACCGGAGGACAGGTGGTTTCCTAAGGCTTTGATCTTTGGCCTAGGGAGAAGTGTCCAAAAGAATTTAATTTTTTCTCCTAAAGTGACTTTATAAAGTTATAAAGTCAAATTAATTTAAAAGTGGCTTTAAGTGATAAAGTTACTAAGTCTAATTTTAAAGTGACTTTAATAAAGTCAATGTGAAATTAGAAAGTGAAAAGTGACTTTGGAAATAAATGACTAAGTGGGTCTTTATTAAAGTGGGGTGAATAAAAAAAATTGAAAGTGAGATTTAAATGAGCATTTAATCTCATCCCTAGATCTAAAGCTCTCTCAGCCATTGGATTTAGGGATTCCCAAAAAGTCACTTAGGGTTAGGTTAAAGGAGGAAAATGAGGGAAAAGGTCATTCATTCTTTCATGAGCAGATTGAGAGAGAAGAGAAAGCTGAAGAGAAATTTCTGAGTGGAGGGAGAGCAGCAATAGCTACACAGAAATTCCGTACAGCAAGAGGGCACATTTCCCAAGGCAGAATTTCTGTACAACAACATTTATTGGCACATTTCCGAAGATAGAAAATCTGTACAACATTGTTTAGCATGCTTTTCAAGGCAAGCACATCGCTGTTTTTGAGGAGTAGATTCAGCAGCAAAGGGCACAATTTTCGAGGCAACTTTTCTTGACACAAAAATCGAGGAAGGGGCTGTTGTACAGTTTCGTACATTATCGTACAGGCAGAATCTGGGCACGTTTTTCTAGGTGGCAAGTATAATATTTATTGTTGTATTTTTTTCCTATAATTTTCTGTTTGCTGTTGGCACGATTTTCAAGGTTGGACGCTGACACAGAAATCGAGATAAGTGGGTTTTGTATTTGCTGTAACTTTTCACTGTGTTTTGCTGTAATTTTTTACTGTGTTTCGCTGTTCACTGTAAAAGCATATTCAGAAATAAATAGAGCTTTTGAACTGGTTTCTCCCAAGAGTTGTAGGGGGTTTTTCCAGGGTCATATTGACAAAAAATCAGCGTGTGAAAATTTTGTTTGTCGCTGATTTATTTTTCTGAGTTTTTATATCTGCATTTTAGCATTGTGAAATTTCCAGAATTTGTTTTTTCACAAAATATTTATTTTTCCAGCTTATTGAATGTATGGCTATGGGAATGAGCATTTAACTTTATGGGAGAAATAAGGAGAAACTGAAAATCGGGGTTGGGAACAAAATTTTTTACATGGTATCAGAGCTATTTTGCTGAAAAGTGCAGTTTGGGACCGCAAAGAAGAAAAATTACAGCAAGCTGATTTTTCACAGAGAAAACAGTGCCTTTACTACAACAATGTCTTTTTCAGTTTATTTAGGACAACAAGCATGTCTTTGGGCTTGAGGGTGGAGGATAGGTTGGATGGGCATAACAACTATAGCATATAGAAGGAAATAATGCAGAACATATTTGAGGAGGCAGAAGTCTGGGGTATTATGGTAAATATCCAACAACACCCTGTTAATGTCCCTACTGATGCTATTCAGTTGACAGACTTTAATAAGAAGAATAACAATGGTAAGAGACTGATTCTGGATGGTATTAAAGACCATGTCATTCCTCATGTGAGAGGAAAGAGATATGCTCATGAGATGTGGACAACCTTGACCAATCTCTACCAGAGTACCAATGAGAACAGAAAAATGGTCCTAAGGGAGAAGCTGAAGACCATTAAGATGGGTAAGATTGATAGTGCTATTAGATATCTCACAAAGATCACTAATGTGAGAGATGCGTTGGCAGCAGTTGGAGAGGTCATTCTACCCACTGAGTTGGTACGGATTATAGTGAATGGCCTTCCCAGTTCATGGCTGAACTTTGCTGATGGGGTTTGTGCACGTGAGACTCTTTCTACTTGGGAGAGGTTCTGGGATGATTGCATACAGTCTGAAATCAGGAAGAGCCAGCTTGGGGCAGTCAAACCTGTTGAGCAGGATGAGGATGTAGCACTGATAGCAGGAGGCAAGAAAGGCAAGGGAAAGAAGCAAGCTTCCATAAGCAGTGGTGGGGGCAAAGGCAAAGGCAATCAGGTGGACATGCAAAAGGAATATTCTAAGGTGAAGTTTTGGAATTGTCAGAGGATGGAACACTATGCAGTTGTGTGTCCAGAGAAAAAGAAGAAGGGGAAGAACAAGACCATGGTAGTGTCAGCAGAGATAGAGGAATTTACGGATAGCTTTGACCGACAATTTGGGTTCATTGCTTGTGAGTCCACTAATACAGGATCACCTGCCATGGAGGGTGAGAGGGAGTGTGCATTTCCCTCCACTTGCGGAGCATTTTCAGGTATTTGGTATGTTGACACTGGGGCTTCACGTCATATGACAGGAGTCTGTGAGTACTTCTTAGAGCTTTCAGAGAGTGGCATTGATATAGAGGTAGTACTCGGAGACAACAACACTGTTAGAGCAGTCGATATGGGGACATTGAGATTTGATAGGGAATCCAAACCTCCCTTGAAAGTGTCAAATGTTCTATATGTGCCAGGGATGGGAAAGAACCTCATATCCGTCTCAGCATTGGAGGACAGAGGGTATGAGATATTGTTCAGTAGAGGACAGGTGTTTATATATATCCTAGGGGCGCTCCAACTGAGTCAGCTAGAGTGATTGGTGTAAGCCATGCAAAGGTGTACAAGTTTGCGTTTCAGCCCCTTTTGGCATTGAGCAGTAGTACCGACAACAGAGCTAGCAGTTCAGAGTTGTGCGAGATTTGGCACCGCAAGATGGGGCACATGTATCATGGGGCCTTGAGGACATTGCGGGAGATCACTATAGGTGTGCCAGATTTCAGTACTAATCACCTAGATACATGTAGAGAATGTGCGATGGGAAAGTTTGCCAAATCCCCTTTTCCCAGCAGTGACAACAGATCGATTGGGATACTTGATTTGATTCATACCGATGTGAGGGTCAGATGTCTCATGTTTTCTTGAGTGGATATGAGTACTATGTTTTATTCATTGATGATCACTCCAGGAAGACTTGTATTTATTTCTTGAAGAGTGAGGTCTTCAAGCGGTTTCAGGAGTTCAGAGCTCTTGTGGAGACTCAGACAGGTCGAAAGATCAAGTCCCTGAGGTCGGACAATGGAGGGGAGTACACCCTTGGTGAGTTTGTTGACTATTGTGCGGAGGCAGGCATTAGGAGGGAGTTCACAGTTCCTTACAACCCCCAGCAGAACGGGGTTGCGGAGAGGAAGAACAGATCCATCGGAGGGGCTGCCAAAGCCATGCTACATGATCAGGGGTTACCATTGTTTTTGTGGGCAGAGGCCTGCAACGCTGCTGTATATTTGCAGAACAAGAGTTTGCATCGTGCCTTGGGGCATGTGACTCCAGAGGAGGCTTTTTCTGGGAAGAAGCCCGATATTGGTCATCTTCGTATCTTTGGGTGTATTGCATACTCCTACGTACCCAAGGAGAAAGGGCCAAAGCTAGGGTCTTTACGAGAAGGGTATCTTTGTGGGCTACAGTGAGACCTCGAAAGCCTTTCGGATTTATATTCCTGCACAGAGGAGAGTTGTTGTCAGGCGGGATGTGAAGTTCGAGGAGGACAGGGCTTTCAGGAGGTCACGGGAGTTAGAGTATCTGGATTAGCCAGACCCTCAGGAGCAGCTGAGTCAGGCACAGGGATCCAGTGGGCAGGGATCAGGAGGTACATCGATTACGGTGTCAGGTCCATCAGTGAGCAGTGGCTCGCAGAGTCAAAGGGGTGGTGCTTCGTGCAGCATGCAGAGCAGTCCGTAGAGCAGTTCACTAGGGAGTCCACTGATGGATAGTTCACACAGTACTTCAGTGTCTACAAGTTCAGGTTCAAGCAGGAGGACAACAGACAGACTGTCAGGAGTTCAGGCTCCTGATGAGGAGGAGGAGTTTCATTCTCCGGTGGGAGAAGTGTGCTCAGGGAAGAGGAAGCCCAAGTGGCTTCAGGATACCTTGAGAGAGGCCACATATGTTGCTGGGCCAAAGACAATGTGAAATTAGAAAGTGAAAAGTGACTTTGGAAATAAATGACTAAATGGGTCTTTATTAAAGTGGGCTGAATTAAAAAATAGAAAGTGAGATTTAAATGAACATTTAATCTCAGCCCTAGATCTAAAGTTATCTTAGCCATTGTATTTAGGGATTCCCCAAAAGTCACTTAGGGTTAGGTTAAGGGAGGAAAAGGAGGGAAAAGGTCATTCATCCTTTCATGAGCAGATTGAGAGAGGAGAGAAAGGTGAAGAGAAATTTCTGAGCGGAGGGAGAGAAGCAATAGCTACACAGAAAATCCGTATAGCAAGAGGGCACATTTCCCAAAATAGAATTTTCGTATAGCAGCATTTATTGGCACATTTCCCAAGATAGAAAATTTGTACATCATTGTTTAGCATGCTTTTCAAGGCAAGTACAATGCTGTTTTCGAGGAGCAGATTTAGCAGCAAAGGGCACAATTTTCTAGGCAACTTTTCTGTGCACGAAAATCGAGGAAGGGGTTGTTGTACTATTCGTACAGGTAGAATCTGACATGTTTTTCTAGGCAACAAGTATAGTATTTATTGCTTTATTTTTTCCTGTAATTTTCTGTTTGCTGTTGGCACGATTTTCAAGGTTGGAGGTTGACATGGAAATCAAGATAAGTGGGTTTTGTATTTGCTGTAATTTTTACTGTGTTTTACTGTTCACTGTAAAAACATATTCAGAAATAACGAGAGTTTTCGAATTGGTTTTTTCCAAGAGTTGTAGGGGGTTTTTCCAGGGTCATATTGACCAAAAATTAGCGTGTCAAAATTCTGTGTGGTTGATTTATTTTTCTGAGTTTTTATTTCTGCATTTCAGCACTGTGAAATTTCCAAAATTTGTGTTTTCAGAAAATATTTATTTTTCCAGCTTGTCGAATGTATGGCTATGGGAATGGGCATTTAACTTTATGGGAGAAATAAGGAGAAACTGAAAACGGGGTTGGGAACAGAAATTTCTACAGTCTTAACTGCTAAAAATAAGACTTTTACTTTTTTACTAAAGTGGATTACAAAATAGAATTACTTTTCAACAATAACTTTTAAAAAATACCTTGAATTACTGTAGAAATTTTGTGACCCAATCCGGTTTTCATTTTCTCCTTATTTCTCCCATAAAGTTAAATGCCCATTCCCATAACCATACATTCAATAAGCTATAAAAATAAATATTTTTTCTGAAAACGCATTCTGGAATTTTCATAGTGCTGAAAATTGCAGAAATAAAAACTCAGAAAAATAAATCAGCGACACAGAAATTTGACACGCTAAATTTTGGTCAAGATGACCCTGGAAAAATCCCCTACAACTCTCGGGGAAAACCAGTTCGAAAGCTTATCTTTATTTTTGAATATGCTTTTATAGTGAACAGTAAAACACAATAGAAATTACAGCAAGTACAAAACCCACTTAACTCGATTTCCGTGTCAACCTCCAACCTTAAAAATCGTGCCAACAACAAACAAAAAATTAACAGAAAAATTACAGCATTAAATGCTTTACTTGCGTGTCGAAAAAAGTACCTAAATATGCCTGTACGGACTATACGAAATTGTACAACAACCTCTCCTCAATTTCTGAGCCCTGAAACAGCCTCGAAATGCGTGCCCTTGATTGATAGAAACTGCTCTGTGAAATCTGTGCTGTAACTTGCCTCGAAATGCGTGCAACCTTGATGTATGGATTTTCCATCTTGGAAAACGTGCCAATAAATGCTGCCTTGGGAAATGTGCCCTCCTGCTGTACGAATTTGCTGTGTAGCTTTTGCTGCTCTCTCTCTGCTCAGAAATTTCTCTTTAGCTTTCTCTCATTTTCTTTCAATCTGCTCATGAAAGAATGAATGACCTTTTCCTCTCTTTTCCTCCTTTAACCTAACCCTAAGTGACTTTTGAGGAATCCCTAAATCCATTTGCTGAGATAGTTTTGGATCTAGGGCTGAGATTAAATGTGCATTTAAATCTCACTTTCTATTTTTTTAATTCACCCCACTTTAATAAAGACCCTCTTATTCATTTATTTCCAAAGTCACTTTTCACTTTTTAATTTCACATTGACTTTATTAAAGTCACTTTAAAATTAGACTTGGTAACTTTATCACTTAAAGTCACTTCTAAATTAGATTTGACTTTATAACTTATAAAGTCACTTTAGGAGAAAAAGTTAAATTCTTTTGGACACCTGTCATTCGGTAGCCAAATTTCAACACTCCCTCTTACCGTTGAAGGTGTTCCTCATCACACCCATCTTGTCTCTGAAGTAGACATGCTTGCCCCGTGCTAAGGCTTTGGTAAGAATATCTGCAACCTGCTCATCAGTGAGAATATAATCAAGCTTCACAGCTCCCTTCTGAACATAGTCTTTGATGAAATGATATCTGATGCCGATATGCTTTGACCTGTCATGAAACACTGGATTCTCCGTGAGTTTAATGCAACTCTGATTATCACAGTAAATCACTGAAGGTCTCAACGACTGACCAAATAAGCCAAACAACATCTTGCGAAGCCATATGGCCTCACAACTAGCTAGACTCGCTGCCATGTACTCTGCTTCCGTTGAACTCAATGCTACTGACTGCTGCTTTTGGCTGAACCACGACACCACTGTCAAACCTAATCCAAAATAGCACCCTGAAGTGCTCTTCCTATCGGAAGCACAACCTGCCCAATCAGAATCAGTGTACCTTGCCAATCTCACTCCATCTCCCTACCTATATTCCAGACCATACTCCACTGTCCCCTGCAAGTACTGCAAAATGTGTTTTGCAGCAACCCAGTGCACTCTCCTGGGCTCACACATGAACTGGCTCATCGTGTTGACTGCAAAACATATATTTGGTCTAATGTTGACCAAATACATCAAGGAACCGATCAACTGTCTATACAATGTGGGATCCACCAACTCGGAATCTGAAGCGTGAAGCTTCTTTCAGTTGGTGATCATAGGTGTTGACATGGGTCTACAATCCTCCATGTGGAATTTGCTAAGGATGTCCACAATATACTTCCCTTGTCCCAAGAAGAAATGCCCCTCCTCCTGCCACACTTCCAGTCCCAAAAAGTAATGCATCAAGCCAATGTCCTTCATCTCGAACTCCGACGCAAGATCTCTCTTGTAGCTCTCTATGAGTCTCTCTACACCTGTAATGACCAAGTCATCCACATACAACACAAGAATGAGAGGCTCCTCACCTACCACAATAAAGTATAGGTTTGGATCTGCATCACTCTTTGTGAAACCCATCTCTTGCAAATACGTATCAATCCTGGAGTACCAAGCTCTAGGAGCTTGCTTCAGGCCATAAAGGGCCTTCTTCAGTCTGCACACATGGGACTCCTTCCCGTGCACCTCAAAGCCTTGTGGCTACTCAATGTACCTCCTTCTGTATGAGGCCATTGAGAAATGCAGTCTTCACATCCATTTGGTGGATCTTCGAACTCATCTCTGCTGCTATCGATATAATGGAGCGAATCGAAGTATATCGAGCCACGAGAGCGAAAGTCTCCTCATAATCTACTCCCTCTACCTGGGAGAACCCTCTAGCCATAAACCTTGCCTTGAATTTCTCAATGCTGCCATCTGCAGTGTGCTTTACCTTGTAAAGCCATCTGGATGTAACCACGGATTTGCCTTCAGGCCTTGGTACCACCACCCAAACATCATTCTTCATGATAGAAGAATACTCCTCCTGCATGGCCTCTCTCCAGACCTGCTGGCTAGCTGCCTCCTCATAGCTAGAAGGCTCAGAGTCAATGATGTTGGCAAACATTGCCATATAGCTACAAAACCTCTCAGGTGGTCTGCTCTCTCTGATCGACCTCTTCTGCCTAGCAACAGATGTGGCCTCTCTCAAAGTATCCTGAAGCCAGTTGGGCTTCCTCTTCCTTGAGCACACTTCTCCCATTGGAGAATCAAACTCCTCCTCAGCAAGAGTCTGAACTCTTGAATATCTGTCTGCTGTCCTCTTGCCTGAACCTGAACCTGTAGATGTTGAAGTACCATGTGAACTGTCCATCAATGGACTACCTAGTGAACTGCTCCGCGGACTACTCTACATGCTACCTGAAGCACCACCACTCTGACTCTGCGATCCACTGCTCATTGATGGACTTGACACCGTAATCGATGTACCTCCTGATCCCTGCCCACTGGATCTCTGTGCCTGACTTAGCTACTCTTGAGGGTCTGGCTAATCCAAATACTCTAACTCTCGTGACCTCCTGAAAGCCTGGTCCTCCTCGAACTTCACATCCCGCCTGACAACAACTCTCCTCCGTGCAAGAATATAAATCCGAAAGGCTTTCGAGGTCTCACTGTAGCCCACAAAGATACCCTTCTCTGCGGTGGGCTCTAGCTTAGTCCTCTGCTCCTTGGGTATGTAGGAGTATGCAATACACCCAAAGATACGAAGATGACCAACATGACCAACATCAGGCTTCTTCCCAGAAAAGGCCTCCTCCGGAGTCACATGTCCCAAGGCATGATGCAGACTCCTGTTTTGCAAATATACAACAGTGTTGCAGCCCTCTGCCCACAAAAACAATGGTAACCCCTGATCATGTAGCACGGCTTTGGTAGCCCTTCCGATGGATCTGTTCTTCCTCTCCGCAACCTCGTTCTGCTGGGGGTTGTAAGGAACTGTGAACTCCCTCCTAATGCTTGCCTTTGCACAATAATCAACAAACTCACCAAGGGTGTACTCCCCTCCATTGTTCGACCTCAGGGACTTGATCTTCCGACCTGTCTGAGGCTCCACAAGAGCTTTGAACTCCTGAAACCGCTTGAAGACCTCACTCTTGGTCTTCAAGAAATAAATCCAGGTCTTCCTGGAGTGATCATCAATGAATAAAACATAGTACTCATATCCACTCAAGGAAACATGAGACGTCCGACCGCTCACATCGGTATGAATCAAATCAAGTATCCCAGTCGATCTGCTGTCACTGCTGGGAAAAGGGGATTTGGCAAACTTGCCCATCGCCATCCTTTGCATGTATTTGGGTGATTAGTACATAAATCTGGCACACCTGTAGTGATCTCCCACAATATCCTCAAGGCTCCATGATACATGTGCCCCATCCCGCGGTGCCAAATCTTGCTTAGCTCTGAACTGCTAGCTCTGCTGCTGGTATTACTGCTCAATGCCAAAAGGGGCTGAAATGCAAACTTTTACACCTTTGCATGGCATACACCAATCACTCTAGCTGACTCAGCGGGAGCGCCCCTGGGATATATAAGCACCTGTCCTCGACTGAACAATACCTCATACCCTTTGTCCTCTAATGCTGAGACGGATATAAGGTTCTTCCTCATCCCTGGCACATATAGAACATCTGACACCTTCAGAGGAGGTTTGGGTTCCCTATCAAATGTCAATGTCCCCACACCGACTGCTCTAACAATGTTGTTGTCTCCGAGTACTACCTCTATATCAATGCCACTCTCTGAAAGCTCTGAGAAGTACTCACGGACTCCTGTCATCTGACGTGAAGCCCCAATGTCAACATACCAGATACCTGAAGATGCTCCGCTAGTGGAGGGAAATGCACACTCCCTCTCACCCTCCGTGGCAGGTGATCCTGTACTAGTGGACTCACAAGCAATGAACCCAAACTCCTGGTCAAAGCTCTCCGAAAAGTCCTCTATCTTTGCTGATGCTGCCGTGGTCTTGTTCCTCCCCTTCTTCTTCTTCTCCGGACACACAACTCCATAGTGTTCCATCTGCTAACAATTCCAACACTTCACCTTGGAATAGTCCTTCTCCTTGTTCAACTGCTTACCTTTACCTTTGCCTTTGCCCCCACCACTGCTTGTGGAAGCTTGCTTCTTTCCTTTGCCCTTCTTTCCTCATGCTAACAGTGCTACATCCTCATCCTGCTCAATTGGTTTGGCTGCCCCAAGCTGGTTCTTTCTGATTTCATTTTGTATGCAATCATCTCAGAACTTCTCCCAAGTGGGAAAGTTCTCACGTGCAACAATCCAATCAGTAAAGTTTAGCCATGAACTGGGAAGGCCATTCACTGCAATCCGCACCAACTCAGTGGGTGGAACAACCTCTTCAATTGTTGCCAACTCATCTCTCACATTTGTGATCTTTGTGAGGTATGCAGTAGCACTATCTGTCTTTGCCATCTTAATGGCCTTCAACTTCTCTCTTAGGACCATTTTTTTGTTCTCATTGGTACTTTGGTAGAGATTGGTCAAGGCTGTCCATATCTCATGAGCAAGTCTCTTTCCTCTGACATGAGGAATGCAATGGTCTTTAATACCATCCAGAATCAGTCTCTTACCCTTGTTATTCTTCTTATTAAAGTCTGCCAACTGACGGTCAGTTGGCACATTAACAAGGCTGTAAATTTATGTAGATGTTCTATGCTTGATGCAACTTTACTTTTCACCACAACAATCACATAAACAATCAAGTAAAATGTTGATAGAACATACCAGTGGATCTATAGAAGACAAACCAGAAATAGAAAAATGTGGTGGTGCGTTATGACGATCAACAGGATGCTTCAACCAGCAAACTCTCCTTGGTCAGCCAACCCAGCATGTGTCACAATAGCCCTCAAAACAACCACACGGTCAACTCAAAGTCAACCCCAAAAAAGTCAATGCTGCCCCAACGACAGCAACACCGGCAACAACGGCAGCAACACCGGCAACAACGGCAGCAACACCGGCAACAACGGCAGCAACAACGGTAGCAACGATAGCAACAACGGCAGCGTCCTTCTTTCCCACGTGTGAACTAAAACTGCCTCCAAGGAGCTCGAACCAATCAGAAGAGGAGAGATGATGTGTGATGACGAGATGAGTGAAGTGTCCTCCAACGTTGACTCTATTTATATCAATCACTGAGGTGTGTGACACATTTACTGGGGGTGTAAAACCTTAAGGCCGACCTGCACATATTTGAAATTATTAAAAATAAATTCAAAATAAATGTTCTGCTCATCAGATTAAGATCAATTTTAGATCGATCTTACACCTCTTCGAAAGAGGAACCCAATAAAAATATTGGTATCTTCATTTGAGCATCACAACATGGAGTTTGGACCTAGTTGTCCAATTTTAACACTCCCTCTCAACTAGGGAGAACTCCATCCACTTGTGCAATCAAACATCGTGCGTCATCCCGCCGTAACTTGCTTTGCTGGCCTCTTTATTTCAGAACAGAAGTGGGTCAGTCACAAAGACATCATTCCCCGGTTGACAGATTCAACCCAGAGGTCTGAAACCTCTATCGGACTCACAAAGAGTCTCATACCAACCCGAAGTTGGTTTCCCTGACCCAAAGTCAGTAGGAGGTTCGAAACCTCGCTTGGACTCAAGAGAGTCATATATACTAACCCGAAGTTAGTCTCACTGACCTGAAGTCAGTTGGAGGTCCGAAACCTCACATGGACTCAAAGAGTCACATACCAACCCGAAGTTGGTTTATCTGACCCGAAGTCAGTAGGAGGTCCGAAACCTCACTAGACTTGATCCCAGATCAAGTGGTTGGACACGTGTCATCCTAGATAGAGAGTACGACAATCTCTGATGCGTCCATCAGTGTTTGCTACTAGTCTCTAGCTTTTCCCACCTCATTGGCCAAATGAGAGGTACTTCCCATGAGTCCGGAACTCAGTGGGTAGGATGCATACGGGGCACAGATCATGAGAGGTGAACCTACTCAAATATCATAAAGGTGGGGCAGAAGCACCACAAGGTTCGGTAAGCCTAGCCCCGTGTGTGCTTATAGCTCCGAGGAACTATCCCCAAGGCCCCCCAGAGCTCCCAGAGCTCATCGTCCAACAGGACCCTCGGAATAGGGTCGTTCCACGATTCCAAGATTCTCATGGAAGGTTAGGAACATGACCTTCCCCAAGGGCATTGTGAGAATATCTGCGACCTGCTCATCAGTTCCTATATGATCGAGCCTTACGGCGCCTCGCTGTACCATATCCCGGATAAAGTGGTACCAGCCATCAACATGCTTGGATCGTTCGTGGAACACAGGATTCTATGACAAACAAATCCCCCTCTAGTTATCACAAAGGATAACGGTGGCATCTAGCACATGCTCGAACAACTCACTGAAGAGCTTTCGCAACCAAGTGACTTCACAACAGGGCATACATGTTGCAATGTATTCGGCCTCAGCAGTGCTCAAGATGCGACTTTCGTTTCTGCCGACGGATCTCGAGTGTGTGCATCCGGAGATGGGATGTGCTCTTGTGATCCACCACACTGCCAGCCCAATCAGCATCAATATATCAAGGAGTGTCATGCTCCCGACAGTGTATCTCAGCCCATGGTCTATCGTGCCTCAGAGATATCTCAAGAGTTTCTTGGCACCAACCCAGTGAATGTTATGATCAGCCATGTGTTGACTCAAAGTGTTCACTGCACAACATACGTTCGGACGGGTGTTCACTAAGAACATCGGGGCCCCTACGTGTTGAAGATACTCGGTAGGATTTGCTAGCACGGGCTCAGCAGCGCTGCCACTCAACTTCTTAAAGTTGAGCTCCATTTGTGTCGACACGGACTTACAGTCCATCACACTAATTCTTTCCAAAAGCTTCACAATGTCTTTTCCTTGAGAAAGGAAAATCTCGCCAGGTCTCTGCCAGACCTCCAGGCCTAGGAAGTAGTGCATCAGTCCTAGGTCCTTCATCTCGGGCTATTTTGGCTCCCTCTTGCTGTGATGAATGAGGGTGAAGAAAGCAACCTATCGGGAAGAGGTCATCCACAGCTACAACACCGGAATGAGAGGCTTCCCTTTGACAACCTAGAAGTAAAGGTTCGGATCAACATTACTTCGAGTGAAGCCCAGCTTCATCAAGTAGCTATCTATCCTCTCGTACCAAGCTCTGGGTGCTTGCTTTAGCCCATAGAGGGCTTTCTTCAACCTGCAGGCATGGGTGTCTGTAATGTTCTCAAATTTTCCAACAATATTTGGAACATTAAATTTTGCTAATTTCACCTAGGAGGAGAATAAATGGGCAAGGAGGCCCATGCATAGTGATAATCACAATAAAATTCCTCATAGTATGAATGGGGATCATCATTGGAGCTGGTTTTCACACCCTCATGTGTGAACAGGGTTATTTGCAAGTGGACAAGGTCAAGTTTGACCAAGTCAACAACGCTGGGCCAAGAGGTGGAGCACACTTAGAGAAGCAGCGCAATATGAATGAGGAAAGGGTTATTTGGTGGAGGAAACCCTAAAAGTAGTGGGACCCATGGAGAGGGGCTTTCATTTGTTTAAAAGGAGGGCAAGGCAACTATTGTTTCTCATGCTTGTATTATTCATCTCATTGTCTATTCATACAATTGAGCATTCTTTGCTGTTTAGCAAGAATTTCCGGGGGAATTCCTATTTAGGATTCCTTCTCCTTCTTGAGAGGTCTCTTGAGGGATTGTTCTTCTTTTTCTTCACATCCAGGCTTGAGGCCAAGCATCCTCCATCAAGACAACGCTATTTCTGCAACAGATTAATGTTGTGTTGCTGGGTGTTGCAGTGAGGGTTCACTACACCACCTTCATCAGCTATTTTCAGAGGAGGAGTCCCTCTTTCCTTTGAGATATCAGATTGGAGGCATTCCGGAGCATATTGCAGACTTTGGCATCAAGGCCAACTCATTTCCTAGCCCTACAACACAGTTCCATCCAGTGACTGCGTTATTTTGAGAGGAGCATTTGTAGTGGGGCTCTTGCAGATTGTTGGAGGGTGAAATCTTTGGTGAAGGGATCAACCTTTCATCCTAAAGATCCATTGGAGGAGGCACTTTCAGCTTGGGCATCATTTAGAGCCATCTCCATCCAGTTCTATTTCTGAGTTGCTGCTGCTACCTAGCAACTCTGACATTTTGCAGTTTTTGTATTTTATTGCCAATCCTTCTAGGATTGACATGGGGTAGTCTTTGAGAGCTGATATCTTCACTCACAATGTTGTATTGGGCCACATATTGATTTATCTATGTATTTGACATATGTAGCATGTAGTTGCTCTATAAAACTGCGTTGTCATAGCTTGGTATGCGTTGTGTAGCAGTGGATTTGTCATCTATTTTGTACTTGTTTCTTGAGGGTTGAGCATTTCCTATTTCCTGTAACATTTCCTCAAGATCTTGTATTCTATTGTTGTTGCTATTATTTAATAAGAGTCTATGGATTTCTCTCACATTTATATGAGTTGAGTGTTGCTGCTGCACCATTATTGTGTTTGCTGATTGCTGGAGCTCCAACCTTAGAATATCTTGAGATATTCTCATTGTTGTAGCATTTTCCTGATTTGGAATATTACAGTGGTATCAGAGCATGATCTCTGGCACAACCTGTGAGATCAAGCTATCAGCAAGTGAGAAGAGCAGAAAGCAGAGTGATAGATTCACTCTATCGACCTTTGAAGGGTCCCCTACATGTTCAGCCAAAGAATGGGTGAAAGAGCTGGACACCTTCCTATAGCTGCACCAAATTCCTGAAGAAGAAGCCATCAGAATTGCAGCCTTACATTTGGGAGGTAAGGCCTATGCTTGGTTGAAATTTGAGTTTCTCTTTTGCAGAAATGTAAAAACTTCATCATACATAAGTTTCACTAAAGCATTAGTGAAGAGGTTTGATAAGACAGTTCATGAAAAACATATGGTGAAGTCGAACCAGAGAACTCAAATGAAAGCCCTGCATAAAAACGCAGATCCATTTCAGAAACACATGGAAAGGGCTGAAAACTTGCATCATGCCTTACTAGAGGCAAGACTACCTTCCCACACCTTTGAACAAAAGAACAGAGATGTCTCTTCTTCAAAGGTGGATCATTCCATTGGGAGGATGCCCCATTTGGTTGCAGAGATAAAGGGCAACAACGCTGTTAGATCTAGATCTGATCTAGTGTCTCATGCAGAGGAAGAAGGAGCTTTTGCTCCTACAAGAGGGATTCTTGTGGCATGGCAAGAAAATCCCCAAGATCTCATGTATGGAGATCAAGGCACAATTCATGATCTACATGTGCCATCGATGAGAAGGTGTAGAGCGATGGAGACACAAGGTGAAGATAGGGAAGAGAGCCAATCTCATTCCTATCCATTGCAGAAGGTTGATGCACCTAAGAAGGTGATTGGATTGCGCAGTGGAAGCATGGAGGGTTTTCTCCATTCATATGTTCTGTCACCTTTTGTTGATGATGTCTCATTGCATGGAGACATTGCACCAAGGAGACCACTAGATCAACAAAGGAGGATGAGTGCTTCACCTGTTGAGGCACAAATCATTGATTTCAGAAGAGTGGAGACCTTGGAAGGTCTTGATACAACGCTGAGAGTCTGGGGTAGACTCAAGGAGGAGAGAAGCAGTCTCTCAACATCATCCACACCCACTCTCATTTCAGTTTCTGTGCTGTGGCAGGAGAAGCAGGGGAATGGTAGCAACCTTCCCACTTATACATTTGGCATGGGTGCTGTCTACGCACTTAACTCTTTGGAAGAGTTAACTCAGTCACCTCCTTTCTCCTTGAGGATGGAAGGAGACTCATCTATGAGCTGCTCCTTTTGCATGAGCAAAAGCTATGGTAAGGACATTGTTTGTTTACTTGCTGATTTACATATTGATTCCTTAACCATATATGTGCATGATGTTGCTCCATGGAGGAGCATTCTTACTTTGAGGCTGCATGGTCTACTTGAGGCCATGCGCAATGTTGATGACCACTCCCTTGGTGGACTTGGGGAAGATTTGTATTTTGGAGGACATGCTCACCATGCATCATATATCACTCATTTTCTCCAAATACATGAGGAGAATGTAGCAGCAAACCGATGGTTGAAAAACCACATCTTTTGTCATTCTCTATTGCAGTTTATGCTCCAACTGCGCTGGTTGCATATGAGGGATCATTGCCCTACTCACTTACTACGTATGGTAGCCAGCATGACTTTCATTATGGCTCCTTATGCTGCTATTGATCACATTATTGTCAGGAGCATGATTGGGAGAGAGGCACATGGGTTGAATGTGTCCTTTGGGGGAGAATATCCCCATATTTTTTGCAGGACATGCTCTAATGGGAGCACGGGAGATGATGTGGCCACCATAGTTCAGCTTTTGTTCTTCCTTGAGGTGAGCCATGTGATTGATAGGGTGCCATATGATGATGATGACCTCCTGTCCATCACATATGAGAAGCATTGGGCTAGCTTGATTCACAATGTAGGAGGAAAGATCCTTGGAGATCTAAACTTCATCTTGCCACTTGAAGGCCACCTTGTTGCAACCCAAGATCAGCGTTCACTCTACACTTGCCACAAGTGGAGAGGTGAACAGCATGGGGTAGGCTATGATGCTTACCACTTGTAGATTTTTAGCCCACCTTCTTTGCTGGAGCTCAAGGTGGAAGAGGATTTTCAGAGGTTGCCTTATCTGGAGGTAACTAGATTCTTATGGATGATAGCATGGGTGTGGGAGACACTCATTGGGAGAAATTTTCCCCATGCTCTTCATCACTCCTACCTTAATGAGGCCATTGAGCAACAAGAAGATCACCACTTGCACCTTCCATTTTCTCATGATGTACACTTGCTATCTTACACTTGGAGGAAATCATTGGAGGACAGATTCATTGCTTATCATTTTCAGCCATGGTGGGGTCCATTGATGAGGCCACAAGAAGAGGGAAGGAGAAGTTTTGTTCTACCCTGCAGTTGCTTGAGGACAAGCAACATTTTGAAGGGGGAGGGCTGTGATATTCCTAACTAGCCCAAGCTAGTAGGAATATTCAATGTCACTTTGTTTTTATGTTTTATGAATAAAATGCAAAGGAGGACAAATAAAAACTCCTAAACATGGGAATAAATCAATGCCCAATGTGAACAAAGTCAAATCAGGGCTTACTTAATAAAATCCACTTGTATGTGAAACTGGTTCAAGCTACTTGAATGGGTCAACAGGACCAAATCATAATGCAGTTCAGATACAATGAACCTCCTAGATGATCAGCGCAGTTCCATGAGGAGGGCCTCCATGTGAAAGGGGACAAATGAATGAAGGTGGTTTAGGGTTTTTCAAACCCTAATCTTATATAAGAAAGGGAAAGACTCAAGGAGAGGTTGTTGATGAGATGATTATTCTTGAGAATTATTCTCTGGGCTGTTTAGCAAGAGGATAGAGAGGGTTTCTTGGTTAGGAACCCTCCCTCCTTCCTTGAGGGTCTCTTGGAGGAGATTGTGCTGCATTGATCCACTATCTGGCATTTTTATCAAGCCTCATCTTACATCTACAGCGCAGCCCTGTTTGGGGTGAGCTGTCTATGTAGGCTGCAGCAAGTGGAATCAGATCTATTCAGATTTGAAGGTTTCTATTGCATCTTTTCAGTGGTGAAGTCATTTAAATCACTGGCAGGAGTGCAGTAGCTGTATTGAGCTTCAAAATTCCATCTTGGCATGAGGCCAAAGGGTGATATACTTCATCTGTGTAGTTAGCTTAAGAAACTGCGTCATTTTGCAGGCAGAGTTGCAGTGTCCATTTGTTAACAGTTTGGAGGAGAGATCTCCGGTGAAAGGACTCCTTTCCTTCACTGAGGTGATCCGTGGATTGGCCAACCAATCTATGTTCTATTTCAGATCTGATCTGTTGTGTGACATATTCTTCAAAAATTTCTTAAGTTTACTGCAGATCCATGGTGTAGATCTCAGATCTATTCAGTGTTCTTCATTTTCTGCTGAGATCCCCAAGGGGAATGTACTTAAAAGTCATTTTTGCATATAGATCCCACTTAGATCTATCTTTTTGTACTCTGATCTGTTATAGATCTGAAACATAATATAACACTGCTTCAGATTCCTTTAAATTACGTTTTCTGGTTCATCCTGCAATTCCTTGTGTTATAATGCTAGGTTTTGAGCCATTTATTCATGTATAGATTTGTATTTACTCATGTAAAACCAATGAATCATATTCTGAACTTGCCATATTGTTATTCCTGTATAAATTCATCCAAAATCTTCGGAAAATCACGTTGCTGAAGCTTCAGTCCAATCTGCATACTTTAAGCCATGGGGAATTAGGGTTTTTTAGCCTAGTCGGGAATGGAGGATCTGTTTAACATAGTAAAACGCCTTTGTTTGAGCTGAAATTCGGTAGGTAGGTCCCTCTTAACCTAAGCTATCAGATCCAACCGTCCTCTTCCCTTATTTTTACGCTGATACTTGAATACATTCATTTTAGGTCATAAATCCTCACTTTTCCCCACTATCGGATGAAGGGATTGAAACCCTTTTTTACTGCTGTGTTTCTAATTGATGTATGAGTGTCTATCAGCATATTTTATGCAGTAGTAGCTCTTTGCACTTTCAGCAGGTCGTTTTACTTTGCTGCAACCCCTCATTGGGCATTTTCTTGAAGGTAACTAGGTGTGGGAGATTTGTTTAACCCACCTAGTCTTATTTGTTTCAACTCAAATCTTGGATTTAGATTGTATATTGTTTGATCTAAAGGATGCAAGTGTTATTTCTTTGTTCCAAAGTATATTTTACTGAAAATATGTTTTTCAGTGCATGATTCATGAGGTGTTCCTAAAAAGGAATATTACAGTGTCCCAATCTTGGACTTTGAACTCCAGAGGTTGCTCCACATATACCTCTTCCTTTATCGCACCATGCAAAAATGCGGTCTTCACATCCATCTGATGAAGACTCCATTTTTTCGTAGCAGCAAGGGCTATAATAGATCGAATGGTGGCGTATCGGGCCACAGGTGCAATTATGTCATCATAATCTATGCCTTCCTTTTGAGAGAAGCCACGAACAACGAATCTTGCCTTGAATTTTTCAGCACTTCCATCAAGTCCATGCTTGATCTTGTAGAGCCATTTCGAGGTGACAACTGCTTTGTCCTTCGGTCTTGGAACCACATCCTAGACATCATTCTTCATAATGGACTCATACTCTTCGTGCTTAGCAGCCTTCCAGACTTGATGCTTTACGACTTCCTCAAAAGATCCAGGCTTGAATTGTACAATAGTACTCATGGCTGCTAGATACCCTTGGTATCTACTCGGCTTCTTACTTTCACGGAATGTCCCCCTTTTTGGGTTGCATGTCCCTCAGCATCCTCGAGAGTGTCCTTGAGCCATGATGGTCTCTTTCCCAGTGAAGGAGGTGGATCAATCGGGTCCATCGGTCCTTCAACATCAGGCATTGTTTCATCCTTCGGTTCTTCTTGATTCCAGGCCTTGCTTCATGATCTTCCTCAGATCTCAGAAGATTGACTACTTTCCTCAGGGAAGTATCTTCGTCAAAGGTGACATCGTAGCATATCTCCACTTCCCTTTGACCAGGCACATATAATCTATAGGCCTTCGAAGTTTCGCTGTATCCCACAAACATTGTGGTCTCTCTCTTGATGTTGGCTCCTCTGCAAAAGTTCTTGAACTCGTTCGTCTCATATTCAGTGCCATTATCGGTCTGTTGGATAGCATTTCATGTCATTGCTCCCAGTGGACTTCCTCCAACCTGGTAGGGTGTATCAAATTTAGAATCAAACGTGATAGCTTCCTTGAAGCTCTTCTTCCACATGTGCACCTTTCCATCAATGAATGCCACATTGAAACCTTTGTTTTCCATGGTCGATATAGACACAAGGTTCTTCTTCAAATTAGGTACATAGAGTACATCGTGCAAGCGGAGGACTTGACCTTGAGACAAGTGGAGGGTCACAATCCCAGTCCCTTTCACGGGATATGTGGCATTATCTCCAAGGACAATTTCCAGATTGGTATCTTTCTCAACCATATCAGAGAGTGCTTCCTTGAAGCCAGTGATGTGCCTTGAGGCACCATTATCTATCAACCAAACATCCATAGTGTCGGGTGGAGATGCAGCATAGAGAGTAGATACAAGAATGAATTCATTTCTTTTATCAACAACATTTGATTCCTCATACCTGGAATTTCTTGACCTTTTGAAAGGTTGATCATTTCTGCCGGGGGGAGCCTTCCTCTTTCCCTGGAACCTGTTGTTCCTTTGATTTCCATCCCTCTGGTTGTTGTTGTTGTTGTCATCATTAGGAGAATCCTTCTTGAAAGGGCATTCTCTAGCATAGTGACCTGGCCTATGACAAGTGTAATACTTGCCCTTCTTTCCTTGTGCCCCTGCTCTTCCTTTGATCTTTGAACCACCAAAGTTCTTCTTTCTAGAATGAGCAGTGTAGGCAACTTTTCCTTCATTTTCATACTCCTTCATTCTTGTGTCTTCTTGAACGCATCTCGACAGTACCTCGTCAAAGTCAGGTATCACATTATTATTGAGAATGGTAGTGTTGAACACATGCCATTCGAATGGGAGCCCTCCAAGTGTGGTGAGTACCATCTCTCGATCAGCTATTGTCTCCCTAATAGGCAGCAAATTGTTCCTGATCTCGGTTAGCTTCAAAAGTATGATTGGACAGACTCATCCATGCCTTTCTTCAAATTCTTCAATTGATTCTTGAAGAATAGTACTTGATTCGCATTGTTGGCCTTGAACATGAAAATCAATTTATCATACATCTCTTTGGATGTGCCCAACTTAGAGATGTAGGCCACTAGAATTTTATGAATGGATTCCCTGATCATCAGCTTTGCTTTGATCTCACCCTTCTTGTACTTTGTTTTGGCAGCAGCAGTAGCAGTGGATGGAGGTTCTTGGATTTTACCCTGCATATAGTCCATGACATCTTGGTCTTCCAATTTGAGAGCCAATATCATCTTCCAAGCATGGAAGACATCCTTTCCAGTCAATTTGTCATCCTCCTTGAAGCCATAGTTTGTAGAACCCATTTTCTTCTTCGGTGATTGCTATAAATTAGGGCTTGTCTTCACCTCAACCCCGATACCATGTAAATTTATGTAGATGTTCTATGCTTGATGCAACTTTACTTTTCACCACAACAATCACATAAACAATCAAGTAAAATGCTGATAGAACATACCAGTGGATCTAAAGAAGACAAACCAGAAACATAAAAATGTGGTGGTGCGTTATGGCGGTCAACAGGATGCTTCAACCAGCGAAGTCTCTTTGGTTAGCCAACCTAGCATGTGTCACAACAGCCCTCAAAATAGCCACACGGTCAACTCAAAGTCAACCCCAGAAAAGTCAATGCTGCCCCAACGGCAGCAACACCGGCAACAACGGCAGCAACGACAACAACGACAACGTCCTTCTTTCCCACGTGTGAACTGAAACTGCCTGCAAGGAGCTCGAACCAATCAGAAGAGGAGAGATGATGTGTGAGGATGAGATGAGTGAAATGTCCTCCAACGTTGACTCTATTTATATCAATCACTGAGGTGTGTGACACATTTGCTGAGGGTGTAAAACCTTAAGGCCGACCTGCACATATTTGAAATTATCAAAAATAAATTCAAAATAAATGTTTTGCTCATCAGACTAAGATCAATTTTAGATCGATCTTACAACTTCTCCGAAAGAGGAACCCAATAGAAATATTGGTATCTTCATCTGAGCATCACAACATGGAGTTTGGACCTAGTTGTCCAATTTTAACAAGGGTGTTGTTGGGTACATAGCATTATACCTCAGGCTTTTGCCTCCTCAAAGATGCTTTGCATTCTTTCCTTCCATACGCTATAGTTGATAACTTGATATGCCCATCCAACCTATCTTCCACCCTCAAGCCCAAAGACATGCTTGCTGGCCTAATAAATTGAAAATGACACTGTTGTTGTAAAGGTTTTGATTTCTGTGTAAAATCAGCACACACAGAAATAAAAACTTAGAAAAATAAATCAGCCACACACACAAATAAAAACTCAGAAAAATAAATCAGCCACACAGAAATTTGACACGCTGATTTTTGGTCAAGATGACCCTGGAAAAACCCCCTACAACTCTTATGGAAAACTAGTTCAAAAGCTTCTCTTTATTTCTGAATATGCTTTTACAGTGAATAGTAAAACACAGTAAAAATTACAGCAAGTACAAAACCCACTTATCTTGATTTCCGTGTCAACCTTCAACCTTGAAAATCGTGGCAACAATAAACAAAAAATTAATAGAAAAGGTACAGCATTAAATGCTGTACTTGCAGCCTCGAAAAATGTGCCAAAATATGCATGTACAAACTGTATGGAATTGTACAACAACCTCTCCTCGATTTTCGAGCCCTGAAATAGCCTTGAAATTCGTGCCATTGTCTGCTGAAAATTGCTCCTCGAAATCTGCGCTCTACCTTGCCTCAAAATGCGTGCAACCTTGCTGTACGGATTTTCTGTCTCGGGAAATGTGCCAACAAATGCTACTGTACGGAAATGCTGCCTTGGGAAATGTGCCCTTCCACTGTACAGATTTGCTGTGTAGCTTTTGCTGCTCTCTCTCCGCTTAGAAATTTCTCTTTAGTTTTCTCTCTTCCTCTCTCAATCTGCTCATGAAAGAATGAATGACTTTTTCCTCTCTTTTCCTCCTTTAACCTAACCCTAAGTGACTTTTGGGGAATCCCTAAATCTAATGGCTGAGATAGCTTTAGATTTAGGGCTGAGATTAAATGTGCGTTTAAATCTCACTTTCTATTTTTTCAATTCACCCTACTTTAATAAAGACCCTCTTAGTCGTTTATTTCCAAAGTCACTTTTCACTTTCTAATTTCACATTGACTTCATTAAAGTCACTTTAAAATTAGACTTAGTAACTTTATCACTTAAAGTCATTTTTAAATTAGATTTGACTTTATAACTTATAAAGTCACTTTAGGAGAAAAAGTTAAATTCTTTCGGACACTTTTCCCTAGGCCAAAGATCAAAGCCTTAGGGAACCACCTGTCTTTCGGTAACCAAATTTCAACAATTACTTCTAGCATGTTCACACCGAACATATGCAAAAATTTCTATCCGAGCTATAATTCTCAACACTCCCTCTTAGCGAGGAAGGAATTTTAGCCAATCCAAGTTTGTCACCAAATGCCTCAAACTTCCCTTTTGTCAGGGGCTTGGTCAGAATATTAGCAGCCCGTTGATTTTGTAGCACTTATTGAAGCTTCATTGCTCCCTTTTGAATCTTGTCTGGAATTAAGTGATACATGATCACTATGTGCTTGGACTTGTTATGGAACACTGGACTCTTAGAGAGTTTGATACAATTTTGATTATCACAATAGATTACTGTGGGATCAAACTCTTAATCAAATAAACTTGCAAGTGGCTTGTGAAGCCAAATGGCCTCACTAGTGGCCATATACTCTTCCTTTATTGAGCTAAGTGCTACGGAAGTTTGCTTCCTGATGAAAACTAAAAACAACATCCCAAGGTGCTTTTCTTGTTTGTTGCATTGCCTGCCCAATCTGAGTAGTATACCCTTGCAATTTCACCTCACTATCTCCAAAATATCTCAGACCATACTCCATCGTGCCCCTCCAATACTTGAGCACATATTTTGTTGGTACCTAATGCTCCTTCCTCTACTTTACCATGAACTGATTCAAGGTGTTCATTGCAAAACATGTATTTGGTTGTTGACCAAATACACTGGACCAAATACATCAAGGAACTTATCAATTACTTGTACAACGTGGGATCCACCAGCTCTGAATATGAAACTATCACCTTCTTCATATTGGTGATCATGGGTGTGGCCATAGGTTTGCAGTTCTACATCTGAAATCTCTTCAGGATTTGAGCTGCATACTTACCCTACCCAAGAGATATCTCTCCCTTGGTTTCTGCGAAATCTCCAAACCCAAGAAGTAATGCATCATGCCAATGGCCCTTATCTTGAACTTAGCTGCCATATATCTTTTGCACTCTGCGATGAGCTTTATGTACCTATAAGAAACAAGTCATCCACATATAACACCAAAATAAATAGATCGGTCCCGACAAATATAAAGTATGAGTTTGGATTTGCTTCACTTTTGGTCAATGTTACATTTATCTTTGGGGGTCCAAAATTTAAATTATCGACAATATTGGGGAAAATATTAAAAATTATATAGAAACTTAAAAAAATACAAAATTAAATTTTTTTTTTCAATTTTTTATTCTTTTAAAGCAACATCAACATCAAACAAACACATTGTGTCACACAAATATGAAAATAAAATTACAATATAAAATGTATAAGATTTCAAAGTGGTACATCAATCATTGATAGTAGATACTAAAATTTGATATTTGTCCTCATTCATAAGTTTCGACAAGATAATACAAAATCACATTAAAGCAAAAATAAATGTATCTCATTAGATGATCATCATGAGGCATCTAGATACTATGCACTAAGAAGTTATGGCCAAGGATAAGGTTTCCCTCACCCTTGAGAAGCTTGTGGTTCACATGCAATTCCTTAGTTCCTTTCTGTAATCTCTTTTTCTAGCAGTATCAAGAATTGACTTCTTTGCAATAAGGACAATTTCTGGGATAGCTATAGGGAAAATATGAACTTCATGCCCTGAGATTTTGGGAAGGTGGTATTTTTAAACGGGTGATTTCCACCAAACATTTCCATTCCACATAGCTTTCAACTCAACTTTGCTCTATTATCACCCTCACATGGTTCACGATATTCCCACATTTGGTTCAGTGGCTTTGCCATTTTGTAGAGCTTTGATTAAATTTTTAAATTTTGGACCTACGGCATTAGAACAAATGTAGAAATTTAAAAAAGGGTAAGAAGAGGCAGTCTTTAAATTTATACAAATCTTGGAAAACAAAGAAAAGGAAGGCAATTTTTTTTTACATACCTGGAAATATGGATATGGTATAATACTAGAGTAAGTCGCCAATCCAAAAATGCTTGGTTGATGGCAAATAAAACTATGGATTTTCCCTTGTCTGTTTGATGAAAAATGGTCACAAGACTCACACAACCCTTAGAGCTCAATTTCAGCAAAAGAAAAATGACCCTAAAAATCCCAAACTAGAACTTTATATAATATTTTCCAGCAGCAGGGAAATCATTTTTGTTTGGCTCAGGATAATTTTGAAATTGTCGCGATAAATTCGACAGGGCAAATTATTTCGATAATTTGAGGCAATAATATCAGCAAGTCTGATTTTCACGACAATACTGCAATAATTTCAATATTATTGTGATATATGCAACTATGCTTATATACTAAAGCCCATACTAAGCAAATATCCATTGATCTTGAAATAATATGCACCCGATGCTTGCTTCAGTCCGTGTAAGGCCTTCTTAAGCTTGCAAACATGGGACTCCTTCCCATGTACCCCAAAGTCTTGAGGTTGCTCTATGTACACGTATTCCTTAATGATCCAATAAGATACGTTGTCTTCACATCCATTTGATGTATCCTCAATTCCATAACCAAGACAATAGACATAACAACTCTAATAGAAGTGTACTCGATGGTTGGAGCAAAAGTCCCGTCATAATCCATTACCTCTTTCTGGGAGAGCCCTTTCGCAACAAACCTTGCCTTGAATTTCTCAATGCTGCCATGTGCTCCATGCCTACATGGAACTCACAATTGATTTTCATTTTGGTTTTGGCACTATGTACCAAACACCATTTTTTATGATGGAGGTGTACTCTTCCACTATGCTTCCCACCTTGCTTGTCTGCTGCCTCCTAAAAACTAGAGTGCTCTCAATCAATGATGTTGCGCATCAATGCCATATAGTTGGGAAACTTCTTTGGAGGACTCCTCAACATCCCTTAATGTCTATGTGAACCATTGAGGTCTCCTGACAGAATCGGAAGGGGTTAATGTCTCCTTCTCCTCACTTGAAGATTGACTTACTAAACTGGAAACTGTGTGTTGGGTGACCTCTGGTTTCATTCTAGTGAATGCCTCTTTTGGTGTCTTGCCCTCTAAGATTCTGTGCAGACACTTGTTTAGGATGTAGACTGCTGTGTTGCATGCCTTTGCCCAAAGAAACATGGGCAAGTCCCAGTCATTCCTAGTAGTCTCTATGATGGATACAGTGTTTTGCTTTACAACCCAATCTTGCTGCGGGTTTTATGAAATTGCTAGCTCCCTCATGATTCCTGCTTGCTTGTACAAGTTCCTGAAATCCTTGGGGGTATATTCACCAGTGTTGCTAACATCTCGATAACATCCCGATTTTATCTCGAAATCACAATTTTTTGGCCTAGCCGATGTTTGCCAATTTTTAAAGATATTTTTATGGTATCTTAATTTTGCTGATGTTTGCCGATTTTTACCTATATTTTCCTGATTTGCACGATTTTTTGGTTTTTCAGACCCTTGCTGATTTTATCCTGATGCCGATGTTCGCAACATTGATATTCACACCCATTATCTAATCTCAAAACTTTGATCTTCTTTCCTATCTGGTTCTCAACAAGAGCTTTGAACTTTGAAATCTGCTGAACACCTCATCCTTTGTCTTCAAGAAATAAATTCACGATTTGTGAGAGAAATCATCAATAAAGGAAACATAGTACATACCTCCCAAAATTGATGCTAGTGACATATTTCCACAACATCTGAATGAATTAGGTCTAGAATCTCCAAAGACTTGTGTTTGCTGCTTGGGAAAGCAGGCCTTGGCATGCTTGACAGGCGTGCACCCTCTGTATACTCCTTGTTGTTTGATGTTGAAATCTGGAAGTCCTATGACTATCTCTCCCTTAGAATATGCAATGATTTATAATGCGGGTGCCCCATCCTCTTGTGCCATAATTTGTACAGGCTATTACTGCTACGAACCAGGGTTCGAACAGATTCACCCTGTAATCTGTATAAATTGTTTTCACTAACCCCAATCACTTGTGCTGCTTTTTGGCTAGATTCTCTTGGCCTGATAAAGACTTGTCTTTTCTTGAACTTACCTACAAAGCCCATATCTTCCATAACCAAAACTAAAAGCAAAATTTTCACTAGACCTGGAACAAATAACACATCATTAAAGTCCAACAAGTTACTTGACTTGAGCTAGAAGGAAATAGAACTAACTCCTACAATTGAATACTTTGCATCATCACCAAGCTCAACCTATACTCCCAAGTCCTGCGCTGTTAGACCGGAAAACTACTGTCAGGATGATGTCATATGCCGAAATTCCCCATTGTCCACATACCATGATACCACACTTTCCTCGAACAATGCTGGTAGAAAGGCAAGATACCAATGATAATTCTTTCTCAAACTTGGCAGCAAACTTGTTCATATGAGTTTCTGCTGTGGCTGCTCCCTGCTTTTGCTGTTGCTTCCCTTTGTCGTTCTTCTTTTCTAGACACTTTGATGCATAATGTCCAAACTTATGACAAATAAAGCATAAGATTTTACTCAAGTCTTTCTTTCCGGGTTTTGAGGTTGACTCCTTACACTTTCCCTCACCCTTATTGGAACCTTTTCCTTTGCCCTTATTCATCTGATTGAATAGGGCTAGGTTCTTGTCACCATCCTTATTGCTAGCCTTTGACTCCATTCGAGTTTCCTCCTATATACAACCACCCCACTATATTTCAAAATTGGGAAGTTTCTCAGGAGAACAAACTCCTTGGACAAATAGTTCTCACGAAACTGGGAATCCATTCAGTGCCATGTTTACCAACTTGGCGTCTTCCACCTTCTCCTTGACTACTTCAAGTTGGTCATGAATCTATGTGATTTTCATTAGATAACTGGTAATGTTGTCAGATCTGATTGTCTCTTTGGATTGGAGTTTGCTTTGCAAAATCATTGTTGTGTTAATATTCTCACTCTGGTAGAGGCTTACTAGTGCTTCGAACATCTCCTTAGCAGTGTTCTTCTCAGATATGTGAGAGATGAAGTGATCTTTATTGACATCCATGATTATCCCCTTGGGTTTTACCTTGTCTTTGTTGTGTGCTGCCAACTGGTACGGATCTGTTGGTGGTGTTGCCGCATCTTTCACGATGTCCCACAGATCATTCTCTTCCAACAAGAGAGTAAACCTGACTTTCCAAGATAGAAAATTAGAGGCACCATCCAATATGTCCTGGAACCTGAGGCTAGCTGATGCTATCTTTGATCTGCACACAAACTGTTAATTTTCATTCTTTTAATCAAAGTAGCTTTGATACCATTTAATTTTCCAAACCCTTGGTGATTGCTGACGTATTCTTCTTTATTAAATAAATCAGATCTTGAATTTACTATTATAGCAAAATGAAAATCTGAGCATGCATTAATAACACAGATGGCTGGAAAATACAGTGAAAGCATAGCAGAATTAATTTCTCACACACATAGGTAATTACTCCAAATTAGCTTTTCATTCCATCGAAAAAACTAACATGGAAACCTTCACATGCTGCTCCAAAAAACACCATGCATGGATGCCAAAAAATACTTTAACTGAGCTTGTATAGCTTGCTGAAAACCTAGAAATTGCAGAAAACTGCTGTATGATCTACAAGATTTGTTCGTACAACTGTATAGACCTGTATGAACGACTGTATGGAACTGTACGGACCACTGTCTCATACTGCATGCTGCCTGCTAATGTCTTTTCCTTGACTGCCTGCCCTCTCTCTCTCTCTCTCTTGCTCAATTGCTCAAGTGTGTGTAATAGCCTCTACCATGCCTGATCTTTGTAGTTTTAGTGGAGAACCTATTTTTAAGATTACTTTTAGTCTATGTACAATTTTGGACTCAACTACTAAAAATAAGACTTTCACTTTTTTACTAAGTGAATTACAATATAGAATTACTTTTTTACTAAGTGAATTACAATATAGAATTATGTCAGTGTATAAAGTAACTTTATAAATAATTGATGTATTAGATTACTTTTCACTTATATAAATAAACATATATTTTAACTATCAAATTTTATACCTTGTTGAATTTAATGCTGAATTTTATTATAAAGTTTTAACTGTTGATTTTTTGTTGAACTTCAAGGTTCTTGAATTTGAATGCGAACTTGAACCACCTGACTTAGATGATAACCTCATTGAAAAAGGACTTCAATTGCTTAAATTATTGCCTGAGAAAAAAACATGTTCAAATGTTTTGTTTTTATAAATTTCCCATTTATTGCTGCTATGGTTTTGAGTAGAAGAAAGTACAAAATTACTGCGTGACTATTATATTGGAAATATGCCCCCAGCAAATTGGAATATGAATTTAGGTAAATATTCTTGGGACATAATTTTTTGGCATGCAATAAATTGTGCATTGACACAGGCTAATGTTGAAGCATTTTTGGCATGGTGATGTTAAAGCAATTTCAGCTTTGTGATTGTGTTTGCAATCCATGTAATGGCAGAAAACAGCATAGTTGATTTTTTTTTTTGTTTAAGATGTTTGACGATTTGGGACTTCATAGTAGTTTCAAAATCACTTTTATGGGAAGAGAGCTGCATATTGGGTAGTAAGTTGGGCATGAATGTAGTGGCTACCATATTAATGGCAAGCCAATTTTGGCATAATGACAGTATGCTGACTTTTAACATGTCTGTGGGGTTAGTTGTAAGTTTGGAAGGACATTGTTACTCTTGAGGGTTTTACATCTGTAAACTAATATAAATCTTAGTAAGTAAAATTGTGATGGCTGTATTCAAATTTCAAACAAACATTTTTATTTGAGTAGATAGCTATGATCCTGTCCTAAATCTTCATTATGGTGTTTTTGTGCAGTTAACGTATATGTGCCAAAAGATAGAGTCACTGGTCTTCATCAGGGGTATGGCTTTGTGGAGTTCCGCAGTGAGGAAGATGCAGATTATGTGAGTATAGTCCTAGTGTCTTTTTCCCAATGTTAAATATGTTTGAAATAAGCTCTTGTTCTTTGAGAGTTAGCTTTCTACAAGGTTTGTAAAGGAAGTAATTCTCATTAAATTTGATCCCACATTGTTTTAATATTGCAGGCCATCAAGATTCTAAATATGATCAAATTATATGGGAAGCCAATACGAGTTAACAAGGTGCATTTTCATGACTGCAACTGCTTAGACTTGCTCATTTTTTCTCTTGTGATACTTTCTTGAAAGAGTATTCATATGTTGTCTTTTCCAATGTTTAATAACTCAGAACCAACCTTTGGTTGGAATCAGCCATTGACTTAGTTTATGAACCCGTTTACTAAAAAATGCATAAAATATAAAAAATTAATTGAAAAATGTATTCATGTATATCAATATAAATCAATATCATTAGAGGCCAAATATGCAAAATATGCTCATGTATAATGTGAATATAGGAAAATGGCATCAAGTGAAATATATTTGTGAAACAAAATACATAAAGACCGAGGTTCTAAATGGAATTTAGAGTCCAAAAGTCAGTTTGGTACAAGCTACTAGCCTACTACATGTCAATAATTAATTGACCAATCACGAAACTCATCAGTACTTTTGGAAATGGAATCGTTAGCATGAAATACAAGACTGTCCAGTATCTTAGACTTCCTGGATACCTTAAGACCCGGACATGTGCAGTAGTATTGGTAGCAACACCATTAGTGCCTACCATGATTGGTGCTATTAGTGGATCATCATTTGAACCCATCCACACCTATTTGTAATCATCAAATTTTTTCAAGTGTGTCTCCTCTATCAATGTTGATTTTCCATGATACTGGAGTCTAGTTTAGAATCTTACAATCACTGACGCTACCAATCCAAGTATCACAACTAACTACTTTACACAATGAAACAAAATATAGTAGTAAATCAACACATGCACAAATATGGAGAACTTTTTACAAATTTTAACTGCCTAACTTTGTTATATTAACAAACTGAAAATACAATTGTCTAGGGCTCCCGTACCAGGGATGATGACCTTCATACATCCACTAATACAATACTACAATTGGGTCTTAGTTTCAATAAATATGACAACCAAATTGCCCGAACAAGTTACACTGACCATCTAGCTGATGTAGCGCACTTTCTCAGCTCCCCTCGGTTGTGCCCTGAACACACCTGCCTGGTCTTTTGGCTCTTGATCTATGGCAACACAATTCTGCATCTATCAATGAATCAACTCCATTAGGTCATTGAACACGGCCCCAACTGCTGTCTAGCTGATTGTTAGTCCTTCAACGCATCAACACATTGAGACCCATGTTGAGTTGTTCACATCTTCTAGGGACTTTCTTCCCACTAGTGTCTTCCTGTGCTGCTCGATGAAGACACACTTAGGGCACAAAGGGCTGCCACCTATTACTACAAGATGTACTTCTCCAACAATGAACTTGGGCTAATGTGATCTGCTCCCTTGACCTCCTTTCTCCATCTTTCAAGAATCAGTCACGAGCTCGCCCTCTTCTGCCTCTACTAACAGTCCTCTTAGTTTTTCAAGAATATGTACTTAGGGCTTGGAGCAAGCCACTACAACCCTCCTAACTCCTACTCTTTTGGTTGCTCCAACAACTATCCTGCACTAGGACAACATCCACTAGCAAATCACATTAACTTTAAGAAGATGACATACCTTGTCCTGCAACCTTTTGCTACTCCTCTTGACCTTGGCATATGTGCAACTATTGATGATGAATCTGCTCTTAGGATGCTTTGACCACTATCCAAACTAGGACTGCCCAACCACCTAGCAAATCATCAACTAAAAGAGCACTTACCTCAGATTTGAAGACCCCTTCTGCTGCCTCCAAGCTTGACTCCCATGCTACAACAATATTGAAGTATTTGGTCTGGTTAGGGCACCAAATTAACCCACAAACACCCCAAACACTTCGATGTCCCTTGCCGATACTCCTGCCCTCCTTCGCTGCTACACAAGCCAATCTAGGACATTGTTACAATCCTCTTTTGACTGCAGACCAACACTATTCTAGGGCTTGGTTGTTAAAATTGGACAACTAGGTCCAAACTCCAGGTTGTGATGCTCAGATGAAGATACCAATATTGTTATTGGGTTCCTCTTTCGGAGAGGTGTAAGATTGATCTAAAATTGATCTTAATCCGATGAGCAGAACATTTATTGAGTTTATTTTTGATAGTTTCAAATATGTGCAGGTCGGCCTTAAGGTTTTACACCCCTAGCAGATGTGTCACACACCCCTAGTGATTGATATAAATAGAGTCAACATTGGAGGACATTTCTCATGATCTCATCCTCACACATCATCTCCTCCTTTGATTTAGTACGAGCTCCTTGGAAGCAGTTTTGGTTCACACGTGGGAAAGAAGGACGAATTTACTGCAGCTAGGGTTTGGACCAATTTACTGCAGCTAGGGTTTCCACGCAAGTTTGACCAGCGTTGACTTTGGTCAATGCATGGTCCAAAGAGGCTGAATTTTGGTGGAGACTTCGATTTTGGAAGGTTGTACATATTGGCACAAGAACCAAGGTCAAAAGGTTGACTAAAGACCGAGCTGCATTGACTTTATTGATGTTGTCTTGCATTGACTTTTCTGGACACCGTTGACTTTCCAGGAGTTGACTTTGGGTTGACCGTGTCGCTGTTTTGAGGACTGTTGTGACACATGCTGGGTTGGTTGACCAAGAAGACTTTGTTGGTTGAAGCATCCTGTTGACCGCTGTAACACACCACCACATTTTTCTGTTTCTGGTTTGTCCTCTGTAGATCCACTGGTATGTTCTATTAGCGTTTTACTTGATTGTTTATGTGATTGCTGTAGTGAAAAGTAAAGTTGCATCAAACATAGAACATCTACATAAATTTACATGGTATCAGAGCTGAGGTGAAGACAAGCCCTAATTTGTAGCAATCACCGAAGAAGAAAATGGGTTCCACAAACTATGGCTTCAAGGAGGATGACAAATTGACTGGGAAGGATGACTTCCATGCTTGGAAGATGATATTGGATCTCAAATCGGAAGACCAAGATGTCATGGACTATGTGCAGGGTAAAATCCAAGAACCTCCATCCACTGCTACTACTGCTGCCAAAACAAAGTACAAGAAGGGGGAGATCAAAGCAAAGTTGATGATCAGGGAATCCATTCGTAAGAGTCTGGTGGCCTACATCTCTGAGCTAGGCACATCCAAAGAGATGTATGATAAATTGATACTCATGTTCAAGGCCAATAATGCAAATCAAGTGCTATTCTTCAAGAATCAATTGAAGAATCTGAAGAAAGGCAGGGATAAGTCTGTCCAATCATACTTTCTGAAGCTGACCGAGATCAGGAACAATCTGCTGGCTATTGGGGAGACAATAGCTGATTGAGAGATGGTACTCACTGCACTTGGAGGGCTCCCATCCGAATGTCATGTGTTCAACACTACCATTCTCAATAGTAATGTGATACCTGACTTTGACGAGGAACTGTCGAGATGCGTTCAAGAAGTGACAAGAATGAAAGAGTATGAAAATGACGGGAATGCTGCCTACGCAGCTCATTCTAGAAAGAAGAACTTTGGTGGTCCAAAGAACAAAGGAAGAGCAGGGGCACAAGGAAAGAAGGGCAAGTGCTTTACTTGTCATAGGCCTGGTCACTATGCTAGAGAATGTCCTTTCAAGAAGGATTCTCCTGATGATGATGACAACAACAACAACAGGAGGGATGACAATCAAAGGAACAATAGGTTCCAGGGAAAGAGGAAGGGTCCCTCTGGCAAAACTAATCAACCTTTCAAAAGGTCAAGAAATTCCAGGTACGAGGAATCAAATGTTGTTGATAAAAGAAATGAATTCATTCTTGTGTCTACCCTCTCTGCTGCATCTCCACCCGACACTATGGATGTCTGGTTGATAGATAGTGGTGCCTCAAGGCACATCACTAGGTTCAAGGAAGCACTCTCTGATATGGTTGAGAAGGATACTAATCTGGAAATTATCCTTGGAGATAATGCCACATATCCCCTGAAAGGGACAGGCACTGTGACCCTCCACTTGTTTCAAGGTCAAGTCCTCCGCTTGCAAGATGTACTCTATGTACCTAATTTGAAGAAGAACCTTGTGTCTATATCGTCCATGGAAGACAAAGGTTTCAATGTGGCATTCACTGATGGAAAGGTGCGCATGTGGAAGAAGAGCTTCAAGGAAGCTATCAAGTTTGGGTCTAGAATTGATACACTCTACCAGGTTGGAGGAAGTTCGCTGGGAGCAATGACATGAGATGCTATTCGACAAACCGATAATGGCACTGAATATGAGACGAACGAGTTCAAGAACTTTTGCAGAGGAGCTAGCATCAAGAGGGAGACCACAATGTTTGTGGGCTACAACGAAACTTCGAAGCCCTATAGATTCTATGTGCCTGGTCAAAGGGAAGTGGAGATATGCCACAATGTCACCTTTAATGAAGATGCTTCCCTGCGGAAAGTAGTCAATCTTCTGAGATCTGAGGAAGATCCTGAAGCAAGGCCTGGAAATCAAGAGGAACCGAAGGATGAGACGATGCCTGATGTTGAAGGATCAGTGGACCCGATTGATCCACCTCCTTCACTGGGAAAGAGACCATCATGGCTCAGGGACACTCCCGAGGATGCTGAGGGACATATGGCCCCAAGGGGGACATTCTGTGAAAGCAAGAAGCCGAGTAGATACCAAGGGTATCTAGCAGCCAGGAGTACTATTGTACAATTCGAGCTTGGATCTTTTGAGGAAGTCGTAAAGCATCAAGTCTAGAAGGATGCTATGCACGAAGAGTATGAGTCCATAATGAAGAATGATGTCTGGGATGTGGCTCCAAGACCGAAGGACAAAGCAGTTGTCACCTCGAAATGGCTCTACAAGATCTAGCATGGATCTGATGGAAATGTTGAAAAGTTCAAGGCAAGATTCGTTGCTCGTGGCTTCTCTCAAAAGGAAGGCATAGATTGTGATGACATATTTGCACCTGTGGCCCGATACACCACCATTCGATCTATTATAGCCCATGCTGCTACGCAAGGATGGAATCTTCATCAGATGGATGTGAAGACCGCATTTCTGCATAGATTGTGATGACATATTTGCACCTGTGGCCTGATACACCACCATTCGATCTATTATAGCCCTTGCTGCTACGCAAGAATGGAATCTTCATCAGATGGATGTGAAGACCACATTTCTGGATGGTGCGATAAAGAAAGAGGAATATGTGGAGAAACCTCTGGGTTTGAAGTCCAGGACCGGGAAACCCATGTCTGCAGGTTGAAGAAAGCCCTCTATGGGCTAAAGCAAGCACCCAAAGCTTGGTACGAGAGGATAGATAGCTACTTGATGAAGCTTGGCTTCACTCGAAGTAATGCTGATTCGAACCTTTACTTCAAGGTTGTCAAAGGGAAGCCTCTCATTCTGGTGCTGTATGTGGATGACCTCTTCCTGACAGGTGCTGACCCTCTCATTCATCAATGCAAGAGGGAGCTCGCTGAGTTCGAGATGAGGACTGATGTGTGCTACTTCCTGGAGTGCAGGAGTCTGACGACTTGGCGAGATTTTCCTTTCTCAAGGAAAATACATTGTGAAGCACGGAAAGATTTAGTATAGTGGTATAAGTAGTGTGACTTCAAGAATGCTTTAAAGTTGAGTGGTAAGCCCCATTCTTTGAGCCCCGTGATAGAAAATCCTACTGAGTATCATCAACTCATAAGGACCCTGATGTTCTTAGTGAACACCTGTTCGGACGTATGTTGTGCAGTGAACACTTTGAGTCAACACATGGTTGATCATAACATTCACTGGGTTGGTGCCAAGAAACTCTTGAGATATCTCTGAGGCACGATAGACCATGGGCTGAGATACACTGCCGGGAGTATGACACTCCATGGATATATTGATGCCGATTGGGCTAGCAGTGTGGTGGATCGCAAGAGCACATTTGAATGCTACTTCACACGTAGATCTGCTTCGGGTAGGAAACTGAAGTCGGTAGCCTTGAGCACCGCTGAGGCCGAATACATTGGAACATGTATGGCCTATTGTGAAGTCACTTGGTTGCGAAAGCTCTTCAGTGAGCTGTTCGAGCATGTGCTAGATGCCACCGTTATCCTTTGTGATAACTAGAGGGGGATTCGTTTGTCATAGAATCCCGTGCTCCACGAATGATCCAAGCATGTTGATGGCTAGTACCACTTTATCTGGGATATGGTACAGTGAGGCGTCGTAAGGCTCGATCATATAGGAACTGATGAGCAGGTCGCGGATATTCTCACAATGCCCTTGGGGAAGGTCATGTTCGTAACATTCTGTGAGAATCTTGGTATCGTGGAATGACCCTATTCTAAGGGTCCTGTTGGACGATGAGCTCTAGGAGCTACGGGGGGCTTTGGGGATAGCTTCTCGGAGCTATAAGCAACCACAGGGCTAGGCTTGTCGAACCTTGTTGGTGTGCTTGGCCCCACTGTTATGATTGAGTTGGTTCGCTTCTTATGATCTGTGCCCCGTATGCATCCTACCCATTTGAGTTTCGGACCCATCGGAAGTACCTCTTATTTGGCCAAATGAGGTGGGAAAAGCTAGAGACTAGTAGCAAAGACTGATGGACGCATTAGAGATTGTCGTACTTTCTATCTAGGATGACATGTGTCCAACCACTTGATTTGGGATCAAGTCTAGTGAGGTTTTGGACCTCCTACTGACTTCAGGTCAGATAAACCAACTTCGGGTTGTTATGTGACTCTTTGAGTCCATGTGAGGTTTCGAACCTCCTACTGACTTCGGGTCAGATAAACCAACTTCGCGTTGGTATGTGATTCTTTGAGTCCATGTGAGGTTTCAGACCTCCAGTTGACTTCAGGTCAGTGAGACTAACTTCGGGTTAGTATATATGACTCTCTTGAGTGTAAGTGAGGTTTCAGACCTCCCACTGACTTCGGGTCAGATAAACCAACTTCGGGTTGGTATGAGACTCTTTGTGAGTCCGATAGAGGTTTCGGACCTCTGGGCTAAATCTGTCAATCGGGGAATGATGTATTTGTGATTGACCCACTTCTGTTCTGAAATAAAGAGGCCAGCAAAGCAAGTTACGGCGAGATGATGCACGATGTTTGATTGCACAGGAGGATGGAGTTCTCCCTAGTTGAGAGGGAGTGTTAAAATTGGACAACTAGGTCCAAACTCCAGGTTGTGATGCTCAGATGAAGATACCAATATTGTTATTGGGTTCCTCTTGCAGAGAGGTGTAAGATTGATCTAAAATTGATCTTAATTCGATGAGCAGAACATTTATTTTGAATCTATTTTTGATAATTTCAAATATGTGCAGGTCGACCTTAAGGTTTTACAACCCCAGCAGATGTGTCACACACCCTCAGTGATTGATATAAATAGAGTCAACATTGGAGGACATTTGTCATGATCTCATCCTCACACATCATCTCCTCCTCTGATTTAGTACGAGCTCCTTGGAAGCAGTTTCGGTTCACATGTGGGAAAGAAGGACGAATTTACTGCAGCTAGGGTTTGGACGAATTTACTGCAGCTAGGGTTTCCACGCAAGTTTGACCAGCATTGACTTTGGTCAACGCATGGTCCAAAGAGGCTGAATTTTGGTGGATACTTAGATTTTGGAAGCTCGTACATATTGGCACAAGAACCAAGGTCAAAAGGTTGACTGAAGACTGAGCTGTGTTGACTTTCTTGCTATTGTCCTGCGTTGACTTTTTTGGAGTTGACTTTGGGTTGACCGTGTGGCTGTTTTGAAGACTGTTGTGACACATGCTAGGTTGGTTGACCAAGAAGACTTTGCTGGTTGAAGCATCCTGTTGACCGCTGTAACACACCACCACATTTTTCTGTTTGTGGTTTGTCTTTTGTAGATCCATTGGTATGTTCTATTAGCATTTTACTTGATTGTTTATGTGATTGCTGTAGTGAAAAGTAAAGTTGCATCAAGCATAGAACATCTACATAAATTTACATTGGTCCTACCTGTAGTTGCTATGAAGATTTCAGGTCTGTTCAAAGGAGAGACAACCCTCAATGCATGCGCAAAACTCTTAGAGAAGCCCTCCATTATCATGACCAACCTCAATGCATGTCAATTTGTGTGAATGCTTTTATATTTCTCTATTTTTTTCCGCTGCTTATAGTTTGTTAGGAAACTCTGTATCTTGGTGAAAGTAAATTTGGTTTTGATTTATCTAAGTAGTTGGAGAGTTTCAATAAATTTAACATGGTATCATAACGTAGTTCAACATAAATACCAACACCAAATTGTATAGTAAGTGAAGAGCACAATTCAAGTAGGAGGCTTGCGCTAGAGTTTGAAGATCAGTGTTTGGATAGCAGGATCTTGTTCCAAGGACCAAGGGCGGTTCATTGTATATTGGGAGCCTCTAATTTCTGCTCACGGAGGGAGCAAATCTTAGTGGTGTTGGAAGATAATGGGGTGCTATAATTTGTGAAGAATCAAATAGTCCCACCTCAAGATGCCCAACAATTGATCCAACATTACAAGAATGACACCAAGGCCAGGAAGATTAATCTTGAACGGGTTAAAGACCATATTATCCCTCATTTCCATGGGAAGAAGACAACATAAGGGATGTGGAAAGGCATCTTGGATTTGTACCACGATTCTAGTGATACCAAGAAGCTTGCCTTGAAGGAGAATTTAAGAAGTATCTAGATGAGTAAAGGAGAGCCCATCATTACACATCTTTCCATGTGCACTTATGTTTGGGATGAGCTAGCTGGAGTGGGCAATATTGTAGCAGATAGTGACCTTGTGGGTCTCGCGCATCTAGGATTTCATAAGTCTTGGGAGAATTTCCAGGATGCAGTCACTGGCGGAGAGAAGCTTCCTAGCTGGGAAAGCTTGTGGTCAAATTGCGTTCAAGAAGAAATCCAGAGAGGGATGAGTTGGAAGATTGATAAAGACAGAGGACGAGGAGAAGTTTTCCTTGGCAGGAAAAGGCAACAAGGCCAAGGGAAATAAGGGCCAAGGTAAGGCCAAGTCCAGTCAGAAGGGCGCGAAGAAGAAAGATTTGGGCAAGATCAAGTGCTTCTATTGCCATGAGTTCGAGCACTATGCCACTAGTGAATAAGTGTTGTAATCGGAAGAAGGGGTCTAGTGAGGATCACGTGGTTGCATCATTTGAGGTAGATGAGTTTTCTTCTCAGTTCGATAAAGACTTCTCATTGATAGCTTGCATGGCAAGCTCAGTAGGCAGTAGTGTATGTTATATTGATTCTGAAGCATCCTTCCACATGACTGGGAATAAGGTGTATTTCAGCCAGCTGGAGGAGGACATGCAGTTTCACATTGAGCTAGGAGATAATGGCAAGTACTTGACTAGGGGAGTTGGTATTGTTAGCTTTGTGAGGGATTCTGGAAGGTATCTCCATATTAGAGATGTCCTCTATGTTCCAATCCTAAAGAAGAACCTCGTTTTAGTGGCTACCCTATAGGACAACGGTTATGATGTCATCTTCAACGAAGATAAGGCTTACCTCAAGCACTTAGCTTTTGGATCAGTGAAGCAAATTGGTGTGAGGATGAAGAATCTCTATAGGTTGCAGGTTGAGACATGTGCAACATTGAGCAACGAGGCAGGAAGTGTATATAGTAGAGATGTGGGGGAGCTTTGGCACAGATGCATGGGGCACTTGCATCATGGGGCGTTGAATATCCTTAAGCAGATAGCCACAAGACTACCACAGGGCATATTTGACCAGCATGATGTGTGCAAGGGTTGCACAATTGGCAAGAATGTGAAGTCATCTTTTTAAGGATTTTGGAGTTGGTACATTCCGGGGTATGTGGGCCCTTCTCTTCTCCATCTCTCATGAGACACAGGTACTATGTCATTTTCATAGATGATTATTCTTGCAAAAACATGGATCTTCTTTATAAAGAGGATGCCTTCTCCAAGTTCATGGAGTATAAGGCCTTGGTAGAAAACTAAACCGGGAAGAAGATCAAGGCATTGAGAAGTGACAATGGCGGAGAATATATCTCTAATGCTTTCAAGGACATGTGCGCTAAGGAGGGTAATAGGAGGAAGCTGATAACACCCCATAAGCATAATGGGGTGGCCGAGAGGAAGAACCACAACATAGTTGGAGCGACCAAGGCCACGATGCATGTCCATGGACTTCCTATGTTCTTATGGGCAAAGGCTTGCAACACTGCAGTATTTTTGCAAAACAAGAGCCCACACAGGGTGCTTGGATGAGTTACACCAGAGGAGGCTTTCACAGGCTTTGGCATTTTTTTTTTTTCCATGTGTCCAAACTTCAAAGAGAGCAAGAAGAAGCCAAAGCCCACAACTGAAAAGTGAATTTTCGTGGCTTATAGTGAGACAACTTGGGAATACAGGGTGTATATACCATCACTCAACAAGACAATTATTAGGTGAGATGTGAGGTTTGAGGAGGACCGAGCTCTGAAGGAATCCTTATTGTGAGAGTAGGTTGGAGTACTTGAGGAGGAGTTACTCACTCCCAAGTAGGAGCCTCAACCAGGATCACAGATTGAGTCTCAACCAAATGGCAAGAGGGCTGCAAAACAGGATGACCAAGAGTTTGCATAAGATGAGGAGGAGAGACCAGGATGAGTGGAGGCAACCACTCAGTCAACGACTCCCAACATAGGGAGGAAGAGAGCTAAGTGGGCTGAGAGGTGGATTTAGGAGGCCAAAGAGCAAGTTGAGACTCCTTGCTCTATGTTTAGGTAGAGCAAGCAACCACAAAGGTACACCAGATATATGGCACCGATGATTGAGTTATTGGACACAAAGTCTTCTAGTTATGAGGAGGCAACCTCTCTGCAGGTTTGGCGGGATGCCATGGTGGAGGAATATTCCTCCATCATGAAGAACAATGTCAGGGAGATTGTGCCATGGCCAGAGGACAAATTAGTAGTAGGCTCATGCTTGGTGTACAAGGTGAAGCATGGAGCAGATGGGAGTGTGGAGAAGTACAAGGCCAAGTTTGTGGCCAAGGGCTTCTCACAAGTTGAGGGCATCGACTATGATGAGACGTTTGCTCTAGTGGCACGTTATTCATCCAATAGGGTGATTCTGGCACTTGCAACATAATGGGGTGGAGGATCCACTAGATGGACATGAAGACAACATTCCTCAACGGGGTGGTTGAGGAGGGGATTATACGGAGCAGCCAGAGGGGTTTGAGACTCTCAACAACGACACTCATGTTTGTTTGCTGAAGAGAGCTCTATACAAGGTATTTTATAAGGATTTATATATTTTCCTATATATAGTATTGTAGGTGACTATTTTGGTTTGAAAATTCTTACATATAGAATGTACGTGAATATTCAATGCAAAACATGTAATTTACTATTAAAATTGGTAATTTTGGGCGAATATCATCCTTTTATCATATATATGTAAAAACTAGGTGATTTTTTAACCAAATTGGTGAATAATTTTTTCAGAAAATGTCTAAAAATTAGCCCATTTGCGAAATTGTGCCCTAAAATTTTCCCTAGCTCTATATGGGCTTAAGCAGGCACCGAGAGCATGGCACACTCACATTGACAACTACCTTCGAGGATTGGGCTTCACTCTGACACCAACTTCTACTATGTCACGATTGGAGGACTTTCGCTCATTTTAGTGCTATATGTTGACGATTTTATATTGACTAGAGCAGACAACTTGATCCAGGATTGCAATGCAGATCATGCAAGGGAGTTTTAGATGAAGGATATAGGGCTTATACACTATTTCCTCGAGTTGGAGGTATGATAGGGTGTTGGGGATATCTTCTTATGATAGGGGAAGTACATTAGAGGCTTCATGTGCAAGCCCATGACCACGCCTCTAGTCACAAACTGGAAGAAGCAGAGCAGAGCGAGTAGGCACTACATTGTACATGCAACTCAACGGGTTTTTGATGTACATAGTCAACACACAACTTGATATTTGTTTTGTAGTGAACCTGTTGAGCTAGTTTATGATGGAGCCGACCAAAGTTCACTGGGTTGTTGTGAAGCATGTTTTGAGGTACCTCAAAGGCACGACAGATTGTGGATTATGGTATAGATAGGTTGATGGAGCGAGGCTTGAGGGCTTCGCAGATGCAGATTGGGCAGGGAGCTCCACATATTAGAAGAGTACTTAAGGCTGCGTCTTCAACATTGGGTCAGTCTAAGGTCCTAAATTCAACAATTAACATAATTTAATTTTAAACTTATACCTAGATTCATATTTAACCAAACAATGAATTTTAACCGGCATTTAACAACACATTTGCAGGTACTTACCGGAACTTTCGTTCGAAGGTGTTTCTACTTGTTATTTCTCTCGCTCCCGTTACCAAATCGACCCTTTCCTCCCAGCCTATCTGGGATCAACCTATCCAATTCCCAGATCCAAAAGATTTCAAAATGTCTTCTGGCCCTTGTGCCCAAAGCTCCAATAATAATCAAGGCTCAATCTTTACTCTTTGTCTGTGCCTCTGTTGGAAATTCCTCCTCTGTCTGTGTATTACCCCCTAAAACTCCTTCCTCTCTGTGTGCTATTCCTTCTCCTTATATCCCCCCACACCACCATCTTAGCCTCCAGCGAGGCCTTTTGTATTTCTTGCCTTTTGGCACCTGGAAACCTAGAATAGTCATCTGTTTTCTCCAAGGTTTTGAAGAAGTGGTCAAATTTTACATGGTTAATGAATGATATACATGGGTTTATATCATAGTAACTTAGGGACCGCTCCCAGGCATTGGAGAGCATGTACCCCATGCTCCCGGGAGCTTGGGAGCTGGTAGGAAACTTTCCAAAATCACAGGGAGCTTCAAAGGATACTTTGGAGCTTTTCGGGAGCTTCAGTACAACAAATTTTGATGTTTCAAGTACCTATTTTGAGCATATTTTCACCTTTCAGGTACCTATTTAGAGCAAAAAAGGTACCATTTGTTTATTTTCTAAGTGATACATGATAGTTCAGGGGGCTGGACTGCATGGGCTCTGTAAAGCAACAAAGATGTGGAGATCTAGCAAATATTTCAACAAAATATATATACAGTTGCCAGTCATTCCTTGGCAGCTTCTGTTGCAAATCTTGAAGTTCAACAATTGTAAATAAGTCTACTTTCTTGAAGCCTATCTTGAAGTTTTAATGATAAGATTCAACAAATTACAATGATGGTCAGAAAGAGAAAGAGTAGCGTGTTAGTCAAATTCATTTTATAAATTTCCAAACTTGAATTTCGAAATTGAATATAATATAGTGTTGCATGAAATCACATAATAATCAAGTAATAATAACCTTTTTTCGGTTTAGGAGTTCCACATGTTTCTTTGCTGGCAAGGAATTTCATTGGAAAGTTGCTGATGGATTAATATTTTGATTTTTTCTGGCAGTGTTCCAAAGTTCAATCTTTTACATATTTCATTGCAAGATGGAATTTGTAGGATGGAATTTAATTGGCAAGTTTTGGATGGAAATAAATAAATTATTATTATTATTATTATTTTTTTATTTTTTTAATATATACTATATTATTGCCGCTCCCAACTTGACGTTTCTTGTAAATTTGGGCAAAGCTTCTAGCTGTACTGGATACTTGTTCCCTCGTACCCGAAGTACCCGCGTACCGAAAACTCGTGCAACATAGGTTTATATCATTAGTTAACGAATTATTCACAAGTTTTCAACCTTTTAGGAAGAAATTTTTAGTACAATTTAATTAACTTCTACTTTATATGACATTTTTAATTTAATTCTTATTTTTTATAATTTAATTTAATTTTATATTTTTTAATTAGAATAATTTAATTTAATTCTTATTTTTATAAATTTAATTTAGTTAAGAATATTTATATTTACTTTATTATTAAATAAGGTATTAATTAGTCAAATCCCGCTAGCACAACTGGTTGAGGATGGGCCTCGTTAGCAAGGCGACCTAGGATCAAACCTCACGGGGGGTGGTTGTGCCCTGTGCTAGGGGGAGGAGACATGCTATAAACTCTAGTCAGTAAAAGGGTTGGTGCGGCCCAGGCTGGGTGCAATTCCCAGGTGACTTTGACAGATTAGATGCCCTGGGTCGCGGCTACTCAAGCCACAGGTCAACCCTGGAGGATCACAAACAACTTGACAGACAAAAAAAAAAGGTATTAATTATATATTATAATGGTGGTACACATATTAAGTACCCCGCTTAGACATATTCATCACACTCTGGTGAGTTAGGTATTTACTTCACAAATCAATTAATTACCCTATACTTAGACATTTTCAAAATCAACTAGTATGTATACTAGTGCAGTACATGCGATGCATGCATATGTAGCTATCATATGCATGCCTCGCATACATGCTAATATTCCATTTTCCATGTAATTCGAGATGGGTCATTACAATGAACCACTGTTTCCTGGTTCAACAAGATGCAAATATCAACTGCACTCAGTAAAGCAGAGGTTGAGTTCAAGGATGCCAGTATGGCAGTGTGTGAAGCTATTTGGATGGTGAAGTTGCTTGTAGGACTTTTTAGGCAGAGGATGGAGCCCATTGTGATAATCAGAGTTGCATGAAGCTCTCTTATAATCCAGTGTTTCATGATCGCTCCAAGCATATCGAGATAAGGTATCATCTCAGGGATTGTGTGTAGAAAGGGATAATGAAGCTGTTGTACATTTTGACAAAGGAGAAAACAACAAATATCTTGACCAAGTCATTGGCAAGAGGCAATTTCATCTATTTCAGAGATAAGTTGGGAGTTGTACAAAATCCCTTCCTTGCTAAGAGGGATTGTTGAAAATGAAGCGAATGAAGGTCTTTTGGCTTGTGTCTTAGCCAACGAATACCTCGATTTGTCTTTCTCTAGCATGAGTGCGAGCTCATGAGATAGGCTTCAACTACGACGAGTTTATTTCTAGTTTACTGGAATGATCATCTAGATAACATGCGTAGAGTTGGAGCTTTAGTTACATGGAGTCTTCTTTAGTTTGACTACAGAACTAGGTGGCAGTTACAAGTTTAGTTAGAACGAGTTAGTCTTTAGTCTTGATTGAAGAGAGAACGTGTTAAGACTCCCAGTGTTGATTGGAGAGAGAATCACTTGAACTCCCAGTTAACTCGCAATCACAACTCAAGCTTCTAAATTGAACTAGGCCTACTTGCATGCTCGAATTGGGTCTATAAAGAGGAGGGCGAAGGCACATGGTTATCACAAGTTTGCAAGATCATATTTGATTATGGAGTGCATAGTCTTGAGGAGCAAATTTGCGCTAGGAAATAGGAGAAGTGTGCAAGGAAACATGGGCTCCATTGCACAATGAAATAGGAGTAGGGATCACGAGATTTGCAAGGCTAGTCAAGCTAGTTCAATAGGAGAACAATTGTGTTCTCAGAGACAGATTGCTTTGTAATAGATCCAATCGCTCAAGAACAATTAATAAAATACCACAACGAAGAAACAGGTTTTCCCTTTTGGTTTTCTTGGGTAAACAAGTGTGTCAATGTGTGAATGTGTTTTTTTATCTCTCGATTATTTTCCGTTGCTTATAGTTTGTTAAGAAACTCTGTATCTTGGTGAAAGTAAATTTTGTTTCAGTTTTCAGTTGCCTAGATTTCAATAATTCATCTAAGTAGTTGCAAAATTTCAAGAAAATTAACTTACATTCCCACTATATCTTGCATTCTAACTTATTTGCTTGATCCAAAGCTTGATAACTATAACCAATGGCCAATTTCCCCCAACAATCAAAGTACCTTAACAAGATGCTTAACAACTTTCACAACCTTTGTCCATTTTTTGTAAAATAATTTCTCAAAACTATCAATTCTTTCCCATCTTATTTGTGTCTCCACTTTGATTTGTTCCATTCATTGCTTGCAAACATATGGAAGAGAGATTGCAATGTCAGAAAGTTCATTTCAAATTTCCTGATGACAAGTAGGCCTAACAAGGTCCTTGCCCCTTGGGTTTTTCATTGTTAAGCTACATTCCTACAAGTGGTTGTGGATGTATTTTGTAATCCTCCTGGCATGATCTATATTGTTCCAAAGCCAATTCTCTTTGCTCATGTTTTCAAGCATGAAGTGTATGCATTGTGTCACACATGGGTTCTAAAATATGGTTTTGTGTTTACTGTCTAACATATTACCGACGAGAACATAGTTAAGAGGGATTATCTGTGATTACATGCAAATGCAGAAATAACCAGTGTGCATCTTCCAAGTTTCACCCTATCAGATGCATTGACTAATTTGAAAACCTGGTTCCTAGTGGGAAAGAGATTAAGGAAATTTATTATGGTATGGTTCTTTCCATCACTCCATCCATTTGACATGATGATATATCCCATTTTGGTCCATGACTTGTTGAAACTTTTCAAGTAGTCATTTATGGACCCAACTTATTTTTGCAAAAGATATCCCCTTAGGTCATGAATACTAGGGCCTTTGAAGCCATTACCAATAGCAACATTATAATTCGACATAGGTTGGTAATAACGTGAGTGGGAAACATTGAAGGGGATATCTGCATCATATCAACATCTAGCCATGTATCCAAAAGTAGATTCCATGTATCACTTCTTCAAATTGTCATGCGTTGAGAGGCACTAGTAGGGGTGGAGAAGGGTAAAAGAAAACTTTGTATGTTCTTCCTCTTTTTTGGGTTTTTTAGTTCTAGGTTGGTTTCCTATTGAATGGGAGACACATATAAAAGGGGGTTCTTGACAATGACACAGGGGTTAGATCAAGAGCCTATAACACTAGGGTCAATTTGTGATCCAATTTGTCTCCTCCCTATTTTATCATCTATCTCTTTCTACCTAGCCTTGTCTTTTTGAAATTTGTCAAGCAGGTTTTGCATTCCCACTCCAACGACCCTGATGTTAGTGGCTTCACATGGGAGAACTTGGCCTCTTTGACCAAATAAGTGTTCTTTCAGCTTATGAATGTGCTCCCTTTTTATGTGTTTCTTGCAATGTTTGCGATATATCTCTTTATCAACAATATTAGCATGGACTTGTGAAGGGTTTTCGATATTGGGGGCCATGGTAAATGCAAAAATGTAAATGCTATCTTATTTTTTTGCAGCCAAACAATGATATTTCAGATCTGCAATTTGATGAGAGAAAAGAGGGGCAGATTTAACATACCTTTAAATGGGCACAAGGATCTTATCAAGAACTCCTCCAGGCTTGTAGATGGGATGTAATCTCCATATTTGGATGTCAAATACACTGCAAACAACCCATAAAAAAATGCCAAACAAGCTCCATGCTCACTCTGAATCACAACTGTTCAGTGTTGCTCCACAAATTCCAAATGCTCACAAATGCTCAATAGGAGAGGTGCGAGGCAAATAGAGGGGGAGGCCCAATATAATTGTTTAGGCTTCAAGGGGGGCGAGATACAATATTTTTAGGGTTTTAATTTTGTTTTTTTGTTTAGAACCCTTTTGTGGCTACACCTATACTGGTTCAATACATAACTGGTCACCAAGACCGTTCAACGACCAGTTAAGGGCGATTCAAGGTTTGACTTGACTTGTCTAAACCATCAATTTTAACTGGTCACCAAGATGGTTCAGCAGGAGGCAAATAAAGGGGGAGGCCTAATATAATTGTTTAGGCTTCAAGGGGGGCGAGATGCCATATTTTTAGGGTTTTAATTTTGTTTTTTTAGTCAGAACCCTTTTGTGGCTACACCTATATTGGTTCAATACATAACTGGCCACCAAGATGGCTCAACGACCAATTAAGGGCAATTCAAGGTTTGACTTGACTTGTTCAAACCATCAATTTTAATTAAATATATTTTAATTTTTTTGATGTTTTATGTATTTTTTAGTGAGCTGGTTCGTAAATTGAGTTCTCATCCAATTTTGGTTTGACTCTAGTTTGGTCCTTTCCTGATTGAGTCCAAGAACGACTTTTAAGACATTGGGAGTTGGGACTTTGTTCTAGTTTATAGCTATTTAGTTGCACAATGTGGAAAATTTTGACCTCGGGAAAAAAATCAACAAAAACTCAGCAAAATTTAAAAAGTACAAAAATATTCAGTTTCAAATTTTTGTTTGCATCTAATGTACCCACAACATCAGTGAAATTCATTGCCACATAAATATGAAAATAAAGCTAATATATAAGATGTATGAGAAGTCTAGTGCTACATCACATATCAAAAGTGATTCAAGGCTTGAATCCTAAGTCCTGATTCAGTCTCAAGAGTCGAAATATCAACAAAAAATATAATAAATGTATATCATTATTCATTACGATTCATCTACATGTCATAAACCAATCAGTCACTGAGTTCCTCTACCTCTTTTACGGGAATAGGGAATGGCTTTGCCTTCTTCCTCTAGAGGAAGAAGGCCTTGCCCCTGGGTTACAAGCAAAAAAAGGAGGTCACCTCTGTCCTCTTCTGCTACCCATCCTAGATGGTGTCACCTCCTCCTCCTCCACCTCCACCTCCACCTCCTGCTCCTCCTCCTCCTCTACCTCTCCATACCCTGCAGTTGTTACCTCCTTGTTAATTTTTGGGCAACTAGGTCCAAACTCCATGTTGCATTGCTCATATGATGGAGATGATATTTTTGTGGGATTCCTCTTTCGGAGAGGTGCAAGATTCATCTAACGATCATCTTGTTTGGATGAGCAGAACTTATATTTTGAATTTATTTTCCGCACATGCAAATTGTCAAGGTCGGCCAAAATTGTAGTGTAGGCTCACAAGCCCCAAATGGTGTGTCACACACCCTCGTTGATGGATATAAATTGGAGAGACTTGATGCTCATTTGCTCATCAACTCATCACACATATTCTTCCTCATCTGATTGGTTCGTACAACATTTGGAGGCTTCTCTCTCTCCCACGTTTGAAACAGGTTGCTGGTATTTTTTGACTGGTTTAGGGCAAATCTGGACAGAGTTGACTAGCATTGGCTTTGGGTCAACCCTCATGATTTGACTGCGTTTTCTACACTGGAAATCCGATTTTGGAAGGCTGCATTAGAGGGCACAAAAATCGAGGAAGTACGTTGATTTTGACCACAACGTTGATCGCTGTTGAACATAGTGTTGACTGTCTTTGACCACAGGAAATTGACTTGCATTGACTGTTTTGAGGGCTATTTATGGGCTGTGTGTGACACTGAAGAAAGGCTGATCTTTGATTGAGTTTGATTGAGTTTGGCTGAACCTATTTGGAGGTTGAAAGGGCTGGTTTGACCAACAAAGTCTTCGTTGGCTAGGGCATGCTATTGACTGCTGTAGAAAACATTTTTCTCTATCTTTGCTGAATAAGAAGAATTACAAATTCTTGTATCTTATATTGGCTTGTCTTTTGTTGATCTATTTTATGTTCTATCAGCATTTACTTTCAATGATTATGTGATTGCTTATCTGAAATTGAATCGGGCTAATAAGAAGAAAGATTGAAGTAAACTGCATTAAGCATAAAACATTCCATGGTTATCTAAAATTAACACTCCTCCTGCTTCATTGCCTCTGGATCCACCTCACAAATTTGGTAAATCTCCTCCTATTGGGTAGTGACAAACACCTTCCCTCTCCAAGGCACAAATCACAAAGATTAGAGTGCAAAATGAGTGGAAAATTTGGCCTTTAACTAACTTATACATGGCCCGACACCTCACTCACGAGTTTTTGGATAAACTCCTGATTTTATCTCAACTTTTACAATTAAATCCCCAGTTTTTCATTTTTGAAAAAAATCTCGAGGACTCGATGTTATTGCGATTTCATCGGGACTTTTTCCACTATGGCTTGCATTAGAGATTTGTATCACTTTGTGCTTAATTTTTTGCAATCGATAATGGCTTTATTCTATTTGATTTTCAATTTGGCTTCAATCTTTCCACATTGATGTTTTGGGTTCTATTTATCCATAAGTAGTTCAGGTCATTGCGATTTAGGTAATTTATTTGTACTTGAATGACATAAATACACTTGTATTTTTTTCATTAATTTTCTCAATGACCTAAATACACTAGTGCTTCATATGTGAGTGACTCTTGTTATCATGCTCTGTAGCATCATATCCACATTTGAGCAACTAACAAGTTTTCCCTGGTCTCCTTTAGTTTTTGTAAAGATACATAATCCCTTTCAATCTTAAGTCACAGGTTTCATAGAACTTCTAGGTTGAAGTTCGAAATTTGACGAACCCCAATGAAAAATTAAAGTTTGTTGAAGTTCAATGAAGGGTTCGACTAGGTTTCCTCGCGCCAACTACTTCCATGTGTTGTTGTGGGTTTAAACTAGAGTTTTCCGTGTGCCTTCCTATGGGTTTTAACTGGAGTCTTCTAGTGCCTTTGTTGTTCTATTTGTCTTATCCAGATTGTCGACTGAACCAATTTTAACAATGGGGCCTCATCTCTGTATTGTGTTGCTGTCATTTCGTTGCACTGGGCGACTGTTACTTCCTACTAGTGGGCTTATTGGGAGGTTGCGATTCGATGTTGGCAATGGTCACACCGTCACAACAGGTGACTAATGAGTGCCCCCTCACAAACTACTGCCCATTACATGTGGTTATTATAATTTTATTTTTATAATTTTTATATTGTAAATTATTTATTATTATATATATTTTTATGTTATATCTATGTATTTTATATTACTCTCTCTCTCTCTCTATATATATATATATATACTTTAGATTTATTGTTAAAATATCAGTTAATAATAATAAGTTAACAACAGATATTACTAAATTATATTTATGTATATATATTTTATAATTATATATTTTTTATAATTCAACATTTTTCTATTAATTCAGGAAAATGATACATCGCGAGTTCACCAAACAAAAGGACAGGCCGTCACTCCGAACAAATTTGTTGGCCATTAGATACATACAAAAGAGAATTGAAACAAGCTGGTAAAAACTGTTTCGTTTCATGTTTGGAGCCCACCAAGCCCAAAACTGGGCGATGAAATGCATCATGGATATGAGATTCCATGTGTGGCATCCGACCTTTGAAATTGTCCATATGCTCTTGTAGCATCTGTTGGTTCCGTCTAAGAGAAGCATGACAGTCTAGAATACACCCTTGGTTGTGTAATATGTCTGCAAAAAAATTAACCAATTCTTGATGGTCTGTCCGACGAGCTTGATCTGTCTGATCCACCGAGTGTTGGAGAAGACAAATTTGTGCTTCAATGGAGTCTAAGGGGGCCGACAAGTCCACTCGCTCTAGAGAGTCTCAACGAGGGACTTCGAGCTCACCCTCCTCTTAAATGCCCCGCCCGTCTATCACCTCACCCTTGATGGCCACCTCCTTGATGAGGCTTGCCGCATTGTCTAAGCATCCTTGGAACAACAAGAGACCTCCTAATGCTATGTCCTGAATACGTTACCCGCAACCCACACCTAGTAAGTCTTCGTTGACCCCACCCGAAATGACGTCGGGGTTGAAACTTGCCAGCTCGAAACTGAGAGAGGATTACAGAATGCACCCAACCCTAGTCACCTTTCCCAGACACTGCCACATGCAGAAATAAGAAGATTCACACTGCAAGAACAAATACAAAACGCCTCGCACTATTCCACTTCTTAGGCCTCTAGAGAACATCCAAATTAATATACAAGAGAACTACCAAACTAACCTCCACCCCTCTCCAGCAAAGATAAAGAACTATACCCAAGACGCTCGCCAGGAATAGGGGAGATGGCTCTCTAAATTTTACATACAAGCCGATTAACCCACTAAAACAAGGAAGAAGAAAGTTGAGAACTTGCAGTTTAGCCAAAAGGATCCCGACGACCTCCCATAATGACAACCCAACTAAATTCCATCGCAGACCAAACCGAGGCAAGAGGTTGATATACCCTGGGGCCTTCGTTGTTTCAAGCCGCCTGCTGCAGACCACGCAAGGATCTCATACCATAGGCCATGTTTCGACCAATTGCAAACTGCGACTCCTGGCTACCGTTCAACCAGAAGAAAGAGCCTCCCCCCTGCCAATGAGCCAACTTATGGCATTGCAGAGACCCTCAACGTTTGGATAAAATTACAGGGTAGAAATTTTCAGAGCTTTGTGCAGTTTGACCAACGTTGACTTTGACTTTCTGGGCATCCAATGACTTCGATTTTCAGGGTGATTTTCTGTCTCAGTAGGCCGCATTTTTGGGCACAAAAACTGAAGGCAAAGGCTGCATGGAAGACTTTGACTTGCGTTGACCGTAGGGTTGACCAAGTTTGACTACATATTTGTTCACTGTTTTGGGATGAGTTTGACCAACAAGGAAGGCTGAATTTGACTGGGTTTGACCGAGCTCCAAGTGGATTGTTTGTTGTTGCGTTGACCACTGTTGACTTCCTGGTTAGGGATGAATTGACTGTTGTTGACGGAGAGCAATATTGCAGATTTTTCAGGACAGTGATTTGACAAATCAATTTTGAATTTGACATTGTATTATTGTACTCTTTCTCTTTGCTCAACATTTGATAAAATAATAAGAAGATTTGATCAAAGGGTTTTCCCCACATTGGGGATTTTCCCTAGCATCCGCCAAATCTGGTGTGCTCTTGTCTTCGCTTGTCTTCTACATTTTATTTTATGTTCTATCTACAATTACTGTCAATGTGATTTATGATTGATGTGATTGCTATTGGAAAATTATTTGATAATTGTCATTGGGCTGCTTAAAGTACATTGAAGTAATTTTGCTAAGCATAGAACATACCATTGTCATCTAAAATTAACAAACTTCAACCTCCAAACTGTCCTGATTTCTAGGACTATGTGCCAGTATATCTCTAAAAAAAACTCTCCCGAAATTTTCGGGTTGTGGCAGACTTCTCTCAGTTGGAAACTCGGGGTTCATCTTCTTGCTGGATGTTGTTTCCCTTACTTCAGACCTGTAACAAAGAACTCCTTTCAAGCTCTCCTACGCTTGGTCTCAAATCCTCACGAGAACAATAATGAGAGAGCTCCTCTTCCTTAGTTTGCAATGCAAGCCTCCTCTCCTTGATTTTGCTCTCTCCTTTCTCCTCTTCTGCAATGCTACTCATGAAGAATGATGAATTGAGCTTTTCCTTTTCCGTTTTGTCTTCTCTAAATGAAGAGAAACGGAACCCTAGAGATCTAATGGTTGAGCTTAAATCTCAGCTAATCAGATCAAAGGTAGAGATCATTTCCCTTTCCTGACCCTTTTTCTCATGTGGTCCCCCTCACTTAATAAACTCCTAGACACTTTTTAATGTTTTGTTCCATGTGCAAACATAAAGTGACTTAAAAAAATACCTAGCACATGTACAACCCCATAAAGCAACTTAACTCCATGACATTAATATAACACATAATTTCACATGACAAAAAGGCCATTAAAGTGTTTTCCTAGGCAAAAAGGCCAATGCCCTAGGAAAGACTTCCTTGGTACCATATTTCTTAGCAATACTATGATTCTACTGATAACTCTGTAGCTGAACCAATCTGATCTTACACTGCTGATGCCCCTGCGTTGCCTCTATCACTACATTGCCGCTACAACAACTGCAATGGTGAGTCTCGATCTCCCTCTGAATAAGATTGGGAAATCTCTTGATTGGAAACCCTCTCATTGAGTCTCTCTCTGGTTGGAATTGCCCCTGCTACCTGCAACTGGCTAATTCACACTGCCATCCCAATCACACAAATATCCTGCAAACTGCACTTGCAGCTCAAAAATCGATCTCTCCTCAGAACTTGAAGATTCCAGCTTCTATAGGGCTACTCCCTCCGAGTCCCAAGTTCTCACTGATCTATCGAGTCACTGCAATTGTCTCTTGAGTGGCTGATTGCGCCTTGCTAACACTTCCATCCTCCTACTTTACTACTTTGGGCTCCCGTAGTAAAGGTACTTGTCCACTAAGGAATCTCAACAACTGGATCTCATCTATTGATCAGACCTCCATGTCTAGATCTAGCCCACCTTGTTGCTCCTTCCTTGTACCTTGCCTGATTTGGCATCCTAGAGTGTCATACTTCTCCTCTCGAGGATAATGCTATGAACAGAGCGAATTCATCCTCCAATATGGCAGAAAAATCCTTGGTCTTTGCTGACGCTGTTGTCTGCTTACCCTTTTTGTCCTTCTTCTTTGGACAGTGGCTGACATAGTGACCAAGCTCACCACATCCAAAGCACTTGACTTACGATTGATTGTTCTTCTTCTTCTCTCCTTTAGAGTCTTGTCCCTGGCTGAGACCCTTCTTCGCTTTTCGCTTCCCTACAAGTGCGACATTCTCTTCTTTCTTCTCTACCTTCAGTCCCTTACTACTGTTGCTCGTAGTACCATCGACGAGACACAAACTTAGCTCCTCCTGAGTGATTTTTCCTCTTCTTCTCTCCTGTAGAGTCTTGTCACTGGCTGGGACCCTTCTTCGCTTTTCCCTTCTCTACAAGAGCGACGTTCTCTTCTTCCTTCTCTACCTTCGGTCCCGTACTACTGCTGTTGGTAGTACCATCGACAAGACTGAGCCTTAGCTCCTCCTTAGTGAAGTCACTCCACAGGTGTTCCTAATTTGGTAGCTTATCCCGTCCAATAATCACCTAAACAAAGGTTAGCCATTCCTTGGTAAGCCAACTCATCTTCTGCTGGCTTCTCTCCAACTGCTACAAATTCATCTCTGACACCCTGAATCCTAGTGAGATAGGCTGTTACGTTCTCGCCCTTTTGCATCTTGACCGTTCTCAACTTCTCCTTGAGAATCATCTTTTGACTCTTGGAAGGATCTTGGTACAACTTGCTGGTTCCATCTTACATCTCCTTTGTAGTTCCCTTCTATGCAATATGAAGGACGATGTGATCTTGTACTCCGTCTAGGACCATCCTCTTGGCCTTGGCCATATCCCTCTTGTTATCATGTAACAAGATAGGATCTGTTGGTACAACTACAACTACGATCACAAAATCCTTAAAACCATGCTCATCCAAAAGGAATAACATCCTAGCCTTCCAAATACCAAAGTTGGAGGCTCCATCCAACCTATCCTAATCTCTGAGTCCTACTGCGACCATCTCTTCTGAAGACTGCTAAATTCACTAAATTGGAGAACTTTAAACTGGGAAATCTTCTTCTCCTTCGAACAAACTAACTCGACCTTCTCCTCTGCAGTTCAAACTGACAAACTACTACTTGGGAATTCACACTTGCCTTTGGAAGCCCTTCCTGTAACTCACACTACTTGCTACTCCTTTGGGCAACTCGTTCTACCTTCGGAATCTCGATCTGACAACTAACACACACATTGCTGACCCAAAAGCACACGCTGGCTAGATTGACAAGCTCGCATTGGCAAATCGCTTTGCCTGCTACGACCTTCTTTACTGGAGATTACGGCCTCCTTAGAAAACTGGAAACCCTTTGAGATTTTTTTTGGAAATTCCTCCTCTGTGATTTCCTCTTCCCTGCCTTGCGCAAATTTTCTACTGCAAAACCCTTGTGCTGCAAATCTCTATGCTATATCTTCTTTGCAAATCTCTGATTTGCTCATTGAAAACCCTTTCCGACAATCTTCATTGCTTGTTGCTACTGCTTTGGTGTAATTCACAATTTTCGCATTGCTATCTCTTTGAAATTCGCATTGCTTGGCTAGGCCTGCACAGATTTGTAATTTTGTGCTTCAGATCTCCCTCTGAATTGCACAAATCTTGCTTCCTTCGCTTCTAGAGCCTATGCTATGATATTTACTGCTCTGATACCATGTGAAAATTCCTTGATTACAATAAATTGGGGTTTAATCTTCTATCTGATGCAGATTATTTGTCTTTTGAATTATTATTCGGAAAATAACGATTAAATTACAATTGCAATCTTCACAATTAAAAACGCTACAGAATATAAAAATTGGAATTGAGGAAATATGCACACAGACAAAAATATGACATCGTTATTTTTGAACAATTTTTATTGGAAAAACCTTGAAGGAAAAACTTGTGCAATAGAGGAGGGTTTTATTATTATGTCTTCAACGAATTCAAGTGTACACAGATCTGCTTGACAATTTGGAAAAGCTCCGACAATCTTCTACTAGCAAAATAATGTTGAAGACACCCTTGACTCCCTCTGCAACTGATCTGGCCTGTCCTAACCACTCGCACCCCTGTCTGGAATTTGCACTTCCTTTACAAATGCACAAATCTGGCTGAAGGACAATCATAAAGCCCTAGAATCACCTCCAGGTGAGTGGTCTTGCCTCCCTCTGCCTTCGGGCCACTGGAAACTAAAACATGGCTTCCTTCGGCAACTCGCACTAGGAATTTGGCTAACTTGCACTGCTGTATTCGGCCTCCTCTTTAGATAATTCAATCTCCTCCTTCCTGTCTCTTGGACACTGGAAAGTACTGAGGAAACTTCCTCCGGACTCTTGCTCTCAAATCTTTGCTGATCTCTCTGACTCTGATGCTTCCCTAGCTTCAACTGCGCAATCGCTGAATACTTAAAACTAGGTAGTCGAACTGCTCAACTCTGAAACTGTGTCTATCTCCAAGCCCTTCGATCTGCTCTTATAATCTCTTGTTGGAGTCTCAACGGCCATGATTTAATCCCAATCGATGGCTAAGATCATTTTGAATTCATCAATAGAAGCTTCTAGAGCAAAATTGAACTTTTTTAATTAATTAACTTTAATTAACCACTTTTACTAAGTTAAGAAATAATTAAATTATGGCTAATTAATTTAATTAAGGCGTCTCCAAGTCTTTTGTTGTGCAACCTTTTCTTGGTTTTGGATATCCCATGTTCCGTGGCCTCTTTAGACACACTCTGAGACTAGACACCAAGAACTAACATATCCTGGCCTTCCATGCCCTGTAATTATATCTCCTTCAAGCTTGTTCTCTCGTCGTGAAGGAATTTATGATGAAGCTGAAGATGACCAATCAGAAAATCAAAAGATGAAAGCTTCCAAACTCTTCAAGGTGCTCTCAATGCTTCTTCAAGGTGATCTCACCGCTCTTTCTCTTCACCAAAGCTCTGATACCATGTTGATTTTCTAGTGCATACAAGACTAGTGTAGTTTTTCAAAATTGATAACTACTTCCAATGATATATTCAATATTCTTTTTGCATTCCAATCATAAAACAGCTATACATGAAATCTTTATCTATTCACTTTCAACAATAGAGCATTAGAGATCACAATGAACAGTAAAACAAGAGACAAGAGACACCAAAAATTAGGCTTCAAGCAAGGGAAAAACCCACAAAGGGAAAACCCAACCAATCTTTCCTTTTGAGATAGAAATTTTGTTCATCAAAAGGCATGAAAATATTCCAACAAAAAATCCAAATATGATCTCAACAATAACCAAGTCAAAACCAGTCAACGAGGATAGAGAAAAGTCAACATTGGTCAAAGATTACAATTTGCAATGGAGGGCCAAATTTCGGCTTGAGGTAGCTGATCAGAAGGGCCAAAATTCGGTGCTGAAATGCCTCAAAAATTATAGTCAATGAACCAATCAAACCTGTGGTCAAAGTCTCAGTCAAAGCATGTGGTCAACTCCAGTCAACGAGCTTGAACAGTGATAAAACCTCAGTCAAACAAAGTCAACTTATCTCTGCAATCTTTGGCCCTCCAAGACACTCAAATTCTCAGTCAAATAGATCCTCAATTGCCAAGTCAGCAAAAGTCAAACAGAGAAGAAGTCAACGTCGATAAGATTCTCCTTAAGATTTCTTCGCATTTGTGAACTCACTCTCTTGCTATTTCAGATCAGATGTGATGATGTGATGTGTGTCGAGATGAGGTTCAATGAATCTCTATTTATGAGTTTTAGGAGGTGCCTTTTCACACACGTGGGGCCGACTTGCTCAAACCCAAAAATATGAATTTTCTCCATTGTTTGTCAATGAAAAATGCAGACCATAGCTACCCAAATTTTCAACGGACTTGGCCAATTGAGCTTAAACATCGGGGCTTATAAGCATTAGTTATGACAAGATTGTACACATTTTTTGCTCCATAAAAACGAATATATCTATTTCAGCGGCGAAAATTTTCACAAATGGGAGGTGGGAGTTCAAATACAATTAATGAATAAAAACTTATGGGGTATAGAGTCTAGACTGTTGAAATTCTGATGTTCTATGCTGTAACAATCATTTCTTACAAAACATCTTTACAGTGCAACATTAAATCAGCAATTGTAGATGGAACATAAATCAAATGCACAATAAAAGACAACCAAGTACAAAATGAGACAAAATTTAGGTCCAATGACCAGGGCAAAACCCACAAGGGGAAAACCCAACCAATTTTTTTTCCTATTAGAAATCAATTGTTCTGCAGAGATACAAAGTACAATGAGAGATCAAGAGAATGAGTAAGTTCACTCAAATCTGAACAAGCTGTACCATGAAGATCACTGGTAGCAGCAGCAGATGCACACACTGAATCAACTTTCCATTCAATTGAATCAACACTGAAACACTGAAGCAACCTTGGCTCACCAAGTTCTGTTCCTACTCTGTCTCTCTCTCAACATCTTCTTTAATTCTTTCCAACTCTCTCTCAAGTTCAAATTCTTCTTTCCCAATGCACAAGTAGTGGGGAGAAAGAATGAGACACATATATATAAGAGGAGCAACGAATCCATGCCATAAAGGAGTAACTCGCAAGCCAAGAGGGAGAGTAACATATGCCCATTTAGAAAATGTAACTCATGCCATTAAGAAGGTACACATGCCTTTGTAACTTATGCCATTAAGAGGGAGAGTGTAACATATGCATTAAAGAGTGCGTCAGAGGAATCTTTCATGACATGTTTTAATGAGAGTGTAAGAGAGTGTAAGAGGAACATGCCATGCCAATAATGAGAGTGTAAGAGAACATTATTGAGAACCATGATTGAGTGGCTGGAATATCTTTTTAATAATAATATAAAACTTAAAAAGTATCATAAGAATAATAATATAATATTAATGATAATATTGATGATTAAGTTGAGATTTAACTATTAGGATTGATTGATGATTAGAAAGGATTTGCCATCAACAATACTTGATTATCAATTGATTCAAGGTGATTACTTTTTTTGGAAAGTCATACTTGAGACTTTCTATTTTTAGAAATTCATCTCTGAGCTGCCGATTTTTCAACATAGACTTAGTTAAGGTTGACTGAAATGTTAGAAAGACTGGGGGGTGAATCAGTGTTTATTTCAATTGTTATATCATGCTAGTTAAATTTTTCTTTACAAGAGCCAAAACACAAGAATTAGAACAAAAATAACTTTGTTATTAAAAATAGTGAGAACTCCAATCCTCGTTCACAAACATAGGCTCCAATTTTTAGAAATAAAATCTCCAACTTCTTTAAGGCTCCAACCTTGGATGAGGACTCCAGTCCTCAAATATAAATCCAGGCTCCAACCTTGTATGGGGACTCCAATCGTCAAATATAAATCCAGCCTCCAACCTGGTCTCTCACAAGGCTCCAACCTTGTATTGGGACTCCAGTCGTCAAATATAAATCCAGCCTCCAACCTGGTCTCTCACAAGGCTCCAACCTTGTACAAACACTTCCAATACGTTCCAAAACTTTATCAAGATATCTCCTAGATAGCTTACATATCTGATCCAAAACTGAAAGACTGCTCTAAGAATTCTTCAAAAATCACTTCAAATGATGCTTCAAGGAATGCTCCAAAAGTTCTCCAGGGTCTGCTTTAATTATGTCTTTAAGACAGCTTCAAGTCTGTTCCAAAAGGCCCGATTCAAGTCTGCCCCAAGAGGCACTCCATACTTGAAAGTCTGGTTCAAATTTGCTTCAAAAGTTTACTCTATCAGGGCTTCAAAATGCTACAAAGGGTCTCCACAATCTGCTATATGGTCGCTTTAAAGTCTGCTCCAAAAATCCAAAAATCCACAAGGAGTTGTTCCGCTGTTCTCAAAAACTTCGCTTCAGAAAGGGCTTCCAAGAAAAACTGCTCTAGTATCTCCAAGATTGTTTGTCTACAAGACTGCTCAAAATGTCTTTAAGTCTTGTCCATGAATGTCTTCGAAAAATCTGCTCTTATAGCCACTTCAAGGTTTGGTCTAGAGCTGCTTCAGAATGCTTAAAGATTGCTCCAAAGATCTGCTACAAATGTTCAAAGTACACAGTCCGAGATCCAAGTCTTGCCTTAGTCCCAGATGTTACAGACGAGATGCTACACTCTGAGATACAGTCTGAATACAAGCTGCTACAGACCAGGATAGAATCTGAAGTTCCCTTATCATAGGTCCGAAGTTCTACAGAAGGTAGGTTGAATCATAGGTCTGAAATTGCTCAGATCACGATAGTCCGAATTAGCTACAGTTCACTGCAGGCCGAGTCTTGTTATAGCCTAGGTCAGCTCCAAAACTTCCAAGTCTGAGGTCTGTTGTTCCAAGTCTCCACAGGCCAAGCTTAAGTCTGAGATTAGGCCGAGGTCAGAAACCAAATCAAATGTTTTCTTCTTACTTTCCCACCAGGTTCATGAGATATGAACCTAGAAACTCCTTTTGCACATCCTAGCTTCACTTTTCTTCTCCCTTCGACGAGTTGAAGGCCAAATGTCGGAGACATTTTGATTATTTATACTATTCAAGCCCACACTGAACCGTCATGTCTATAGAAGGGGGGCCGACATGTTTTCAAGAGGAGCCGACTTGAGTATCAATTATAATACTTGTTTAAATTCGTTTTAGGGGCTGACCTTAGTAATGATACTTTTGGCAGAATTATTCTTCATTATGTGTCATTCTTCATTTCTGCATCCACACGTTTCTTCCATGTATCAATTAAGATCCTAGCCGTCTGAATCCCCTTGTTCTTGTAATTTTTCAAGTGGTTTACAGATTTCCCAACATTACATATCTTCAGAACATCTAGATTTACAGGTTGTTGAGAAATTAGGGCGTTTAATTCAATTTCTCTTTCATAATAATTACTTGTTATTTCATTATGTTTATTTACTTAGATCTTATCTTCGTTAGATTATTACTATTACGTTCTTCATCAAGTCAATTATCAAATGCACAGGAGACACAATATTTTGGCTTTCCAGCCAAGGCCAAAACCTCTCCCTCTTGGAGAGGAAAACCCGTTAATCATTCTTCTTATAGATCATCAATTGATGAGTACCAAGACCATGAAAAAGATCTTGACACCAATAAACTTTCAAGGCCCTTGTCACTTGCTCTTTTAGGCTCTTTATGTTGATCTTGTTTTTCTGCACCATGTGGCACCAACACAAGGAAAGCTCGGTTCCTAGCCCTAAACTGTGATCTCCTTTCCTTTCCTTGATGCGAGAGTGTGAGATCAATGACTGAGGCTAGCACTGCCTCTCCTCCGCATTGATCTCAGTTTCCTTCCTTGCATACTGTGTAAACTAGACAATCTTCTTCTGCATATCTTCTTCCTACGCACTGCTGTTTCGGATCATTGTGGCAGACCTTGACCTGGACATTACTAACCCAAAACAGATATCCGAGAGGACCTCTCTGTTGAGATTTTGTGTAGTGGGGGTAACATTGGATGTGCTCTAGCTCCCAAAATTTGTGGAGGGACTAGAGTACACTTGATCTACAAGACCCAGAAAGAGATTTGGGAAATTTCATCTGGTTTGGGAGATATTTAATTAATTAATTATTTTAATGTATTTCTTAAGTCTAAACTTAGGAAAATTAAATAATTAAAGTTAATTAAATTAAACATGTGATGAAATTGACTTAAGTCACATGGATCAAACTTTCTTTTAATTTCAGCCATTGATTCAAGATCTGATCATGGTCGTCGGTTTCCCAACAAGAAAAGTATAAAGGAAAGGCTTGGCGTCATTTGTATAGACACACACAGAGGCAGAGCACTGAAGCTAAGATGAGATTCTCTGGCAGGGTTTGCTAAGAAATCTCAGAAGTGTTTCAGCTGTAGAGAGGGGAGTTTAGACAAAGGGGATGGTTTGATCCCAGTGTCTAGAATCAGCAAGAGACACAGAGCAGCTTCCAGAGGCAGCAGAGAGGGCAACAACTGCACAACGCAAAGGCAACTTCAACTACGCAGGTGTTGCACAGTCACTCCTAGGGCAGCGTTAGGTAGCTGGAGACACTCAGGGGTTACACAGAGACCCTCAGGGGCAACGTAGGAACTGCGTCACCCAGTCTGGGGTTACACAGCCCTTTCCAGGCTAGCACAGAGGGACGCAGAGGCTGACGCAGGGGCTTCTGGGGCAACGCTGGGGTTTCTAGGGCCTAGATTTGGCTGAGTCCTGTAAATCCCGTTTGAGGGTGTGGATCAATGAATATTTTGGCTTCAGAACAACGGTGAGTTGCAGATCTATGTTTTCTCTGTCGTGTTTTCCAGATCTTGAACCCAGATTTGCTGTATTTAGAAACACTCTTAATAATAAAACCCTCCAGCAGCCAGAGACCGGTTTTCCCGCATTGAGTTTTTCTAGGGACTATTGTCCACAAAATCATTGTCACTTTGTCTATGTGTGAATGTAATTTTTCTAGATCTGAATTGGTGAAACTCTGTTATGTGTTTTTGCTTCGATATTAATCTGAATGTTTCAGCTTAATAACTTAATTAAGTAGGAGGAGCATAAGCAGATCTAACGATAGATTTCTACATAAGTAACATTCATAATTTTTCACATGGTATCAGAGCAATTGCAGATCTAGGAGGGTCACCAGTAGAAGACTGAAGGATCTTGCTGCAGAAAGAAGCAGGAAGAGCAGCAGCAACAAAAGGCCAGATCTGAAGGGATAACGCAATTTCAAAGAGAGAAGAATCACGCAGAGGCCAGGGTGACGCAGTCTTACGCTGTCTCCATGCAGGCCCACATACTTACCCCGTAGAGGCAACGCTGGGATTGTCTGAAGCCAACCAAGGTGACCCAAATCTGACTCTGTCTGATTCAGAAGTGCCTGAAGCAGAGCTTCAGAACTTCTGAAGGTGCTGGTGGGGTTAAATTTCTGAAGTTTTCAGAATTTTAGCCTAAGCACTAGTGACAAAGAGCAGGAGGAGATCAACTTCTCAGAGGGTTTCTAGCCAAAGAAACTTGCAGATCGATTAGAGGATCGAAGAGAGCTGAATCGTTGATTGATTTGGCGGATTTCCAAGAGAGGAAATCAATTGTCAGAGGGAGCACAGGGTGCCCATTTCGCAAAGGACCCTAGATCCAGATCTCTGGCAGAGAGAAGAGGAGCTCCGACAAATTTTTGAGCAGATGGCTCTTCATGGGTTACGTGATCAGGATAAGATTGGATGGCGTATCCAACTTTGCAGTTTGGAAGGCTAGAATCCTGATAGTCCTAGAGGCATATCATCTAAGAGACCATGCAGAACGAGTTCTGGCCACGCCGACCGATGCAAATCTCCTGAGGAAGCATAATGAAGCTGCGAGACATGCCAAGCGGTTGATAATGGATGGAGTTAATGCCCATGTTGTCCCACACATAGCTGAGAAGAAAATAACTAATGAGATGTGGAAGGCCTTAACATCCCTATATGAGGGAAAGTCCGTCCAAAGGAAGATGATTCTGGAGACTCAGATGCGGTCATTCATGATGACCAAGGGGGAAGACATGGAACATTTTCTCTTCAGATTACGGTCGATCAGAGACCAATTGACTGCCACGGGTGCAAAGGTGGAGGATGATGTGATGGTCAAGATTGCTCTCAATGCTGTCACAAATGAATTAGAAACCTTTGTCCAAAGTGTCTTGGGAAGAGCGGATCTTCCAGACTGGGACAACTTGTGGGCAATCATTCGTCAAGAAGAACTCCGCAGATTCACCAGGAAGCAGTACAACAGGAGATCGAGTAAGGTGAAAAATATAGATGAAGAAGATGCATCCTTAGCATCAAAGAGGCAACAGGGAAAGAAGAAGAAGGATCTATCAAAGATCAAGTGCTTCCAATGTGGCGAACTAGGACATTTCGCTAGCAATTGTCCTCAGAAGAAAAAGGACAAGGAAGCTTCTTCTTCCAAGGCTGCTGTGGTGGATGATGGGTCAGAAGATGATGCAGCCATGAGCGCTCATGAACCACGAAAGTGTGGTGACATGGATCCGTAGAGGAGCTACAGAATGATGGCGGGATCCTTGGCTCATCTCTTGGATCACATCCGAGCTACGGGAGCCTTAAGATAGTAGCGCGACAAGTGGAGCAGTGGGTGCATAGATAACGGATGAAGCAGAGGCATATCCAAAGGATGGAAGGAGCAGCGCAGTGCAGATGCAACAACAACAACGTAGAGGCAACAACAACGTAAGGGCTGATGTGACTTCAACAGCGCAGAGCAGAGCTGCAGTAGCGTGGGGGCTTCAGGAGCACAGCGCAGTGCAACAGCAACGTGAGAGATTTCATCATAAGGGGCTGATGTGACTTCAGCAGTGCAGAGGGAGTATGCTTACGTAGTGCAGACCTGTAGTTGTGCATCATTCTCTAGATGACAACACAGATCAGCAGCCGATGGAGCTTCAGTGATAAGGTTGCAACCCAACTGACTTCTCTGTCAAAGATTGGGCAGCAGATTCAGTTGTTTCTCTCAGCAACTGAAGATGCAGTGCAGCAGGTGGCAGCACGGATGCAACAATTTGAGAGGGAGATGCAGTACAGATGTAGCAGTGGCGATGACAACATCATAGGCAATAGTTCATAATGGTAGCAATGATGTAGTGTTGAAGGGTAGGAGGCCCAACATCAACAACATAGAAACTAGTGCCCAAAATCTTGTAATACATGGTGTGATGTATTGCTAGAGCACACTCCATGCTAAGAGGGAGTGTTGAGATTTTGTGTAGTGTGGGTAGCATCGGATATGCTCTAGCTCCCAAAATTTGTGGAGGGACTAGAGTACACTTGATCTACAAGACCCAAAAAGGGATTTGGGAAATTTCATCTGGTTTGGGAGATATTTAATTAATTAATTATTTTAATGTATTTCCCAAGTCTAAACTTGGGAAAATTAAATAATTAAAGTTAATTAAATTAAACATGTGATGAAATTGTCTTAAGTCACAAGGATCAAGCTTTTTTTAATCTTAGCCATTGATTCAAGACTTGATCATGGCCGTTGGTTTTCCAACGAGAAAAGTATAAAGGAAAGGCTTGGGGTCATTTGTAAAGACACAGACAGAGGCAGAGCACTGAAGCTAAGCTGAGATTCTAGGGTAGGGTTTGCTAAGAATTCTCAGAAGTGTTTCAGCTGTAGAGAGGAGAGTTTAGACAAAGGGAATGATTTGATCCTAGTGTCTAGAATCAGCAAGAGACAGAGAGCAGCTTCCAAAGGCGGCACAAAGAAGCAGGAGCAGCAGCAACAGCGCAACGCAGAGGCAACTTCAGCTACGCAGTCACTCCCAGGTCAGCGTTCGCAACTGGAAACCCTCAGTGGTTACGCAAAGACCCTCAGGGGTAGCGTAGGGACTGCATCACTCAGTCTGGGGTTACGCAGCCCTTTCCAGGCCAACGCAGAGGGACGCAGAGGTTGACGCAGGGGCTTCAGGGGCAGTGCTGGGGTTTCTAGGGCCTAGATTTGGTTGAGTCTTGTAAATCCCGTTTGAGGGTGTGGATCAGTCAATATTTTGGCTTCAGAAGAGCCGGTGAGTTGCAAATCTATATTTTCTCTGTCGGGTTTTCCAGATCTGGAACCCAGATTAGCTGTATTCAGAAATACTCTTAATAATAAAACCCTCCAGCAGCCAGAGACCGGTTTTGCCGCATTGGGTTTTTCCGGGGACTATTATCTAGAAAATCATTGTGTTACTTTGTCTATGTGTGCATGTACTTTTTCTAGATCAGAATTGTTGAAAGTCTGTTATGTGTTTTGCTTCGATATTAATCTGAATTTTTCATCTTAATAACTTAATTAAGTAGGAGGAGCATAACCAGATCTAACAGTAGATTTCTGCATAAGTAACATAAAATTTTTTTCACCCTCTCTTCCTTCGCTAGACAGATCCCTTTCTTCACTGTACTGCCTCCATTAAACTGCAGACTTACTTTCGCATGGTAATCTCAGACTTGTCCGAAATCTCGGTGACCAAATGAGGTCGCAGTCCCTCCTTTATATAGGGACTGTCTCCCTCTTCTAGGCCGACATGACAATCTGATGGTGAGCCGACTTGTTCAAGGGTATATCCATCACATTTGAGCCGACTTCAAAGAGCACTTTGAGAAGGTCTTGATGCATACTTTTACGCCAATAATTTGTCTTTTACAAGTGTAATGACACTTCATGTACATGACTCTAAATTATACATTTATGACAAGATGACAAACCCCTAAAGACATCAAGAAGTCTTTGACCTATAATAAAAACTCCTTGCTCATGAAACCCATGAGGCAGGCATTACAAAATATATTTTATTATCTTTGTCTTCTTCATTACATAAATTCATAAATACAAGTCATTATGAAGACTGAACCTAGTTATACTTTTCAACACAGGTAGCCTATCAAGTGTATGTAGCAATATTAACAGGAGTTCTTGAATCTTTGACAACTTTGTCACCCTCCTTTGGGCTGCCCACATTTCCAGTCTTTCCTTTATGTGCTTCCTGCAGCCAATCATCCAAAATAGGCAAGCACCGGAGCTGCACAAATTGGCCGAGACAGTCATCTCGATCGGTGGTTGCAATCACACCTACAAGCGATGTATGCCACAATGCCAAATCAATTCCTTTCTTACTATCATCATTTCTATCCAGCTGCAATAGATGCACAAGCTGCCCAACAGCTACTGGGTTGATGAGCCTTCCATCTTTGTTAGTGGTTCTGGCAATTTCTTGGGGCCTCATAATGCATTCTTGTTTGAAATGCCCTGTATCACTGCCATGAAAAATGCTCTGATCAGTATGCTCCCGTTTCTTTCCCTTAACTTGAATGAAGTATTCTGTGTGCTACTGAACAATCTCCCATTGCTTGCAATCTATTTCATTTGACCTCTCAACCATCTCTTATCATTTTGAGATCAATGACAATATCTCAACATGAAACACAACTCACATATCCTAAAAACTTATCATTGGCAGAGCAGAGATGACAAATCCAAGTCAATTATTAGACTTGCTGCATCAGATTGTGAGTTGCATCATGTTGACCTGGACAAACCTTGCAAAGGATATTGAAAGAGTTAAACAAGCTGTTTGGGTCAAAACCACACCAAGTTTCTTCAGCTATTCTAATGTCTGGTTCAAAACAAAAAATATGTTGAGTTGCATAAATCAGTTAAAGGGTGCTGATAAAGCAGTTAGTGGAAGCAGGTGTGAAGTTTGGAGAAGAAGATGCAAATGCTGCTTTGTTGAGCAGTTCCCTATGTTACAGGAAACTCCACCCTGAGTTGTTAGAAATGCATTTTGTAAACATTGCCTTGTACGAAGGTCCTCTAAAATGTTCTAGTGGCACTTCAAATTTTTGAAATGCTACGTCAGTCATTTCAGCTGGCATATTGACCTTCTCAGCAAAATTTTTGGTTGTTTCTGCTGGTGTGCCGGTTTTCAAATGACATCTTGGTCACTAATATGGAAAAATATATATAAAAAAAGAACGCTAACACTAATTTTATACAATTCAAGTTGAAATAGAATGTTCGGTTCCCTTCAAACGATAACTCTTTTTTCTGGCTTTATGTCCAAATTTAAATTCATGAATGGTATTCAGAAATCTTATGTCTACCGGTTTCTTGTTTCTTTCACACGTGCACACACTTATTTTCCAAGCAAAACAGGTCGCAGAAACGCCCCATGATTTCTTTCCTGTGATCCATGGATGGTAAATGTGGTGAACTGTCGACCCTCATTATGGAATTTGAATTTGGACTGATGGTTAGAATAATAGAAAGCCTAGAAAATTCTTTTATGGAATAATGCTGTGGAACTATTGGAGGTAATACTGATAGAGGTCAGGCAAATATGGCTGTAGCCTTCTCTATTTTATTTTCAAGCCCATGATTTCAATTCTGTTGCGGCCTTCTGACCCTGGATCTGAAAATATTGTTTAGATTTGGCAGTGCAGTTTAAGATTTTTTTTTCATGGGTCGTGTACGTGTTAGTTGTATTAGTGTATTGTGTCCTCAAAGCAACCAAAGAAGTTTTGTTCCCTACTTCATGGTGTACTTATATGATTCCTCGTGCTGAATTCATGCTGATATATGAGCTTTAATATAAAAACAGCTTGACTGTTGTGTTTTATATTTCTTTCTGACTTTGCCACAATCTGTGAATCTAGTGAATTTCCATTTCTTTCTTTATTTCCATGCTTTTTATTGATCTGTGATACAGCTTATGCTTTCTTGTAATGTGCTCTTTGAGGTGAAACATAGAAAGTTCTTGCCTGTTATTTGTAGATGGTAGATTCTTTTAAATTTCTTTCAAGAAGACCAAAATTTTTGTACAAAAAAAATCTAATTGTATTAATATTTTTCTTTGTGGTTTGTCGATTTTTGTCTAGGCTTCCCAAGATAAGAAGAGCTTGGATGTCGGTGCAAACTTATTTGTTGGCAATCTTGACCCTGTAAGCTTACTTGCTGACTAAATGGATCTCAAAAATAGTTTTAAATGAATTTCTAAGTTCAAGCAGGAGAATTTCAATTTTTGGCAATGCTTATGTTGGTTCTCTTGTGGTGTAAATTACTAAATAGGCACCTAATGGATGTTGTCCAATCTGATCTTTTGCAGGATGTGGATGAAAAACTGCTATACGATACTTTTAGTGCATTTGGAGTCATTGTTACAAATCCTAAGGTCAGGATATCCAATTCTTCAATTTGATTGATTTTTAGTTTTGGTCATGAATGTAAGGATTGTAGAATTGGTGTATATTGCACTTTTAATTAGATTTACAAGAAAATGGAATCATTTGCAAAGATTGCAGGACTGTTGTATTTGAGGTAGGCATTGTATGTAATGATTTCTAAGAGCACTTGTATATGCATCTCTACAGATCTTTGGAATTTTTACCTTTAGTATGTGGCCAGTCCATAAGTCAGTGCAACAATGTTTGCTAAGCATTAGAAATTATGTAGCTTATATTTTAGGTCATCATCTTCATCCACGTTACAGTATTTGAATTAAATAGTAGCACTCTTGATATTGTGTTATTATTATGTTTGGTAGTTATCTCAGAACAGTATCTGGACATTTTGACAATATTTGTGCGGGCTGTTTTGCTTGTCAGTAATGGGTTTAAAATTTAGTGTGGGTGGCCTTAGATTTGCAAATATTAGCTAAAATGGTAAAGAGAATGGGAAATTATATCATATATTTTATAAACTTAGTGATATCCATTTATCTAGATTCTAAACTATAATATAAAGAAGAAATAAAAAAGGCATCTTTATGTGGTTATGTGTTACCCCTTCTTCTAGCAGTGTGTAGTCCATATAAAATATTGCATTTTCACTTTCATTTGGATGAGCAGATCTGAAAATATGTCTGAAGTCCCTTGTTTGAATTGTCTGGAACTTGAGAAGTTCTTGTTATATATTTGGATAAAAATTGCATTTATGTATAAATACTTCAATGTATGAAAGTTAGCCTCAATTTCTAAATAAATGCAAAATACCTCAAGTTGGCTTGTGACTATTAATTTTGGGCCAGCTTATCCTCAATTCTGGATTTGTGTGCAAGAAGTCCCCTCTGTTTGTCTCTAATCAATGCAGCCCCTAGGCCTTCACTCGCTCATTGTGGCGCTCATACTATATGAAATTTACACAACATAGACAAAGGTACACAGGTAATAAGAGAGAATAATTGCTTGAATACTGAGTAATGCAATGTCTCAATACATAATATGTTAGGAGTTAATTTAAGTACAACTCGTTCTATTGTGCTTTTAGTGTGTTTCCATACTGTGCCTTTTACTTTAATAATCCAGTGGCCATGATAATGTTATACATGAGTGATACAATGGTTCAACATCTCCTTTATATTAATAACACTTGATCTATGGCATTGCTCCATGGTGTCTATTTAAAAAGTATGGAGGATCATTTGATGAAAGATTGATTGGGCTTGGTGGTTGTCTTGCATGCACAAAGAGTAGTTTTCTTTCTGCAGTTTTTGAGCATTTAGGGGTTAAATGTACCTTTCCATTGCTTTCAGAACATTGTTTCTAAGTAGAAATGTCTTTTGTTTTATTCCAAAAGGCATATGTTTCTTCATGATATGTTCTTTTTTTCAGTGATGGACAAATTTGTTTATAAAGTTTTTTCCCTCTTTGTTCTGAATTATTTGGAATTTCATCCAGCTTTGTGGCACACACTGATTTGCATATTCTCTTTTCTTTGTGCTTAGAGTGTTCTTAGCAAATAAAGAACAATTCGAAAGAAGGCTAAGTCTTTTTAAATTTTTTTTCTTCCTTTTTCTTTTTGGGCATTGTTTTGGTTTAGAACAATATTTTCCATGGCTTCTTGTGCTTGTAGGTTGAAATTTTGAGGGAGGCTAAGCTTCATGCCATTCATTGGCCCTAAGTCCTTGATTTGGTTCCTTGCTAAGGTTTGCAAGCTCTTCTTGCTATGAGCCTTGTTACCGCTCAAACTAGTAGTGGTCCTAAAAGGGTATCCTCGAAGGGCTACCACTAGGTCAAGAGAAGCAATGGAGCAATAGCCCACTGTCACGTCGGTTAAGCTCCCTGCTCTTTACAAACTTTCACCGTGGGAGGAGACCCATTATAACAAGGATCACAAAATTGAATGGATCAATGATAGGTGATCCTAAAAGCCTATTCACAAGAGAGACTTAGATATATGGCTTTCATGTTTTGAAAGCAAGATGAAAGGCTCTCTAGGAAGGGCTTAGGGGAATTCTAAGAGTTAGGATTTGAGTATATGACTTGTCAAGAAGATTCTTAGCTCCTAAAATCCTTGTGGGAACTTGGCTTCCAAGTGGTCTTTGTGAAATTGGCTTTAATAAGTTGTGGGACCACACGGGACCAAGTGGACTCGAGGTTAGGTTAAGGGAATGGGGCTGAGCAACCAATGATGTGCTTGACCTAATCAGGGAGGGGAAGGGGATCAAGGAAGGAATTTTCAACGAAAGGTAATGCAATGATCCTAGTGAGGTTTCTAGCCAAGGGAAACCTAGGGCAACAAATGGTCCCCAAGTTAGGGCTTGCAATCTATTGAGATCCCATCGTCGGATTTGCTTGAAATTTGCATGGCCTCTAAAGTAAACTCCAACGAAGTTGTGGACCAAAAATTGAGGTATTTGGATGGCTAGATTGTGAGGTAAGTGACACCCTAGGAGACCTACTGGGCTAGGCCTAGGAAAGAAGAGATGAGGGAAGAAAATGAGGTTTAAGGTGATCACCTTATGGTGGACCGGTGCCTAATCCTTTGTCGAGATTGGAGTCAAGAGTAATTATGACTATGGATATATGATTTTCTATGTCAAGGAGGCTTCAAAGACAACTTCGCATAAAACTAGGGCAGTGGAAAAAACAACTTCAAAGACTTTATACTTTGTTTTGCAAAATAGATGGCTTATCAAGATGAATTTCAATGATCAAACACCTCTAGGAACATTCATTCATAATACATGGCCCATACATGAAGCGTCGCTATCTAGAAACAAAATTTCCACAACTTTGCATAAATGGATGTAGTAAATTAGCCCTATTATAGCGAAATCCCAGCAACAATGTATGTGACAAAAATAAAAAGTGAGAATAACATTAAATTGGACTTACATGTATTAAGAATATATCCAACCATCAAAACTTTGCCAATCAAGAAGCTCCAAGACAAGAGAAAATGATCCAAACATCAAAATTCATTCCATGCTCCAAAAATTTGTCCTCCAAGAAGGATAACAAAGTTCCCTAAAGAGATACAAGTCCAATCCAATTGATGATGCTAAAATGAACTCGCATCACTTGTATTTATACACTTCTAATGAGTTTGATTTAGCTAATTAGGCCTACATTAGTCTCTAGAATAAAATAATGTGGAAAATAACTAACTTTTGGTGACAAGCCCACCAAACTAGCTCATAAACAAAAGAATAAGCCTCCTAAGAATTCGAATGAACAATAATACATGTCGTTGGGGTTTCTAAGAAGCCTAATGAAGTCCATAAGTGCCATAATGATGAATAGGTCTCCAAAAAGTAGTGGACAAGGGGTTGGCCCCTTTTTCTCCAAATAATAAACTTGTGGTGCTCCCAATGGGTTTTTTGGGGGGGGCGGGGAGGGGGCACACAAGTAACCTCATGGGTATCCAAGTAGATAGAAGATGCATGTAGACCAGTTGTAAGGGCTCAGATGATGGTGTAAGTGATGCCACATTAGCATACAAGTCTTGGGTCATTTGCCAAGTGCATGGTATAACTGTGGGGCCGACTAGGCATGGTGAACCAGGTGCCTCTCGCTCGTCCAATAGGTGAATCTCGAGCAATCTCTGAACATCTTTGGGGATCCATGGAGTGTTGTCTATTGCTGTGGAGGCCCATGTGTTAATTTTCCATAGGGCTATGTTGTTCTTTGCTTTGATAATTGCATTTCATCATTAACACATTAAGTTCACCCCATAGCATCATAACATTATTCATATTTACATCATTATTCATCATCATATGCAACTATGTAGAAAGAACAATAACACCATCATCAATGCAGCAAAACATAAAGGAACACTGGAAGAAAAGCATGCACACATAGAGACACCAGGATTGGTCCAAGACCAGGGAAAAATCCACTATGGGGAAAATCCTTGCAAATTCTTCTTCTAATAGATTGTCATCAAATGATTCAACAAAAGAGAGTACAATGATCCATGTCTTCACAACAACTAGAACATCCATGAAATGAATCTAAACATCAAAACCCTGATTCTGAGGACTATAATATATTGTCAAAGTCTGTAGCCTACTACAAAACACAACTGTCACTGAGCGGAATCTTCAGAGTACCGAAGTTTCATCTTTGAGTCCTGGACGCATGGAGGAGGAAGCTGTGCGGGCGTCTATTGTAGGCTTGGACTCTCCCTAGAGAGCTCTGTGCGTGCATCTAAGGACAAATATACTCAAATCTGCCTCAAACCCCCGGATGCACCCTTCAGGCTATTCTGCGTGCGTCCAATCCTCCCCGGATGCACCCTAGGGCACTCTGTGCGTGCGTCCAATCCTCCCCGGACGCACCCTGGGGCACTTTGTGCGTGCGTCCATGGACGAAATTTCTCAGTTTTGTGCTAGCGTCCGAGAAACAAAAACCCTAGATTCATGCGAGCTTTGACCCTGTAGTTTCAAACCCTTGAGCGAACTTCCTCCATCAGTGTTGTGCGAGCCAAGACAAATAGAAGAGGAGAAGAGATTGTGTGATGTGAGCGTTCAAATGAGCTTGAGATCTCTTCTAATTATAAGCTTCCATGAGGGTGCACTTGATGTTCAACCTCTCCATTGGTACATGTGCATAGAGCCGACCTAATCCAATATACTTGGGTGGGTACATAAATTCACAAACCAATTTATGCTTGTCCAAATGTTGTGATCTTTAGGTTGATTTTGGTCCTCTTGAAAAGATAAATTCAATGTAATCATCATCTTTGTCATTTGAGCTGTCTAAGGTGGAATTCGACTGCAGTTGCATAATTTTAGCACTCCCTCTCAACTAGGGGGAATTCCACCACCTGCCAATATCTGATCATCGATCAACATGACATATGTCCCATCTCACGTATCACATCATCTCGAATCATCAATGTACATCTCTTGCTAATTCTTGCTTATCTCTTGATTGTTCCTGCTCATATGCTGAATATTCTTGAATCAAAAAGAAGAATTTGTTATCAGAGGGGAGCTTAAGCTACCACCCTCTATTCATCGGGGAGCCATTGCTACCACCCAGAATCTTTGTCAATGGGGAGCCCAATGCTACCACCCGGTAACATCGACAGGGAATCATATATACGACCCACATCAACATTAGAGAGCATATCATCAAGGAGCATATCCCAACCTGGAACCACATCGGGGAGCTACTACTCAACTCAGAATCTCATGGGGCGGCAACAACTACGACCCCATATCGAGCAATTATCGAGAGTGAGTCACAAGATCTTGCCACTCTCCATTGGCCCAAGTCAGTCCCGAGGTAGAACCTCAATTGATCCCAGATCAAGTTGTTGAACACCATGCATCCTAGTCATAGCAGTACACGATGCGTCCATCGGTAGTGCTATGGTCCCTAACCACTTTTCCCATCTCATTGGTCAGATGAGAGGTACTTCTCATGTGTCCCAGATTGCATGGGTAGGATGATGTAGAAACACCAGCAGGGAAAGAATATATCACATCCAACTCACAACCACACGTAGGGAAAGGAGAAACCACATCCTACAAACGCACATCACAATCACAAGTAGGGAAAGGATGAACCACATCCTACAAACACATATCACAACCACATGTAGGGAAAGGATGAACCACATCCTACAAACACATGTCATAACCATATGTAGGGAAAGGATGAACCACATCCTATAGCCACATCTCACAATCATCACACATGCAAAACTCCGGGAGTAGGGAAAGGATGAACCACGTCCTACACGCATGCAAAGCAACAATAGTAGGAAGGATCCTACATGTGGGGAAAGGATGAACCACATCCCACCGACATGTCAACCATCAATTGTACATAATGAGCATCATCCTACATGTGGGGAAAGGATGAACCACACCCCATCGACATGTCAACAAATGCCTTTATGCATCTCTCACTGGGGTACCCGCTGTAGAAGGTGAACCACTCATCCTGCTCATATGTCATAGGAGAAGGTGAACTACTTATTCATCTTATGCATATGTCATCAATAGTAGGGGAAGGTGAACCACTCACCCTGTATTCAACGCACCATAGGGAAAGGTGAACCACTCACCCTAAGGTTGCTAATAGCTCAATAAGTACCCCAAGCCCCTAGGAGATTCCAGAGCTCAGTGTCGAACTCATGCGCTGCTCTCATCATACTCATATCATCGTACTTGTATTAGGTAATCATCATGAATCAATAGCAGCTGTCTCCTATTCATACCAAACATCAAATAGAATATCATGTTAGAGCATAAATGATCATATAAATCACAAAAGGATACCATAATCATCTTCCCTCACAAGGAGGCGTCAAACACAAGCCAAGGATTGTCTCGTACAACTGCACTGTCTCAATATATGAAAGTATCTTAGTCCCAACTATATATATGGGATTCTTTGCCTTTCTATGTCATCGCAATGTATCCATGTCATATTCAATACTCTCTCAAACATCTCTTCAAATGCTTCTTCATCCTGTTTCATCGCTAGCCTAGCTAGCCATGCTAGCAACATCGTACTCAACCTCGGTTGTGCTACGAACCTCTCATCATTGTAGATCTCATACTAAGGCAACACTCATATGTGCTCATCTCATCAATAATGATCCCAAACAACATATACATACAATCATATATCATAGGAAGAATATCTCAGACCCAGAATGGATCATCTCATGCAAACATCTCGAAGGATTCTTGGTGGCAACTCAATGTGTATGGAGCGGATTTATCATGAATTGCTATAATAAAATGTCGGTTGCCAATTTAATCGGAGTGTCCAAGGATTTGCATTTCCTCTTCCCAATTTCAGAAATCGATTCATCGTGATTTCTTATTTCGAGCTTCAGAAGCCACCTGCCTCTTACTTAGATCATCAAAGGCTCATCACCTGTCAAGAGTAGACCATCAGTGTATAAAACTAAAACCAAAGTCATACCTTGGAGCTTACAAACCATGGACAATGGGTGGGCACTTCATAATGGCATGCCCTTCTATAGTGGGATTTAACATGTGCTAACGTCTCCAAGCTTTAAAGGGGGTTAACCAAATACCCTATTAGGTGGTTTATACCTTTAAAGGGGATAGTATGTCCAAGGTACATCCTTTAAAGGGTGGTGGCATGTGATAAAGTGATGAATGGAGTAGGGAATGAAAGAGGCAATCTTGGGCTACATGTCGAGGTACAAGGGTAGCTAGTAGAGGGAATTCCACACTTGGGTATATAATGTAGAGGGAGCAATCATGGTGCATGAGATACCCTGAACTTGATTTTTCCACCCTTCTTTTTATGCCTTTGTCTTTTATGATTTTTCTTTCACTAATGGCTTGGGGCTCAAAAGATAAGAGCATGATTGTAAGGTATAATAATGGATACCCCTTTTAAGGTAGGGTGGTTCATTGCCCACCAGGGGTTGGGACAATCATGGGTTCCAGAATGATCAAGGAAGCTCATCTAGGGTCTACAGGAACCAGGGTTATGGACATGAGTATGGGGTAGAGCTCATGCATTTGGCTTTTTTCCACGTGCTAAATGTGTTTGTCCCAACCATCTTTTGCATTTTGAATGTGCCTAGTTATGCTTTTACTTTTATTTTAAGCTGTATCGACATCCAGGCATTGTTTCAAGCGTGACCCAAGGTGTGGGCAAGGGGAAGGGATGCCAACCCTATGTGGATCCAGTGGGGAAATGTGGACCCAGGTGGGAAGAATAATGAATGGGGTTATAATGAATGGAAGGGGAGTAATATATGTGGATGAGGGAGTGGGACCACGCAACCAAAATCGGGAAGGTCAGTAAAGGAGATCTCACAGGACTAAGATCCAAGGGTAACATCCAAAAGAGTTCCAGGGGACAAAAACATAGACCTACCCACTCTTTTTGCTGAATCCACCTTTTAATCAATGCCAGAAGTGTCCATGATAAGCAAACTACAATACTCAATTACCAAATGACAAGGCATACCTTTAGGTTTGGGAGGCCCACCTTTAAACATACGATCATGACATATGGGCGAGGGACCACATGGCTGGCTTAGGTGGCGGAGAAATTGCACAACAAGCTAATTGGTGGCTGCAAAGGGCTACTAATTGAGGTCCATCTTGGAGAAAAAGTTTCTCCTAGGGATATCACCCAAAAAATGGTGGGTAACAAACCCCTTTTTAGTGGCCCATCTTTTGGTCAAAGGACCCATGCGAGCCTCCTTTGAGAGATCAACTCTTTTGAAATGGGCATTCCCTTTGCCCCTCACCAAAAACATGGAGTGCTCATGCTATGTAGACCTAAACTTAGAGCACCACCTTAGCTACCACATGGTCAAAAGTTGACACCTTGTTGGATAGTTAGACATTGACAATTATTATTACATACAATGTTAGCTAGAGTGCCTACCACATATTTGTGAGTCATAATGCCATGTTATCACTTTTGCCACATCATTTCCATGTGTCAATACCATATCACCCCTACCACTTTAGCAATCTAATTAGCATATCATATGGCACATTCTTAGCTTGCCACAAATCTTTGGGGTTGCTTTGAAAGTGTCAACAGTGAACACCATGCCTAGTTATGCTTCATGGATGGCCCTTGGTTGTTCTATGATTGATAAACATTGTGGAGTTGACTTGATTATTGAATGCTAGACCTTGTATGGATGTTCATGTGGCATTCTTCCTTGGAGTTTTGGAGACCTATGGAGCTTGATGACTTCTTCATGTAGTTGACATATGGAGTTTGGTTGCTTTCTTGTATGATGCCTTACTTTGGAGGAGTGTTGGGCATCATGGTTACTAGCATGGAGGCTTGTCTTGACTTGAGGATACTTGGGTTGAGGGGGTAGTCATGTAGGTGTGGTGGTCCCAGGTATATCTTGTGTTCTATGGTTGATGTGTTTATCTTTTGATTTATTTTACGCTGTGCATGCTAAGTTAGAAAACTCGATGTATTTGCAGTTTAAGTTTCCAGAGCAACTGTTGCTTATATTTCTGGATTTTACACTTAGAAAATTGTAAATTGGTAACTGGATTTTAAGGAAATCTAATGTAGTAATAGAGCTCAATTTTTGATTGAAGGCCAAGCACAAATTTTATCTTTAGGAGTAGATTCTGTGATTAAGAGGTGAGCAGGTTTGTAAGATCGATTTTGCTGTCAGGGGTTCTGGGCAATGCGCATTTGTTTTGACAGTGCGATTTGTGTTCAATAGTTCGATTTATCAGTGTGGCATATCGGGGTCTCAGGTTTGAAGACAGATTCGACGACATTGCTTCCAACTTCTGTTCGTGGTGTGAACGAATAGCAATGGTGTTGGAGGAACAAGGGGTTTGTGATTTTGTTGATAATGTCCTAGTTGCACCCACTGACCCTCAACAATTGACTCAACATAATAAGATGGATTCCAGGGCAAGAAGGGTCATCCTGGAATGAGTTAAAAACCACATTATCCCTCACCTGAATGGGAAGAAGGAGGCCGAAGACACGTGGACAACCATCATTAAATCTACTTAGGCTCAAGTGAGGCCAAAAAGTTGGTGCTAAAGAAAAAACTTAGGAGTATTAAAATGTCCAAGTCAAATTCAGTAGTGTCTTATCTCACCAAGTTTTACAAAGTAAAGGAAGAATTCGCTGGTGCGGGTGAGATAGTTCTAGATAGGGATCTGGTAAATTTTTCCTTATTGGGTTTCACCAAATCGTGGCAAGCCTTCACGGATGGGATATGTGCTCGAGAAAACTTTCTAGATTGCGAGTGTTTATAGGGTGATTGCGTCCAAGAGGAGATTCACAGACAAGCTCAATATGGATCTCGTGTTCAAAACGAGGAAGATGAAGAAAATTTTGCTCTAGCCAACAATGTGACCAAGTCTAAGGGTAAAAAGAGCAGTGATGGTGGTGAGCCGAGTTCTAAGAGTGAGAAGAAGAAAACAAATCTTAGCAAGATCACTTGTTTTCATGCCCCACCAATTTGAGCATTATGTCACTAAATGCCCTAACAGGAAGAAAGGGTCCAAGAAGGACCAAGTAGTAACCTTTGCAGAGATTAATGAGTTCTCTTCTCGAAATCTCATTTCGAGGAGTTTTCACTCATTGCTTCTATGGCAAGTTTAGTGGCTACTAGTTTATTGCGTTGAGAGGTGCTCTCCAACCCAATATGGAAGAGATGTTGTAATTCCTTTTCATGTCCTATAAACATTTTAACTCGGTCAAATTACATAAAAATTAAATTTAAAATAAAATAAAAAACTTGAAAATGTTTTTAATCTATCAAAATAAAATAAAAATAATAATAAAAAAGCTAAAATAAAAATAACTTAATGTTATTCACCCATGGTATGAGAACCTAGGTTGCATAAAACTCCTTGGAACTTGGCGTTTCGGGTGGTACCCTTACTTGAAACTCCGAAACTTTGCTGAAACTCGACTGAAACTCGACCATCGTGTAATCATCTATGAGAGTTAATGAAGACTTGGTTTTCCTACTAAATTGTCATCTATGGGTCTTATTCCCATTTTTCTTGCAAGATAATGTGTTATTCACTTATTTATAATTGTATTTTTTATATATACATACATATATGACATTTTGGTCGTTGTTTCCATTTTTGGGAGTTGACGTTTCTAAACATACCTGTTTCAAAAACTTCAAAATGTTTGGCGCTTCGTGCAACTTAGATGAGAACCCATGGTATTGATCCATGGTATTCATGTGGAATATAGCCTATTTAAAGGGGGAAATTAAACTACTCTAGATCCATCTTAACTTCGGATCTACCAAGTGTTGAGAGGGATCAAATCTCTTGAGATGCTAACCTCTTTTAAAGTGAAATGAGATTTGACCCCTCTCGGTGCTTGGTAGATCTAGAGTTAAGATGAATCTAGGCTGGTGGTATGTGGACAACGATGCGTCTTGTCATATGATGGGAAACAAGAAGTATTTCAGCCAACTGTCAGAAAAAGACATGCAACTCAACATCGATATGGGAGACGATGCGAAGTATCGAGTTGAGGGTACTGGTACAATTCGTTTTGAGAGAGAGTCTAGAAACCCTCTATTCTCAAAGATGTTCTTTACGTATCGGGGCTTAAGAAGAAGCTCGTTTCAGTTTCAAGTTTGAAGGGTAAGGGGAACCAGTTGACCTTCAGACAGGGTAGGGTTTTTTATAAAACCCTCAGTCTCTAAGGTGCTAAAGTAGATTGGGGTTAGGTACAAGAGCTTGTACAGACACAATTTGAGATGGCCACACCATTGACTAGCAAAGGAGGTCGTGACTCAAGCAACAAGCTTGGAGAGTTGTGGCATAGGCGCATGGGGCATCTACACCATGTAGCGCTGGAGATTCTTAAGAAGATAGCAATAGTGCTGCCACAGTGCAGCATGGATCAACATGAGGTGTGCAAGTGTTGCACACTCAGAAAGTATGCCAAGTCATCTTTTCCTAGCAGAGACAACAGGGCCAAGGGTATCTTCGACCTTGTACATTGAGATGTATGTGGACCTTTCTCCACAATATCCCCTCAGTGGGTACAAGTATTATGTCCCATTTATAGATGATCGCTCAAGGAAGACTTGTATATTTTTCATGAAGAAGGAGGATGAAGTCTCTCGAAGCTTTTGGAGTTTAAGGCCTTGGTTGAGAATTAGACTAGCAGAAAAATCAAGGCGTTGAGGTCTAATAACAGTGAGGAGTACACCTCGAATGATTTTAAGGAGTTGCGTGCCAAGGAGGGCACTAGGAGGGAGTTGAACACACCATATAACCCATAGCAAAATGGGGTGGTAGAATGCAATTATAGTGGCATTGTTGGAGTGGCCAAAGCCATGTTGCATGACTAGGGTCTGCCCAAGTTTCTTTGGGCTGAGGCATGCAATACGACATTTTTCTTATAGAATTGGAACCCACACAGAGTGTTTGGTCGAGTTACACCAGAGGTGGTGTTTACACTGAAGAAACTAGACGTGTCTCATTTCTGCATATTCGGTAGCCTTGTATATTGCCATGTACCAGAGGAGAAAAGGAAGAAGCTAGAACCCATAACAAAGAAGGGAAACTTCGTGGGTTACAACGAGACATCCAAGGCCTACATGGCGTACATTCCAGCACATAGAAAAATAGTCATCAGGATAGATGTGATGTTTGAGGAGGATAGGGACTTCGAAAAGTCCCTAAAGCGTCGACAAGTTATTGTATAGGAGGAGCAGCAACAAGCTCAGTCAACACCTCAAACTACAACGGTGCATGGGAAGGATGAGGGCGAGAGGGGGCATGTAAATGTAGGAGCGAGTGGAGCCCTCTAAGGCAATGACTCCCACCATTGGGAGAAGGAGAGCGAGATGGGAAAATCTGTTGATCCAGGAGGTGCATGAGCAAGATGGTGCTCCTAGCACATCAATTTGACATAGCATACAACCATAAAGATATAAAGGATATATGGCACTTATGGCACAGTTATTGGATGCTGAGCCTTCCAGCTATCTAGAGGTAGTCACTCAGTTGGTGTGGAGAGATGCCATGGTGGAGGAGTATGCCTCCATCATGAAGAATGATGTCAAGGAAGTGGTGCCGAGGCTAGAGGGAAATTCTGTGGTAGGCTCTTGTTGGTTCTAGAAGATTAAGCATCAGGTTGATGGGAGCGTTGAGAAGTATGAGGCAAGATTCATGGCTAAGCAATTCCCGTAGGTAGAGGGGATTGACTATGACAAGACCTTTGCTCCAGTTGCTAGATATTCGTCTATTAGAGTGATTGCAACTATAACATTGCATATGGGGTGGAAGATCCACAAGATGCACGTGAAGACAACCTTCCTCAATGGGGTTGTTGAGGAGGAGATTTATATTGAGTAGCTGGAGGGATTTGAGACATGCAACAGAGAGATGCACATATGCAAACTCAAGAGAGCCTTGTATTGGCTCATGGTATGCTCGGATAGACAGTTACCTCTAGGGGTTGGGCTTCACCAAGAGTGAACTAGATTCCAAACTCTAATACATTGTTGTTGGAGTTGAGCTGCTTATTTTGGTGTTATATGTGGACAACCTGATTTTGACAGGTGTAGACAAGCTCATCTAGGAGTGCAAGAAAGATCTTGTAGGCGAGTTTGAGATGAAGGATATGGGTTGATGCACTATTTCCTTGGGTTGGAGGCATGGCAGGGTGATGGTGAGATCTTCTTAGGGCAGGGCAAGTATGCTCTGAAGATTCTAAGGAGGTTTCACATGCAAGATTGCAATCTCGTGATCATGCCTCTAGTCACAAACTGGAGGAAGGTAGATGCATCCAGATCAGAGTGAGTAGGTGCTTCACTTTACTAGCGGTTGATTGGGTCGCTGATGTATTTGGTGAACACATGGCCAAACATGTTTTGAAGTTAACTCATTGAGCCAGTTTATGTTTGAGCCTACTAGAGCACATTGGGTTGTTGCTAAGCACCTGTTGAGATATCTCAGGGGTACATTAGAGTACGAATTGTGGTATAGATAGGTTGATGAGTTGTGGCTTGAGGGATTTGCGGATGTAGATTAGGTAGGGAGCTCCATAGATAGGAAGAGCACACTGGGATGTGTATTCAATGTTGGATCAATAACTATTTCTTGGTTCAGCAAAAGGCAAAGATCAGTTACATTGAGCTCAGCCGAGGTCAAGTACATGGCTGCGAGTTTGGTATGGTGCAAGGCTATTTGGTTGAGTAAGCTTCTCGTGGGTTTATTCATGACAGAGATGGATCTTACTGTGATACACTGTGACAAACAGGACTGCATCAAGCTCTCTAAGAATCCAATGTATCATGATCACTCTAAGCATATCGACATACGTTATCACCACATAAGGGACATTGTTTAGAGAGGTATGATTACACTCGAGTACATACCAACAGAGGAGCAAACAACAGACATTTTGATCAAGGTTATCCAATGATCAAATTTGTATGCCTCAAAGAGAAGCTGGGTGTAGAGCAAAACACCTTTTTCTCTAAGAGGGAGTGTAGATTGGAGTAGAGAAGAAGGGTTTTGCTTGCCTAGGTGCTAAGGCCAACAGAAGAACCTATGAGACAACCACTTAAGTAGATTATTAATTAACTATTTCCTAAAGTTAAACTTATGGAAAATAAAAATTCATAAGTTAACTTATGCTTTAATCTTGACCATTGATCATGATTTAATCTCAACCGTTGAGAGGGATATTAGGGTTAAGATTGAAATTATAAGAGGAGATAGAGCATTAGTGACAAGTTAGTTGAGCATAAGCAAGTGTGAGAGATCAATGAAGGAATAATCGAGGGTTTTAGCAGGTCCTAGGACTTAGCATCCGAGTAGAAGAAGTTAAGTGAGGGCTAAGCTTTTACAACCCAACGTAGTATTCTATTTGCACATGTGCATAAGAGAGCACGAGTGCACTCACTTGTGTGGGCCGAAATGTTGATCTGCGCAGGGGTTTCACATATGCAATGCGTAGGAAGGGGAATTGGTTTAGTTGGAGGGTGATAGAGTATTTTCTTGTGACAAAAAAGTAAGTTTCTCCCTTGTTGTAATTCTCAGAAGAAAATTCTTTGCTGAAGAAAATAATAAAACACACAACATTGCAGGTTTTCCTCGGAGATGGGTTTCTTGCGTATATATTGTGTTCTATGGTTGATGTGTTTGTCTTCTGTTTGATTTTCTGCTACACATGCTAAGTTATAAAACTCAGTGTAGTTGCAGTGTAAGTTTCCAGTGCAACATTTGTTTGTATTTCTGGTTTTTACACTCACAAAATTGTGAATCAGTTACTAGGTTCTAAGGAAGTCTAACACTATTGAAGTCCATTAGATCAACTTCTCTCAATTGTGTCTTTTATTAGGACTAGACGTCCTCTTGAAACCGCCTTTTATCCATAAGGAAATCCTAATTTCGACTGTTTTAGATAACAAAAGCCAATCATGAAATGAATATGCATTTGGTTTTAGTGTGAATCATAGGTACTTCATATCTACCTCAACATTTTTTTGGGGAAGTAGAATTGAGGAATCCAAATGATGTTGTAAATCCTCACCTGGGAAATTAATATAAAAGAAGCAAGATTTGACCATATATATCTCCTTTCTTGTGGTTGAACAATACAAATCCAGAATTCGCTTTAAGAAAATAAATCGCTGAGGATCACCTACGCCAAACAAGAGAACATTGTCAATCAACAAAAGTTGAGAAATAACTTTAGAAGAGGGTAGGGTGCATTTCTATAATGAAAATAGGGTAGGGTGCATTTCATCCTCTGAAACCTCTTTTAACAATTGATCTTTCATTTCATCTAAAGAAATTCTATGAAAGAGCTTTAAAATATTCAAGATATCTTCGATGTGACAATCAACAAGATCTTTGAATAAACTGTTGAAGAAAACCTTGCATGTTATTGCATTTTCTTTGAAAGACAAGACTGAGACACCATCCTTGGACTTAATTTCCTAGATTGTATGCAAAGTTTTTCTAAAACTTTGTATTATTGTCTCCTTCAACAATCCATATAGCTTTGCTCTTAAACACCAAGATGCTTCTTCTTTGGCTAGTAAGTTGCTCCTTTGGGCCAAGAGGGGATTTAGAGAAAGATTCATCGCCTTCCAATATCGAAACTGTGCAATTTTCCAGTAATGAGACATTGATCTTTGTTCTATGTACAGTAGGAGAGCCTCAAATTTGTTCTTATATGCCTTAGCCGAAGGGACCTCCTTTACTCTTTTTAAATTATCAACAAATTGTTTCATAGTAGTCTACTGAGGAATCCTTGATATGAATGTAGGAGGAGGAGACCAAGCTTTGATACTCCTCTTCCAACAACTACACAGGGTTGAATTTCAACAGAGAAGGGGGTTTCTAGTCCTTTTTAATTTTGAAGAGAATTGGAAGATGATTCGAGATACCTCCCACTTCCACCCATGACATAGATTGGGGACCATTGTGTTGAGAATTTGATAGGGCGTAGTTTAATTCAATTCTCTTTCATCATGTCAATTATCAAAACACAAAATACACAAGATTTTGGCTCTTCAAGCTAGGGCCAAAACCTCTCCCTCTTGGAGAGGAAAAGCCACAAGTAATTCTTCTTATAGGTTTTCAGTTGACAAGTTACCATGACCATGACATAAACCCTTGAGCTATGTATGCCTCCAAGACCTTGTCACTGCTCCCTTTTGGCTCCTAGTGTAGCTTCTTTTCTTTTGCACTGGTTTGCACCAGCCTTAGAAAGCTTGGTCCCTAACCCTTAAATGATGTTAATCTTTTCGTTCTTTCTTGACTGCCTATCTTCCGACCTTCTTACTGCACTCTTGAAACCCTTGACCTATCCAAGATATGCGTGGTATAGTGCAGACCCCATACCTGAACTGTGATGATCTTGAAACCATGTAGACTTGCCTACTCTTCGCACCTTTTCCTCTTGCTGTGATAGTCCTCGGCCTTCCGGAGCTATATGCGAGGTGTGGTAGCCCGAACTGAACTTGTAGATGTCCTTTTCATGCTGTGAGCACCTTCGGCCATCCTGAGATATGCGAGGAGGGAGCAGACCCTTAACTAGAGATAGTATACCTCTTTTCTTGACTCAATCACAGTTCTTCTTCTCACTAATGATCCTTCTCTTTTCGCACTTCCTTTCACAATGAATTGCAAACCTAAATCCGAGATTTTTCTTTGTTACAAATGAGGCCGTAGTCCGTTTATATATAGGGACAGTCTCCCATCTTTAGGCCGACATGTCCATCTGTAGGTAGGCCGATTTGATCAAGTGTGGATCTTCAACACATTTTAAGCCGACTTCTAGGAGCCTTGTCACAAGATCTTGTAGTATACTTTTACATCAACATTTTGTACCATGACTTCATATACATGACCCTATTTTATACATTTATGACAAGATAACAAATCCCCAAAAGACATCAAGAAGAAGTCTTTGACCTATAATAAGACTTCTTGCTCATGAAACCCATGAAGCAAGTATATACTATATATATTATTATCTTGTCTTCTTCATTACATAAATTCATAATTACATAGTCATTATGAAGACCGATCCTAGTTACACTTTCCAACACATTGAATAGATCTTGGGAAAGGAAGCGATCAAGCCTTCTGGCTATATTTTTATTGCCCCTGATGTTGAAATTTGGTTACCGGAGGACAGGTGGTTCCCTAAGGCTTTGATCTTTGGCCCAGGGAAAAGTGTCCAAAAGAATTTAATTTTTCTCCTAAAATGACTTTATAAAGTTATAAAGTCAAATCTAATTTAAAAGTGACTTTAAGTGATAAAGTTACTAAGTCTAATTTTAAAGTGACTTTAATAAAGTCAATGTGAAATTAGAAAGTGAAAAGTGACTTTGGAAATAAATGACTAAGAGGGTCTTTATTAAAGTGGGGTGAATTAAAAAAGTAGAAAGTGAGATTTAAATGAGCATTTAATCTCAGCCCTAGATCTAAAGCTATCTCAACCATTGCATTTAAGGATTCCCCAAAAGTTACTTAGGGTTCGGTTAAAGGAGGGAAAGAAGAGAAAAGATCATTCAGTCTTTCATGAGCAGATTGAGAGAAGGAGAAGAAGAGAGCAAAGGAGATTTATGAGCAGTGAGGAGAGGGAGAACAAAACCTTGGCACACATACCGAGGCAACACTTCAGCAAATCCATACAATAGAGTTGGTAGACAGTTCAAGGCAGTTTGGGCACGTTTTTAAAGGCAGTTTTCATACAGCAACTTTGGGTACGCATTCCTAGGCAGCCGTACAGTTTTTGGCACAGATTTCGAGGGAGGGAAGTTGTTGTTTTTGTGGCACAAATTTCGAGGCAGGTTGTACAGCTTGTTGCTGTTTTTCTGCACAGAAACTGAGGCAAATTTTGTACAACATTTATTTCTGTTCCTCTGCACGCTTTTCAAGGAGGCCATACATCAACATTTATTGCTGTTCTGCATGCAAAATGAGGAGGTTGTACATCAGCATTTATTGTTGTTTTTGGGCACGAAAAATGAGGAAAACCGTACAACATTTATTGCTGTTTTTGTTTTGCTGTTTGCACATTTTTCGAGGCGATGGTTAAGCACAGAAAATGAGATAAGTTGTATTTGTTACTTGCTGAAATTTTCTGAGTATTTCTCTCTCATTGTAAAAGCTAAATTATCATAAATAAAGAAGAGCTTTGGAACTGGTTTTCCCCAAGAGTTGTAGGGTTTTTTCCAGGGTCATCTTGACAAAAAAATCAGCGTGTCAAATTTCTGTGTGTGGTTGATTTATTTTTCTGAGTTTTTATTTCTGAATTTCAGCACACTGAAATTTCCAGAATTTGTGTTTTCAGAAAATAATTATTTTTCCAGCTTGTTGAATGTATGGCTATGGGAATGGACATTTAACTTAATGGGAGAAATAAGGAGAAACTGAAAATCGGGGTTGGAACTTGGGTCTTAAAATTTCTACACCTGATGACCATTTCTCCATGTGGGAAGCAACTATGGGGAGCTAAATCTACCAAATGGAGATCCTTTATTGAATGGTTGAAAAATCTCTCAAGCGGATCCCTTTGGAGATGAACTCCCCACACTTCTTTGAGGGATAGGGTAAAGTGTATATCTCCTCCCACCACGACATTGGGAATAAAGAGAATTCCCGATAATAAAATATTCTCCCAATGTAGTTTTGTTTCATTGTATGATCCAGTGTTGCACAAAATGTCCGACCCCCCAAAGGATCCAAAGTTCCAAACCAGGAATCATGTCTCGTACGGATCTATGGGGGGTCTGTTGTCGGATCCGCTGTTCGGAAATCTAGAATCGCGGATTGGGCTAGCGAAGACGATTCCTGGAAATTTGGAACTGTGCCGGCCCGATCCGCAGTTCCGTATTTCCGAACCGCGGATACAATGATGGATCGGGCACAGATCCGTATGGATCCCAACTGGATCCAAAGGGAGATGGGCAGTTCCATAGGGTTCTCCACAGGGTTCTATATATATATATATTTAATTTTTTAATTTTTAATTTTAATTTATTTTTTAAATTTATTTTTTTATTTTTTTCTTTGACTTAAGTTGGGTTGGGGCTTCTTGGACACTCCAAAGGTGCTCCCTTGATGCTCTTTAGATGCTTCCTAGATGCTCCCTCATGGTAATGTTAAATTCTTAAAGTAAAAGTGACATTCTCCTTTATCTTTCATTTTCATCCTTTTACTTCAATTTTTAACATTACTATGAAATGACTTAGGATGTTTGAGACTGGTTCCAACCTCATCGGACCTCATATAGAGAAAATAGAATTTCATTTCCTATTCAAAATTCAACAGACTTGACAATTTCAGGAATTTAGGATCAATGGGATTGTGGCATTTCATTAGATTATATCATGTATGAGGGTATGTGGTTGGCATTTAATCAAGAGCACCAAGCCCTATATGTACCCTAGTGTTGGTGGTGTTAATTTTTGAACTCCTTTGTCACACTATTAGCAAAATATTACCTTTCAATCAAGTCAAAATCATCGATCAAACATGTTAAGCTTTTTCTACCATATTTTAAGGCTTGGATTAATCATTAGGTAGTTTGATCAAAATTGGGAAATGTTGACTAATATCCTAGACAATCGAGGTAGAGGTAAAGGCTAGACAAGAGGAGAAGAATCTAGATTCTAGATGGTTGATGCTTGAATAATTAATCGTTAATGTACAATGGATGCCATCTATGTCACACGGTTCGGGTTCGAATTCGGGTTCGGCAACGATTAAGTTCGATTCGGGTTCGAATTTTCCGATGAGGTTCGTAATGAGGTTCGACATTAGGTTCGACTATACATATTTTTCAATAAATATAAAAATATATGGCATAAATTAATTAAAAATCAAAATAAATTAATAAATTATAAACGTTTATTTAAACTAATGTGAGAAACAAATCAACACAATTACTTACAAAGTGTTCCACTAAAATGAATTAATTTAACATATAAAGTTTATTTATAATCTAATGCTAATTTGATATTAGATTTTTTTAATTTACTTTTGTTAATGAGTATCAATAAATCAGTTTTCAATGTGACAGTTGATTTATTTCCTGCCACACCCATATCTGTTTGACTCAGCCAAAAAAACATTAAGCTAACCACTGAAGTAGAAACCTTGAATATGCAATTGGATGACTTGGAAGCTGAGCTTAATGAATCCAAGGGAAGGATTGTGGAATAATATCTCTATGTTAATGAGAAATTATTTAACTAAAATGGAAAAATTTCTCCATTTGCTCTTACAATGCAAATGTACCTATAATGTTTGTTGTGAAATTGCTGCCATCCATGCTCTAAATGCCTTTAAAGAAGATAATCTTGGGGAGCAAAAAAACAATAGCAGGGATATATGCCTTCAAGATTAAAATTTATGAACAATTTAAGTTACAAGTGAATAAGTCAACTGTGTTTTTCTCTCAGCGATTGTGAGAAAGAAGTGCTATTCTTCCCACACATATCAATTTCCTCAAATAATATATTATGCTCTTAATGAGTATATCGTTATATTGGTTTCGGGAAAGTTTCTTTGGTATTTGTATTTCACAAAATATTAAAAAAAAAAAAAAGTTGCGTAACAAGTTAATAATCAGCTAGACGAGAGGTATGCCGGTGCCCCCTTTCTCTGAACGATAGCTATTATCAATCTAGGCAGGAATACAATCTGAAGTAATAACTGTAGTTGATTTCGGGAAGAATATTTTGAATGACTGGTAATTGAGAACGACAGAGGGTACATAAAGATTCGTGGAACGCCATTTGCGGTGAACGAAGCACCATTCCACTCACGTAACACCGTGAGCGACAACATAATATGAATGGATAGGCAAGCCGCAAGACGTTTTGACAAGTAAACTGTAAGACTCGATTAATTTGACTCGATTCATAGTAAATTTGTCTCATTATATTTAATAGGTAACAAAATTTAAATTACACGGGAAATACACTCAGAAACTATGTAAGTTAGAAACTAACCTGTAGGCTGTGTAACGTAACAAACACTGCGGCAAGTTTGCAAATGGCCGGAATTTGGAAATGTGCAGAATTGCAGATGACTCCAGTCTCCGACGGGCCACGCCAACCCAAACGCATTACGCAGCAGCAGCCACACTCAAATGCAAAATTGCAAACTCTGCCGGCAACAGCAAGAGCATACTCGATGGCGGCAAGTTGCAACAGAAAACTCGATTTCAGTTGTGAAAAACAATGATAGCACAATTTCTTAAATAATGGAAAGGGGGAAAAAAAACTTGGCAGGAATAGCCCATCGTTTTCATCACAGCGATCAAAACCGCTATAAAAAACCACCAACAAAACCCGCCAACGAAAAAACTCTTAAAATTTAGTAAAATCGAATTTTTTTGACAAATTTCATAAAATCCGCCTTTAGGTTCGATGAGGTTCGGCTTAAGGTTCGAAATAATGTTCGATTTGAGGTTCGATTTGAGGTTTGGCATTAGGTTCGGCATTAGGTTCGCCGAACCTCATCGAACTTGAAAAATTTTATCAGGTTCGCCGAATTTCGAACCTGAAGCTTTAGGTTCGCCGAACCCTGTGACATAGGATGCCATATCTATCTTGATTTATGTACAAATATGCATGTTTCGATATCTTCTACACCTAATTTGGTGTTTTTGATGTTTTTTTTTTAATATAAATGCACACACACACACACACACACACATATATATATAGTAGAAATTCCCTGATTCCAAAAAACGTCCCTGCTTCGTGCAACGTTGGTATGACCCATATTTGTTGATTAAACGAAATGAGGAGTTGATACTTCAATCTTCCAATTCCACCGATCTTCTAGATGTAAGGAAGGTAACAAAAATTGAATCAAAGATGGACTCTAGGTTGATAGTAAACCACTAGATAAGCCATCCGAATCCACTGAGGTGAAAGACCAGTTCATTAACCGAGGAGAAAGATAGTCTCAGGCTTTCAAGCTAGAACACTTTCTCCTGAATGAAAATTACATTTGGCGAGCAGGATCTCACTAGATGTTTGAGGGACAAGATCTTTATTAGCTCCCAAGCCCTCTCACATTGAAAGAGAGACATGTCATTGATGACCCTATTCACGGGCTTTCCCTGCTCTAAGGGCTTGGGTGATTGTAGATTGCCTTCCACTCCTAATCTTTTTTTATACTTGAATTTTAGCTAGGGACAAGTTAGATTACCTGAGAACTGTGAGCTTTATTTAGGATAATTTCCCTTCTACAGCTTTGTCATAAAAAACCATATGTCAGAACAAAGGAGATGCAGCGACTCTGGGGGAGAAATTTAGTGGTTTCTATCTACCAAGGAAATTGAAGGAACTTGAGAGGGAGAAGGGGCCTTCACTTGGGAAGGAAGCTTAAGAGATACTAGGGAAGCGACCAACTTTGGTGCCGAAGAGGTATGAAGTGTAGAATCTGATTGATGTTCAGAAGAGTGGGGAGGTGAGCTTTTGGGAGAAAATCCAAACTAGAACTTGAGGGGGAGGGGTATGAAGCATTAGGCAAGGAAAGGAATGAATCCATAGGAGGATAAGAGGTGCCAAAATTCGAAAATGGATTGACTGAAACAGAGGGAAAAGGACACTTATCCACAAAATCTTCTGATGAACCTTCTGCAGTGTTTGTGTGTCTCCCTGCTTCCGCCTTTGTCGGAGACAACTTGTTTACTAGGGACCCCAAATTCCTAGCGGAAGAATCCCCAACATTCTTGGTGAGAAACCCCTCCTTTGAATTAACTGATTTAGATTTCCATATTTTTTCGAAGGGAGCATAATGGGTTTGAAACACCTTGCATGGAGCCTGAGTGTGATCAACTACACGAAAACCAAAACCCATGAAAGGGATGCTCGGGTAATCTATTTTTTTGGATCTAAGAGCAATCTTCACATACTATTTCAATTTGATCCAATAGGCCCTTCAATATATCAATTTTGACTTGAATCCACAACCATTTGCGGCCTAGCTTGAATTTCCACCCTTTTTCTACTCTTTTGCACCCTCTAGTTTTATTACCAATACTGTATGCATTAAAAACACCCTCGGACCAAAATTGAATCAGGAGGTTTGGCATGATGATCAATATTTGCATGGAGGAGAGAGACTCCTGTGAGGGACAAAATTAATATCTCATCTTTTCAGACAAATACATGATGGACTCCAGAGTCCAGCTCCAACTTGATTTCAGAATAGTAGCCATATCCTCTGCGGATCTAAACTTGAAACATATCCAGTCTTGCATGAGAAAATAGAAGATAGGACTATAATCCACCACATGAGCCCAATTTAGGGTTAACCAATTTCATAAAGATTTGGGGCGTGGAGACTTCCATTGGAACCTACCAGCCATTTCTTTTTCCATCATTTCGGGAATGGCCGAGAGGTGGACATCCTTGCCCACCACCATCTTTACGTTCTCCGATCTTAGCTTGACACAGTTTTTTTGAAATACCACCAGAATCTATCACAAACGCCTCTTTATTAGCATGACGTGCGCTGAGAAAATCTTCATCAGTGGGAAATATTGCCACTGTAGGGTTCATATCTGCCATCTAATTTACCAGATCTAGTTCCATTAAGACCAAGACCTGTTTGAGCACCTTAAATAGCCCATCAAATGACAAGCCTACAGCATAAAATGAAATCCTTGTGGAAGTTACTGATAACTGCTGACTGCAGACTGCAGAAACCATATATATATATATATATATTAATTTTAGTCAATCAATTCTTCAAACTTATTTTTCTTGCTGATTCCGGTCTGGTTTTGGGCTGAGCCTTTGCTGGTTCTGGTTCTGGTTTCGGTCCCGATAACACTGTTGGGTGCTAATTCAAATTTTTCCATCTACACCTTTTACCTATTGATCCATAAGAACTAGTGTCATACTAATAGGATCCATAAGACTAGTGTCATACTAATAAGTATGGCAATTGTCAACACCCATACCTGTACCTTTAGGGAAGCAGAGTTCAATTAACCAGTCAGCCCTGTGCTGAGGTTATGTATTCATCAAACTAAGCATAGCAAACACATGGAGATGGTTTTGGATTTTTTTCTTCCGCCCTGTGCTGAGGTTATGTATTCATCAAACTAAGCATAGCAAACACATGGAGACGGTTTTGGATTTTTTTCTTCAAGCACATGCATGAGTTTATTACTTCAACAAGATACCTGCTGCATAAAAGGTACAAGTCATTTAGTGGGGGACAAGTTAGGTGCATTCATGAATTTCTTATCAACACTTCAGAGCACAGCAAATTAGTAGAGATATTTCAGGGTTAGGAACACCCCTTTAAGAAGATCACAGTAGATTCAAATGTGACCCAACTGCTGCCCTGTTTCGAAGGTACTTGGTTGGTCAATAAAATTGGAAAAACACTCCAAATTAAGGACTTAGTTGTGGAGTAAAGCAGGCTTCTAAATCCCTCCAAAAATCAGCCTTTTCTTCAGGGACATTTATCACAGAAAAAACAGTACTATCTTGGAGGGGATAAGGCCATAAAACAAGGTATTTTTTTTCATAAATGCCGAGAATAAACATGCTAAAACTACTTGTCACAAGTTTAGTTTTAGCATGTCTTATTTTTAGCATGAATGACAAATTTATCTTGTTTTGTGACCTTATTGTCTCTTTAAAGATAGCATTGCAGAAATATTTGTCAATATACATTGATAATTGAATCTACAAATTGCATGCAGATAACATGATGAAGATCCCTCCCAAGGCTAGATCATGTAGGAATTTATAGGGTAAGCTCCTTAGATCAAACACCAAAGGTGACCGCTCACAAACAGATCACAATTAGTACACCAGTATTTGACGTGGTTAAAACCCTCAAAGAGGGAAACAGTCCACGGCCTGAGCCAACGCAACCACTTCAGGAAATTTATTAATATAAAAAGAAAATTTACATAAGCTTCTCTCATAAACGGTTACTGGACAAATGACCCTTGATGCTCTTTAAATAGAGATCATGAACCAATCGGGTGTTAAGCTACGGATCTAGTGTTGGTAATCCGAGGAGAGAGTGAATCGTCAGATCACTACATATCGTGACCGTCGGATTATAAGTTACAAATGTATATAGTAAAGAAACACACTTTACCGAACTCTACGCTAGACCAAGTTATACTTAACTATTTCCTATGTGTTGGAATATCCTAACATCCCTCCTCAAGAACAACTTGGGATAGGATTGAAGGATTTACAAAGGTGACACAAAAGGAGACTATTTCCTATGTGTCGAAATATCCTAATATCCCTGATCCGGATTTATGCAGGAACACAACAGAATAAACATATAACCATAAATACAAAGATGCAGCGAAAAAATTACTTCATTTCGTTAATATCAAAGAACTGAAATTTGCTTACAGATAGAATGGAAATAAACTAGCTAGGGCACTGGTAGCTATATCTGAGAAGAGATGTGGCGGCTATAGGCCTCTGAACTGAGTTACAATGAGGCTCGAGGGCCTATTTATTATTTAGAAACAATGGGAAACCCTAAACATCCAAAACCCTAACCCTAGGAGATGAAGTGCCAAAACAATGGGCCCCTTTTGGGTAAATTGGTGTTTCAACTTCCCGGGGACATAACTTTGGCATACGATCTCCGTTTGACGCGAATCATACCTCGTTAGAAAGATCTATTCGAGGACTACAAATTTTGAGTGAGCAACATCGGTCCGTGGACCCATGTTGGACCAATGTTGCTCCCGGTTTTCCCAAAAAATGTCGTTTAGGGCCTCAAAATGGCTCCGAAAGTTCAGGACTCGAAAAATTGCTAAAAATAGTAAGTGGTGCCGAAACTGAAAAACTGAAAGAGACAATGGTGGGGCCCCAAATGGAATAGGCGAGTGACCACCAATATCCACCTGGATCAGTCCTCCCCCCTTAGGAAGCAATGGTTCCCATTGCATTAGGTTCCTCCATGAGATGAGAAAACTTCTGCTGCACTTGGTCCCTGGTGAACCACTTTCCTTGGTGCAGGAGTTGGCCAGCTTTGACAACCCGATACAGTTGGATCTTCTGTTGGCGAGCGTTCTTGATTTGCATGTCCGTGATACACTTTGTGGTGGCCTGTTCCTTGCAGTCTGGGATTAACTCTGTTGGTGTGAGTTGTTCTGCAATGTCAGAGGTGTCCAGTAGAGGTGGGAAGTAAGGGCGAAGGCGATCCACATTGAATACTGGGTGCAGACCAAGGAATGGTGGAATATTGAGCTCGAAGGCATTGTTCCCTACAGCCTTGGTGATGGTGTACGACCCGTATCGGAGCGGGCGAAGCTTGCGGTGGGGTCCAGTGAGGCGCTCCTTCTGCAAATGTAGCCACACTTTGTCGCCCACCTGGAAGTTGTGTGGCACTCGATGTTGATCATGGCGTTGCTTGTACTTAGCATTAGCTCTGTCCAATATGTCATGAACCTGTTGGCGGATGTGTTGAATGCGCTCAATGAAGCTATTTGCTTTGTCAACTTTCGACTGGACATGAGCCGAATCGGCCTGAGTAGCCGCAAATGGCATGGCTACGTCAATGGGACATAGTGGCTGGAATCCCAAGCCCACCTAAAAGGGGCTGTGGTCGATTGAGCTGTGGAGAGCCCGATTATAACTGTGTTGTACATAGGGAAGGCTCTTGTCCCATGTGCGTGGATGCTTGGAATTGTACATGTGCATAATGTGTACAATCATTCTGTTGACGACCTTTGTTTGGTCATCTGTTTGGGGATGGAAAGCTGTGGACTTGGTGAGCTTGGTGTCCAGCATTGACCAGAGGTTGGATCAAAATGTGTTGAGGAACTTGCTATCCCGATCTGATATGATAGACTATGGGATCCCAAAGTACACCCACACTTGTTCAAAGAAGAGTTTAGCAGTGGCTTCTGCTGTGATATTCTTCTTGCAGGCTGCCATAATGGCCATCTTTGAGAATCTGTCGACGACCACGAAAACACAGTCATTTCCATGCTTAGTAGAAGGCAGGCCCGACATGTAATCCATGGAGATGGATTCCCAAGGTCGATTAGGGATAGGTAGCGGAGCATATAGGCCTTGCTTCTTGATGGTCGGTTTGGCAATGGCACAAGCAGTGCAGGATCTGATGTGCTTCTCGACATCCTTTCGAAGGTTCGGCCAATAGAAATACTTCTTTAGTACTGCTACTGATTTCTCGACCCCGAAATGCCCAGCGACTCGACTGTAGTGCGCTTCCCATATCATCTTGGCGCGCTCACTTGAAGGAAGACAAAGGTGTCCTAAGACATAAAAGTGCATCTTGGAGGTGAAAATTTGGAACTTGCGTTCCCCCCAAGAGTGCCTTGTATGTGTGGCCGAATTCTGGGTCGCTCTCGTAGAGAAGCGTCAATCAGAAGTCTCGTGCCCACAAGAGTTGAGAACAGTGGTGAGCGCCACGATAGGTGGTCAGTTGAGACAGTCTGCAACATTATTGGTGCTACTCTTCTTGTACTTGATGTTCAAATGAAACTGTTGCAGATATGTGGACCACTTCTGATGGCGATCATTCTGCAACTTCCTTTGTGTCTGTATGAATTGCAGGGGCTGGTGGTCTGTGTGGATGATTGTTTCCTTCCCCAAAATGTAATGCTTCCATTGTCGACAGGCTTGCACAATGGAATACATTTCTTTGTCATAGGTGGGATACTTGCGAACTGTCTCAGACAATGTCTCACTGTGATATGCCACTGGATGTCCCTGTTGAGTAAGAACTGCCCCAATAGCATAGTCAGAGGCATCTGTCTCGATCTCAAATGGCTGCTGCAAGTCTGGTAAGGTGAGCACTGGGGCAGAAAAGAGGCGATTTTTTAATTCTTTGAACGCCTTCTGTTGAGGTTCCGACCAAAAGAATTTTGCTCTTGCTCCTCCTTTGGTGACTTGACTCAAGGGCCAAGTGATATGAGAGAATCCCAGCACGAATCTACGGTAGAAATTAGCAAGACCCAGAAAGCTGCGAAGCTCTGTTATAGTAGTCGGGGCTGGCCAATCCCGAATGACTTGGATCTTGGCTGGATCCACATGCACCCCCTTTCATCAATAATGTATCCCAGATATTGAACCTGGGTCATGCCAAAAGTGCACTTCTCCAAATTGGCACACAACTTGTGTTGCCGCAGTGTTTGGAGGACTTGTTGGATGTGGTAGAGGTGCTCTTCCCAAGTCTGGCTGAAGATCAGAATGTCATCTAAGTACACCACTACAAATGGGTTGGTGAATGGCTGCAAGATGTTGTCCATCATCCTCATGAAGGTTGGGGGGGCATTCGTCAACCCGAAAGGCATGACCAACCATTCGAAAAGGCCTTCCTTGGCTTTGAAGGCAGTCTTCCACACATCAAAGGGTTCAATTGGTACCTGGTGATACCCAGACTTCAAGTCGATCTTGCTGAAATATTTCGCCCCTTTGAGTTGTTCCAAAAGGTCATCAATCCGTGGGATCAGGTACCTATTTCGGATAGTAATCTTGTTCAGCGCCCGATAGTCAATGCAGAGTCTCCACGTCCCATCCTTCTTTTGTACCAACATGATCGGGCTCCCACAGGGCGATGAACTTGGTCGGATGTGACCTTTCTGCAGTAGCTCCTGAATCTGCCTCTTGATTTCATCGTTCTCCAGGAACAGAGCGCCGATAGATCGGTCCATTGGGTAGCGGCGCACCTGGGGTCAGATCAATCGGGTGCTTGACCTGACAGTGCAGAGGAACCCCTGTGGGTGAGGTGAAGATGTCCTCGTACTCCTCCACAACCTTGTCCATTTGTTGTTGTCGTGCAAAGGAGCCCTGTTTAGAGGTCGTGGCCATAGTCTTCTTCTTGCCCTAGGGGCGGATCATCAGGAAAACGAATTTCCTGGTTTGGGAAATGAGCTTACTGCATTTTTTTGCAGTAACCAAAGAGATAGCGGCAGGAGGTGGTACCTCTGGTATCCTATACAACTTGTTTCCCAAAGTAACAATAACAGCGTGAGGCCGAGATTCATACACAACATGACGCTTTTACAAGTATGGTTGTCCTAATAATACATCAGAAACATCAATAGGAGCAACGTCACATAATACCTCATTTGTGAAGGGCTTGATGCTATAGGAAAGGCGGCACTGCTGGCTGACGCGGAGATCTCGTCCTTGGTGAAGCCACTCGATGGTGTATGGATGTGGGTGAGCTGTGGTCAGCAAGCCCAACTGCATCATGGCGTCTGCTGAAATGAGGTTCTTTTGGCTCCCATTGTTGACAATGAACTGTACCGAGGAGCCCTTTACCCACATCTGAGAGTAGAAGAGACGTTCCTCCTCCTCTGGATCTTTTGGTTCCTCCTTCTGGATCTTCGTAGTGGCAACAGTGGCGTTGGGCTCCGCATCAATAATCTGTTTCCCTTTTTCATTCCCCTTGTCAGGTTCTGATTCAGAGTCGAAGCATGCATCTGACTCAGAAGCCCTCATCTTGGCCACTAGCGACTGTTTGGCTCGACACTCACTTGTGTTGTGAGTGGAGCTCTTATGGAACTCACACCACTTTCCCATGTCCTTCTTTGGCTTTGCGGTGTTGTTCTTTGCTTGTGACTTCGACAGGTTGTCTTGAGCCGCCATGCCTTGGCTCTATCCTTTGTTCTGCGGTTTGGGAGCACCTTTCCCTTGCTTTTGATTCACAGATCCAAAGTCTCTCTTCTATTTGAATTTCTGCTCGATCTTGGCAGCATACCGGTATGCTGTACCAAGCGAGGAGATGTCGAGGAACTCCATTTCCTCCTGAATGTATCTGTGCAGACAACTGCGATACTTTAGCACCAGATGTTTCTCTAAATCTTTGATATCCAACTTTGTGTGCAGGGTATGGAACAGATTCGTCAGCTCATGCACATCTTGATCCCTTTGTTGTCGCAGCGTGGTCCATTGGATGTACTTGTCGTCATAGCTCCCCACGGGATAGTACTGTTCCTTGATGGCGTCTCGGAAAGAATTCCAAGTTGGTACGACCGAGAACAGAGAGGGTTCTGTCTGGTCCTTGTTCTCATAATAGGTTTTCCACCAGTCCTTGACATGGGGGGTAGCTTTGAGGAGTGCAAAAATAATCTTCTCCCAGTCAGAAAAGTCATGAACCGAGAAATATCCTTCTAATTGATTCAACCTCTATCTACGACATCTGCATCTATTTGACCCTCAAATATGGGAATGTCAAAATTTACTTGTACCTTAAAAGGAGTCGCACCTCCAGAGTGGCTGCTGGATGCAGATGCGCCGCTGGTGGGCAACCGTTGAAGGATCTGGGCAAAGTTATCCATCATCGCGTTCCTTTGTTTTTCGAGGGTCTCCTCGAGCAATATTTTGATAGGATCTCCTGCTCCCTCATCTTTCTTTTCGTCCCCCATGGGCATCCGTCGGGTTTTGCGAGGCTGATCTTGCAAAGGTTCCACCAGATCGAGCCCTAACTCCTAATACCTCGACCTCGTTGGGGACATGCAAAGAAGGATCGAGAAAAAACAGACCGCTCTGATACCACTGATCCGGATTTATGCAGGAATGCAACATAATAAACATATAACCATAAATACAAAGATGCAACGGAAAAATCTCTTCATTTCATTAATATCAAAGAACTGAAATTTGCTTACAGATAGAATGGAAATAAACTAACTAGGGCGCTGGTAGCTATCTCTGAGAAGAGATGTGGTGGCTACAGGCCTCTGAACTGAGTTACAATGAGGCTCGAAGGCCTATTTATTATTTAGAAACAATGGGAAACCCTAAACATCCAAAACCCTAACCTTAGGAGATGAAGCGCCAAAACTATGGGCCCCGTTTGGGTAAATTGGTGTTTCAACTTCCTGGGGACGTAACTTTGGCATACGATCTCCGTTTGACGCGAATCATACCTCGTTAGAAAGATCTATCCGAGGACTACAAATTTTGAGTGAGCAACATCGGTCCATGGACCCATGTTGGACTAATGTTGCTCCTGGTTTTCCCAAAAAACGTTGTTTAGGGCCTCAAAACGGCTCCGAAAGTTCAGGTCCCGAAAAACTGCTAAAAATAGTAAGTGGTGCCGAAACTAAAAAACTGAAAGAGACAATGGTGGGGCCCCAAATGGAATAGGCGGGTGACCACCAATATCCACCTGGATCAATCCCCCCTTAAGAACAACTTGGGATAGGATTGAAGGATTTACAAAAGTGACACAATAGGAGAAGGAAGGAGGCATTAGAGCCTATCCCCCCTTAATGTTATCTTTCTTGAACTCCAAGCATAGATCGAAGTTTGGTAAACTTTGCTTCTGTGAGAGCCTTTGTAAAGATATCGACAACTTGATCATTGGTTGAACAATACTGCACTTCAAGAATACGATCATGAATGAGCTTTTTGATGAAGTGTATGTGAAGCTCAATGTGTTTCATATGCTGATGCTGAACTGGATCTTTGCATAGCTGAATGGCACTTTGATTATCACACCAATGTGTAGTTGGATGCTACTAATGAAGACCAAATTCGGTCAGGATCTGACATAGCAATAGGGCTTCCTTGCTGGCTTCAACTGCACCAAGATACTTTTCTTCTGCAGAAGAAAGAGAGATGGCACTTTGTTTCTTACAAGACCAAGTAATAGGTTCTGAACCATGTAGGAATTTATAGGGTAAGTTCCTTAGATCAAACACCAAAGGTCACTTCTCACAAACATATCACAAATCAGTACACCAGTATTTGATGTGGTTAAAACCCTCGAAGAGGGAAATAGTCCACGGCCTGAGCCAATGCGGCCACTTCAAGCAATATGTTAATATAAAAAAGAAAATTTACATAAGCTTCTCTCATAAATGGTTACTGAACAAATGACCCTCCATGCTCTTTAAATAGAGATCATGGACCAATCAGGTGTTAAGCCACGGATCAAGTGTCGGTAATACCGAGGAGAGAGTGAACCTTCGGATCACTACATATCGTCACCGTCGGATTATAAGTTACAAATGTACATAGTAAAGAAACACACTTTACCTAACTCTACGCTAGACCAAGTTATACTTAACTATTTCCTATGTGTCGGAATATCCTAACAGATCAGAGGTTCTCATCAGGATCAGCATGGCTCTCCTCTAATCAGGCACAGCAGATGAGCAAATTTCTCTAGAAAGATGAATCTCTGAGGTGATGTAACAGCCTCCAATTTCAGCAAGCATATCCTCTAGGTATAGCGTAGACTACAAGCTAATAATAGTCCTCGAAAAAGCATGAATATTCTCAAGAAAAATGCCTAGTTTCTCTGTTATTGTCCTTTCAAAACAGATAGTATGTGTTCTCCTCAAGAAGAGCAGTTTTCTTTCGGATTAATCACATCATTGAGATTTGTGGACCAAATCTCAAAATCTCAATGATGTGATTAATCCGAAAGACAACTTCATCGTTGATATGGATCACAAAAGTCTAAGATCTACCAAGAACATTTTTTTAAGATTAGCATCCAGTGTCACAAAGTAAATGCCCTTAAAATAGCGAAGAAGCTTCCTCAAGCAAGCACACAACTTGCCTAATTAATCCTCAAAAGTTGGACAGTATTCCTTACCGAAATAGCCAGTATTTCTGCACAATAATGTGCTTATGATATGTGCAAAAGCAAGTCTTATTTTTAGCTCATGATAGATAGACTCCCTACAAGAATAGTCCTTTTTCAACTGAAACTTTTCCTATATATGATGATCTCTTCAAATGAAACAGTTTGTAATCAGCAGATCACATGTCTTCCTTTGTGCAGGATCTAGGGTTAATTCAGGCGCAAAGTCATCTATCTAAGGGGCATCACAAAAGATGCAGGTCTTAACATCACAGTAGCACAACAACAAAAAATGCATAGGTCTTCCTAGACGTTGTCACACAGGTTGGTCCAGAAAGAAAATACACAAGTCAGCCCTCCAAATTTCTTAATAAGAATGCTCTAATTCCGTGTTCTCCTCATAATGTTTAAATGATTATGGGTTTTCTTCACAGACTCTGTAAGCAAACTGAAACACATGGCAAAGTACACCCCCCACAGCACCCCCCACACACAAAAATAAAAATGAAAATTAGAGTTTCATTTTTGATGCTGCAGCCTCATGCATGTGAAAAGTACACCAGTTCTTGCCCATCAAACAACATGGGAAAGTTCTCCATGACATGTCCCATCATTTTTTAGCATGCATGTCAGATGCATGCATGGGAACCTGGTAATTATCAAAATCTGTCTTCCCTCTTGCAAAATTGAACTCGAAGAACTCTCAAGCTGAACTCTGCATGAACTTGAACCATGGAACCAAAGGGTATGCTCACAAATGTGCACGATCATTTACGCTAAATTTGTGAATTTTGTGTTAACAACTAATAACTCATGGGACCATCGTCAACCGCCAAGGGTTTACAAACATAACCTACTGGGACCACACAACACCTCTTAAAAGGTTAGACCAACGAGACAAGATTAACTGCCATTACACTAACGCTTTTTGCTTTTTTTCTGGAGCATTGTTAGAGGTTCCTTTATCCTCATTTTATATTTAACTGCTCTTCTTGTAGAAAGAGTCAAAGTTGACGAGCGAAGGCTTAATTAATATTACAGTTGTCTTCATTATTATGTGCAAACTCCATTGCTTCCTGCATGAAAGTATGTCTTTCTTTTATGCTTCAATAAACTAATTATTTCTTTCAATCTCGTGTATTTTTCAACATGATACTTTGGATCCCATCATTTTTCTTTTTGGTAAATTTATACTGCCTAGCATAAAATACATTCCCAGGATGTTGTATGTGATCTTTAAACCCCCTGAATAACAATCAAAATTCCTCTTAAGTTGGTGTTCCCCCAGATCCCAAGTGCCCACAATTATGTTTGTTAATGTACAATTTTAAAATAAAACACCCCATGTGACTCTATTACTTTGGAATGTCATCCCTTAAGCATTCTCGCCTTGCCCCAGTAATTGAAAGCTTAAAATGTCATGACATCTTCAGAATTACAAGTGACTTTTTTATCTGTAATATTTCTCTCTTTGCACCTTAAATGCCTTAGCAATTTTTATGGTTGTTTTAACATCGCATGGCCGGTCCTTCCCAGACAAAGATGGTAAACTTCAAATGCTAATTCAAGGCAGTTAAATATTTGAGTTAGAGAATAAGTGAAACTACATTGATTATTTTTTGTTGTTCGTTCAGTCTTCACTTCTATGCCCACCAGGTTTCCTGAGTTTGTGTCACATTTTGTTGTATGGACTGGCGTCTGTTGTTCATCTTTCTTTTTTGCTGCATCCAGTGTGTCATGATAGTTTATCCCAGAATGGGTAAACCGTTGACAATGAAGCAAAGACCAAAACTTCTATCTCAATGATATCAAGGGGGTTATAATGGGTAATGGGTAAAGTTGTAATCAGAAGCTTCTTTTTTATAGCCAGTCATATAGCTATTTGCCCAGCTGTCCTAATTCTTTTGGCAGCAGATCTCAAGTGGGCACACTGTACTCGAGGAGTATTTCTTGCTCCATTCTGGATTTTCTTCAATTCCTATTTGACTTGTTTGTGTTATGATATCTCCTGTTCGTTTGTGCTGTATCATTGAAACTTTGAAGTATTTTTCAATTACTCAGCTATAACTGTTTGCACAGAAGGTGAAACAGGATCTTCACCTTGTTAGCAAGTTAGAGAGGATTGTTGGCCCTAACGACCGGACTTCTGCATTCCTAATTTTTTCCATGTCGAATGTTGTATTTTTTTGCCGATGTGTATTTTTCACTGATGTTTACACTCTTAATGTCTTCTAATAGGCTGGATTGACGAAATCTTGATCTACCAAAAAATTATTTTCTTCACCCCTCACCAACCTTTAACTAAATTTTCTAGATTAAAGTGGGGCACCGTGTCCTTGTGTCACAGGGCCTGTATGGCTGATTTGTTATGGCTTATCTCTCTCTGAGTCGTTGGCTTATTCTCCCCACAACTGGGCATTAGTAAAATCTATTTATCTAGCTGTTATCTAGCTGTCTTTCTGTGAAGAAAGAATTTATGAGGTCTTACTATTGCATTTAATATTTCTATCCATTTTTACTGCAGATCATGAGAGATCCTGATACTGGGAATTCACGAGGTTTTGGCTTTGTCAGTTATGATTCTTTTGAGACATCTGATGCTGCTATTGAGGTATGCTGTTTCATTCCAACTGCATTATTTGAAGCTGCTTTTTGTCAGAGATATAATTCATTGAGTTTATGGAAAGATGAATGCACCATAATTTGAAGTTATTAAGATGGGGCTACAACTTCCTTTTTGATAAACCACGTTGGGCCTCTTTCTCTCTCTTTATATTTTATTTTATGATGAAAGAAAAGCTCTTGTCAGTTAATTAACCTGAGAATAACCTTCGGATGATTTCTCAAATTAGACATAGATAAATGAATAGTAGTTACCGGCTTATATCATAGACTCAGGGTAGAGACAACAGAATCCCATCTATTTTTTTTGAACAGGAACATGACTTATATTAATTTTGAAACGTAGATATTTACATGCGTTTGATCTGGTTCAATATCAGCTTAAAATACTCTTTTTAATCCAGGTCGTTGCTCTTCTTACAGATTTTTCCCATCATATACAGCTTTTGGGATCTGAGTGTCTGTAGGCTTACCACATTGTTGAATTGCTGACAAAACTCGATCTACTGTACAAGAACTGACTAGTGTTATTTTTCATTGTGATGACTGTTATTTTTGATAACTAACCCTGTAGTATTTTGCAGGCAATGAATGGTCAATATCTTTGCAATCGTCAAATTACGGTATCTTATGCATATAAAAAAGATACAAAAGGAGAACGTCATGGAACTCCTGCAGGTGATGACCCCCATCCTTCTGTTTAGTTGTTTCTATTTCTGTTGACCTGGATTCTTTCCATGTCCATTAGGAGTGACAGAAGCAACTTATTACAAATTGCCATTGCATCGATGGTTGGAGTAATTTTATTTTTAAAATTTTTTTACTTCATTGAAATGCCTCTCTGGATGGAGTTCATTATATTTTAACTGCAGACATTATCTTATTGAAAACATATTTTTATGATGCAGAACGAATGCTTGCTGCAAGCAATCCTGGTACTCAGAAGAACAGACCACATACATTGTTTGCAAGTGGGCCACCAACACTTCCAAGTGGACCTCAACACGCAAATGGTAATATGGGTCTTCCAATGCCACCACCACCATTCGGAAATGGCCCTCTGCAACATGGACAAATGCCTCCCTCTCAACCTCCGCAACCGCAGGGTGGCTCATTTCCACCACCAATGCAGCCATCTAGACCACCTCCACCATGGTCGAATCAACCCCAGCAGCAGGGACAAGGAATGCCTCCACCGGGGGGTATGCCTCATCAGCAGCAGTTCAGACCACCACCAAGACCACCTCCACCCAACATGCCGCCACCACCACCTCAAGGCTTTCCTGGAAGGCCACCTCCTCCTATGGGTATGGGGCCTCCTCCTGGCTGGGCAAGGGGACCACCACCACCCCCCCAAGGAGGTGTAAGGCCACCACCACCACCACAAATGTCAATGCAGCCTCAAGGTATGCCTCCACCACCACCACGTGCAGGGATGCCACCACCACCACCACGACCACTGTCTAGCTCTTCAGGTCCAACTGCAACTCCTGGGCCCCCGCCTAGTGCTCCCCCTCCCCCTCGGCCTCCACCACCCCCCAATGCTCCTGGGGCACGGCCTCCACCACCGAGTGCCCCAGGTGCACCAGCTGCCCCACCTCCTCCATCAGGTGCTCCACCTGGTGCTTCTGGTTAATATATCTTTTAACTGTTACCCCTAGTGGCAAAGGGGGATCACTCCAGTTGCAAAATTAGTGGATATCTAGCCATTCCATACTAAATGTTTCCTCACATGGCTCTTACCATATCTATGAATTTTAGGCATGTGCAGTTGGGCCATTGTCTGTCCAAGAGACATATCTTATACTAAAATTCAATTCACTCATGGTCTTTTATTGGGTAGAAAATTTTCTTGTCAGTTCAATGGCTTGGTCAATCTACTGAGTTTCAGAGAAGTGGAGTTACCCTCATTATGTAAGGACCATTGTTTATTTGATCTGTAACAAAAATGTTAATTTTGACGAGTATCATATGCACTGTAAAATCTCATAGATTGGCTTTTAATGAAATGTATATATGGAAGGCACCATCTTTATCAAGTGTTAGACAATGCAAAATATGAGCACACTGTAAGATTGCCAAGAATGGCGTATATCCATTAGAATTTAGAAGGGTGTCATACCATATGATCGTGAATTTTAAGGCTTTGATCTATGGAAGGTAGGGATTTACCACATGATCGCTGGCTTTATTCAACCTGATATGTACTGTCTAGCAGCCTTTTATGACATTGATGTTATTAAGCTCTACCCCATTTTCACTCAGCAAAGCAAAATTTGAGTTGTGTTTGATGTAGCGGTGCAGGGAATATTTGGACAATATGAGTGGATTGAGGTCGATTGTGTTGTTGAATTTAGAGACGTTTACTATTTATTTCTTCTCTCACATAAAAGCGTTATTTTGGCATGCGTGGAGCAAATGAGTCTTTTTATATAACGGATGAGTAGTTAATGTATGATAGTTGTTAGTTATCCATGTCACAAATGTTGATCCAAGGATTACTAGTATACAGTTGTTTGGTGAATGTTCGGGGAGTTATATTATATTTGTGAAGACAGTGCTTCATTTGTGTAAGAAGGAAGTCTGAACTCTGCACTAGAAAGCCTTGAGTTAAGTGTCACTTTACTGCAATTCAGTGAATATACACCAAACCAATTTTAGACATTTGATGTATTCGAATTCTAAATTGTTAAGCATTGGAAAACAGTGAAACTATATTTTATTTAATCGTTGAAAAAAAGATGAGCTGACCTGGTTCTTCGACATTCCAATTTTCGAAAGTAACCACATGTTACACATTACCGGTCTGGTTCTTCGACATTCCAAATTTCCAATGTAACCACGTGTTACACATAACCTGCATCTCGAAAATGGTCACCAATTTAACAATGCTGTGATAAATGGAAACGATCTAATGCTATTCAAACGTGTTATACGATGTTAAGCATTGAAGAAAAGGAACGCTATAGATAATGTTTGGTAAAAAATGGGCTGGACTGGTTCTTCGAAATTCCACTTTTCCAAAGCAACCACATGTTGCACATTACATAAATCTCCAAAATAGTCTTTAAATTAAATAATGTTGGGCTTAATGCCATTCAAAAGGACAATAGAGATTTCCAAGCACGGACTATTCTAGGCTTGTTTTTCTGGCAGTGGAAGAGTGTAAAGGTTAGTGATACGTGTTTTTCTGGCAGTGGAAGAGTGTAAAGGTTAGTGATAATTCAGCAAAACATATTTAGCTTAATATTTGATCATAATGTTTCAATTTGTTTGCCATTCAGATAACAGCAAACACAAATACACGAGGAGTATACAATATACATATGGAGTATACATTGTAATATTAATAATAGTAAAATAAATTTCTGAATATTGATTTATTTATCTTTTTGCTTTTGAGGTAAACCAGTATTAAACTTTGGATAAATCTCTCTTAAATTGCAACTCAAATTTGGTGAAAAATTTGATGAAATGTTTACCATTCAAAAGATTTAATTTAATTTTTTTTAATGATTGGCAGATTAATGATGGGTAGATTTAGAGTTGAGATTAATATATATTAATTCTTAATAATATTACTTATATTTATATAAATTTCAAATTTATATATAGAAATATTTTTATTTTTAGTTTTATCAAATTTTTGATAGATAATTAAATGCACATATTTTTTATTTGAAATGCTTAATTATTATTATACAATTTTAATGTTATGACCAAGTCCAAATTGGTGTATGAGACCTCCTTGTTTGTTGGATAAGGGACCCACACCCACACAGCGATTTGACTACCAAGTTTACGAAGGCATATATGCTCTACCCCTTCTAGTTTTCAATCTGTGACCTCTTAGAAAGAAACACATGCTCTTAACAATTAAGCTCACTTAAACCATAGCATAATGAATATGAATCATTATTTTAATTTATATGTCAAAATGCATTGATAAGTTTTAATATATTTATTGATTACATGTTTTGAAAATGGTTACAAATATAAATCTTTATTATTTAAATTTACTTTAAAGTTATATGCTTATTATGCTTTATCATTTTGGAAAAAAAAGTACAATTTTATTTATAAAAACAAAATTATAATAATATTATTTATTATTTTTATTACCTTTTACTTTTTATTACTTTATTTTTATTTATTTATTGAGTGAATATTATATTCCATCATTATTATTTTTTAAATCACTATAACATTTCCCATTCTAATAGTAAATTTTACTAAAACATTATTTGAAAAAAAATGTAGATTGGAGAAGAATGTAAACTTCTGTTATTTTTTGTCTCTAATATTTGTCTCCCATTTGCTTAGACTGCATATAAAATTAAAAAAATGCAATATATATTTTTTTCTATATGCTTTTTATATAAAAATAATTTTTTTTTTCATTATGAAATTCTTATTTTTTCTTTTTTCTTTTTTATTTAAAATTATTAATTTGATTTTAAGTAATTCTTATTTTTGTTTTCATGTAAAATTTTGAAGTAGACTGCTTAAATTAATTCGTAATTGCTGAGAATTGTCATGTATATTCTTGATTAATTTTTGTGGCATTTTATATTTCATTATGGTATTTTATTTTGTTCTTTATTTAAAATTGCAAAGCAAGCTATTTTAATTAATTCATATTTGTTGGGAATTATAATATAAATTTTGTTGAGCCCTGATCTCGTGGTTGGAGGATGTTTTTTTATCATTTCTAATTAAATGCTTGTTTGAAATCTATGTTACATTTAATTGTTATTATCTATTCATAATTAGCTATGACTACAAATACATATAGTTATTGAATGCCAACAAATTGTTTCCTAGTGAAATATATTAAATAAGTATCGCGAGTACGTTTATAAATATCATTATGTATTTAAGTACCTAGTTTCAAAAACTAATATGAAAATTCAAAAGTTTATAAAAAACTTATATTGCAAGAGTTTATAAAAAACACAATTATAATTTAAGTATTTTTTTTTCAAATTTTTTTTTTTTTTTTTTAGTTCTCGTTTAACTTACACTGAGCATAATATTCATATTTGTTTTTGATTTAAAATTTGAAGTTACTGTTTTACTTGCTTTATAAGTGTTAAACTATCACATAAACTTTTGGTCCTTTTTAATGTTTTATTTTCTTTCCATTTTTGCTGAATTCTTGGTTGAAGTTACATTGTTGCATTGGAAGAGTTTATAGAAAGCACAATTATAATTTAGTATTTTTTCAAATTTATTTCATTTAACTTACACTTACATATTTGTTTTTGATTTAAAATTTGAAGTTACTGTTATCACATAAATTTTTGGTCTTTTTTAATGTTTTATTTTCTCTCCATTTTGGCTGAATTCTTGGTTGAAGTTACATTGTTGCATTGCAATAGTTTATAGAAAACACAATTATAATTTAGTATTTTTTTCAAATTTATTTCATTTAACTTACACTCACATATTTGTTTTTGACTTAAAATTTGAAGTTACTGTTATACTTGCTTTATAAGCATTAAACTTTCACAATCTTTTGGTCTTTTTTAATGTTTTATTTTCTCTCCATTTTTGCTGAATTCTTGGTTGAAGTTACATTGTTGCATTTGATCATTGCACCGAGTTAAATTATCACATAAACTTTTGGTCCTTTTTAATGTTTTATTCTCTCAATTTTTTGCTGAATTCTTGGTTGAAGCTACATTGTTGCATTTAATCATTGCACCGAGAGACCTCTACAACCCAACGTGGGGGAGATGCTGTCACGTTAACGTTATTGCATTTGATCATTGCAACTAGAGATGCTCTACAACCCAATATGGGGGAGATGCTGTCACATTAACATTATTGCATTTGATCATTGCAACTAGAGACACTCTACAACCCAATATGGGGGAGATGATGTTACATAACGTTACATTTAAAATAATAAAATAATGCTTATATTAACAACTTAAAAATAGTAATAACACAAAATAATAATGTGAGGCATAAATAAAATATTTCAAGTTCACTTCAATTTTACATTAACTTTATATAGGGAGATTAAGTAATTGGAAAAACATGCCATTCATTTCATTCTATCTTAAATTAACTGGTAATATTTAAAACAAAAATATATTAATAACAAAAAAATATTTTATTGTTAGCAATTAGTAAAATATTTCAATATCCATATTGAAAGTGTTGGAGGGCCACTTAGTCCTTGTCACTAAAGTTAAAAACTATACTTTGCAAAAATAGGTTTCAATAAACAAATCAAATCCTATATGCTTGCTTTGGAAAGAAGTAATAAATTGAGATATGAAGTATATACACATTTATAGTTTTACTCCTACATAAGTGCTAAGAAAAACATAAATAATGGTGCAAAGTAACTCTTGGTAGGTATATTTATTTACATCTTCTTATGCATTTTTTAATGTAAAGTCTTGCTTAAATTATGGAGGGAAGTAAATGTAAATTTACACATTTATAGTTTTACTCCTACATAAGCGCTAAAAAGCACATAAATGATGGAAAGTAACTCTTTGTAGATATATTTATTTACATCTTCTTCCTATCTAAAAAGTTTGCATCTCAAGAGATTTGATCCCTCTCGGCACCACATAAATGATTGAAAGTAACTCTTTGTAGGTATATTTATTTACATCTTTTTCCTATCTAAAAAGTTTGCATCTCAAGAGATTTGATCCCTCTCGGCACTTGGTAGATACAGAGTTAAGATAGATCTATGCTAGTGTATATTCACAATAAGCTATAATAATGTTTGTTGTGTGCATACATTAAAAACCATCAAATAATTGTCTAGTAAAAGATTATACAATTTAATAAAAACCATCAAATAATTGTCTAGTAAAAGATTATACAATTTAAGTCTATAACTATCAATATATTTTAAATAAAACCATAGGTAAAGTTTTTATAATATGGAAATTATCATTTATGGGGATGGAAATGATAATTTTAAAAATGTTTAATATGATTACATATCAATTGTTTACCTCTCGATTTTGTATAAACACCTTAATTTAATTAAGCTTATTTATAATTATTTTAAACTTCACCAAATGCTTGATAAAGGTTATTGGAATGCACACTATGTTGGCAGGGTTACAATATTTTATGTGGTGATGGAAATAAATACAACTTTGAAATTGTTACTGTAAAACTCTTCATTTTTTCTTTCTTGCATAGTTATACAAAAGTGTGCAAAAGATTGTCTAGTGGCTTGCCCTTTTTATTTTTTTCCTGCAAATACGTCCAATTCATAAATAATATGAAAGACTAAGATACTTTAATAAGATGTTTTTTCTTCATTGAAATATGTTTCCTTAAAAATATCTCATTGTAATTTATCTTTGCTACCAAAATAGAGACTTTGAACTACACTACTTGAAAATATGGGGTAGATTTTCTCTATGGATTGTGCTAAGGTTTATCGCCCTAGTTGCCATGATGTGATACTCCTAAAGTTGAGTTTGAATCAATGAGTAGAGGACAACTTGTCGGTCCTATGGATTGCGAAGGATTTGACTGTTGTGGAGTTGAGGGAAGATCCCATTCAAGAGGCATTAGAACATGTGAATTTGATAAGCTATGTCTATAGGTCTTTGTGGAGATTTACACTTATAGAATCCACATCAATGATCATGGAGGCTATCTGAAGCTCAAATCTATCACTAGAGGAGTTCACCTTCCAAAACTTAGTAGCTTTCATGGCTAATGTAATTTATCAAACTAGTGGAGAATATCCCCCAAGTAAAATACTTTGTTAGCGAGACCCAAGAAAAAGGCCTTTTGTATTTGGAACCTATATTAATCCAGAAGTTTATATAAATATGGTTACATATTATGTTGACACTTAATTCTAGGGATTGGGTGAAATTGTAAATTAGTGTAAATAGAAAATAAAAAGAGGATAGAAAATAAAGAGAGATAAAAGATAAAAAAAACACTAAGAAATGAATCCCAAGAGTCTCACCTTCCATATATATATTTGTGAGTATTCTTTAATTCAATTCAATTCAGTCTTTTTAGAATTACCTCTTCACTTAAACATAATATCAGAACCTATGTAACTCGCTTCTTCTGCCATTCTTGCCATATTCTCTGCCCTCTTACCAAACTTTTTGCAGTCTGCCAATTCCCACTGCGCTCTCCATAATCGATTCCCTCATTCAGTCATTTGACTGAACGCTGCAGACTCATCATTTGACTCATACGAAGCTGTGACCTCCACGCTTCTTCCTCATCTCACTTAGTGGACAACCTGTTGCTTGGTCTCCAATACACACTCCATTCCTGGTATTCGGCTTACGCTACTCCTCTCCCACACAGTCTCGGCCTCAGTCAACTCCACACATAGCAATAGATAGTACCCAGTTGACTTAGCCCCTTTGCACAGTCATTCCACTGAACACTGCTGAAGCAACAAAACTAATAGCTTGTTGACTTTAAATTGTAAAATACACGAGGTATTTGTAATAATAATTTATTAATAAAATGTATATGTGATTGATGATAAATGTTACAATGAGGCCCTGCTTATATACCTATGCAGGTGACCTTTCATGACTAGGTATGTCTTTTAGACATGCATTTTCAGTTAACTAATGACTACTTAAGATAATCCTTATTGTCTATTTAGTAATTACATTTATTTGTATTTATTCTATTAGTTATGAATTATATTCATCACATTGCCCCTTCTTCGAAAAGCTTTGTCCTCAAAGCTATATTCATTTTGTGCTTATCACCTCATCAAAATATAACTATAACTTGACGTTATTGGTATGTCATCTTGAATAATTTTGTGGGTGATATTGTCTTGGATTTAGAGTTATCACTCCTTTTTTTTTAAAATAACTCAATAACTCCCCCTTTTTTTTTAAAAATAATTTTAATTTAATTAATTAAATTTAATTCCATAAACTAATTAATAAAATCAATGAAGTTATATCATAACACACATATATATGATATGGTGAGATGCCTTTCAAAAGGCGTGACTTATCACACACCCATCCACAAGACTTTACCCGCAGAAAATGTCAACGAGAGTGCTGGTGTCGGACGATAGCGTGGATGATTGCAATGGGCGACATGCTTGATGATGGCTTGATGAAGACAACGGATGCAATGTTGTGTCGTGATGGAAGGGGTGCAGATGCAATGGGGGAGGTTTACACATCGAACAAGACAGCGGACGTCGTTGCTTGAGACTAGGAATGGATTTTTTTTTTTTTTTTAAATGGTGTGTGCATGTGCGGGTTTCTCACTATTGCACGAACAATGGCACACGGTCACGATTTCTGTGGATTGTTGTATGACCAATGCCACAGGGTCTGCACATCGTCGAGAAGTCGAGAAGACATGCTGGTAGGTTTTCGTCGACGCGGAGCAATGTGAGTGTTGGAACTGTCAGGTGTTCGAATCTTGCGGTTGTGGTGGCACAATTGTATATATACGCCTCCCACTGTCAAGACTGCGTTTTCAATATCGCGAAAACTGGTAATGGGCTTCCCATCTATGGCTAATAGCATGTCTCCTTCCTCCAAACTACGTTGGGCACTTATTCCAGACCAACAACTCTTTACCTGTAACTTCTCACAGGATCATGTTTTGCTAACTTTGAAACCCAATTCTCGGTTAAGCCAATGTTGCGGGATTTTGAAAGTAGGGTTGAATAAAGTTCAACACCTAAAAACCGGACTAGAGGTATGGCCATGCTGTGCTGCCCATTTATGAGCATATGTGGACCGTCAATCCCATTTATAATCTTGTATAACACTTCACTAATGAAATCAATTGGAATTCCAGAAACGAATTGCGTGTTTCCATTCAAGCCATCACTATTGAGAGTCAATTCCCTAGAGAAACAGGCCCATAATGCCTGAACATTTCCATCCTTATCTTTCTGCAAGGTAGGTACAGGACGAAGAACAACTGCACGTACAATTGCAACCCTTGCTGGATCAAATTTCGCAGGATTATACGCTACTAATGCATAATTGTGTACCAGGTGTAGAAAAACAACATCTCCAGCTATCCTAGTTGTGTTAGTAGCAAATGTCAAGTTAACATCTGAAACAGAAACATGTATTGTGTACTTGTCAATGGCAATTATTCCCATTGTGTTAGAATGATATATAATCACCCCCGTTCCAGAAATTTTTTTAGCATGCACACCGTCAATAATGGCACATGGTGGTATATCTGTCTCAACCATCACAAGTGTTGGCTTAATGACTCTCTTAGCATTAGAAACAAATGTTTGGCAATCATAGCTACCAAATAATTCCCTTGGAATTTCTGGTAGTTGGATTGATGTATCTTTGGAAATAGAAGACTCATTTTCTGATTGATGCCTAGTATTTGGAGAAGTATCTAACTTCATTACTTCCCTTTCTTTGCCATAATCCATTTTTTCCTTTTCAAAAATGTCATCAATGTCTTTTTCTTTTTCCACATTTTCCTCTTCGTCATCATCTTCTTGTTTCATTTCGTCATAGTCACTATCATCTTCCTTATTATTGATTTCTTTTCGAAATGCTTTAACTTATGCAATTGATTCCTCTAAACGCTGAAGTGCTTCTTGAATTTTACTAAACTTCTCACTTTCTTCAGGATCTTCACGTAATGGCACATTGTACGGTAAGCTATGTTCATAGGCTCGTAAACTACGTTCATAGGCTTGTAAGACTATATTATGCGACATGGCTCTGATACCACTGAAGCAACAAAATTGATAGCTTGTTGACTTTAAATTGTAAAATACACAAGAGGTATTTGTAATAATAATTTATTAATAAAATGTATATGTGATTGATGATAAATTTTACAATGAGGCCCTACTTATATACCTATGCAGGTGACCTTTCACGACTAGGCATGTCTTTTAGACATGCCTTTTCAGTTAACTAATGACTACTTAACATAATCCTTATTGTCTATTTAGTAATTACATTTATTTGTATTTATTCTATTAGTTATGAATTATATTCATAACAGTTGCCCTCTCAACACTGCTACCTTTCCTCGGCACAATCTTGCTCGGGTTCCTTGACATAGTCTCGACTCAACCTCCCTCCTTGGTAACTTGCAGTCGACATTATAATCGTGCAATGTCCTCATAACATATCCTGACTCCTCGGTTCCTCCTCCATGCGCAGTCAACACTGCTCCATCCTCTATATGTGTTTACATTTGCAGCGTCCACTGCTCCAGGTACTGAATCTTGTGACTTCGTATACGAATCCTGTGGCTTGGTACCCCCAACCCTCCTCCTCTTATATGCAGTCAACTCCCTCCATAACCCGACTCCTCTCGACACCAGAGTTGCACAACCTCCACTCCTCTCGACACCAGAGTTACACAACCTCCACTCCTTACGCAGACCCATTACATTGGTGTCTTCTCCCTCTTCGACATACAACCCATCGTGGAGCACCTACCCCTCAACATACACCAATGTTTTGAAAATTGTGATCAGGATTAAATCGGCGAGGGGAAAAAATCGGAAAAAATCGTAAAAATAGAGAAAACATCGGTAAAAATCAGGAAAAAATTAGCACATACAAAAATATTAATTTTTTTTTTCAATTTTTTTAATATCTAAAGCATCCAAAGCATAAAATAAATGCATTGACACATAAATATGAAAAAAAAACTAATATATAAGATGTGTAATATCATGTCTAGTGCTACATCACACAAAACTGAATCATGTCTTAAATACTAAGTCCTAGTCTCAAGAGTCAACTCAGCCTCAAAATATCAATAAAAAATATAATAATGTATCTCATATCATGAGTCATAATGTCATATACAAAGGAATTTCAATGCACCATATAACCTATGGTCCTATACTATTGATTTCCTCTGCCCCTCTTGCGAGAAAATACTAAAGCTTTGCCTTTCCCTCTAGATGAAGAAGCTAGCGGGACTGGCAATGGACTCTATTGTGCTCTAGAAGTAGAAATTGAAGCACCAAAATGGGAACCTGAAGCACTAGGAGCTAAAGGAGGCAAACTATGCCTCTACTGGTAGTAGTGGTAGGTGGTGTCACCTCCTCTTGCTCCTGCTCCTCCTCCCCCTCCACTACCTCCTGCTCTATCCAATCAGGGGCTGATTCCATGACAGGTCTCTCAGCCTCAACCCTCTATTCAGCAGCGGTGTCAATCAAATCTAAAGAGATGGCCTCTATATCAGGTGTCCTCTCAAGTTGTCTCATCCACAATCTAAGATTATAGTAGACGTAAACCATGTCATTGAGGCACTGAGCCTCCAACCTGTACAAGGGTCATAAATTAATAAATTAAATATTAAAAAAAAAAAATTTAATGAATTCAAAAAATCTGTTGGAATATTTTAAGTTTTTTACATGTTGCGCCTTTTGGTGTGCATTTTTTCAAATACACTCCAGTTGCGCTCGCATCCTGAAGAGCTACATGTTTGGCTGAGTATTCTAATGGAAAGTTTTTGGAGTTTTGGTAATCTGACACTTTAGCTCCTCCACCATGCATCTACAAGTTACAAGTTACAATAAATAAGATAAACTTAAGTTACAAACATAAGAAAAATTTTAAGATAATGAAAATCTTACCTGGCATTTTAGTAGTCCTATCCTGGACAGCCATGTCGAAGCTCAAAGTGCCACCTGCCATTCTGTATACCTCCATTTCTTTGGATATCTTTTCACGTTCTAATGAAGTTGGCACCATCTTCTGAACACAAGTGAAAAAGCCATCCATGACCTCAACATCAAATAGGAAACTACATGAGTAAGAAAATTCGGGGTTCAGGAAGATCCCTGCAACATGAATGGGACGATGGAGTGTGTTGTTCCATCGGTCATCAATCACTTCCCATAAAAAAAGTTGTTTCTGAAACCCCTCATCACCCTTATCATCATAGTAGCTGCGAACGGCTTCTTTGGCCCTATCCATGGCCTCATACAAGTAGCCCATTGCGGGCTTCTCTCCATCCACCAATCTAAGAACCGTTACCAAAGGTTCGAGAACGCTGCACACCTCTTGCACTCGTGTTTAGAAACTTTCCTGATATGACACCAACCTGCAGATGGCCTCTCCCTCTGGTTTGCGGCTAACAGTCAAAGCATGCCACTCCTCTGAAAGAAACATTCTCTTCAAATCCAATTTAGAATTCAAGAGGGATTGAAGAGATATGAAACTAGTGGCAAATCGTGTAATAGCAGGGCACACCAACTCCTTCTTGTTGGTGAATGTTCTCATCAAATGAAGCACAGATGCATGATTATATATAAATTTTGTAATGCTCTTTGATGATATTACAATATCTTTGACAAAATCAATCTTTCCGATGTCCTTCAACATCAAATCAAGGCAATGTGCAGCACAAGGTGTCCAAAATATGCTTAGATGCCTCTCCATAAGAATCTTGTTAGCAGAAAAATAGTTTGCATTGTTGTCCGTTATGATTTGGAAAACATTTTGGGGGCCCACCTCCAGAATGAACACATCTAATAAATCACATAATAATCGTGAATATTTGACATGTGCAGATGCATTAACAGATTTCATAAACATTGTCCCCTTGGGAAAACTGACCAAGAAGTTAATAAGAGTCCTACCCCTTTGATCAGTCCAACCATCTGACATCACAGTGCATCCTGTGACTTCCCATGATGCCCTTAACTCCTCCAATCTCTTGGTGCAGTCAACTTTCTCATTTTGAAGAATGTGCCCTCTAAAGTCATCATATGAAGGGGCTTTGTATCCTGGGCCAACAACATCGATAACATCAATCGTAGCCTGATAAAATGGATTGTTCCTGGCAACAGTGAAAGGAATATCACTCCAAAGAAACAGTTTGCCCAAGAACTTGTCAGCTTCTTCCTTCTCCTTTTTTTTTAATAAGTGAGGAGATAGATGGTTGTGCCCCGAGAGTGGTTCTAGGAACAAAAAATAAGGAGGCAGCTACAGGGTTGACTGTAGAAGATGCTGATGCTGAAGAAACACTACCACTCTCACGGTCAACTCTAAACCCTGATATTTTAATTTTCAGAGCTGCCTTGTTGAGTTTAGTTGTTTCTATTTCTTCCAATGAGTTGATGGCTCTTCTGATTATTTCTGGATTGGTATTTGTGCAAGGGCCTACTTCATGTCCAGGAATTTGTGCTAGGTGGTATTTCAACCTGTATACCCCCCCTGTCATGTGGTGACCACATAACTTGCAACTCAAGTTTGATTGGTGAAACCCCTGATCAGGTTCACCAAATTCCCATAAAGGATCCAATTTCCTTATCATGTTTGAAAATTTGTTAAACTTTTGAATCTTGAGTTTTATTGTAAGATGAACTTTGAACTTTGAACATTGAAATTTGAACCTAGGGCACAAGAAAAATTGCAAGTTAAAAAATAAAATAAAAAAATTACAATTTTACATACAACATTTTGATTTTTTCACCAAAAAAAAACCCTCAACTCAATGCAAAAATAATGGGAAAAAATACATGTTGAAATACAAACAAAAATAATGGAAAGAAACTAAGAGCACAAGAATAAATATAAAAAATAATAATTTAACAACCATTTTTTTGCATTTTTGACCAAAATAAACCCTCTCCTCTAAAAAAAAAAAAAAAACAACCAAATGCAATCACAAATGATGAAAATACATGGGTGATAGAAACCCATGGAAGAACAAGAAAAAAACAAAAAAAAGGGTCAAATTTGATGCCCATACCTGGAAAAAACGTTTCGCCGGAGAAACTTGGTCCAACTTCGATTTTTGTTGGTTTGGCTTGCTAAAATCCTTTACTTTTGTCCACTCTTGCCCTTGTAGATCACTTACCTTCCTCCTTAGCTCTCCTTCACTCCTTAGCTCTCCTTATCAAACCTTTCACTGGAAAAATGAGAAACAAAAACATGAAAATCGCATATAAAAACTCGTTGTTTTCTTAGCCCACGATTTTTACTGTACGGATCACGATTTTTTCAAAAAAATCGTGATTTTTTGGCGATGGCGATTTTTTTCAAAAAATCGTTTAAAAAATCGCTAATTTAATCTTTTCAATGAAAAAATTGCGATTTTTTTAAAACATCGCGATTTTATCGCGATGTTCAAACCACTCACATACACTCCCTATTCATGCACCCTGCCTCATATCCATCCGCTCTCCCTCATGGGCTAACTTTCCAAAATAAAACCTCCCCCAAATACATACATTGGCTTTATAGGCCCTCCCCCAAATATATCTCTATTGTATCGTGGTCTCGGAAAATCAAGCACACTTTCATTTTTAATGAGTTATGGAAAGGAATTTGTGAAGGAGAGGGAAAATACACATGCAAAGCCTACCTCAGACAAGGAGATTGCCATTTGGGACAACAAGAACAACAAGGCCTATGCTTTGAATGCAACATCTGTAAATGAAGAGGTGAGTTTGCATATTACACCATTCTCAAATGCTTATGAAGCCTTGAAGAAGTTGAAAGAATTGTATGACTCATACTCAGAACTTGAATTTGTTCGATTGATGATTAAACCATTTAGTTTTGAATTGAAAAATGAAAACCCTCTTACTTTAGCATCAGAAGTAAGATCTATCATGCATGACATTAAAAACATTGGTGTTGAAATGGACATACCTATCATAGCTTATGTCAAGGAATTATATCAAACTTACATTATCTTGAGTCATTGCAAGCAAGTGGAAACCTCAAGAAGATTACCTTTCACTCCCTTGAGCAAAAGTTTGTAGAGAGAGAAAAGGATTTTGGGAAGAAGACAACTCCTCAGTCTTCCGAAGAAGTTATGTGTCTTGCACATAGAGAGAAGATTCACGCTCAATATTCTTCTAGAGGAAGAGGTGGCCGAAGAGGAAGAGGAAGAAGAAATTTCAAAGGAAGGGGGGCAAACAATTTCAAGGAGAAAAGTCTGATCTTCATTGCACATGGTGCAACGGAGATGGACATGATGCATCCACATGTAAGCTGCCTTGGGACAAAATTGAACAAGAAATAAATGAAGCCAAAGGTAAAACTCATGGCAAAGAGAAAGGTAAATCACCTGAATCCACTCATTATGTTGTGGCACATTGTAATATTGGAGTAACTGAAGACTTGTTTAATGCTTCACTTGATTATTGGGAAAATGATTGGTTGCTTGATTAAGGAGAAACATGCCACATGACTTTCTGAAATATTTTTTTGAAGAATTTATTGACAAGGTTGATGGAGCATTAGACTTTGCAGACAAATCAAAACTCAAGCGATCAAGGCTTGGCATAATCATGCTTAAACTGCCCTGTCTTCCAAAATTTCTTCTACATGAGGTTCTATATCTCCCAGAGTTGAGGAGAAACTTGCTATATTTAGTCCACATCCGCCAGCAAGGACACTCCATTCATATGTTTGATGGCAAGGTTGAGGTCAGAGAAACATCAAATCACTCATTTGTCATGATGAGGATAGAAGAAGAAAGACTTCTAAAGCTGCAAGGTACCTCTGCTCATGCACGAAACTTTGCATACAATTCTCACTATGATGAAGATACATTACCATCAAGTCTTTTTTGGAATGCTAGATTTGGACACTTGAACTATGACAACATTCGTTTGTTGAAGAAAAATGGTGTTACTGGTTTGCCTACAATTCCTAGGAAACTTAAGCAATGTGATGTTTGTATTATAAGGAATCATATCAAACAGTTTTTTCATGATTCACATTCCAGAGCACATAGAAAACTTGAACTATTCATTCAGATTAATGTGGCCCCATGCCTGTTCCTTCTGCAAATGACAATAAATATATGATGAAATTTATTGATGACTACACCAGAATGTGTTGGGTTTACTTATTGAAGAACAAATCTGATGCTTTTCAAACATTCAAGAATTTTCATTCATGGATTGAAAATGATGCACAAATTCATATTGGCTTTATTCGCACTAATAATGGAAAAGAATACACTTAAAATGAATTTGAAAACTATTTTCACCAACATGGTATCAAACATCAAACAAGCGTGCCTTATAATCCCCAACATAATGATGTAGCTGAAAGAATAAGCATGACAATTTTAAATATGGTACGCTCCATGATGTTTTTCAAGAATGTAAAATTGATGTTTTGCGCTGATGCAGTTCTATGCGCTGTGTATATAAAGAATAGGTATCCTTCTAATGCAATTAGAAACAAGAATCCTTGTGAATTGTGGCATGGCCACATTCCTTCGGTAAAACATCTCAGGGTATTTGGTTCCACCTGTTATGCCTTGATACCTAAGGAAAAAAAAAACAAACTAGGTGCAAGGAGTCGTAAGTGTATCTTCTTGGGGTGTTCAAATACCTCCAAAGCATACTGTCTCTATGACGAAGTCAATAAGAAGTTTGTAGTATCTAGAGATGTCATATTTCTTGAATCTTCCAACACTGTCAATGTTGTTGAGCGACAACTTGATCACTTGGATAGATTCGGGCATGCAAAGTAATTTCAAGAATTTTATAATCAAATTCCACATCTTGAAGGGGGGATTCCTGTACTGAATCAATTTATAGAATCTTCTTCTGAAGCACTCTCTCCCCCACATGAAGATCTAACCATGGATGACACTTTGAGTGATGTGATTGACAGAATTGGAAGACTAAGTCTTGGTTCAACCCCAACTCAGTCAACTTAACGACTTGGGCCATCTCAGAAAGGTCCTCCAAAATGGTTGACAAAGACACTTGAAAATATTCATGCTGATGAGGTTGGAAAGACAGGAACAAGAAGTTCCACCAGGAAAAATGGAGGTGATGTAGATGATTCTGATCACCTGTTGATATGGATGTTTTTTATAATTGTGAATTGAATTTGTCTAGAGATTTTGAACCAACTTCCTTCAAAGAAGCCTTTTTTCATGATGAATGGAATGGATCGATGTAGAAGGAATATGATGCCTTGATAAAGAATGGCACTTGGAAGCTGTTTGATCCTCCAAGTGTGTCTACAAGAACAAGTATAAAGATGATAACTCACTTTATAAGCACAAAGCTAGGCTTGTGGCAAAATTTTTTGCAAGAAAGAAGGGGTAGATTATGAGGAGACTTTTTCCCCCACAAAAAAATGGGCTACCATTCAGATGTTCTTTGCCTTGGCAGCTCAGAGCGGTTGGAAAGTCCATCAGATGGATGTAAAAACTATTTTCTTGAGTGGAGATCTAAAGGAGAATGTTTTTATGTCCCAGCCATAAGGATTTGTTGTGAAGGGCTAAGAACACAAAATGTGCAAGCTTGTAAAATCCTTGTATGACCTCAAGCAAGCACTGTGAGGCTGGTATGAGAAGTTAACTGAGAATTTTCTGAAACTTAACTTCAAACATTATGATCTTGATGATGCAACTTTGTTTGTCAAGAATGTTGGAAAAATCATTGTATATCTTGTGGTGTATGTATATGATCTTTTGATGATAGCGAGGAACGATAACTATATTGCATCCATAAAGAAGGAATTGAGGAAAGGTTTTGAAATGAATGATTTGGGCTATGTTCACTACTATTTTGGTATTGAAGTAATTTAACATCCTATGTTTATATTCCTCTTTTAGAAGTACATTGGAGATCTATTGAATAGGTTTGGCATGGATGAGTGCAGTCCTTTAACAAATCCAATGGAACAAAACTTGAACCTCACATCCATTGAATGAAAAGAATTTGAGGATGCAACAAAGTGTAGACAACTTGTAGGATGTCTCAACTACTTGACTACTACCAGACCAAACATTTCATTTGTTGTTGGAATCCTCTCCAAGTTTATGCAAAATAATTGTGAGGGACACTGGTCTATTACAAAAAGAGTTCTAAAGTACTTGAAGGGGACTCAAGGCTTTGGGCTCAAGTATACACAGGTGGGCGACTTCAACTTGATTGGATACTATGATTCAAACTTTGATGGAGACAAAGAAACTGGGGTATCTACTGCAGGTTATACTATGCGTATTGGATCAGGAGCTGTCTCCTGGAGATCACACAAACAATTAGTTCCAACAGATTCCACAACTGAGGCAGAATATGTGGCAGCAACTAAAGCAACAAATGAAATTTTGTGGCTAACGAAAATTCTGGAATATTTACAGATGAAACAAGTGCATTCAAATCCACTCATGATCGACAACACTTCTGCAATATACCAAATTTCCATGATCGAATGAAGAACATCGATACAAAATACCATCTGATTTGACATCATATTGAGGCCAAGGCAATCCATCTACACCATTGTTCCCCAAATGAGAAAATTGCAGACATCTTCAACAAAGTTCTTGGAAGAGAAAAGTTCGAAAGATTTAGAATGATGCTTGGACTGACCAACATCCCTTCAGATTAAGGGGGGAATGTTGACACCTAATCCTAGGGATTGGGTGAAATTGTAAATTAGTGTAAATAAAAAATAAGGAGAGGCGGAAGATGAAAAGAAATTGAGAGATGAATCCCAAGAGTCTCAACCTCCATGTATATACTTGTGAGCATATTTTAATGCAATTCAATTTAGTTTTGTTGGAGTTACCTCATGGCCTGACATATTAAAACATTGGAAACTTATATTCAAAGATAGCGAGTTTCATTGCATGTAAGGTAATATATAGGTTTATTTAAGTGATAAGTGTTCTTTTGGATTTCATTTTTAATTCAATGCTAGTGGCCCATGGACAATGGAATTTGACAAGTTATACCTCAATAGATGGTCCTTGGAATTTTATATGAATGAAGAGATATCGTTTGTCATCTTGGTTTGTGTGATATTAGGAGATGTGTACGCAAATCAAAGACAAAGTCATGGTTGTTTTTGTAGCATCAAATGTGTTCTAGCCACGAAAATTTGTGGAGAGGCTAGAATACAAGAGATCTCCAAAATTCATAAATTTTTTATGGAAATTCCGCCTAGAAATGACTTAATTAGATTATTAGCCAATTTTTTTAATATTTCCTAATTCTAAACTTAGGAATATGGTTAATTAATCAGAATTAATTAAGTAAAAGTGTGAATGATCTAGAAACTCACATGGATAGACTTCAAGTTAATCCTAGCCAAGGTTGCTGGGAATCGTCCCCCCCGATCCCGCTCCCAAAACGCGCTCTGTTCGGGAGCGCGCTTCCGAGCTTGAATAAACACTCCATGTTTTCTCGGGAGCGTTTCAGGGAGCGCTCAGAAGAGAACACTCCCCAAGCTCTCCCTCCATTAAAAAAAATATTCAAGAGCGTTTTTTAAATGGAGGGAGCGGTCGGGGAGTGTTCGCTCCTGAATGCTCCCCGACGCGGAAAAAAAATCTTGATGGCGAATTTTTCGGAATTTTTTTGGGAGGGAGGGGGGGGTTGGGTAAATAAAAGCCCACCCTCCTCATTTTTTTTTATTGCTTTTAGTTTGAGAGCTTGAGAGTTTGAGAGCAAGGAGAGGAGAGCAAGAAGAGCGCAAGTGCCAAGGAGAGCAAGGAGCAAGCTGCAAGAGAGTAAGAGGAGGATTGAAGGAGTCAGGACTCAGGACAAAGATGTAGGACTACTAATCTAGTTTTTTATTTTCTATATTGCATTTTTAAGTTGTTCAAAAATGAAAACTCGATTTTTTTTCTCAAAGTTGCATTTTAGTGTGTTGAAAAGTGAAAAATTGATTTGTTTTTTTCATGTTGCATTTCCTATTCCCATTTGGCATTCCTCCATTTTTTTTGCAGGCTAGAAACTTGAAACATCATGGCTATATGGCTAGGGATTTTCTTCATGTTGGTTCCTTTCTTTGTAATAATGGTGTTGGAGAGTAGAAGAAAGAGGCCCATTAGAGAAGAGGATGAAGAAGTGGGTTATAGTGGATTTGATGAAAATCTCGAAGAGGAGGAGTATACTGAGGAGGAAGGGGAGAGTGGAGAACATGAGGCCATAGAGACCCCAACTAAACTAGGCCAAAGTCAAACACAATTGTGGAAATATGTTCAGAGGCAGGAAGGAGGGAAAGGTGGTGGAACCACTAAATTTATTTGCCCGCATTGCAATAAAGAATACACAGATTCATACACTCGTGCCAGAAGGCACCTTTGTGGGAAAATGTGAGGGGATGGAGAGAAAAATCTAGGAATCAAAATTTGTGTAAGTGTGCTAGCAACAGAGAGAGAGAAATATAGAAATGAAGAGGAGGTTGCCCTACAAAGATCTAAAAGATCTAGGGGTTTCATTGATTCTTATGCATCATCAGGTCCATCACATCATGGACAAAGAAGTCCATCAACTTCCACCCATGGCAGTGGATATGGAGGCACACCTAGACCAAACATATCCTTAAGGTGTAGAACCATATCCAATTTCTTTGACGAAGGGTGTAGGAATGATGTGGATTCAAAATTTTTTCGGTTTCTCTATGCATGTGGGGTGCCATTCAATGTTCTTTGCTCACCTTATTGGCATGAAATGGTTTCTGCCATTAATGATGCCCCTAAAGGATACAGAAGCCTTGGGTATGACAAGGCCAGAACCATGGGACTTGATCATGAAAAAGCTAAAATAAGTAGTCCTTTGGCTAGAATGACAAATTCTTGGAATGAGCATGAGGTGTCCATTATATCTGATGAATGGACCAATGTAAAAGGAAAGATATTGACAAGTGTTATCTCTGTGTCTGTTAGTGGCGCAATATTCCTTTCAACATATGATTATTGAAACAAATTCAAGACCGACATTAACATTACAGAACCATTACTTGAAACAATTGAAAGTATTGGGCCATACAATGTCATCCAAGTCATCACTGATAATGCTGCTAACTGTAAGGCAATGAGAGAAATTATTGAGGATAAATACCCCAACATATTTTGGTTTGGGTGTTTGGTTCACACAATGAACCTTTTGATGCATGATATCATTAAAAACAAACAACCTCAATTCAGATGGCTTGGTGATTTGTACAAGAGAGGTAAAAAAAAATGATAAAATTTATTACAAATCATAGCAATATCCATGGGCTTTTCCGTCCTCACTCAAAATTGGAGTTGTTGAAGATAACAGAGACTAGATTTGCTAGCTATTACCTCACCTTCAGGCGCCTTTTGAAGGTAAGAGAGTCATTGGCAGCCATGGTATCAAGTCCACATTGGCAGGTATTAAAGGATAGGGAAACAACAATAGTTGATAGGCAAGGTTTTGAACATGTGGAGGAGACTGCCCTCGATCCTTTGTTTTGGGCACATGTGAGGGAAATTTTGAATTTCACCAAGCCCATCTATCACATGATTCGTTTTTTAGATACAGATAAACCAGTCACTGGGGAGGTGTATGAGAAGATGGATAGCATGTTGGGGCAAATAAAATATGTTGTTAAGGAAAATGATCCCAACTTGTATGCAATGATTTACAACTGTGTGTGTGCACGGTGGAATAAAATTAATGTTCCACTACATGCCTTGGCATATATCCTTATGCCAAAATACTACTCTCCATCTTGGTTGGGCCAACCTGCACCTGGAGGTGGGGTTAGGATCAAACCTCACACATATCCAGAGGTACAAGAGGGATACATGAACGCACTAGACAAGTTGGTCCTTGATAGGGAGGAGTGTGCTAGATTGTGCCTTGAATTAGGCAGATACTTCAGTTGCACTGGTAACTTTGGTTCTTTCCATGCAATGGAAGACAAAGACAGATTTGATGCTCTCACATGGTGGGAAGCATATGGCGGCATGGTACTTTTGCCAAAGTTGGCAAAAAAAGTTCTCTCACAAGTTGTAAATACTTCTTCTGCAGAGAGGTGTTGGAGCACCTACAACTTCATACATAATGTGAGAAGAAATAGGTTGAATGAAAACCGAGCTGAAAGCTTGGTTATGTGCATTACAACTTGAGGTTGTTGAGTCATAACTATGATCGGGCATATGAGGATCAATCATATAAAGTTTGGGACAACAACCCAAAGAATGATAATTTGGAGGACGACACTGTACATATGGAAGAATTGGAAGTAGAAATTTTGAGGGATGATGATGAAGCAACAATAGCCATGCCATCGCCACACACAGGGCCAGTCCCACCATCCAGTAGCAGTGCGGGTGCCAGTGCCAGTGCTCGATATCCAACTATTGTTCCTTTACAAATTTAGCCTCCACCTACATCCTCATGTTTCCCTCTACCTTCTAGTTATGGTCATGATACTCTTGAGTGTACTAGAAGACCACCGTTGCCTCATGGTTGTCATAAATTAGACATTTCTCGTGGGCGTGGCAAGAGGCCAGCTAATAGATAAAATAGATTTACTGTTTACTGGTCTAATCTATTTTATAGTATTTTTTAACTTTTATAACTGTTGAATAGTTGAAACTTGACTCTTTCATATTTATTATGATATTTTTTGCAAACAATTTAACAATATATGTGAAGTTTGAATTTGAAAGGTGAAACTTTGAAGTTGGCATTTATAAGTTTATAAGTCATTATGAATTATGAATATGATGCTTCATGAAAGTTCATTTCGTTTCATTTTATAACATTTTATTTCATATTAAAAATTCTTTGTTGTAATGGTTATTAGTTACACTTAGATTACTAGTACAACTATGGTGATCAATGAATCAATGATGATAAATGTTATATATCAATGATGATAAATGTTATATATTGAATTTTGAAAGCTTGAAACCTTAAGATTGATGATTCGTGAGACTCAAGAGTCAATATGTTGTATGTTTCCAACTTGTGTACATCGTTGATGAAGATTATAACTTCTAGATGATTCATGTTATATGGTTCAATCTATGTTTTTATGTTTTTTATGTCTAATTCATCATTCTACATGATTTTTTTGACATATATGCATCAAAATATAAAAAAAATAAAAAAAATATATATATTTAAAAAAAAAACGTTCCAGACCGGGAGCTTTTGAAAATGGCACTCCCGCTCCCAAGTAACCATGATCCTAGCCATCACTTAAGATTTAATCTTGGTTGTTGGAGTCCCAACAAAGGATTATAAGAAGAAGTTGATGGACACTTGGAGAATACACTTGTGAGGTTCGATTTCATGAGAAAATCGATTTCCAGAGCAGCGGCAGTTAGTTTCCAGAGAGAGAACTAGTGAGATCGAAGCATTGAGGAAGAGGGGTAGAGATAGTGAAGCCGAAGGAATAATTCCATATCTGGTGAGTGCATTTGCAGAGAGGCATAACAACCATAAAGAGGCTGACACAGAGGCAGCATAGGAGCCTTTAGAGGAAATTTCGATTCAGCTGGGGAAAAGCGAGTTTCAGTGCCAAAAGCTGGACAAAGGTTCTGGAGACTAGGAGAGACATTTTACCAGACATCAACAGACCATATGGCTTGAGAAGGAAGCTCGTTCAAACTGAGTGCAGAAGGGACAGCGCTAGTGTGACATAGTAGATGCGCAGAGCTAATTTGGATGACTCACCTGGAGTTGAGGTTAGAGCCCAGATTTGCTTGTGGAGTGAGGGAATTTCCTAACTATATTTTTCTTTCCAATATTTCTCTGTAGGATTTCCAGTTTTGGCATCGAGTTATACTGAGATTATTTCATTGCTACTTAATATTAAAACCCTCATCTGCTGTACCAGTTTTTCCAAGTTGGGTTTTTCCAGGGACTTTCTTCCATAAATAACTATGTTATTTTATGTGTGTGTACTAGCATTTCTTCCAGCGTTTATTCTTCCGCAATTTTTTTTGTGAATGTTGAAATGTATTTATTCCAGTATTTTCTGTAGAAAACTGCAGATAAATTGTTAAATTTAACTAACAATTAGGAGAAATAATATTAGTTGTTGCAATAAGATTCCAGTTATAGGAATTTTACATGGTATCAGAGCGCAGATGATCAACCAAAGAGCTCAGTAGTGAAGACATGAGGAGTTTCGTTGTTCAATGTGGGCAGCAAATCAAAACCCCAAAGGAAGCGTAGTGAGCTTTCCAAGAGGCCGAGTCTCTTGAGGAGAATTCAATTTTCTGGGTGAGGGACAGAAAAAATCGATCTCTCCAAATCGGGGGATTCCAGAGGCAGAGGGAGCAACCCCAGTATTTTCGTAGAGCAGATCTCTAGCTAGACACAATAGTTTTGTAGCAGTTTGCTAGAGCCGAGCTAACATCCGATGGAAGGAAGAAGAGCACACACTGAGAGAAAATTTTCCTCAAGGAACTTCTAGTCTCAAGAACTTCAATTTCTCTTGCAGATCAACATTCGTTGTGAGCAAAGTCTATCACTCTAGAAGGGATTACGAATAGCTAGGCAGCAACTGAGCAGAAGGGAGGAGGGAAAAGGAGATTTTCGACATTTGTTGAGATGGCCACTGCTGGGCTTCGAGATCACAACAGGTTGGATGGTTCTTCCAACTATGTCATTTGGAAGGCAATGATTTCCTTCCTTCTAGATGAGTTTGGTCTCAAGGCATATATCGATAATGTGGTGGCGGTTCCCACATATGTGGATCAGTTGAAGGAGTAAAAAAAGGTGATGGCGCGAGAAAAGATATTGATCCTAGATGGAGTCTAGGATCATGTGGTCTCGCATATCGCTGACAAAGATACTTCCAAGAAGATGTGGGATGTTTTAACCACGTTATACCAGGGTAATTTTGAGTAGCGGAAGATGTCTCTTGAGGAGAAGCTGAGATGCATTTGGATGCAGAAAGGGGAAGGCATAAAATATTTCCTCACTAGGATTCAAGAGGTGTGGGATCAATTTTTGGTTGTTGGGGCAGTGCCTCAATATTTAGAGCTAGTGCAATTGGCACTCAATAACGTCTCAGATGATTGGCAAGTCTTTGTCCAAAGTATATTGGGCAGAGACACACTACCAGGATGGGACAAAATGTGGGTTGACTTGTAGCAAGAGGAGATGAGGTGATCTCTCTTGAAGAGCTCCATCAATGGTAGCAACAACGGATCGAAGCAGGTGAAGGAAGAGGAGAATGTGGCCCTTGCATCTAAGGGTCCCAATTAGGGATAGGGGGAGCAAAGGAAGAAGAAGAAGGACCTGTTGAAGGTCAAGTGCTTCAGTGTAGTGAGCTAGGCCACTACAGTACCTAGTGTCCTCTCAGGAAGGAAAATGAGGAGAAACAAGCAACTTTTGCAGAGATCGATAGGCTTTCCTCCAAGCTAGAGGAAGACTTTGCAATGTTTGTTGACATACCTTCAGGAGTGAGGTGGGGGGACTTGGTTTTGTAGCCCCAGAGTGCTATAGATGGGAAGAATCCTTGAGGAGTATAACTCTTGGAACAATACCTTGCTACAAGGGGCCCACAATATTCAGTAGCAGGATGGACTAGTGGTAGTTGGTGCAGTCATATGCCAAAGTGATAGTTGCAATGAATAGTAGTAGTGAGATGTTGGGTCACGCAGAGCAGAGTTGGTTGCAGTGCAGTTGGCACAATGCAGAGTTAGCAACAATGTAGAGTCTTCAGTAGACAATGCAGAGGCTAATAGCAGTCAAGATTCAGGTGACAAATGCATCATATTGAACACATTTGGTTCAGTATTTCAGATGCTTCTCAATTGTAGTAGTTGCAGTTGCAGCAACAATAAATGAGAGGGAGTTGCAGTGTTGGAAGCAGTTCAACAGGGTTAGCAACAACACATATGCATGTCATATCAGAGTTACACAATGGTTAGAGGGAAGTATGGCCAAACATCAGCAACACGACGGGAGATGGTATAGAGACATGGTGTTGTGGCAGCAGGTGCAACACTAGAACACATTCCTTGCTAAGAGGGAGTTAGTTTTTGTAGCACTGGATGTGTTCTAGCCACGAAAATTTGTGGAGAGGCTAGAATACAGGAGATCTCCAAAACCCAAAAATCGTTTCTGGATATTACACCTAGAAACAACTTAATTAGATTATTAACCAGTTTTTTTAATATTTCCTAAGTCTGAAATTAGGGAATATGATTAATTAATCAGAATTAATTAAGTCGAGGTGTGAATGATCTTGAAACTCACATGGATCGACTTCAAGTTAATCCTATCCATCAATTAAGATTTAATCTTGGTCGTTGAAGTCCCAACAAAGGATTATAAGAAGAAGTTGATGGGCACTTTGAGAATACACTTGTGAGGTTGAATTTCATGAGCAGATCGATTTCCAGAGTAGCAACAGTGAGTTACCAGAGAGAAAGATAGTGAGATCGAAGCAATGAGGAAGAGGGGCAAAGACAATGAAGCCGAAGGAATAGTTCCAGATCCAATAAGTGCATTTGCAGAGAGGCAGAAGAGCCATAGAGAGGCTGATGCAGAGGAAGTGCACGAGCCTCTAGAGGTAGTTTGATTGAACTGAGGAAAGGCGAGTTCAATCAAAATAGAGGTTTCCAAGGCTAGGAGAGAATTTTTCTAAAAAAAAAACAACAGACCAGACGACTTGAGGAGAAGATGGTTCAAACCGAGTGCAGAAGGGACTACACTAGTGTGATGTAGTAGATGCATAGAGACAGTTTGGACGACTCACCTGGAGTTGAGGTCAGAGCTCGGATTTGTGTGTGGAGTGAGGAAATTTCCGCACTAGATTTTTCTTGCCAGTATTTCTTTGAAGGATTGCTAGTTTCGACATCCATTTGTACTCAAATTATTTTCATTGCTGCTTAATATTAAAACCCTCATCTGTGTTGATATTTGAGTAGCTTGGGAGGTACTACAAGCCTTAGGGTTTGAGATTGGAGGGAGAAGCATCAAAAGAGTCACTTGTGGGATTGGAACCCAAGCTTGGGGGTTTTTACCCATCATGTTTTGGGGCATTTCCATGGAGAACTTTGGACATTTGATGGGATGAGATTATAGAGGACAAAAAGGATAATCCAATGCTTCAAGAATCATCGAATTACAAGTTGTCCTTAGTGAGATATGGATTTTTAAAGGTATAGAGTGGGTTTGCAACATATGTGTCAAGGTCGGCTTGAGTCAAATAAGCCTATTGACACCTGGACAAGCCCATAGAGGACGTTGGACAGCTGGACCCCTTCTTCTCGATCATCGAGACAACAATCACACTAGATCTGAGTCTTGGTACAAACAATACATCCTAGACCCGCATCACTCGTCTTGTCTCCATCTTAAATGGCACAACAACTGATCCTCAGATCTCCAATTGAATCTTGTTGCCCAACACCATGTGCAACTTCGAGTCCCATTCAGCTAGAGTCTCAAAAACCTACTGTGACCCTATCATATGTTTCATCGCTCCATTGTCCATGTACCATCCATCCTCATTGAAAGTAATCTGCGAGAAATGAGATATCATAGCAAAGTCCTCCTCCACTCTCCCGGTGAGATCATCTATCTTAGCAGAAGTGCAACATCAGCGACCTGCTTCCCTTTCCTCTTCTCGTTATCTTCCTTTTTCTTCTTCGTACATCTCGACGAAAAATTACCCATCTCGCCATAGTTGAAACACTTGACTTTACTCAAGTCCTTATTTTTCTTACCCTTCATTTGTGCTGCAAGTGCCATGCCCTCATCTATCCTCTTCGTTGGATGAATATCCTCATCTCGCAACTTTTCCTGAATGAAGTCGTCCCACAACCTATTCCAGTCTGGAAATTTATCTCTGGAAACAATCCCTTTGATGGAGGGCTTCTATTCCTCGATGAACCCTTTCAAGGAAATCCTTACCATATCACTATTTGAAATAATCACATCGACAATAACAATATCATATCTGACTTAAGACAATCTCATCATATACGAAGTCACTCATTCACCCTCTATCATCTTGGTGGACTTCAACTTATCCTCCAATACCAATACTTGATTCTCATTCTTATTCTAGAACAAATTTTGAAGAGCCATCCAAGTTGCAAGTTTGTGTTAAGTTGCGAGTGTTGAAAGTTGTGATGATGATGATGAGTTACTTCATAGTCTTGGAAGTACCTCCCTTGCTAAGAGGGAGTGCTGATTTTTGAGTAGCTTGGGAGGTACTCCAACCATAGGTTCTGGGATTGGAGGGAAAAGCGCCACAAAAGTCACTTGTAGGCTTGGAACTCAAGCTTGGTGTTTTAAACCCATCGTGTTTTGGGGAAATTACATGGAGAACTTTGGACATGTGATGTGATGAGATGATAGAGGGCGGAAAGGAGAATCCAACGCTTCGAGAAGCGTCGATTTCCGAGTTGTCCTTAGTGAGTTACAGATTTTTGAAGGTATGCAGTGGGGTTGCACCATATGTGTCAAGGTCCGCTTGAGTCAAATAAGCCTCTTGATAGTTGGAGAAGTTCATGGAAGACATTGGAAGAAGTCCTTTTGTGTATAAAAGGAAGGTGAAGGGAGGACAATTTTCCTCATCCATCTGTGCAACACATCACAAGACAAGAGCTTGTTGAAGGGAGAAAGACACCTGTCTTAGCTGCAACAAGAGAACGAAAAAACAACGAGGGAACAAGGACTATTTTAGGGTCATTTTGTGTTGTCCGAGTTGTTGTTAGGAGGGACGAGGAAAGAAGGGTCTGTTTGAGGGTTGTTTGGAGGGTGGACAATCCTCAAAAGAGGCTACTGCAGGCCTGTTCAGAGGTCCTATAGGGTTCCGTTGTAATAAACAAAGGGTTGATTTGTGTTAAGGGCTTGAAACTGCCTAGAATTGCAGCATGGAGGGACAACCTCCCATTGAAGGATAACCACAACTGAGGAGAGAATTTATGGGCTAGAGAATAGGGTTGAAAGAGACTGTTTATCTTGCCCTAACTAGACCGAAGTCCACAACAAAAAATCATACCTCAAAATAGTGAGCTAAGGTATGTTTAGTGAAACATTTTTTGTAGGTGTTGGATCAATATTTTGGATCAGTTTGAATCATTTTTATATACATCTTGTGGGAGCCATGAGTTTAAGGTGACTTGGGTGATTGGAAGCTTTAACAAGGTGAAAATCTCACAGTGAAGAATTGGGTGCCGTTGATCTGGTGGAGGGCTGTGATGAAGAGGAGCTGAAGGTTAGGTGAAGTTTTGTGCCTTATGAGTAGCTCTTTGATGGAAGAAAGAGGTTACTAGAAGGAAGATTGGAGCTTAGGTATTGGCCATCCTAGATAGTAGATTGGATCAACCCATGTACATGCAACAAAAGTGACTTGAAACAGTGTTACGTGGCAGCCCTCCTGGAGTCTCTTTGTGTTGTCCTTTGAAGGTCTAAGGGGTGACTAGAGAGCAGTACGGAAGCGAAGGACCGCTTGGAAAAGATACGGCATAGAGTATGCGTAGCGTGATTTTCATTGTATCTTGTATTCCATAGACTGTTGTATTATTCAGATTGGTTTAATATAACGAAGATTGGGTTGCACATTATTGTACAATATTTGTTAAAAAATGTGTATACTTGTGCATATATGATTTACAGCTTTAGATTTTTTACTGTGCAAAGTACTTCTTGTTGAAATTTTTGGTTTGGTAGTGTCAGTTATTCTAATATTCTAACCTAGACCCAAGATCGTGGAAATTCAACAATCTGATGCACCGGTTTCTCGAGTTGGGTTTTTCGTCCAAAAATAACTATGTTATTTTATGTGTGTGCTAGCATTTCTTCCAACGTTTATTCTTCCACAATTTTTATTTGTGAAGGTTGCAATGTATTTATTTCAGTATTTGTCCTAGATAATTGCAGATAAATTGATAAATTTAATTAAAAATTAGAAGAAATAATATTAGTTGCTGCAATAGGATTCTGATTTTAGGAATTTTCACATTTGTGTGCTCATGTTTCTCTTGAAGTTAACGTTTTCACAAATCCATTACATTATGAAAAATCCCATTCAAATGCAGTGGTTGCCACCAATATAGCCATTTGAACATAAAAATTCTCTGTTTGCACCCAACTCCCGCAACTCATGAAGGCAAGGAAGTGTTTCAAAGAGTATCAAGATCTTCGAGACGAAAAATACAGAACAACCCCTAAAGCAAATCATATACAAAAGTAATACTTCATTGTAATGGATTGGAAACCCTTGAGAAATACATCCTTCATGAAAAGCAATGTCGTTCCCTCTTGTTATCCAAGTTTGAAAGTCAAGAAAAATGTTGAAGTTCCCTAGGAATTGTATTCTATAAGAAAAAATCTAAAATCACTCAAAAGGCATCATCCAATGAAGAACTCATATTCAAAGCTGGCAAAAAATGAGAAATGAGGTGATATCACATCTCTACTAGAAACTCAAGAGGATAGGAAAGCACTGTCTCTGGAAACCTCCAAGGAGAAGCATCATGCTTTGTTGGGAGAATCTTCAAAAACTGGTAGCTCAAGGAGCACGGTTTAACAAACAAAAGCAAATCTGAGCGTTGAAAAGGAGAATCTAAGCATACAAGAAGTAGTGGTGAGGATTGGGAGAATGTTAATTGTGTCAAATTTATCTTCATATGTTATTGGAGTCTATCATGATTTAAAGGCATAGGTCGAAAGCCATCATTGATATAATAGAGCAAAACACACAAATAATGCTATGGAAGAAAAAGCTACAAGACCTGATGAAATGGGATCCTAAGCCAACCTAAATTTATCTTGATATGATTATCTTAAGTAATTTTCTTTGAACTTAGAGAAATCAACTGAGAAATAGAAAATGCAATAAATAGAAACTATCTCATCTTTTTCCAAAACAAGAGTATATATGTATTTTTTTCCTGGAAAAATAAATCGTGTTTTCATTCATATATTTTTTTGAAAGAAAAATACATTTAGCATATACACATCGATATGTGCATTCACTAGGAACTGCTCAGATCCTAGAGTGGCATGACTAGCAGTAGTGTGCAATGATAGCAGTGGTGGTAGCCATGGAAAACAGTGGCAGTGAAGGGCAGCAGCAGAGGATGCAGGTGCTCAGATCCTAGAGTGGCATGACTACCACCACACTACTTGCTGCTCTAAACCACTTCACTCCTCAATATTTGTTTCCATTGTTACTGTACTTCATTGTTGCCTCCGTCTGCTGCTCCATCTGCAGTCCCTACTGAATTTCATCATCATAGAAACATGTCAAAGTCACTACTATGCCAAGAGTATTGTCAAACAACATTGTCATACTATCATACATCACATTGTCATTATGTCACTATTGCTCATCACTGTCATATGTTCAAAGATTAATGCTGTGTTTTTCAGACACCACCAAACATTACTGCCATACAACAAGGGTTACTGCTGTCATCAAGAGAATGTTGCTACTGTCATTAAGGTCTCTACAATATTTCAACCCTACTGCACACATACGAGGGTTATTGTCACATATAGTTGAAACATTTGAGTCACTATCATGTAGAAGGTCAATGTCATTCATCAAAGTTCACAGTCACTTCAATATTCTCTGTCATTTACAGTCATGAGTATACATATAGATAACTTTATATATCAAGAGCAATGTCATATTCAGGTTACTGCCAAATAGATTTGCATCAAATTTGTTGTCACATATGTATGTGCCTCAAGGTGATTGTTATGGGACGAGGTCACTGTACAGTGTATACTTTCCTATAAATCACTGTTATTCATATATCACTAGAAACTTCTAAGGATGTCTACAATTCTTCCTTCAACTGTGAGATAAAAATGAACTTCTTCAATATCTGGTATTAGTAACAGGTATATGTCATTGTCTTCAAGTACCTATTGGATGCTATTATCTCATCCAAGACACTGTAAATTTGTTCAAGGAAACTCTTTCTTGAGATATACCTTCAGTCTCTGCCTTTTAGTGAATTTCTTCTGCTAATGCTATTGTCCCAATCCTTAATACTGCTATTCACTCCTTCAAAGATGAGTTTCTTAAAGTTTGGCAAGCATATGAATGTTTATGACACAAAATTCAGGTGTTGATACAAATTTGGCTTATGCACTTCAAAATCAACAACGTCCCCTTGCTATGACCTTTGTTGTTTTCATACTTCTCGTTGTAGATTCATTTTGACTTAAGTTCTCTGACTCCTATATTTCCTTGGAAACTTCCCTTTAGGTCTACTATATAAGACTGCTATTGTTTACTGTGAAAAGAGGCTAAGAACCATGGTAAGCTTACCAAGTCGCAATCACAAGAGCAATATCATTTTTTTTTTGCCTTTTTGAAATACAAATGTCTCTAGGTTTGGACGAATGTCAACTAGTAGATTTCACTTAATAGATTTGATAAGATAAAACATGCAAAGGATATGCTTATTTGTGCAAACCCTCGTTCTATGATTGAAACAAACCTGATGAGGGAATTTCACTTTTAGCTCATTATTTGTACACATAGTCTTGCTTAGATTCTGAAACAATGATTAGAACTTGTGATTAGGGCGTCGAAAAATTATCTTTCATATTCATCTTATAGGTTCTTCCTCAACACACAAGGATTTACTTCCAATTTTTGTTCTAGCGGGCCAAAGCCTTCTGCTCAACGAATCACAGAGTATGACATGGTCCCAAATGTCTTTGAGGACAACGATCAACAAAATACATAACATTCAAATGAAATAGTTACATAATAAGCCCTTCGATCTTCACTTTTTCCATGATTAGGAATTTATCACGGTTTATCTTGATGCCGACGACATTCATCCCAGTGGGCTCATAATGCCAACAATTGATGCTACTCACCTTTCACGAAGTTCACACGACCTAATTGCTCTCGAAAATGGATGCAGATGTCGCAGATAAACTGAGCTTGATATTGCTTGAACAGAGGTCACCACAGATACGTTAAAGGATACATATTTCTTACTCAAGAAAGGAATTTTTCCTTGCAAATTGAGCCCAGAACCAATCAAGCAATTTCGCTGGTCTTCAAACGATCTTCAAATGGATGAAGAGGATTTCTTGACAAAACAACACACACAATTGAATTCACAGAGCACAATAGTCACAAATTGAATGAGTGTTCAATACATCAATAATTGTTGCAGAAGAAAGATTAAGGTCGTAGGAGTATCATTAGACCGCTTCAGATATCAATAGATCTGCGTGTAACTGCTCTAGTTTGCAATCAACGAATCTAAAAATCACTTATTCTGTTTTTGATGCAGGATGTATGGCTTCGGGTCAGCGTTCCAGTCTTTTTATTACATATTTGTTTCCTCACAAAGATAACGTGAGTCACCAAGATTATGGATGTGATGCAACTATTATAAGTGAAGTGCCAAAGATTCAGGTGCGATGCTTGTAGATTTGATGATGTTGACTGTGTATGTATGCGACACCTCAGACTTCAGAAGCTACAAGAAAACTCAACGAAACCCACATAAACCAAACCAAAAGAACAACGAAACCCCAAAACTAAAGATGGCTCAGAAACCCTCCTGCAACTTCGACGTATTTGAAAACCCTTGGGTGTAGACCTAATAGATGGAGCAAATTTAGTTTTTAGAGAGAAGACACCATTCCTTCGATGCACTAAAGGATAATAATATCTTATTTAAATAGATTTGGTGGATATATAGAAGGGTAAGCCGACCTAGGGTTATGGAATGAAAGCCCAAATTCAAATTGCCAAAAAAATCAAAATTAAATTAATACCGATCTCCAACTTTGAACTTATTTAATCTGATTTTTTAAATTTTGGAGCCAAGATAAACCATATATCTTTGACTAGTTAGTTTTGATGATTAATCACATCATACAACCAACATTATGATGCCACCTCATCACCCTTTGGGGTTTTTGACCATGAGATGGGACTTGCACTTTGACTAGGGATATCTGTCAAACCATGAGGGCCCACGAGACTCTCCACATGTCAATGGAATCAACATGACGAGTAGAACCTAATGATGAGGGTCTTCAAGACATATTCACTAATATGTTGCTTCAAAAACTCTAACAAATACAAAGTGTGATCATCCTCCAATGAAACCAAAACCTAGAACTAGGGTTTCATTATTGCATCATCTCATCCATGAATAACAACATACCAAGGACATCAATGACGACATCCTACACATTCTGCACTTGTTATGCCAACCTGCATCTACTTTCACTTCAATGCCAACATACTCAACAATCTCCCCCTTTGTCATTGATGGCAATATACTGATAATGACTAGCGTGCTACATACACTCCCTTTGACTTCATGCTTCTTCTCTTCGTTTCTTTCCAAGATTATCTCCCCCTCTGACATCAATGGAAAAGAGTGACTGATGCATCCTTGACGACATCTCCATGTGAAATTACTCCCCCTAACATTGTGCTTTCCTTCATCATCTCTTCATTACATGCCCCCCCTGAATAATATGATCTCCATGTCTCTGTGCATCTACCAATTGTCTAAGAGTTCATTGTGAAACCTACTTTCTCTGCCATACCTTGGTGGTATTGTCTTCCTTCCTAGTTCTGAAAGGTCCACATCAAGTTGCTTCTATAGTCTCTTGCAAACTGGCCAAAGTTATGACATAGGTAACATTCTACATTTGCTCTGAACAATGGAGCAAAGGTGTTGTCACTTCTATTGTCATAGGCATATCGGATTGCCTTATCTTCCAGAAAATCTGCTTCTAGGGATTTGATAAAACCCTTTATCAATACTCCTACTATATTCCCTATAGTCTATAACTCTATGTCCATAGTTAGAACATGCATAACAATAACCATAAAATGCGCATGTTTACCTGGGTGTATAGGGTGAAGATCTGCTGAAGGCGTCTCGCCTTTGAGAATACCCAAGGCTTTGCTTCTTTCCACTTCTAAATGTTCTTTGATGGTTTGGCATTCTGAATGCATCATCTTGATTTCTTGAGGTATTTATCTTCACACTTTCGGTGTTGGTTGATTTGTGCAACACTTTAACTTTGGGCTTCTCTTCATTTTTGGCACAAGGGTTCCTTTGATGATGCTTCTTTTCTTCTTTGACACGTGTCTTCTCTTCATCCTTTTCATGTCACTTCTCTTCATCTTTTACATCTTCATCCTTGCAACATGAGGACTCACCAACATATCCAAGACCCATCTTGATAAGTGGTGCTCTTTAACAATTGATAATGTCATCCAAGACTTGTGAGCTCCTCAATTTATGACTTAGCTTGTCCACTTCTGCTCTCAAGATGACAATTTCCTATTCTTGTTTCATGTAATCTTTGTCCTTCTACTTCATTTGACTTCTTAAGACTTCCTCAGTCCATTTGGATTCTTCAAGTTCCCTCTTCAAGGAGGTGACTTGCTTTCCAAGTTCATTATCCTACTTGTGTTAAAAACAATGGAAACCAAAACAATACTGAGAGGCGGGGTGAATCAATCGTGTGACCAAATTATACAATTCTTTACAAATTATACTTTTCGATCACTTTAACAATTATTCATTGATCAACAACACAACTCAATCATGTAAAACATAACATAACCATCATCAAACACGAGCAACATATACACAAGACACCAATCTTCTTTTTATTTTGAGCTTCAACTTGATTACATCATTTCCCCACAAGCTACTACTTGTAGTTTTATTAGCTGCTACTGAAAGGAACTTCTATCCTTGCTTGTTTACAGTCTTTATTGAAAGGGACTGCTGCCCCTGCTCATTTATCAACCTCTGCTGAAAGGGAATCTCGTCCCTACTCGTTTATCAACCTCTATTGAAAGGGACTATTGTGCATGTTCATTTATCAACGTCTACTGAAAGGGACTCTTCCCCCTGCGCGTTTAACAACCTCTGTTGAAAGGGACTCTTGCCCTTGCTCGCTTATTAGCCTCTGCTGAAAGGGACTCTTTCCCTTACTCGTTTATCAACCTCTATTGTAAGGGACTCTTGCCTCTGCTTGTTCATCAAACTCTATTGAAAGGGACTCCTGCCCTTGCTCATTTATCAACCTTTGTTGAAAGGGACTTTTGCTCCTGAAACACAAGCTACCACTTGCTAGCCCTGTTGATTCATCTTTCATCCATTTTCAAACTAGAACCAATACACCACTCTCATTCATAAACAAATAATTTGCTCACTAGATCTGCTCACCAAAACCACCATACAAACACTTTGAATAATCTCTGATTACTAAACAAATCACCAACTATACCAACAACACCAATCACCATAAAATCACCTTTGTTGAACACACCAAAACAACATTAAAACAATATCACCAACATCACCAATGAACTTTTTGCATCTCTAAAACACCCTTCAGATACCATATCTGATCACTAATTCACCCCTGATGCCTATTAACATTATGCATCTCATTTCACCAACAACCTTCCACAACTTCACCTTGGTTGCTCAAATTCTGCTTATAAATAAATTTGGATTGATATTTTTGGAATTGAAGCTTAGTCACCTTGCACTTTGATCTATGCATGGATTTCTTGTTTTTATGCCTTTGTCCTATTCAACCGAGTCTTCTGAATGTGCTCTTTAAGTATTAAATCATTGATATGTTGTTTAGAACTCATTCTGTGAATTAAACTGCTAATTCTATCTATTTTGGAACTTTTACAGGTTTTAGCTGAGCTTTTCTATTGTAAGCAAGCTCTAACTTTGGCTTAGCTACCAAAATTGCCTCTTAATCTGTCCATGCCATTGAATTTGTCCTCAAGCCCCTAGCTCTTAAACATTGAGTTATTTTCGCCCATAATACCATGGGTCATGACTTTGGCCTTGGTTCCTAAGCATTTAACTATGGGCCCTTTGCATTTTAAGCCTCAAGGGCTTATCTTCCTCCACACCCTTGGTCTTCTCGTTGTACGCGACAAAGTCCTGGCGATTGGCTGTCGACACCTTTATCCCGATGCTATTTTATTGTGCCCTTATTTTCTTTTTGGAGTCATGCCGACAAGTTGATGTGTCCTATGGGACCTCTTATGCGCTTCTCCCATTGGTCGTCGTTGCCCAACTGGGTTGTCAACATGTCCCGACACTCGTCATTCCGGTGATTCTTCCTGCTTCTTTAATTTACCTCTGGGGTTTGCCTTCAGGGATGAGTTGTCTTGGTGGGTCCTTTGTTGCACCTGTGATCCAATCATTTGCATGATAGGTTGACCTGTCTCAGACACCTGTTTTGTCAGCCCGATTCCCAGTCATCCCATCAGTGCTTCCTCTATGCTCGCTTAAAACCTTTTGCAGTCCAACCTACGAGATGACGTCATGCTTACATCATCAGTGCCATGTGGCACTCTGAGTGGTCCACATGTCACCCAGAAATGACCCATTTGGGTACCTAAAAACACTTAATTTGCATGCCATGTGTCCACCATACGTGATGTCACGCTAACGTTATCTACCATGTCAGAGGAGAGAGAAAGGGTACCAAAGCCTTGGTTTTGCGCCATTTTCCTTTATAATTTTTCTATGGGTCCCAACCATTTTTTGCGCTATGATGCTGCCGCATTGCCCAGTTGTTGGAGAAGACCACTTGTGGTTTGCGCGGCCCCCCTCAAGATGTTTGTGGTTTTGAGAGGGGGAGGGTGTCAAAATCAGTCTTCATCATTGATCACAAAATCGGTGGTATGGGAAAACCACCCATTCTGACACCCCCTTGTGCGTTGATGCTTTCACACGTTGACCCGTTGAAACTATCTGTAGTGTATCGGTGAGACGCGTGGGGCCCAATCCGCCACTGGACATGCCTAATGTTTAACTTTGGCCATCGGCAGGAATTGCATCATCTCTCTTGTGTCATCCCAGATGCCTCTTCTATGCCTTCTTTGAAAACTTTCGGGGTATTCCTGTCAGGTTGATGTGTTATGTGGGCTCCGCCTTGGGCCAATCAATATGCTCCCTGCTACAACTACTATCAGCCACGTTTTGTCGGGGATTTGGATAGTTTCTATGCCAACCATCTCCGCCATATGTGGCTATGTGACAAAATTAAATATGCACCAAAAGGTCCTCCAACCAACTTTAAGTCTGCACATTTGAATTTTAGGTTCTTCAACTTTGACTGGTCATAACTTATGATCTAGGTGGTCATTTTCAAACTTCTACATATCAATGGAAATCTATGTCAGAGCTATATCCATCGAAATGGTTCCCATAGCAATTGAGATGATATTTTGGGTTGGAAATGGCTCCAAATATCTTGAAACTTCACTAATGAGCTCCACCATTATTGTTCACCAATCTGCTTGGAAAAATTTGAACCTTGCAACACCTTTGCCATACAAGTGTTGATATTCCTTCTTCTTGCAGTCTTCTTTGTTTTACCATTGCATCACCTTTGAGAGTAACAACTCATCAACATATGACATCATCAATTCTTTTACTTTTCCATAAATGACAACACATTTACAACAACTTGTTCCACTTATTTGACTTTTCCCTTTCCTTGAGCTGGTTTGTCAAGGTGTTTTCCCTATTGTTTGTCTTTTGCAACATGCTTTTGAGGTGATCCACTTCCTTCTTTGATTCATCAAGCTCACAATCCTTCTCTGGTGTTTGTTGTTTATTAATTTGATCTTGAAGCTGGGTGATTTCAACTACGGACCATCTCCAATTATCATAATACTTCATCTTCTCCTTCTTTAGTTCTTCAATTTTCGCACAAGCACTACTATAATGGCCTTTGATCAAACCCCTATCCCATTCCAATTTAAAAATTGTCTTTGAGGGATTTTACATCTTATTCTGGATCAACATCCATCTTATCTTCCAATTCAGGTTCCACCAATCAACTCTGAATGCTATGGATCTTCCTTCAAGCAGTTAAGCTTCAAAGAAGGACCTGGCGGACCATCTCCAATTATCATAGTACTTCATCTTCTCCTTCTTTAGTTCTTCAATTTTCACACAAGCACTACAATAATGGCCTTTGATCAAACCCCTATCTCATTCCAATTTAGAAATTGTCTTTGAGGGATTTTACATCTTATTCGGGATCAACATCCATCTTATCTTCCAATGCAGGTTCCACCAATCAACTCTGAATGCTATGGATCTTCCTTCAAGTAGTTAAGCTTCAAAGAAGGACCTGTTCCGATACCAATTGTTGGAGATATTGAGAGGAGGGTGAATAAATATTTCCCTTTTTTTCACACAATTGGTTAGTTTATTACTTTAAACATTCAGAGCATTAAAAAACCATAAAACATCACATGAACAAAACGCATAATTTCGTCTCAACCAAGTGCTTTGTTATGTATGATGTACATACAAATTTACCCGATAAATTTGAAAGGAAGTACACTCCCCAAGGGTTTTACCAACAAAGTTGGAAGGAAGCAAATGCTCCCTAAATTGGTTCGGGCTCTCGTACCATGGATAATGGCCCACCTACAATCAAGATGCAACCTCTGTTGCTGCACTTCACTGCCACCGTTGTCCACTGCTATCACTTCTCGCTGCTGCTACCAATTATCTCCCATGCTACCAGCTGCTCCAAACCACTTCACTCCCCAATACCTGCTGCCATTGTTACTATACTTCACTATTGCCTCTGTCTGCTGCTCCATCAGCAGTCACTACTCATTTTCATCATAATAGAAACAAGTCAAATTCATTACTATGCCAAGGGTAGTGTCAAACAACATTGTAATACTATCATACATCACACTGTGATCATGCCACTGTTGATCATCACTTCATATGTTCAAACATTAATGTTGTACTGTTCAGACACCATCAAACATTACTGCCATACAACAAGGGTTACTACTGTCATCATAGTCACCGCTGTCATCAGGAGAATGTTGCTACTGTCATTAGGGTCTGTACAATATTTCAGCCCCACTGCATAGATACCAGGGTTATTGTCACACATATAGTTTAGACATCTGAGTCACTATCATGTAGAAGGTCAATGTCATTCATCAAAGCTCAGTCACTTAAATGTTTACTGTCATTTATAGTCATGAGTATACATACAGATCACTGTTATATATCAGTCATGAGTATACATACAGATCACTGTTATATATCAGGAGCACTGCCATATGGAGGTTACTGCCAAATAGATTTGCATGAAAGTTGTTGTCACAAATGTATGTGCCTCAAGGTCATTATTATGGAATAAGGTCACTGTATATTGTCCTATAAATCACTGTCAATCATAGATCACTGGAAACTTCTGAGGATGTCTGCAGTTCTTCCTTTAGTTGTGAGATAAAAACAAACTTCTTCAATAGCTCGTATTAGTAACAGGTATGTGCCATTGTCTTCAAGTAGCTATCATCTCATCCGAGACACTGTAAATATGTTCAAGGAAACTCTTTCTTTAGATATACCTTCAGTCTCTGCCTTTCAGTGAATTTCTTCTGCTAATGCCAATTCTGAATACTGCTATTCACTACTTCAAAGAAGTGTTGCTTAAAGTTTGGCAAGCATATGACTGCTTATGACACATACTTCAAGTGTTGATATAAATTGGGCTTTTAGGCACTTCAAAATCAACAACATCCCCTTGCTATGACCTCTGCTGTTTTCATACTTGTTGTATATTCATTTTGACTTAAGTGCCCCGACTCCTAGATTTCCTTAGCAACTACCCTTCAAGTCTACTATATAATACTGCTATTGTTTAGTGTGAAGAGAGGCCAAGAACCATGGTAATCTTACCAAGTCGCAATCACAAGAACAAGATCATTGTTCTCCTTCCTTTTTCAAAGACAAATGTCTCCAGGTTTGGCCGAATGTTGACTAGTAGACTGCACTTAATAGATTTGATAAAATAAAGCATGCAAAGAATACGCTTATTTGTGGAAACCCTCATTGTATCACTGGAACAGACCTGATCAGGCATTTCACTTTTATCTCATTATTTGTAGAGTCTTTCTTAGATTATAAAACAATGATTAGAACTTGTTATTAGGGCATCAATTTTTTTTTCATATTCCTCTCACAGGTTCGTTCTCAGTACACAAGGATTTACTTCCAATTTTTGTTCTAGCGGGCCAAAGTCTATTGCTCAATGGATCAATTTTTTTCACACGGTGCCAAACGTCTTTGAAAACATCAATAAAAAACACACGCAACATTCCAATGCAATAGTTCCATAACAAACCCTTCGCTCTTCACTTTTGTCACAATTTAGAATTTATCACGGTTTATCTTGATGCCAACGAAATTTGTCCTAGTGGGCTCATAATGCCAACTATTCATGGCACTCACCTTTCACGCAGTTCACCCGACATAACTGTTCTCTAAAATGGCTGCAGATGTCACGGATAGGCTGAGCTTGATATTGTGTGGACAGAGGTCACCACAAATACGTTAAAGGACTCATATTTCTGATACAATAAAGGAAGCTTTCCTTGCAAATTGATCCTAGAACCAATCAGGTAATTTCATTGGTCTTTCAAACGATCTTCATATGGACGTAGAGGATTTCTTTACAAAACGACACAGAGGATTGAATTCACAGAGCACAATAGTCACAAATTGAATGATTGTTAAATACATCAAGAATTGTTGCAGAAGATCGCTCAGTGATTAAGGTAACAAAAGCACCATTAGGTTGCTTCATATTTCAATAATTCTGCATGTAACTCCGCTAGGATGTAATCAACGAATGTGAAAATCACTTATTGTGTTTTTGATGCAGGACATATGGCTTCAGGTCAACGTTCCAGTCTTTTTATTACATACATATTTCCTCACAAAGATAATGCGACTCTCCAAGATTATGGATGTGATGTGACTATTATAATTGAAGTGCCAAAGATATAGGTGAGATGCCGGTAGATGTGATGATGTTGCTGCGTATGTATGTGATGCCTCATACTTCTTAACCTATAAGAAAACTCAACAAAACCCACGAAAACCAAACCAAAAGAACAATGAAACCCCAATAGCAAAGATGGGTCGGAAACCCTCTTGCAACTTCCGCTTATTTGAAAACTTTTGGTCACAGAGCTAATAGATAGAGCGATTTAGTTTTCAGAGAGAAGAAACCATACGTTGGATGCACTAAAGTATCATAATACCTTTATTTAAATAGATTTGATAGATATCTCGAAGGGTCAACTGACCTAGGGTTATGGAGTGAAATCCCAAATTCAAATTTTCAATTTGAGCCAAGACATCCAAATTAAATTAAGATTGACCTCAACATCAAATTTATTTAATTTGATTTTTTATTTTTGGACCATATATCTTTGAGTAGTTAGAATTAATGACATTATGATGCCACCTCATCACGCTCATCATCCTTTGAGGTTTTCACCATGAGATGAGACTTGCATTTTCATTGGGGATATCTATCAAATGTTGAGGGCCCACGAGACACTCCACATGTCAACAAAATCAGCATGACGTGTAGAATATAATGGTGATGGTATTCAAGACAAATTCACCGCTGCAAGGTGTGCTCATCGTCCAATGAAACCAAACCCTAGAATTAGTGTTTCATTATTGCATCATCTCATCCATGCATACCACCATACCAAGGACATCAATGATGACATCTTGCACATTTTGCACTTGCTATCCCATCCTGCATCCACTTTGACATCAATGACAACATACTCAACAAGGTCTGTCCTGTGAAGCCACATGTAGCTCGTTCATAAAAGGACGATAGAAAAACTGGTAGTGTGAATTCTTTGCAACTTCAGTCACCTTCCAAAGCCCCTGATCCAAGAGCAAGCCTTCCTTAGAAAGCGTGTCGGTAATCTCATTTCGTTCCCTGAGTTACCACCGACACAACATCCATAAAAATGACAGAAGGAGGCTGAGAAACCTCGGCAAGAAAATGATCCTTTGACCAAGAGAAACCTCCAGAAAATGGGACCCCCCTTTCAACATTCTCAATGAAAGCATTGGTGCCCTCCCCGTTGGTGCCAATACCACTAGAGTGGACAAAAATAGGACCCCAAAATGGGGTCACTAATTCATAATCTACCAGATCCTGGTCAACCATGTTCCCCACTCAAACCATTCCATATCAACACACATTGAAACCCCCACGCGTATAAACCTGAGAGCTTACAAAAACCCCAACAAAACAGAGAGATATGAATGGACCAGGTAAAACCTTTAACAACCAAGAAAACACCTCCACAAGAGAATAATATGCAGCTAGCGCCAATAAACCTGCCACACCTCCACTAAACTAAGGAGAGAAACATATGACATGAAAATCAATCACGCCCCGTTAACCCTCATAGAGACCAGGAGAGGGCAAGCTGCCCTCAATCATCAAAACCCTATACAACGTCCATATTTCCACAATTGACTCCATTCTCTCTTCTCCACTTCAAAGTCCATCAAGCCCGCCATCAATTTTTTAGTTAATTTCACAAGAATCGATGTGTTAAGAGCCATGTTTATGATATTTTGTATCCTTTCATGATACATATAATGTCATAGGTTTTGAATCTTTTTCAAGAGAATAAAAGCTTATATGTTTCACAAAAAGAGAATATACATATTGCTATCCTGAGTAAGATTGTTTTGCCCTTATGGTTTTTTTCTAGAACCGTTAGTCATTCCTATTTGGTTCAAATAATTTGATGTTCATTTCACACCAAATACAAAATAGGGATAATTTGATGTCATTTTCATATCCAATACAAAATAGGGATAAATCCCTTCAATTTGTCTTAAACTTTTCATGCCAACATTGCTTTATTGTCTCCATCAAAAAACATAGTTCTTAATGCTTTCCAAAAAGACATTTTTTTTTCTTCGACCGGTCAGGAACAAAAACTATTGTTAAAATTTAGAAATGGAAATCAATTGTTTCTTGTTCCACTCCATCAACAATTTATGTGATTCCAAAGGTGCTTGATTTGGGGTGTAATGGCTTCTTTGAAGAGTTTGTGGGCTTTGGTGTTCAATTCCCTGAGCATGTGAGTAAAAGATAACCAATCAAAGGATTGTGAAGAATCTTTAATATTTAGGAGAAAATTTTGGATATATATGTTATCCACTAATATCTTATTCAAAGCCCAATTGATAACCAACCTAGAATCCCCAAAAACCTGCAACTTTTTTATGCCCTTCAACTCTGCGATTGAGAGGATAGTTCTTAGTGCTATGAATTCATCTAGATGTTGTTGGAGCCACAACCAAGAACATATTGGACTTGAAAGAATGAGTGTACGATAAGTACACAACTATGACTAAACCATGGTAAGGGGGGTAGGTTTTGACTTTATTCAATGCTTGTTATGTTTTTCAAAATATAAATAAAAAGCTCCATTATAATTATAGAGACTTGGGTTTGCTCTAGATATTCCAAACCTCTAATTCACAACGAGATTTACATGTTATTCTTCATAATATCACAAGTTGTTACATTTTTCTTCACACTTTAACCAACCTTCACTCTTGTTAAGTCCACCTTAAAAATTTATATTTGTTGAAGAAAGATTCTATCCTTATTATTTATTATCTAGGTTGAGCTTGTAATTTTAGATATATGTTTGGTTGGTTTTAACAATGATTCTATATTTGAGAAATTTAAGTAACCAATTTAACACATGTTTTTACCTTATCTAGCTTTACAAAACATGCAGAAGGCTCATTTGTTTTTAAAAGTTGGTAAAAATTGAAATTTTTTTATTTTTATTTTCTTAATCAGTTAGTATTCTTTTTGGCTTTATCTAATTTTTTAAGCATATCAAATTTTAAATTAATATCTTACAAAGAATAGGAAGCTCTTCTATGTCAATTACATCATGGACTTATTTTGTACATGGTGCTATAAACTGGTATACAAAGTGTTATAAATAATTTGAGTTCATATCATGATTTATACAATTGTACATATAAATTGGGTTTTACTCTTATATATATATATATGTCGTTATTTTATTAATGCTAACAAAATTACATGTTGCATCAGCTGGTATTGGGCCAAAACATCAGTCAAACACTGGCTATCAAAATTACAAATAAGAGCATAAAAATACAGATGAGGAGAAATTTATGTTTTTCTCCCTTTCTTCTTCTCGACATTTCGCCATTCACCTTGTGATGGCGAGGTTGTGATAAGGGGGAGCTAGCTTTCTCTTGTGGGTACTCCATTGTCCTTGTCTGAATCCAAGGTATCCGATAAGTGGTGTCTTTTGTTTCCCTCGAAAGTTCGGTGCCCCAGGATCCTTTGCCGGTTGAACTGAGGTTATTAGTTCATTTGGATCTTGCATTTCATTTTCTTGTGCCACCGGATCGGTTGTTGTATGTTTATTTTCATTTGGGATGGAATCATCCTCTTCTTCTTCTGCCTCCACCCTTTGGTACCTTTCCCTGTCTTCTTCTTATTTATGTTTTCTCTTTTTGCATTTGGGCATGTGTTTTTAAAGTGACCGATCTTCCTGTAGATTCTGCATCTAAAAGTGGTGTTTCATAATCTAGGTGTTGCGTCCATTTTTTCTGTTTGTATACTAGTTGAATGCTTTCTGGTAACCCTTTGCTGAGATCCACTTCCACACAAATACGTGCGAAGGTATAAATTGTCTCCTCCAATTGTTGCGTATCTGTTTTGATGTATCTCCCAATGATGTTCCCAATACCTTCTAAAACACATTCGTTCCAAAAATGAAGTGGAAGGTTGTACAACCTGACCCAAGCTGACATTCTGGTTACAGCCATAATGTTTGCATCAAAGTCCGGAAACCATGGTGCAATGAAGAGTTTGGTGGATCCCCAGAACCACGGTCCAGCCCTGAGTATGATGTCTTTAGCTCTCGAGGATGGGAACTTGACTATGAAAAACCCTTTAGAACAGAGATGGATTTCACAGTCCATGGTCCAGTGTGTGAAAATCCAATGAAAAAGCTCCATTGGTTTGGGCCAGAAGTAGTTAAATCTGCATGTTATTGCTTTTGATTCAAATGTGGAGCGATGTTCGTCGATCTCTGGAATGTCTATGTTTAGTTATGACATGTAGTTTAGTTTCTCCACAATGTAAGGGCTAGGGGTATTTTCAGCTGGTTCGATTGGTGTGGCTGCTTTCTTTTTCCCCAGTAAAATTTTCTTGTATGAGGGTCCTTTTGGGAGTTTCTGTTTGGAAGTGTTGCCCCCCTTGCGGTTCCATATGATTTGCTCTATTTTGCTGTACCACCTCTCAGTCTCAGATTGAGATATATGGTAGACCCAAAGCACATGGGGTAATCCTTGATTGAGCATGAGTCTTGTAAATATTTACCACCACAGATCAAGGATTGCATATGGATAGGGTATCCCGAAGTTTGCCTGATGTTTTGTTTCAGATTTTTTACCCTCTTTGTATCTTGTACCCATATTAAAAAACTCTTCCCCACAGGGGGTTTTATGAAAATTTGAAAGTGGAAAGGGCTTACCTGATTCTCAGTGTCTGTTGCCTTTTGTTGGCTCCAATGAGAGCTTGTTCTAGATGCTACAATAAAGGTCGATGGTTGCCATGTTCCGATGGAAAATAGAGGCCAGTAACAACATGAGGCAGGGCGCATATATCTGTCTTAAGGCATCGTTTTTTGAGTTATCTTCAAACTATATGAACCTGTGCAAGCATAGGTCCCGAAGAAATATCATGTTTTCTTTTTGGTCTTTTAGTCGCCAACTAGTGCCCCGGTCGAGCCTCATTTATTCGATGGCCTTTGATCTGAACCACCCTTTTTTCATTCGGTCATGGATGCCCATTTGCTGTGGCCGAATATTCGCGGTACCATACGAGGGTATGGAGGCATCGGAGAGTTCCTAAACTCGTGGCCATAACAGGTGATGGGGAGTCAGGAGACTACAACTGTGGGCACCGTAATACCTAGGCCCCAATCTTCGTGGATGGCCAGTGCTTGTCCAAAGTTCGGACGCCGCCCACACTTGGGGCCAAAGACCACCAATACAGGGTCGCATTTCCCTTCTGATGCGCGACTGTGAGGGGCCGTCACGACGTTACCAGAAAGCCCTGACCTGCAAAACCGAGCTCTCGTGCTCTCAATCCACCAAATAAGTATTTTGATTAAAAACAAAGTGTTTTGATATATATATATATATATATGTATATATATATATATATATATATATATATATATATGCCCTGACCTGCAAAACCGAGCTCTCGTGCTCTCAATCCACCAAATAAGTATTTTGATTAAAAACAAAGTGTTTTGATATATATATATATATATATGTATATGTATATGTATATGTATATGTATATGTATATGTATATGTATATGTATATGTATATGTATATACATATACATATACATATACATATACATATACATATACATATACATATACATATACATATACATATATATATATATATATATATATATATATATCTATATGTATATATATATACATATATATGTATATATATGGTTTTACTATAAAATGTAAAGTTAGCTAAAAATGATAATTTCACTTATTACAATAATGAGATTTAATTATACTATCTATTTATTAACTTTTGGTAAGAAATGAATATACTTACTTATTAAATTTATGTAGAAAATACACCCATTTATAAAAAATTATAATACTAGTTTAAAAAAATTAAAATTAACAATTTTTTATTACATTTATATGAATATTTTTTTAATAATATAAACAGATCTAACTTATTATTTTAATTAATAATAAAAATATTTATAATAATTATGAGATATAAATAATTAATTATTCATATACAAAAATTATTTCTTTAAATAATATGTCATCTCCATAATCATTTCATCATAAATTATCTTATTCATTTCACAATAAATTATCTTATTAATTGCTAGATTTTATGTAAATTTAAAAATGACTAGTAAAAATTTAATTACAAAAATATAATAACCTTTTACTTCATTAAATTATATTTTAAGATAGGGAATCATCATATAATAATTTATCAATGAAACACTTCTTTCTTCAAAAAGAAATCTCCAAATAAGCAATGCACTAACAAGACATGTCCCATAAAAAAAATCTATCCTCGTTCATAAATGCACTGACAATATTTGACATGTCCCATAAAAGAGACTCTATCCTCATTCATAAATACTATCCCAATACCTATTAACTTTAATGAATAAACCATACAACATTTATTGCATGTTAACCACATAATGAATCTTTGTAATAATAACTAACATAATGGACATGTGACCATTATACATATACTCTTATTAACTCTAATATGCCCTTCAACTCCCCTTACGTACCTATGGGGATTCCACTATTCCATTGCCCTGTGAAAAAAATATCCTTTAATGCTTGTACCTGAATGTACATCCAATATCAAGGATCATCTACACCTATTTCTCTATTTTCAATATTAATAATGTATTAAAATTTGCAAAATTAAAATATTATATTTACAAAGAAACTATAATATTGATTTATTAAAAATAGATTTTACATATATAATTTAAATCATTACTTTTATTTTGATTAGAAAATTTGTCAAAAATAAATACAATATAAATTAGTTTAATAATAAATATTGATTTATTAGATTTTTTTGTTTGGTTAAAAGACAAATATATAAGTATTAAAGTTATTCTTATCCACCAACATACTTGCATTAAAATTCATTCATATTTACATCTAAAATGAATAATAATATGACTAGTGTAACCATATAAATTAAATCTATAATAAGCATCAAAACAAATAAGCAACACAACAATTATTTCATGATACATCTCAAGTTGCTAAAATTAAAAAACCACAAAAATTAACTAAATTATCTCTCACTCTCACACACACTCTCTCTATATATAAATATAAAGATTCTTACCTATGGAGATTCAATTCCACATTATCATGGAGATTCTTAATTTTTAAATAGACTTTATTACAATACCATGGGTGAATACCATGACTTAACAATACCACATGCAAAACAAAACCGTAACTCATTTCACATGACACTTGTTCATATGACAATTTTTTTTAATTAATGAATTTAATTAGAAGAGAAAAATGCATGACTACTTTAAAATAAACCTCGGCTTTTGATTTATGCATATCGTTATCCTCCATAGTGTCCCAAGGCTGAGAAAGGAGACCGAAGGAGCTAACCTCAAACTACTTTCGACTTGGTAGCTAGCCCTACCAAATCAGAGAGGGCTCTCTCTGTAATCTCACAACCAACGAAGTGACTGGAGGGAGAAATTGATATTAGGCTTGGTATGAAACTCAGTGAGTGTTTAATTTTTAGGGTTTGCTGGATCAGACTCAAAGGTCTTGGGAACTAGGTTAGGGTTTCTAATGATTCAATTGCTGGGATATAATGGGGCAAGGTAGGTATGTTCAATAACACTTTTGAGTTGTCATTGTGGTATAGGATATAAATAGAGAGTGATCAAAATGAACATAGGGTTTATGAGTTCATTTATAAGAAGCAAAGAGACATAAAATGAAAATCTCATAAAAAACAGAGCATATAAACTATGAAGTTTGTTTAACATAACACCTCATGAGACAATCGATGAAAGCATGCTAATGGATTAAGGAAAACTAAACATTCAATATAATGATGAAATAGAAGAAAAACACTGCTAGTGAGGGCATACCACATGAATCCCAGAATAATAGTTGCAACTGCCTTGTATTTCTGCAAAAATATATTGTACACAAACTCCAAGCCTTTTATTAACTGATGTCCCACCTTGAATATGAATTCAAACTAGCTACATATAGACCAAAAACCACATTCCCCCTCTCAGGGGTCGAATCCATCAATATAGGAACTGATCACACTAATCTCTCTAACTAAACCTAAAACTAGGGAGGTTAGGAACTAACTCTCCATTTAGCCTTTAATTGACTTTACAAGCATTAATAACCATCAAATTTACATCAAATTGTCTTTCAAAAACTTTATTAAAATTAATTAAATCATGTCAAAGCATAAAAGGACAAATTACACCATCAAAACTCGACCTTGACTAGCAAAAATAAAAAAAAATTCATTGTTGTGAGAAGCGCAACGCGCTGCTTAGAAGACAATTTTGAGGGGCTTCCCTTTATGATTTTGCTGAACTGAGAGATGTTGAAGATAGCCCTAGATGTCTACTAGCCTCCTGAACCCTTAAACCTACAAAAATCATCCTCTATGGCACCCAAAATCTCAATTTCCCATAGCCACTCCAGAAGCGCAGCAAGGGGGCTGAAAAGGAGGCAGAAACATGTTTTTTGGCCTATTTTTTGACTTTTTCTCCCAAATGGTGAGCTTACATGGAAAAGGAGGTACATATATGTGATTTAATTGTAAATATCTATCTAACCATGCAGGTTTGATGTCATTTAGAGCCTTTGAGAAGAAGCACAGTGTGAGCTCATTGCGCTTCTCTACACCATTAATTTTTCAAAATTGCCAAAATTCCAAAAAACTTTAATTTTTTCCCAAAATTTCAAAATTTTGTTTACAACTCCTTTATTTTGAATTTTGAAGTATGGATTATGCAATCAATGATGCATCAACAAGCAGGCCAAGTTTGTCTCTCTTCGTTAACTTGATTAGGGTTTTCCTTAGCTCTTTTTTTCAAATTCCTAACCCTAATCCTACAAATTTGGTTCCTGGTGAATTACTGCCTTGCCATGTGTCTCTAAAGCTTGGTGTTCCCGTTGACCTTCTTTAAGAGCATATCCAAGTGTTGATTAACCTTGTCAAGCCAAAATTCTTTGTCTTGTTCAATCTCAGCTGCAATCATGTCATCAAAATCTGGTTGACCTAAGGGAGAAGATGGCTAACTTCCCTTATCTTTCTGCCTTGCTAATCCTCTTGTCCTTTGCCTCCTTGGCTTCATCTGCACATATTTGTCCTCAAGCTGATCAACATCAATCACTGCCTTACCTTTATCATCCATTGCCACCAAATCTGCCCTAGGTTTGCTTGACAAAAGTTGGTTTACCTTAAGCTTCTTGTTCTCCTGTTGTAAAAATGCAATCATGAAGTTTGATTTTTAAAGGCTGTCCTTGAGCTCTCTTATCTTTGCTTCCTACTCTTGCATTATTTGCTCTGCTGACTTGTTTTGCTGATGCTCTGCTAGGTCTACCATGTCAACCTCAAAGGGTGTCTGCTCATCCTCATTTTGCTGCAAGGGTGAGTCAAATACATGCCTAGTTGACTGCTCCTTTTCTTCTTGAACATGCTCAACTGTAGTTTTCTTAGGCATTTGTCTAGTTTGTGACCTAATCAGAGTTCTAGGTGTAGACACCTCTTTAGAGATCTCAGGGGAAAAATCAATCTTTTCCCCTTCTTATAGGTCTATGTGATCTCTACCTTAGTTTTCTTTGCAACCTCTATTGTTTTGCTTGAAGAGCCAACCTCTTGCGGCCTTGGGGGTGCCAATGGAGTACTTTGACTGCTAATTTGACCAGTAGCAGGCAAAAGAGAAGTTGACTGCATGAATTCCTCCCAAGGTAGATTGATATATGAAAGTTTATGTAGGACAATGACTTTGACCAAGCCATGGTTAAATAGGTTAGCTTGGTGATATTTCCCTTTACTTTGTACCTTCTCTATTATCTTGACAAGACTTCTGCATAAGTAGTGAGGTAGGCTAAGAGGCTTGATTACTGTGAAATGAATCAGTAGCTTGATGTGATACTAATATAGTCTTGAAAACCTCCCTTCACAGGTAAAGTACTTCATGATCATCTTCATTAGAGGAGCATACCTGTCAAGAAATTGTCTGAAGGGAAAATGTGTGTAGGAGCATTTTTTTAGTATGGATTAAGAAAACCTTTTAATTCTCAATGTCTAAATCCATCCCTTTAAACCAAATTTCTCCATGGTTAGGGATTCTTATGGCTAAGGCTATGGAATCTACTGAAATGGTGAAATCAACCCCTACTATGCTGGCCTTATTCCTCCTAAAACTAGTGGCAAAGAGACTTGTTAATTTGGCATGACAACTTGCCTCTTGAATCCTTTCACAAAAACTAAGGCAACCCACATCTGCAAAGGATTTCTTGATGAAAGGTGAGGCCATGATTTCTAGGGACTGAGTTGGCTCAAACCTGGAAACTTTTCCACCTTTGTTGTAATTTTTCTTCTCATTGTCCATGGTTTCTGTCTCCATGATAAAATCCTAGCTAGGTAGGGTGAAAAAACAAGGGAAAAAAGGGACTAATGTTTGAGGGAAGGGAATGGAGGGGTTAGGGGTTGGGATAATTCTTGGGGAAATTTTTGGAGATGAGAATGAGTGTTAGGGACTGTAGGGAGGTGATTTTTTTTGAAAATAATGAGGGAAAAGTGGGAAAATGTGGAAAACACAGTCATAGCCAAAAGTGCAGCGTAGGCTAGGGTTTCTAGGGAATGTGAGGGAAATGAGGGGAAGGAATATGGTAGATGTTTAGGGGAGATATGTGAGGTATGGGAGAGGGTAATAGAGTGGGAAACATAGCTTTTTTTACTGCTACAATGTAGAAAAAACTCAAATAAACCAAAAGCGCAACAAAACCCTAGGGGAGGGATTTTCATTATGTTTTTCAAGGAAAATAATGAAAAAGAGAGGTGAAAAATGTCCACTTACTTGCCAAGGATATGGTAAAACTCGTAAAATGTTGAGATAATCCCTTTTGATGCTTGTTTTTCCCTCCAATTTCAAAAACTTAGCTAGGAGCCAGAAGCGTAGCGTCCTTAGGCAAAAACGCAATGTGAGAGAAAACTTGGGCTTAAAAATGGAATAGTGAAGTTTCTGAATGCTGAGATGAAGCTTGATGATGGATAGATGTTCAATGAAGGTGAATTGAGCAATTGTCATGCTTGGATGGTGCTTTATTGGTTCAAAAATTGATTTTTGCTAGTGATGATGGCATGACATCATATGGTCATTTTTGGGAAATGATGTAATGTGACTGCAACATGATTTTCTCACATGGAGAAATTACGTTTACCTCTATTCTTTTTGTCCCTAAGCTGCTAACTCCAAATAATGGTGACCCAAGTGATGGACATGACTCTTTTTGCTTTTTATGACAAACCCTATAATGAAAAATCAAGTGAAATCCTCAACCATGACCTAAATGATGACATATCAACTGCTTCATGACCCAAGACACCTGAACGATGACATGAACATGATGAATGATGATAATCATGAGTAAGTGAAGGGAGTAGAATGACCTAGAAAACAACCAATGATCAAATTTTATTTGAAAACTTATTTAAAACTATAAAATTTGACCTAGGACCCTATCAACTAACCTTGAAAGAGAACATTTGATCACTGGTGAGTCACAGACACTAACACATACTACTAAGAATATTTTATAATAATTTATGGATGTTAAATCTCTACCATCCACCTAATAAATATTTATAATTAAATTAAAATTTTGGAATTTTTATTTCAAAACAAACATGCTTATTGGCATAATTAAATGATGAAATGAAATGGTATTTTAATATCCACAAGACTAAAAATAGTCTATGGGACCATCAAATCCTTGTTTTTCGCCTTTTGCAATTCAATACTTTTCTTATTCAAATTGATGATGAGCTGGCCCAACCTTCCAACAATCTCCTCACTGAAAGGACAATGCCAAGAAACCAATACTAACATATTCTCATAACTTTCTTCGATGTCTTTGAACACATCACATTCCAAAATGAAATATTTTTAGGATTCCATTGCCCCAGACGTGCAAAATTTTGTTCTTCCCAAGCTTCTTTAGGCCCTTTCCACTGTCCTATTTCACAATGAAGTTGATGCGAGTTGGTTCTTAATTGAGCAATAAGAAGCTTTTCCCTCTAGAAAATACTAGCTCCAATGTAATCTTTTTGTTATAGATCACATGTAGGGTTGAATTCCTCAATGTAGTAGTTCTTCTTTCTACCCAACTCTTTTCCCCATACATGTTTACGAAACTTCTCCATAACAAAATTTCTTTAGCTCCTTGCTATTTTTGGGACAAGCATTGAAGTAGATATTCCATTTTTGCACCCATGTGTAGTTTTGTCTCATCCATGTTTTTTTTCTTTCACTCATGCCTTCATTGAAGATAACATTAGGCCATCTACCTACTCCCATTTGTTCAATTATTTTTAGATATTGTATGAGCCACACTATAGTAATTGCTTCGATGGGAGTTTATCTTGTTTCACTCAACATTATCTCATAAGGTACCAAACTTTTTATTTTTAACTTGCTCATGATCACTCATTTTTGGATTTTCTCAATTAGTTTCCATTTTGAGACGGGGGTGCTGCTAGCCCACAATTCACACCCATGTAGCGTCACTGGACAAACTAGGAGTCCAAAAAGCACTTTAATCATTTTCCAATCCCATAACTCTACCTCTCTACATTTGTTTTGAAGATCATATAATGCTTTCTACCCTTCTAAAATTCTATCCTTTCTGCAGTCCTCCCAATTAAGTTTATTGTTGAAATCAATCTTGAGGTACTTGTACTCATTTACTTCTTCAAGAATTTACTTCTTCAAGAATGTTGCCTTCAAAGAAGAACGTATGTTGGCTCTACTTTCTTTTATTAGAGAAAATCATTATTTTGGTCTTGTTAGTATTGACTTGCATCCCCACTACTCTACAAAAATGCTCAAGGGCATATAGCTACATCTGCAATCCATCGGACGATTTAGAAATCAATACAAGATCATTGACATATAAAAGAAGCTTTATCACAAACTATCCCAACTGAACACCATCTCCACCTTGCAGATTTAACCACTCTTCTAGTTTATCAATATATAAACCAAAAAGAGCAGGGGATAAAGGGGAACCTTGCTTTAAAGCTTTTTGAAATATCCGTTGAGGTTCTAATTTTGACTTTCAATTCTTCATAAAGTCTATGGACAACTCTATAATGAAAATGAATTTCAAGTTCTTCCATTCTATGCCACAACTTTTCTCTATAGAATAAATATTGAAAGTTAAATTAAAATTAAAAAACCCTATTCTAAAATAAACATGCATATTAACATACTTAATTTTTTTTTGATTTAAATTAATTTTAAAATAAGATTTATATGTAATTTAGTAAAGTTGAAGATCTCCAAAAATAACTTTTAAAAATATATACGTTGGAATTTGGACAAAATTGAAAAAGAAAAAAAAAACCATAATAATTAAACTACTTATTTAACCTAATTTATAATTCATATAACTCTTAAAACTATTTTTTCATTATTCAAAAATTATTTTTCTTTTAGGTTTGATATGAAGTATGATATAATTATGTAACATTTCGTGAGTTAAAAACATTTTTTCATTATTCAAAAATTACTTTTCTTTTAGGTTTGATATGAAGTCTGATATAATTATGTAACATTTCGTGAGTTACATTATATGTAGATATATAAAATATTTTTTTTTACATGTAATTAGGAAAATACATTGAAGTTTGACATAGATTTTAAGTCATTGATTTATTTAAAATGAAAGTGAGTTTGGATTTATAAATTTAGGCTGATTATAAGAAATATTTTTTAATTATAAGAGTTATTTGTTACATAATTAACATTTTTTTTTAATGGTTATCAATATTTATTTTTATGGTTACTAATATTTATTTTTGTATTGGTGTTCACGAGAAGGTGTAGTGCTTTATTTTGGTTGATTGACTTTGATATTATGTTAATCTTGATATAGCTTTATGGCATTAATAGATATGATGGTGATTGTGATGTACTAAATTGATGTTATTATGTGTAATTGTGATGATGAATTCATTATATGTTGTTTCGTTTACATATTCTATGGACTATCTTCATGAGTTCTAGTTAGCGACTATGTTGATGTTTATGTAAGATGTCATAGTGTGTGAAATTATATCAAGGACTAATCTTATTAGCAAATGTTAGAAATTTCTATTTGAATATGACAGGAGGCCACCTAGATGCACTTGCATGTGATGAATCAATGACCTCTATTTTAATTGATTGCATACTATTGATTCTAGAATTCAATTTTTAACTAATATTTTGATATGGTTACTAATGTCATGATAGTGGATGTAGGTACATGCCAGTTGCTTGGTCAAACAACTCACACATGGGTGAAGGAGTTGCATAGGATAGACATAAATTCATGGGAGGGGTGGGACAACATCCATAATTCCACCCGTTAGCACTCCTGTTGTGACTTGGGATAGAAGGTATTGGGTTTCCTTTGCCTTGAATATCATGAAGCCATGATGGAAAGCCCCAGATTGGGTTGTTTATGATTATTTACTGGGGTACTCACATCAAGGAAGATTATTTGATCCCCAGCACCATCAATTTCACCATAAAGGGAGACACAGGAGATGACAACAGTCTCCATCGTCGTGCCCAGTTTCCCCTCTTAGTCACGAATTCCTGAAGGGAAAGGAACGTGGCACTCTTGAAACTTCAAAATAAGTTCTTGAAGGGAATGAACGACTTGGAACCCTTGAAATCAGGTGGAAGGTAAATAAGTGTCCCTGGTCATGCAATGATAAACACTAATACACATAATGTAAGTAAGTGGGTTTTGGAAAATTAAATCAGAAGTAAACTTTGGGGAATGGGATAATAGGTATAATTATGAAAGCTTAATTGAATAAGTAACCCTACCATCCTCATCCTTGGAAAAACTTAAATATATTATGTATATTTGAATAACTCATAAGTATATGAACTATTATAATAACAAAGGGAAAAGGGGACATAGAGTTAAAATACAAACATTAATTCAATGAAAATTTACTCTCATTAAGAAAAAATGGTTGTGCATGAAATTAAAATAATAATAATAATTATTTAAAAATTTAGAAATTAAATTTCATGAGAGAACTTCCATGTGGCAAGAACATAACACAAAAAATTCCAACTAATATTTTAATTGGAGAAAAATTAGGGAGTATATGGGGGACAAAATTTGAGACCTAACTGTTGGCTTAAGTTAATGAACACAAAATGGGGAATATAAATTGGGATGAAGGGACAATTAGGAGATGAAATAGGGAAACATGTGTGGATGAAGGAAAATAACATTTTTAATAGAAATTAAGAAAACAAGTTTAGGAGAGCTTTGGTGAGAGGCTGACACATGGATAGATGAATAATCAAAATATTAGAACAGAGAAAATAATTATTTTTCATGAGGTGAAATGTGACATTACGAAAACTTTTCGATAAAAAAATGAGAAATTTATTAGAAATTGACTCTCTCTTTACCATATTTTTGGATTACTATCCTAATTCCATTGCATACTTAGAGTGATTATTGATATCTATGACGAGTTTGGTGGAAGTGGAAGTTATGTTGATGGGAAAATCTTAAACTGGATTGCTCTCCTCCACTTGCTAGTGTTTTCTTATTCATTAATTTCATTGAGATATTAGGGTTACAAAGACTTGGTCATCGATTCAATGTTATAAAAAAGAGCAACGTGAAAGGAAATGACATAGAAAGTGTGATACACTGAAAGTATTAAAAACACACAAGTGAGGGAGTGATAAAGTATTTTCACTAAGTGTGCAAATACAAAGGAGAAAAGAGGAAATAATGTGAGCAAGTAAAGGAGATTAACCAATCTCTTAGAAATCGAAGGGGCCATTTGTGAAAGGTGGAGAGGCAACTTCAAGAGGCTATACAACCTAGAAAAAGAGAATAAAAATCATACAAATTTCTAGGACATATTTTAGTAGTAGCATGAGGGTTTTTATAATAGATTTTGTCAAGGTTGCACAAGCCACACGGTGCACTAGAACAACCAAGTTTTGTTGTAATTTTATTTTTTTCTTCCTAGTATGCTATCTTCCTAGTTTGGGAGTCATTGTAAGCTTGGAGTAATTTTACTGAAAATATGATATTTGAATGGTATAAATATATATGTGTATTTTGGAGATCGGTTTCCTATAGCTTCCACTGATTTTTTATTTCCATTTAAATTTATAGTAAGTATATTTTATCCTAAGCTGAAAATAACAATCTAAATTATTTTTTTCAGTAAGGAAATCATGAGGAATTAATTTACTAAGGTTGTTGGAATAGAGATTTTAACATGGCATCAAAGCCTGATCTCTGATAGAAGTTGATTTCCAAGTAGTTACAATAGCATATATGAAATTTACCTTTTGGATGAATCATTGCACCTTTTGGAGGGAACATCTCAATTTGGAGTCCCTGCACATGATTTTTGAGTGAGTCATCCATCTTCTAGGTGTCACATTTTCCACACATGTGGGATTGACATGCATTTATGGAGAACAAATTTGCATATGAACATGTTTTAATTCATTTTGAGAGAATTGTTGGGGTTACTTTTACTCATCCACTCTTGTAACATGGATATTTTATGCATTGTGATCTTATCTATAGAGCTTATAAAGAACTACATTTTTATATTTTCTTAAAGCTTTTGCTAGGAAAATTGTAGATATTTCTTAAAAATAAGAGAAGCATTCTCACTTGGATCGATTCCTAGAGCTTGTGGAGAACAACTACTTGGTTACCATGCATTCTTTATTTTTATTATGGATAAATAGCTAAAGTGACCACTTGACAAAGATATCTTGTGGATGCTTTAAACTTTTCATGGATTTTATTAGCTACAACTTTGTGGATGGAACAATTTCTTGAGTAAGTGGTATCACTTAATATTTTTGATGTTGTTCATGAATGATTGCAAGTACATTTGTGTTTCTCTAATCATGGTGGTGCATTGTCTTCACATTTTCCTTAAACAAGTGCCTTCTTCAAAACCTTGGAGGATTAGTAGTGGAATATCTTCCCTTGAACTAATTAAAGCTTGTAAGGCACTAGGTGGATCTTCTAAGGTTTTAGAGGCAAACCATAGATATCACCATAGATATACTTACATCCTCCCAAAGGATTTCTTAGTTGACCAGATGTGCCCACAAAAAATAGTAGTCACTAGTTGATCCAAGTGGCTCCAGACACCCTTAGAAGATCAAGAGGACTCAGAAATGGTCAAAATTAAAAGTGGTCGGATTTCTCTCGAACTAGGTTCATACTGAAGTACTCATCACCCTAATTCCAATGGCGTGAACGGATCTCCAATCCGATCCGTATGGAGAAGTTAGAGCGAGTCAAAGTTTTGGCCAAAGTTGGGCAGTGGGTCAGGTTTAAGTGTCCCACAAATTCACCGTTAACCGGTAGGGAACTTAGCTCCCGAAAATGGGTGAAATTGTGGCCTCTTTAATTTGCCCAATAACCCTTATTTTCGAAAAATACGAACAACCATTTTATTTAAAAAAAATAAAAAAACAAAAAAAAAATTAAAAAATAGGGTGGCGGGCCACCACCCCTGCCACCCCTCACCATCGAACATATCATATATGGAAAATTAATATTGTGTTGACCATGGGGCCAGGGCCCACGGCTCTGACCTGGGACCCCGCCCACAACTATCACCATTTAAAATAGGTCGGCCCGATCAACGGGCGGCCAAAAAAATAACAACAACCAAACCATATTCAAACACACCCAATTATTTTTATATCACAACAAAAACTCATTCCAAATTACATACAACCAACAAACGATGAGACCAAATATGGAGAGGCAGGATTTGATCTCCCGACCTCTCCTCCATTAATTCGCCTTGTTTACCACTGCACCAATGATGCACATGTGGTAAAGTTCGCTGACGAACATGTATTTAAACCCGCATTTGCACAATGCGGAAGAGGCCGAGCAGAAAGAAGGAGGTCAGAGGTGAATTGAAGATATGCCAAGCAGACAGTGGAACCGCAAGCCAGGCCAAGGCGGAACCATGTACGAGCACATATTTTGAGGCATAGAATCTTTTGCATAGATTATTCCTTGATGCTTGCAAGATTCCATGGGGAGGTAAATTTTCATTTTGTTAGAATGATATGAAGTTTACAGTGATTTTATCCAGAATTTTGCAGGGAATGCGATGCTAAAGTAAGAATGGCCATCTGAGTAGCAGATTTGCAGATTCCCAGTAGAACAAAATCTTTGGGAATCTTGAGGGAATCAAAATGATTCCTTAAGGTCTCGAAGTTGAGACGTAGCCCACACTGGGTGAAATCCGTTATCAACGTCTCATGTTCTTATGTTGTTGATGGTTGTCTTGTTTCCTCTTATTTACGACATGCATATGTGTTCTTTTAAAATGAAATTCTAACAACATCATAGAAGCAAAAGATCATGGGTAAATTCGGTAGCTGACGGAACCGAATCAAGTGGTATTAGAACGACCTTCTTGATGATGCGATTTGCGAGCGTGAATAATGATTGAATGTGAAACAATAGAGGATGGCAAAGACATGTATGAGGCCGTGCTCAAGATGTCCAAAATGGTGGACATGATGTATGAAGCTTATGAATGACGAGAGAAAGAAGAAGTAGAAAGTGAAAGTGATGCTTCATCCACATATTCCAGTAAATATTCATCACCTTCATCGTCTTCTCATCATTCGAATGAGGAGATCAACTATATACTTCAAGAAGATAACATTGAATTGAAAATCCTTCTACGAGAGGAGAAAGAGGATAAGAAGAGAGTGCAGATTCAGTTGCACGCCACAGAGGCAACCTTGGAATAACTAAAGCGCAACGACTAGAGCATTCAAGCAAATGATTTTGAATTAATGAGGCTTCTACAAGAAGAGAAAAAGGATAAGCAGAGACTGTAGCTTCAGCTATGAGCCACGGAAGAGACCTTCGAGGAGTTGAAGCACAACAAAGGCTTGAAGAATCCATCATCACCTGTATCTGAATCGACATTTGAGGTAAAAAATGTTGATTTTTCTTCAGTTTCATCTTCACATGGTATCATTTATGTGGGAAATGTGGAGATTCCCATTACAGGAACTGGCATGAGACTTCTCACCAAAATGGGGTACAAAGGAGGAGGAATTGGCATTAATTTCCAAGGCATGATTCAACCATTGGAGGTCATGAAAATACCTCAATTAGCAGGTTTGTGATACACTTAAGGATAGTGCTCAAAGGTGTCAGAAGCTTCCAATACATTGTTGAAACCATTGAGGAAAGAGAATGATGGGAACATTTTACCATCATTCTATGACAACGCACATTGCAAAGAAAGAGCCGAGGCAAGATCTTGTCACCATGATTGCATCAGAGACTAACAATAAAGGTATAACAAGTCTTGGTTTTCTAATGTTCATTTTGATTACAAGCATGTCACTAACAATGACCATAGATCATGGCATTGAAAACCATGTAGTTTTTGCAGATTACGTAACCATGTCTTTGCTAAGTGCTGGAAAAGAATAGCAACACAAAAGAGGATGAGGCGTGAAAGGCCTTCTCCATCACAAGAAAGGAAAAAGGTAAAGCAGGTTTGGAGGAAGAAGACTCATTGTAGCCATTATGACAGAAGTAGTCACCAAAGAGCCACGTGTTCGAGGCTCCATCCAGAGCAGCGTCTCAAGGACAAAGTGTCCATACATGAACTAGTTGAAAGAATTGTTCGACAAGCAAATGCGCCACAGAGAGATGACCCATTCAATTTGATAAGTGAGAGATGGTTTTTCTAGGTTTGGTAGTGTGTTTTGCCTAAATTTATAAATCATGTGTTTCAATTTAAAATTTAAAAGTGATGATGTGTTTTCCATCACTTATGAAGCAACAATGATATTTTTTCCTTATATAGATAGCTGGGGTATTGATTCCATTCGATGTAAAATTGAACAAAAAGTATGGTTATAAACTCGTGGCAAGTGTGAGGAATGCTTGGGCCATAGATTGGTCATTTATTTAAGCATGTAATTTGAAAAATATTGTACTATAGGTTTGCAGAGGATGCAGGTGTCGGCTCATCACTTATGGCTCCGAAGGACAAAGGTGAAGGAGAATGAAGGGTGACCTTTCAAGACACTTGTGGTGCAAACAAGGTACAAAGAAGTTGCAGATTATGTTCATGATTTTGGTGGAAAAAAAGCTCCTTAGTGGGGAGGATTGATACAGATGGCTCTAGACACCCTCAAAAGATCAAGAGGGCTAAAAAATGGTCAAAATTCAAAGTGATCAGATTGCTCTTGAAGCAGGTTCATACTTAAGTACTCGTCGCCCTGATTCCAATGGTGTGAACGAATCTCCAATCCGAGCCCATATGGAGAAGTTAGAGTGAGTCGAAGTTGGGTAGTGGGCCAGGTTTAAGTGTCCCACAAATTCACTGTCAACCAACATGGAACTTATCTCCTGAAAATGGGTGAAATTGTGGCCTCTTTGATTTTCCTAATAACCCCTATTTTCATAAAATACAAAAACAACCATTTTATTTAAAAAAAAAAAGATTGGCGGGCCACCACCCCCGCCATCCCTCTCCATTGAACATATCATATATGGAAAAATAATATTGTGTTTACCATGGGGCTGGGGCCCACGGCTTCGACTCAGGACCTCGCCCATGGTTATGGCCATTTAAAATAGGCCAGCGAGAATTGAACCCGCCAAGCCACGTAGGTCGGCCCAACAAATAAGAACAACCAAACCATATTCAAACACACCCAGCTATTTTTATATCACCACAAAAACTTAGTCCAAATTACATACAACCAACAAACGACTCGACTAGATATTGAGAGGTGATATTTGATCCCCCCACCTCTCCTCCACCAATTCACTTTATTTACCACTGCACCAACAGTGCACATGTGGTAAAGTTCGTCGATGAACATGTATGTAAACTCGCCTTTGCACAGTGCAGAAAAGGCCGAGCAGAATGAAGGAGGTCAGAGGTGAATTGAAGATACGTTGAGCAGACAGTGGAACTGCAAGCCAGGCCAAGGCGGAACCATGTGTGGGCACATTTTTTGAGGCAGATAATCTTTTGCAGGGATCATTCCTTGATGCCTGAAAGATTCCATGGGGAGGTAGATTTTCATTTTGTCAGAATGATATGAAGTTTACAGTCATTTTAACCAAAAGTTCGCAGGGAACACAATGCTAAAGTAAGAATGGCCATCTAAGTAACTGATTTGTAGATTCTCGGCAGAACATAATCTTAGGGAATATTGAGAGCATAAAAAATATTCCTTGAGGTCTTGAAGTTTCAGGAGTTAGAATTCGACAAAATTTATAATGTCGATTTAACACCTCTCGACGACATGAATCCGACGGAGTTGTCTGTTTTAGCAGCATAGCTCCCCATTTTCGGCCATTTTCTAGATTGGAGTGACAATGTCAGATTCTCAAGTGTGGACAGTCGATTCTATACCCCTCGAACCCACGAATTCGATGGTGCAACTAGATTCAGCAGCTGAGCATACACTTCTTCAGACAACTTCAGGGGTTGAGGTATATGCAGTTTTGATCATGTAACTCTTTTATCAGTTTTGTGAGATGTATTATGATTTCTAGATCCTTGCTTGATGCATGTTGTGGAATCTTTATTTTGCTTCATGTGAGATTATGTCATGCTAATAGGAGGTCCATTGTGAGTGAGAGTTCCCGTAGCGGAACGTATCGTGGAGAGACAAGCCACTCATGTTGAGGGCACATATCCTTGTATGACATAGAACATCATCCATGTACATCTCACCATTTCCAACACTAGATGAAGTGGCCTACCCCATTTTGACACCGGGCTCAGAGACGTAGCCCACACTAGGTAAATTCTATTACCAACGTCTCATATTCTTATGTTATTGATGGCTGTCTTGTTTCCTCTTCTTTACAACATGCATATGTGTTCTTTTATGCTCTTTTAAAATGAAATTATAACAGCATCACAGAAGTAAAAGATCATGGGTATATCCAATAGCTGACGGACCCGGATCAAGTGGTATCAGAGTGGTCTTCTTGTTGATGCGAATTGCGAGCGTGAACAAGGATTGAACGTGCAACAATGAAGGATGGAAAATACATGTACGAAGCCATGCTCAAGATGTCCAAAATGGTGGACATGATGTATGAAGCTTATGAACGACGGGATAAAGAAGAAGCAGAAAGCGATGCTTCATCCACATCTTCCAGTAAATATTCATCGCCTTCATCGTCTTCTCATCATTTTAATGAGGAGGTCAAATATAGCCTTCAAGCAGATAACACTAAATTGAAAGTTCTTCTATGAGAGGAGAAAGAGGATAAGAAGAGAGTGCAACTTTAGTTGAAAGCCATATAGGCAACCTTGGAATAACTAAAGCGCAACGACCAGAGCCTTCAAGCAAAGGATGTTGAATTAAAGAGGCTTCTACATGAAGAGAAAGAGGAAAATCAGAGACTGTAGCTTCAGCTACAAGCCGCGGAAAATGACTTGGAGGAGTTGAAGTGCAACAAAGGCTTGAAGAAGCCATCATCACCTGTATTTGAATTGACATTTGAGGTAAACAATATTGATTTTTATTCAGTTTCATCTTCACATGCTATCATTTATGTGGGAAATGTGGAGATACCCATTATAGGAACTGGAATGAGACTCCTCACCAAAATGGGGTACAAAGGAGGAGGAATTGGCATTAATTTCGAAGGCATGATTAAGCCATTGGAGGTTGTGAAAATACCTCAATTAGCAGGTTTGTGATACACTAAAGGATAGAGCTCGAAGGTGTCAGAAGATTCCAATACATGGTTGAAACCATTAAGGAAAGAGAATGATGGGAACACTTCACCATCATCATATGACAATGCACATTGCAGAGAAAGAGCTGAGGTAAGCTCTTGTCACCATGATTGCACTAGAGACCAACAAGAAAGGTATAACAAGTCTTGGTATTCTAATGTTCATTTTGATTACAAGCATGTCGCTAACAATGAACATAGATCATGGCATCAAAAAACATGTAGTTTTTTCAGATTACATAACTGTGTCTTTGTTAGGTGCTGGAAAAGAATGGAAACATAAAAGAGGATGAGGTGTGAAAGGAAATATCCATCGCATGAAAGGAAAAAGGTAAAGCAGGTTTGGAGGAAGAAGACTCATTGCAGCCATTGCGACAGAAGTGGGCATAAAAGAGCCATGTGTTTCAAGCTCCATCCAGAGCGACGTCTCAAGGAAAAAGTGTCCATACATGAATCAGTTGAGACAACTGTTCGACAAGCAAATGCGCCACAGAGAGATGACCCATTCACTTTGATAAGTGAGAGATGGTTTTTCTAGGTTTGGTAGTGTGTTTTTCCTTACTTTTTAATTCATGTGTTGCAATTTAAAATGTAAAAGTGATGATGTGTTTTTCATCATTTATGAAGCAACAATGATATTTTGGCCTTGTATAGATAGCTGGGGTATTGATTCCATTCGATGTAAACTTGACCACAAAGTATGGTTATAAACTCGTGGCAAGTGCGGAGAATGTTTGGGCCATAGATTGGTCACTTATTTAAGCATGTGATTTGAAAAATAATTTACTACAAGTTTGCAGAGGATGCAGGTGTCGTCTCATCGCTTATGGCTCCGAAGGACAAAGGTGAAGGAGAATGAAGGGTGACCTTTTAGGACACTCGTGGTGCAGACAAAGTACATAGCAACTTCACATTATGTTCATGCTTTTGGTGGACCTAAAGCTCCTCAGTGGGGAGGATTGATCCAGGTGGCTCTAGACACCCTCAGAAGATCAAGAGGGCTGAGAAATGGTTAAAATTCAAAATGTTCAGGTTGCTTTCAAACTAGGTTCATTCTGAAGTACTCGTTGCCCCGATTCGAATGGTGCGAACTAATCTCCAATCCAATCCCGTATGGAGAATTTAGAGTGAGTCAAAGTTTTGGTCAAAGTTGGGTAGTGGGCCAGGTTTAAGTGTACCAAAAATTCACTGTTAACCGATAGGGAAGTTAGCTCATAAAAATGGGCAAAATTGCAGCCTCTTTAATTTCCCAATAACCCTTATTTTTGGAAAATACAAAAACAACCATTTTATTTTAAAAAACAAACCACCCCCGCCACCTCTCTCCATCAAACATATCATATATGGAAATAATATTGTGTCTACCATGGGGCCGGGCCTGCGGCTCTGACCTGGGACCTCGCTCACAGTTATGGCCATTTAAAATAGGCTGACGGAAATTGAACCCGCTCAGCCACGTAGGCCGACCTGATCCATGAGCAACCCAAAAAATAACAACAACCAAACCATATTAAAACACATCCACCTATTTTTATATCACAACAAAAGCTTAGTCCAAATTACATACAACCAACAAACAATGTGACCAAATATGGGGAGGCAGGATTTAATCCCCTGACCTCTCCTCCACCAATTCACCTTATTTACCACTGCAACAACGGTGCACATGTGGTAAAGTTCATTGACGGACATGTATTTAAACTCGCCTTTGCACAGTGCAGAAGAGGTCAAGCCATACGAAGGAGGTTGGAGATGAATTGAAGATACGCTAAGTAGACAATGGAACCGCAAGCTAGGCCAAGGCGAAACCATGTGCGGGCACATTTTCCGAAATAGATAATCTTTTGTAGAGATTATTCCTTGATGTCTGAAAGATTCCATGGGGAGGTAAATTTTCATTTTGTCAAAATGATATGAAGTTTATAGTCATTTTAACCAGAATTTAATAGGGAGCACGATGGTAAAGTAAGAATGGCCATCTGAACAGTAGATTTGAAGATTCTTGGCAAAACAAAATCTCAAGGAATCTTGGGGGCATAAAAAGATTCCTTGAGGTCCCGAAATTGCAAGAGTCAGAATTTGACAAAATTTATGTCAATTTTACACCTCTTAGTGACATGAATCCGATGGCGATGTCCATTTCAGCAGCAAATCTCCCCATTTTTTGGCCATTTTCCAGATTGGAGTGACGGTGTCAGATTCTCAAGTGTGGACAGTCGATTCTATTCCCATCAACACCACAGATTCGATGGTGCAGCCAGATTCAACAGCTGAGCATACACTTCTTCAGCCAACTTCAAGGGTTGAGGTATATGCAGTTTTAATCATGTACCTCTTTTATAAGTTGCTGTGAGATGTATTATGATTTCTAGATCCTTTCTTGATGCATGTTGTGGGATCTTTGTTTTGCTTCATGTGAGATTAGGTCATGCTGATAGGAGGTCCATTGTGAGTGAGAGTTCTCGTAGTGGCATTTCTCGTGGAGAGACAAGCCACTCATGTTGAGGGAACATATCCTTGTATGAAAGAGAACATCATCCATGTACATCTCACCATTTCCAACACTATATGAAGCGACCTACCCCATTTTGACACCGGGCCTGGAGACATAGCCCACACTGGGTGAACTCTGTTATCAACATCTCCTATTCTTATGTTGTTGATGGCTGTATTGTTTCCTCTTCTTTACAACATGCATATGTGTTCTTTTATGCTCTTTTAAAATGCAATTCTAACAACATCACATAAGTAAAAGATCATGGGTAAATCCAGTAGCTGACAGACCTGGATCAATAGTGCTCTTCCATTTTTTCAATCATATTTTTTTTCTTTTTATAAATGCTTTAGGGTAAATCTAGTTTTTTTTAGTTTAATTTTAATTTTCAATTGCAAAAAATCTTAGTTGTCTATGGTTTTAATGCATATTTTAACCTAAAAACTTAAACAATTTATTTGCATGTTTTTGGCCTAAAATCGTTCCCATTGCAATAAATGGCTTTGTTTATTTATATTGTTGGATATTTAGGCTTATACATATTGTCTTGATTCGATGTTACATCTATTTCAATTTTCAGAATTTAAAATTTGCAGAAGCCCTAGATATCTCCATTGTTTTATCCATAAGCCCTAGATATCTCCATTGTTTTATCCCTAATTTGTATTTTCTTATAGCCTATTCAAAGGGATGAAATACATTACTATTGTAACTTTTCTTGAAACTATACTTTTCATCTAAATTGCAACTTTTAGAAAAACCATTGGTAATTTCCATATTTTCATTGTTTGCATATAATTTTGCACTAGATAGTAATTTGATAAAACCTTTAAATAACCATAAAAGCACATTAATCTCAAATATGGAAGTACTTTGAGTAACAACCTAATAATTCCTTATTATATCTCCCTGGTGGTACACTGGGTAGCTAAATAGGTGACCTTAGACTTGATCCCATCTTTCCTTAGGAACCCTAAAGGATACTAAAGAAGCCTCCCTTGTGTTGGATCCATCCTTCACAAAATGAGTTGTTTCTTAGGTTATAGTGGTAACACTTCTAATATTCCACTAGTTTTAGCAGCTTGTGAGAGATTTGCACTAGTGATAGATTTTGTGATAACAATTTGACATAATATTAAATGAGAATTGAGTATTTCTCCTCAGATTTTGAAATATATGCTTCAACCTTTCTTACAATATGCAACCGAATAATAACTTAATTTTAATCATCTAGAAAGTACATTAAAGGAAAGGAGTCCCTATTCCTTGTATATTTTTGAATATCTTGTGCTTGTAAGGTGAAACAACCATTTTTGTGAAAGAATTTGGGATTAATCTTGGTGACTCCACACTTGTGCTTAGTATCAGGTGCCACCCTATTCTTAGATTTTGTATAAAGTCACATACTCTCAAAGGAAGTATTTATGGCACCATGGAAATTTCATGAAATTTTCGTATCTTTTGATATTAAAGAAATTGTGGGAGAATATTATTCCAAAGTTTAGTGTTGAAACTCTTCTTACTATTCTACATGTCACATCATTCTTGAAATATGTCTAATAGCTTAATGAAAAATATGAGGATGTACTGATAATAGTATTTGTATTTTCAATGAAAGAATATTAACTAAGATGGGTCAAGTATTGCATTGGCCTAAGGAAGATAACTTTAGTGTAGGTTTAATCCAAGTTTTCCTCAAACATTGAACTCCTTGCTCTTAAGAGTATGATAGGAACCTTAAAGTTCTTGTGACAATCCTACATGAGTGTGAAGAAGCATCTCATGATTGTATGAATAATTTATCACATCAAAGAGCATATAGATGAAGATATTTATCATGTTTTGATGTTAAAGCTTTAACCAACTAAGGATTCCTTTAAAGATCTGGGAAAAGAAGAAGAAGTTTGTTTTAACCCAATAAAAGATCAAGCATGTGAGGGGCACATTGATGAAGGGCACATTGAAAACCATGAGCTTGTTGATGGAGAATCTCATTATTCCATACATGGGGATTTTGGTGGGAATTTGAAAATCAAACACTCCCAGTTATTAAACATTTAAAGAACAGTAAGATCCAACCCATGATTCCATTGAAGAAGATGAATTTGATGAAGATGCAGATGGTCAAAGCATACAAGTTTCCATCTTTCCTTTAGATGAAGACAATGGTTTGGTGAGATGTACCCCTTTCCAAGTTTTACAGTTTTATGATGCATCATTTGCTGATTTGGAAAGGAGGAGTTTGAAGAGAATACCCATGGATTTGGTAAATTTATTATTTAATGAAGAGCATGATGAGCATGATATTAAAAATATTGACAATCTTCTACATATTGGGAGGCATAAATGGGATATAAGCTGATTTCATTTTTATGGAGATCATATTTATGATATTGATGGTAATATTAGAGTTAAGATTGCATTTTTTTTTTTTCATTTGGAACAACTATATCTAGTAAATGCATTTCTGAAATATTACATAATAAATGTCCAACCATGTTTTCTTATGGATGGATTAGAAATTTTCAAATTGGAGAAAATGTGGTGGATAATGAAAATGAATACTTTTCCTTGGGTAATTTACAACCATATTTTTATGAAGGATGATGGTGTTTCTATGATAGTCAATATTCATAAAATTTCCAACCACATTATTTCATAGATAGAGCAAATTTGTTGGGGTTGAATGGTGTGATTTCAGTGTTGAAAATGTAGAAATTTTCCAATCATATTTTCCTCTATATTTTGAAGAAATTCTGTATTAAAAGTAAACATTAAGGGACCTTTTATAGTTCTAAGTTGCATGAGGTCTTCATAAATCCATAATAGAAATTTCCAACAACTTCTTTCTTTACTTTTCCCTCAAATTCTCATTGAAATTATAGCTAATAAATATGTCTTTAGTTGGAAAAGGAGTTTTTGATTGGTGGATTATTGTGAGAGTTTTTAGCCACATATAAAAGTGCAACAAGCCCTAAGTTGGGAGCTAAAAACTAAATAAATAAATCATGATTTGAATTTATGCCATGTTTTTAATCCATGTCTCTATTGATCAACAATAATGTGTTTTTCATATTTCTTATGATTCCATCTCAAGCCTTGACATGTGACATTATACATGAAAACCAAGAAGGCCATCTCTTGAAGTAAATGGATTAGTGTTATGATATGCAAGTCTTACATCATGCAAGCCTCCATCATCGCTATATTGTAGCTCCATTAAAAAGTGGATAAAAATAAACTTGTAGATGCACATCCCAATCTTGGCATGATTTCGTTACTCTTGTCTATCCTCATGAGTTGGGTTCTATGTTTGGCCATGATGCGATGTATGGGCCAACTCATGATCACTTTCTACTTGATATATTTTTGTTTCGGTTCATAACTAAGCACAAGAGTAAAACTTTTAGCCTTGTCAAGGTTGTCTGATTATACCTAGCACTTTCTTGTCAAGAAGGTTACAATAGGAAAGTTGTAGGTCATTTTATGTATTTTGTTTATGCATCTTCATTGTGCTTTCTTATTTGATTGGTTTAAGTTATATATTGACTTCATACATTTGTAGTTGCATTTGATTTAGTCTTGTTTATGTGTGTGTAAGTATTATATTAAATAAAGAGTTTACCACACTACCTCATATTTTTCATATACTAGGGGGATAATATCTCCCTACACATTTTTGCTAATGGTTTTGGAGCGATGTAGAGCATAGGTATTAGAGTTGCAGAGATTGTTGAGGTTCTCATGCACTTTATGGCCAGCGCATGTCCCCACATTGGAGCCAATATTTACCTCCTCACATCAAGGGGTAACTAGAGGAAATTTTTTTCTCTTGTGATCCTAATTAATGGCAGTAGTTCCATAGATGATATCCATAGTCCTCCAAAAATATTTGATGATGCTTCCCACTTTTTTCTCAACTCGCTCACATTTGATGATTATGGTTCCCAATATATATGAGGTACTATTTTTCTTGCTTCTTATCAAATGTTAGTGATTTATGTATTTGACCTTAAAGTAGTGATCATTTGTTAAGTCAAATAATAGATCATGATGGTCTAAATTTGTGTCTTTTTCCCTAATTCACCTTGGCACTCATCATCATATTCTAAAAAAGTGTTGTCATTCCTACATTAAGTGGTACAACTAGAGGGATTTGAAATATGTAGAGTTCCATATCCCAATCCATATTTAATATTTTTCATCTCTCATGATTTTCATGGTCCTACTCATGTTTGGTTGTCATATGTCACAGAAAGGTTCATGATTCATAGTCCCATGAAAAGAAGGAACTATAAGAATGAGGTTGATGCAATTCAATATAAGGAAAAAAAGAAGAAGGAAAGAGAAATATATAAATTTCAAAGTACAAAAGAAATGAAGGGATATAAAAGAAAACTTTAAAGCCAAAGAAAAACTTAAGCAATACCCCCTTTCAATATAAGGCCAATGTCACAAATCCTATGTGATGAAAAACATAACAAAATGAACTAAATGAAATCATCCCAAGTCCTATGCAATGAAATGCATATACAGGAAATTAGGGCTCAATTAAATGAAGTAAAAGAAGAGGGGAATAATGAAAATATAAGAAAAGTGCAAGTAAAGTGTTAAAAATATGCAGTGCAAAGGAATAATATCTTAATACATAAATGATTCCTTAATAAATATACTCATGCGGATGAATACCTTAAACAACCTAACATAAATATAAAATATAATTCATGGTATTACTCCCCAAATCATACCATCACTACACCTACTCCTTGGGAATTGCTTCTTTTCTTGGGGATTCACACATGTTATGGGGGTTAGTGATGACCCTCTCGTATATAAACTTGAAAATATATGTATTTTATGAGTTATTGTGAAGTTTGAAGATGATGCTTAAAGTGATATACCTAATAACATTTACATGTGATATGACTCGCATTTTCTATAAATTTCTATATAAATATATATACTTTTTTTGTTTGCTAAGTTGTGTGAGTCTTGAAATCATTGCATGTTTAATTTTTGACTTGATAAACCGCGACCCATGGGAATCTAAGTTGTCAAAATCACTTGGAGATTGCAACTGGCCTAGGCCACACCAACCCTTTAACATAACTAGAATTTTTCTCATGAAATTTCGAACAAATAACCTCAACACCACAAACTGCGTTAGCAATACACCATATCATCATCTATTCTACACCCATAAACTTATACAAATATATATTTTATAATAAAAAATATAATTAATCATAATTTTAAATTATTTAAATTTATAAAACCTTTTTCAACATTATAATTAAATATTATAATATACCATTATAATTAAATAATTGAACTCATAGACATTTTATTTATATTTTCTATTTTCCCTCCTCTTATAGTCAAAAACACATACTTATTCTTCGTTCAATGTCGAAATATTATTTAAAATATCATTTTAACGTGAAATTGGTATGCTGAATATTAAACATTTTGTTTCTTAATATATATGTGTGAACACATATTTATTCTTTTCAATGACGAATATTAAACATTTTGTTTCTTAATATATGTGTGTGTGGGGGGTATTGTTTAAATCACAATTGATAAGGATTTAAATATTATGTTTATATAATGTTATAAATATTTTTTTTGGATTGAAAATTTATATATAAAATGTAGATGAATATTATTTATATATATCTATATATATATAATTTATTATTTTTTGATAATATTATTAAATTAATCATATGTATATAAAAGATAGGCAAGTTTTTAACTAAATAAGAAAATATATTTTTTAGCAAATGTCTAAAAATAACCAATTGGTGAAATTTTGTCCCTAAAAAATTTCCATATTCGTAATCAACTTAATCCAACAAACCAAAAATTACAATGAATTGATCAAGTAAAATCTCATAAAGTTATTAAGAGAGTAAGTCATTACCCCATCACCATTGTAATATAATGTACATATATATATATATGTTACATTTTAAATAAATTTATTTATTATCAAAAGAATTAATTATTTTATGATTTATTTTATTTGAAAATATTTAATTGTATATATATTAGTAGGTTTTGCTCACCGAGCGTAGAATAGACAGTGATAGGTTGTTCTATTAAGACATTATGTGGTCGAAAGATCACTGGTTCGAAACTCCATAGGCAAAACCAAACCATACTAATGGCTAGTGTGGCCAAGGATGGGTGCGATCCTCGGGAGATTTTTATGGCTTATATTCCCCTGGGTCGTGGTTACTCAAACCATAGGTTAGATATGCTAGTCATCTCAGGACTCACATTGCCTAACAAACAAAGACAATATTTAATTGTATGTATTAGTAGGTTTTAATTGATGAAGTTATGGTTTTTAGTTAAAATTATATATCACTATGATAATGATTGATAATACTAAAATTTTTATTTACACAAGCCATCAGATATATACTAGTTGATTAGATAGGGATTTAGTCCCAACAGGTCTTAAGTTAAAGCCTCATGAGGAGGGGTTAAGGATGAAAGACACTTTTAGGGGGAAATTAAACTATCATAGGGGGCATCCAAGCTTGACTGAGCTTTGCACAATCTTGGTGATAACATCCCACTTGTAGGTAGATCATTAGAAACACTTCTATCTAATAGATGGGTTGGCTCTAGCATAACAATTCTATCTAATAGATGGGTTGGCTCTAGCATAGGCTCGACCTAGTTACGAAAAAAAGGAACATTTACACAAAATTTATCAATGTTTAATTTGTGTTTTTTTTCCAAGTGAAAAAAATTATATTTTATTTATATATAAAAAATAAATAGCTATATGTTTTTGGTATTAATTTTCATTAAACTCTACATGAAATTTCCATGTCCAATTCATCATCACACAAAAATGAAGTTTGTTTCTATTTCGTTACGTATATAACCTCTTTAAAAAAACAAAAAAGATTCAAAGAAATACACTAACCATTCATCCAATGATATATGAAAGTCAATAATTATACAAAATCTTAGATAAAGCATTAAACATACTAAAATTAGGTCCATGGTTCATGATTATATTCTATAGTGTATTTGTTCTCGATTACCGTAATAACAATTTCCTCAGTGCAACCCAACTTGAGCATTGAAAACCCATCTATTACATTGTTTATTTCCTTGTAAGTATGAGATAAGTTCATGAACTTCAACATACAAGGTTCATAATGTAACAAATTTTAGAGCAATTTCTCTGCACATTTATTGGATAACCAACATTGAGTCTCTAAAAATGATTAGGCTACACCAAATTCTTGTCCTAGTTTTAGGAGCAACATTAAAGCCACAATTTCACATAAGTTATTAGTTTCTCGACCCATTCTAGTTTTAAGAGAAATATTGTGATATAAAATAGGTATATTATGCCTCCTAAACCTTTTTTTGAAGGGTTCCCCTATAAAGCACCATTGAAAAAACCTATGGAATATTCTTATTTATTGCTACTTTCTCTTCTTCCTTTTTTTACTAGAGGAATCAACAACTGGGCCAAGCTTGCAATCACGTGACACACGGTCAATTATAACAACTACCACTACTATAGCCCCTAAGTATAACTGCCTTGCTCCAAGTAAAACACACATATCTATGCATGGGAGATTTTAAAAAAGGACCTCATCACTCACATAACTTTACACAACACGAGATTTCCAAGTGAGCTACCCTCTAGGGGCCTTATTTATTGCCACTTCACTTTGCTTGTGAGGGATATTTTTTCCCTGCACCTTTGGATAAACATTTAAGATAATTATGGGCCAAACAACACATTTGATGAGGAGTGTGTAACAACCTTAGTTTAAAAATCCATGTAATAAATTAATAAAGGAAAAATAAGACCAAGGTCATGGGACACGTATTCCATGTTGAATGTTGGGCAAAGAATCCTAGCGGGTGTTCATTTGGTTTATTATGGCTAAGGGAAATTGAAAAAGGCATTGAAAAAGGCAAAGAGACATTTATTGACATTTATTTATGAAAATAAATGATCCGAATTTATGAAAGAATGCAACAGAACACACATATAACCATAAATAAAAAGATGCAGTGGGAATAACACTTCATTTCATTAATATCAAACAACTGAAATTTTCTTACAAACAAAATGAAAATAAACTAGCTAGGGTGCTAGTAGCTTATCTCTGAGAAGAGATGTGGCGACTACAGGCCTCAGAACAATGTTACAATGAGGCTCGAGGGCCTATTTATTATTTATAAACAATGGAAAACCTTAAACATCCAAAGCCCTAACCCTCCGATATGAAGCGCCAAAACTATGGGCCCTGTTTTGAAAATTGATTTCCAAATTACCAAGGATGTAACTTTCGCATACGATCTCCGTTTGACGCGCACCATACCTCGTTAGAAAGATCTATCTGAGGAATACAACTTTTCGTGTGAGAAATATCAGTTTATGGACCCATTTTCCTCCCTTTTTTCCCAAAAAACATCGTTTAGGGCCTCAAAACGACTCTGGAATTTCAGGACCTGAAAAACTGCTAAAAATAGTAAGTTGTGTTGAAACTGAAAAATTGAAAGAGACAATGGTGGGGCCCCAAGTGGAATAGGTGGGTGGCCACCAATATCCACTTGGATCATTCCTCCCCCCTCAGGAATCAATGGTCCCCATTGCGTTGAGTTCCTCCATGAGATGAGGAAACTTCTGCTAAACTTGGTCCTTGGTGAACCACTTGCCTTGGTGTAGGAGTTGGCCAGCTTTGATAACCCGATACATTTGGATCTTCTGTTGGTGAGTGTTATTGATTTGTGTGTCCATGATACAATCTGTGGTGGCATGTTCCATGTAGTCTAGGTTTAACTATGTTGGTGTGAGTTGTTCTGCAATGTCAGAGGTGTCCAATAGAGGTGGGAAGTAGGGACGAAGGCTGTCCACATTGAATACTGGGTGCAGACCAAGGATTGGTGGAATACTAAGCTCAAAGGCATTGTTCCCTACAACCTTGGTGATGGTGTACGACCCATATCGGAGCTGATGAAGCTTGCGATGGAGTCCAATGAGGTGCTCCTTCTGCAAATGTAGCCACACTTTGTCGCCCACTTGGAATTTGTGTGGCACCCGATGTTGATCATGTCATTGCTTGTAATTAGCATTGGATTTGTCCAATATGTCATGAACCTGTTGGCAGATGTGTTGAATGCACTGGATGAAGTTGTTCACTTTGTCAGCTTCAGACTGGACATGAGTCGAATCGTCTTGAGTAGCCGAAAATGGGATGGCTACGTCAATGGGACATAGTGGTTGGAATCCCAACCCCACCTGAAAGGGGCTATGTCTGGTTGAGATGTGGAGAGCCCAGTTATAAATGTGTTTTACATAGGGAAGGCTCTCATCCCATGTGCGTGGATGCTTTGAATTGTACATGTGCAGAATGTGTACAATCATCCTGTTGACGACCTCTGTCTGGCCATCAGTTTGGGGATGGAAAGCTGTGGACTTGGTGAGCTTGCTGTCCAGCATTGACCAGAGGTTGGACCAAAATGTGCTGAGGAACCTGCTGTCTCGATATGAGATGATAGACTTTGGGATCCCAAAGTGCACCCACACTTGTTCAAAGAAGAGTTTAGGAGTGGCTTCTATTGTGATATTTTTCTTATAGGCCGCCATAATGGCCATCTTCGAGAATCTATCGACGACCACGAAAACACAGTCATTTCCATGCTTAGTAGAAGGAAGGCTCAACATGTAATCCATGGAGATGGATTCCCAAGGTCAACTAGGGGTAGGTAGCGGAGTATAAAGGCCTTTCTTATTTATGGTTGGTTTGGAAATGACACAAGTAGTGTAGGATCTGATGTACTTCTTGATATCCTATCGAAGGTTCAGCCAATAGAAATAATTTTGTAGTACTGCCACTATTTTCTCGACCCTGAAATGGCCAAAAAATTGACTGTAGTGTGCTTCCCATATCATCTTGGCACGCCCGCTTGAAGGAAAACAAAGGTGTCCCAGGTGACATAACATTGCATCTTGGAGGTGAAAATTTGGAACTTGTGTACCCCCCAAGAGTGCCTTGTATGTGTGGCTGAATTCTAGATCTCTCTTGTAGAGAAGTGGCCAATCAGAAGTTTCATGCCCATAAGAGTTGAGAATGGTGGTTAGCGCCACGATCGGTGGTCGGCTGAGCGAGTTTGCAACATTATTGGTGCTACCATTCTTGTACTTGATGTTCAAATGAAATTGTTGCATATATGTGGACCACTTCTGATGGCGATCATTTTGCAACTTCCCTTGTGGCTGTATGAACTACAGGGGTCAATGGTCTATGTGGATGATTGTTTCCTTGCCCAAAATGTAATGCTTCCATTGTCGACAAGCCTGGAAAATGGAATACATTTATTTTTCATAAGTGGGACACTTGCAGACTGTGTTAGACAATGTCTCACAGTGATATTCCACTGGATGCCCCTGATGAGTAAGAATCGCCCCAATATCATAGTCAGAGGCATCTATCTCAATCTCAAATGGTTGTTGCAAGCCTGGTAATGTGAGATCTGGGGCAGAACAGAGGCAATGTTTCAATTCTAAGAACACCTTTTGTTGAGATTCCAACCAAAATAATTTTTCTTTCACTCCTCCCTTGGTGACTTGACTCAAGGTCCAATTGATATGAGAGAATCCCAACACGAACCTGCGGTAGAAATTAGAAAGACCTAGAAAGATGTGAAGCTCTATTAGAGTGGTTGGGGCTGGCTAATCCCGAATGACTTGGATCTTGGTTGGATCCACATGCACACCCATTTCATCAAGAATGTATCCCATATATTGAACCCGGGTCATGCTAAAAGTGCACTTCTCCAAATTGGCACACAACTTGTGTTGCTGTAGTGTTTGGAGGACTTGTAGAATGTGGTGGAGGTGCTCTTCCCAAGTCTCGCTGAATATCAGAATGTCATCCAAGTACACCACTACAAATAAGTTGGTGAATGGCCACAGATGTTGTCCATCAACCTCATGAAGGTTGTGGGAGCATTTTTCAACATGAAAGGCATGACCAACCATTCGAAAAGGCCATCCTTGGCTTTGAAGGCAATATTTCACACATTAGAGGGTTCGATTGGTACCTGGTGATACCCAGAATTCAAGTCGATCTTACTAACATATTTAACCCCTTTGATTTGGTCCAGAAGGTCATCAATCCGTGGGATCAGGTACCTAATCTAGACAATGATCTTGTTCAGCACCCGATAGTCAATACATAGTCTCCAAGTCCCATCCTTATTCTGTACCAACATGATCGAGCTCCCGCAGGGCGATGAAATCAGCCGGATGTGACCTTTCTACAACAACTCTTGAATCTGCCTCTTGATTTCATCGTTCTATAGAACAGGGTGCCAATAGATTGGTCCATTGGGTAGCAGCGATCCCGGGGTCAGATCAATGGGGTGCTTGACCTGACAGTGCAGAGGCACCCTTGTGGGTGAGGTGAAGATGTCCCTGTACTCCTCCACAACCTTGCCCATTTTTTTTTGTCGTGAAGAGAAGCCCTGTTTGGAGGTTGTGGCCACAATATTATTCTTTCCCTCGGGGTGGATCATCAGGAAAAAAATTTCCTGTTTTTGGAAATGAGCTTACTGTATTTTTTTGCAGTAACCAAAGAGATAGCGACAGGTGGCGGTACCTCTGGTATCTTGTACAACTTATTTCCCAAAGTAACAATAACAACGCGAGGCTGAAACTCATACACAGCATGTCACATCCACAAGTATGGTTGGCCTAATAATACATCACAAACATCAAGAGGAGTGATTTCACATAATACCTCATCTGTGAAGGGCTTGATGCTATAGGGAAGGCGACACTGCTGGCTGACGCAAAGATCCCGTCCTTGGTGAAGCCACCCAATGGTGTATGGCTGTGGGTGTGTTGTGGTCGGCAAGCCCAACCGCTTCACGACGTCTGCTGAAATGAGGTTCTTTTGGCTCCCATTGTCGACAATGAACTATAGTGGGGAACCCTTTACCCACATATGGGAGTGGAAGAGACACTCCTCCTCCTCTAGATATTCTGGTTCTTCCTTTTGGATCTTCGTAGTGGCAATAGTGGCGTTGGGCTCTGCATCAATAATTTGTTTCCCTTTGTCATTCCCCTTGTCAGGTTCTGATTCAGAGTTGGAGCATGCATCTGATTCAGAAGCCCTCATCTTGGCCACTAGCGACTGCTTGGCCCGACACTCACTTGTGTTGTGAGTGGAGCTCTTATGGAACTCACACCACTTTCCCATGTCCTTCTTTGGCTTCGTGGTGTTGTTCTTTGCTTGTGACTTTGGCATGTTGTCTTGGGCCACCATGCCTTGGCTTTGTCCTTTGTTATGTGGTTTGGGGGTACCTTTCCCTTGCTTTTCATTTGCAGATCCAAAGTCTCGCTTCTTCTGTTTGAATTTATGCTCAATCTTGGTAGCATACCGATATGTCGTACCAAGCGAGGAGATGTCAAGGAAATCCATTTCCTCTTGAATGTATCTATGCAGAAAACTGCGATACTTTAGCACCAAATGTTTCTCCGAATCTTTGATACCCAAGTTTGTGCACAGGGTATGGAACAGATTCGTCAGCTCATGTAAATCTTGATCCCTTTGTTGCCGCAACGTGGTCCATTGTATGTACTTATCCTCATAGATCCCCATGGGATAGTATTGTTCCTTAATGGCGTCTCAGAAAGAATTCCAAGTGGGTACGATTGAGAACAGGAAGGGTTCTGTCTTGTCCTTTTTCTCATAGTAGGTTTCCCACCAGTCCTTAAGATGGGGGGTAGCTTTGAGGAGTGCAAAAATAATATTCTCCAGGTCGGAAAAGTCATGAGCTGAGAAATATCCTTCTAATAGATGTTAGAAAATTATATATTATGGAGCAATGCAACACATAAAATATGCGGAAAAATACAAGCACACAAAACACATAAAACCAGAGAGACACAGATATACGTGGTTCACCCAGTTTGGGCTACGTCCACCTTGAATTACCTTCCTTTCTATTATCCAAAGAAAATGAAGAGACAAACCTACAACCGCATCCGTAATATCCTCCGCCCTCCCCGCGCCCTCGTTTCTCGCTCCAGCAACACACACACACATAGCCGCACTTGAGCTAAATACCCCATATACAAGGGGGTTGCCTTCTAGGGAAAAAAACCCTAATCTAAACATAACTTCTACCGTCAGATCATTTGCCTAATGAACGGCCTAGATTGACTAGAAATTACTATACTTTTACAAGGAAATTTTACATATGTTTTTAGCTTCAGGAGCGCTGCCCCCGAAAAACTCCGCCAAGGGGGGGCTCCGAAAAGCGCTGCCGCCCCCCCCGGGACCCCCGCGCAGCCGCACGCGGCGGCGTTGCCGCCCCTTTTAAGGCATAGGGGTCCAATGCTGTGATACAAAGTAAACAAGATAATCAGGCTCCACACCCAACACCCCCATCTACTTGGAAAACCGATTGTAGCAAGCCATCGTCGTTCATTTGGTCGTTGATCTGCTCTCCTTTGGACTTAGCTATTCCTCATCTTCATCGTCATCCTCAAGACCAATTGAAATCCCATAATACTTTCGCTTTTTCCTAGTTAACTTTTGTTAGATTTGTTAGCATATCTGCAAGATTCTTGCTAGTGTGTATCTTTTCCAGCTTCAACTCTCCATCTTCCAATACTGACCGTATGAAATGGTACTTGAGATGTATGTGTTTAGTCCTGGAATGAAATGCTGAGTTCTTTGCAAGATGAATAGCACTTTGGCTATCACTGTATAGTGTGCCCATATCATGCTTCTTACCCAATTCATCCATAAACCCTTGTAACCAAATCATTTCTTTACTAGCCTCTGTAGCAGCAACATACTCGGCTTCTGTTGTTGAAAGTGCAACAACACTTTGGATTTTTGAAACCCAACTGACAGCTGTTCCACCTACAGTAAATACATATCCTGTAGTGCTCCTCCCGTTATCTCTATCACCTGCCATATCTGCATCAACATATCCCTGTAGAGCAATGTTTGAACCACCAAAGCATAATGCTTGATTTGTGGTACCTCTCAAATATCTGAGAATCCATTTTACTGCCATCCAATGTTCTTTTCCTGGATTGTTCATGTACCTCCTTACAACTCCCACTGCATGTGCAATATCAGGCCTTGTGCAGACCATTGCATACATTAAGCTTCCAACTGTTGATGCATATGGAACTTTAGACATATAATCCATGTCTTCTTGGGTCTTTGGGTACATCTCCTTACTAAGTTTGAAATGGCTAGCAAAAGGTGTACTAACTAGTTTTAAATTCTGCATATTAAATCTTTTCAACACCTTTTCTATGTACTCATTCTAAGATAGTGTTAATTTGCGATTTTTCCTGTCTCTAGTTATCCTCATACCAAGGATTTGTTTTGCAGCTCCCAAATCCTTCATTGCAAATGAATTTTCCAATTTTCTTTTGAGCACATTTATTTCCTGCATGTTAGACCCTGCAACAAGCATGTCATCTACATACAATAACAATATAATATAGCTGCCATCATTTTGCATTTTCAAATAAACACAATGATCAGAGTGACATCTAGTATAACCTTGTTCAAACATAAACTTGTCAAATTTTAGATACCACTGCCTTGGAGCCTGTTTTAAACCATACAAGCTCTTCTTTAACCTGCACACCAATTTTTCTTTCCCTTTTACCTCATATCCTTCTGGTTGCTGCATGTATATCTCTTCCTCCAAATCTACATGGAGAAATGATGTCTTTACATCTAACTGTTCAAGATGTAAATCTTCCGCTGCTACAAGACTTAAGATAGTTTTGATTGAATTCATCTTAACAACAGGAGAAAATATTTCATCAAAATCAATACCTTTCTTCTGTGCAAACCCCTTCACCACAAGTCTAGCTTTGTACCTATGTTTTCCTCCATCTTCTTCCTTCAGCCTGTAAACCCATTTATTCTGCAATGCAGTTTTACCTGCAGGCAACCTGACTAAGTCCCAAGTCTGGTTATGCATTAAGGAGTCCATCTCTTCTTCCATGGCTAGCTCCCACTTCTTCCCGCTTTCAACCTGCATTGCTTCTTCATAACATTCAGGTTCACCAGAATCAGTCAACAATAAATAATATAATGAAGGAGAGTATCGTTCAGGGGGTCTACTTATCCTGGTAGATATTCTAACACCACTTTCAGGTGTTTGAGGTGCTTGTTGCTGTTGTGGTAGTTGTTGTTGCTGTGGTTGTTGATTATTATTATTTTCAGGCACCTTTACTTTTTCAGATATCTCATCAAGAACCACGTATTCCTTGCTTTCTTTTTCTTGTTTCTTTTCCTGCAACTGATTCTTATACAAGACCTTTTCATTGAATATTACATCTCTGCTCCTAATGATTTTGTGATTTTCATAATCATATAAGCGATAACCAAAATAATTAGCACCATATCCAATAAAGGTACATTTATTTGATTTTGCCTCAAGATTTGTTCTGTTTTCTTTATTAATATGGACAAAGGCCTCACAACCAAAAGGCTTTAAAAAAGAGTAGTTTACCTTTTTACCTGTCCATGCTTCCTCTCGAATACCACCATCCAAGGAACTTGAAGGCCCTCTGTTTATTAGATAAACAGCAGTATCTACAGCATCTGCCCAAAATTGTAAAGGCAATCCCGCATGCAATCTCATGCACCTTGCACGCTCCATGATTGTTTTGTTCATCCTTTCTGACACACCATTTTCTTGTGGTGTTCTTGGAACTGTCTTCTCTCTACGAATTCCATGCTCTGAACAGTACCTATCAAACTCTTTGCCGCAATATTCACCTCCATTGTCTGATCTGAGACACTTCAACTTCTTTCCTGTCTCAATCTCAACCAAAGCTTTCCATTTCTTGAAAGTATCAAATACATCAGATTTATTCTGAATATAATAAATCCATGTTTTTCTAGTTGCATCATCAATAAAAGTAACATAATAATGAGAGCCACCGAGAGATGATACCTGAGCAGGTCCCCATACATCTGTATGCACAAGCTCCAATTTTTCACTCTTCTTTTCTTTCCCAACTCTGAGAAATATGACTCTCTTTTGTTTTCCATAAATGCAATTCTCACAGAAATCTAAATCAACATTCTTCAATCTTGGCAACAAATTTCTTGAGTGAAGAATCTTCATTCCATTCTCACTCATGTGTCCGAGCCTATGATGCCATAATGCTGCATCTGCTCCTTTGGAAGTTAAAGCATTAACAGAGTTAGAAATACCATTGCATAAATACAATGTACCAACCTTTTCACCTTTTGCTATTACTAGCGCTCCTTTGGTGACCTTCCAAGTTTTATCTGTGAAAGTTGTCACACAACCTTCACTGCCTAACTGCCTTGTTGAAATCAGATTTTTCTTCAGATCTAGAACGTGCCTTACCTCCTTTAGTAGCCATTGGTTTCCATTCTATTGTTTTACAAGAACTTTACCCATTCCAACAATTTTATAGAGTTTATCATCACCCAAACGAACTTGTCCAAAATCTCCTTGAACATAGTCATGAAAATATTTCTTATCAGGTGTGGCATGGAATGAAGCCCCTGAACCTACGACCCAAGAATCAGTAACATTTTCGAAAGAAAGAATAAAAGCATCTTGTAACACATCACCTGTCACATTTGCTTCATGATTGTTTTCTTGCTGTGTGTCTCCTTCTTTTCCCTTCCGAGATCTACAGTCTTTGTTTAGGTGTCCTTTCTTTCCGCAATTCCAGCACACTATCCCTGATTTGGACTTGGATCTGCCTTTCCTTGATTTACTGCGATATCCCGAGCTCTTTCCTCTTTCCATTCTTCTTCCCCTAGACTCTGCACTCAAAGCATTACCTAATGTCTCACCGGAGCTTTTCCGTCGCATTTCCTTGCTAAGGATAGTACCAACAACATCATCAAACTTTAAAGTACTAGATCCAGAGACAGAGTTACTAATGGCCATTACTAAACCATTCCAACTCTCTGGCAATGAGCACAAGAATAACAAAGCTCTAACTTCATCATCAAATTTTACCCCTACAGAACTTAGCTGACTGGTAACTGTATTAAATTCATTTAAATGGTCTGCAACAGATCCACCTTCCGACATCTTCATATTAAATAGTCGTTTCATAAGAAATACCTTGTTTGAGGCCGAGGGTTTTTCATATAGTTTCTCCAACGTCTGCATCAAACCCTCTGTTGTTGTTTCCTTCGAAATATTGAAGGCGACTAACGCCGCAAGACACAACCGTATTGTTCTGAGTGCCTTTCTATCGAGAATGTTCCATTTCGCATCTGTCATGGCCGTCGGCTTATTTTTTTTTCCGCTTAATGATAGGTACAGATCTTTCTAATACAGATAATCTTCCATCTGCATCTTCCACAGCAGAAAGTTTTGGCCATTAAATTTCTCGACCCTAAACTTACCATCATCCGCCATTGCTCCCACTTGAACCAGGAACCCTTCTTTCCTGCGAGTTTATTAGCCAAATATACGTTCGGCTCTGATGCTAGTTGTTAGAAAATTATATATTATGGAGCAATGCAACAAATAAAATATGCAGAAAAATACAAGCACACAAAACACATAAAACCAGAGGGACACAGATATATGTGGTTCACCCAGTTTGGGCTACGTCCACCTCGAACAGCCAGTCCTTCCTTTCTATTATCCAGCAAAAATGAAGAGACGAAACCTACAGCAGATCCGTTGTAATATCCTCTGTTCTCTCTCACAGTATCCCTCTCTGTTTCTCGCTCCGAGAATACACACATAATACACAGCTGCAATACAATACCCTCATATATACAAGGGGGTTGCCTTATAGGGCAAAAAAAAACCCTAATCTAAACATAACTTCTATCGTCAGATCATTTGCCTAATGAACGGCCCAGATTGACTAGAAATTACTATACTTTTACAAGGCAATTTTACATCTATTTTTAGCTTCGGGGGCACTGCCCTCGAAAACCCCCGCCAGGGGGGGGGCTCCGAAAAGCGCTGCCGCCCCCCCCTAGACCCCCCACGGCAGTGATTAATTACGGGCGGCGTTGCCGCCCCTTTGAAGGTATAAGGGTCCAATGCTGTGATACAAAGTAAACAAGATAATCAGGCTCCACACCCAATAATAGATTCAACCATCTATCTACGACATCCGCATCTATTTGGCCCTCAAATATGGGAAGGTCAAATTTTACTTGTTCCTTAAAGGGATTCGTGCCTCCAGAGTGCCTGCTGAATGTAGATGTGCCGTCGGTGGGCAGTCGTTAAAGGATCTAGGCAAAGTTATCCATCGTCACGTTCCTTTGTTTTTCGAGGGCCTCCTCGAGCAATATTTTGATAGGATCTCCTACTCCCTCATATTTCTTTTCATCCCCAATGGGCGTCCATCGGAGTTTGCGAGGCTAATCTTGCAAAGGTTCAACCAGATCGAGCCCTAACTCTTTATACCTCGACCTCGTTGGGGACATGCAAAGAAGGATCGAGAAAAAGTAGACCGCTCTGATAACATTGATCTAGATTTAGGCAGGAAAAAAACATAATACACATATAACCATAAATACAAAGATGTATTGGAAATAACACTTCATTTCATTAATATCAAAGAACTAAAATTTGCTTACAGACAAAATGGAAATAAACTAGCTAGGGCGCTGGTAGCTTATCTCTAAGAAGAGATGTGGCAGCTATAGGCCTATGAACTGTGTTAGAATGAGGCTCGAGGGCCTATTTATTATTTAGAAACAATGGAAAACCCTAAACATTCAAAACCCTAGCCATAGGAGATGAAGCGCCAAAATTATGGGCCCCGTTTGGGTAAACTGGTGTCTCAACTTCCCAGGGACCTAACTTTGGCATACGATCTCTGTTTGATGCGCACCATACCTCGTTAGAAAGATCTATCTGAGGATTACAAATTTTGATGTGAGCAACATCAATCCATGGATCCATGTTGCTCCCAGTTTTCCCAAAAAATTTCGTTTAGGGTCTCAAAATGGCTCCAGAAGTTCAAGACTTGAAAAACTGCTAAAATAGTAAGTTGTGCCAAAACTGAAAAAATGAAAGAGACAATGGTGGGGCCCCAAGTGGAATAGGTGGGTGGCCACCAATATCCACCTGGATCAATGAAGGAAATTAGGAGAAAAGGGAGGTGAAAGGTCACAGGTTACATGTGAGGAGGAAAAATAGAGGAAAATGAAGATAATAGAGGCCTTAATGATAAAAAGGCTCTTGAGGATCAGTTCAAATTTTTAAGTTTCAGTTTAGTTTTGGAGCTCTCTCTCTATTCTCTCTCTCTCATACTCTTCCACACTTAGAGATTTTTTGGAGCACTCTAGCATTGGAGAAAGGAAATCAAAGGAAGGGAAAGAAAGCAAAGGAAAACAAGGATCAATTAAGGAGGAGGTTGGATCAAACAACTTCAACAGGGATACTTATAGGTAACATGTTCTATGTGTGATTTCCTATTTTGTTTATGGATGAATGGTACATGCATGAATGTATTTTTTCTCTTGTTATCATTGGCATGGGCTTTTCTAGGTGTGACAGTGGTTTTAGCCTTGCCTTTCCATTTATGGATAGTGATGGTGTGATGGGGTTCTTTTATTTGGTTGAGCTGGATTTCCGTATGGTTTTGAAACTGAGTGGGGTGGTCTTAGGAAAATTACCAAAGGCCTAAGAATCCTTTGACCAGTAAATGGAAGGATACACAATAAATCCTGAGGGTGGGACAGAAAATTCCTCACAGTTTAGGTGGAGAGATCCAGATGCATCCATGCTTGTTTAGGGCCTAATGATCCCTTGATCGGTATATGGTGGGATTATGGTAAAGCCTGGTAGTATATGTTTATTTTTTAGGCCTTGGAATCCATTAAACAATAATGGCTGGATACACAGTAAATCTTGGTTGTATAGATGAGGCTTTTAGGCATAGGAATCCATTGAACAGTAATGGTGGGATACACTGTAAATCTTGAGGAATCCATGGTTGGTTTTGTTGTGAGTTCCACATTAATGCTTGGAATATGGCATGGGGGTGATTGAATGCAATTAAGATTTATTTCAGCCTAATCTATGGTCAGGTGGTACGTGGAAGTCCTTGACTTGGTTGGACTTTGCATATGTTAATAAGAGATATTTTCCTCTTGTATTTCATGCATATTTATATATGTTATTATGTGATTTTAATGGTTGTTCTATCATTGCTATTTTTTTGGTTATATGCTAGTTATAAGCATGGTTTATGAAAAATTCTATTTATGGCTCTCATCATGTTTTGATAGTAAATTAATGGTTAAGAATGAATGACCTAATATATGAAATTGCAACTATTGTGATAGAGCATCAAACCTTCTTAACAATGCTCAGATAAGTATGAGATCCCTATGTTCAAATGTGTATTTATGACCTATACATTTCATGTTCATGATGTGTTTGACGAAATGTATGTCACGGTTAGGCCTAGTTAGGTCAAGTTATTGTGTAAGATTTGTGTGGAAGGATTTGTCCTTGTTTCATTCATGGCTCTAGAAAGTTTCATTAAGTTATGGGCAAAGGTTTGGATCCTAGCCTGAAAATGTGGCTTAAATCTTGCGGTTGTAGGCAAAAATCTGAGTGAAAAAGACTGTAGTTGCTCCCTTGTAGGCATCATGCATGAGACTGGAGGGTTAGAGTCAAAATTCTGCAGTGTTGTACCAGTGTTTGGGAGATCAGAGCACTGAAACAGAGTTTTATTGTTATGAAACCCACTCCAAAAATAGAATAAAAGAGAGATCAACGCCTTAGAAATAGCCACTTCGAGGGGGAAACCTCCAATACATTACATAAATGAACACTTCTTTGATGATACAAATGACAAAACCTCCTTCTATATATAGGAGTGCATGGGGTCACAATATAATCCTAGCCGACATAACAATAATAATGTAAGGGCACAATAATAAAAATACTGGGGTTACAAAGGTACAACAATAACAATAAGGGGGTTACAATAACAACAATAAGGGACTATACTAGTAATATAGGGACCTAACATGCCCCTCTCCTTCAAAAAAGTGTTGTATTCAACGCTTGAGTAGCTTCGAATGCTTCTGTATAAAATTCTCATCCTCCCTTGTAGAATCTTCAGTGGGTAAGTTCTTCCATTTGATGAGATAATCTGAAATTGATTGATTTTGTAGCTGTCGAGTTCTTGTTTTCGTGACTACTTCAGGTTCCAATATGATTTTTCCTTCCTTATCAAGTTCTAGAAATATTGTTTGAACTGGAAGTTTGTCCCCTATAAACTTCTTTAAGCATGAAACATAGAAAAATGGATTCACTCACGAAGAAGTAGGAAGCTCCGATTTGTATGCCATAGTACCAATATTTTGCAACACCTTGTAAGGACCATAGTACTTTGGCGATAATTTATTATACTTCTTAGCTTGCTTGAGGGAAATTTGTTTGTATGGTTGTATTCGTAAAAATACCCAGTCTCCTAAATCAGAACTTCTCTCATTGCGATGTTGATCTGCCTGTTGTTTCATTCGATTTTGTGCCAAATTTAGGTTATCCTTTAAGAGTTGGAGAACTTCTTGTTGATGTTTGATGTGATCTTCCACTGCATGAACCTTAGAGTTTTCTCTTAAAGAATATGTGATGGACGGTGGATGATATCCACAAAGTGCCATAAATGGGGTCATTTTTACTGCAGTATGGAATGAAGTGTTATGCCACCATTCAATGAGAGGTAACCACTTGACCCGTTGTGTTTTCTTATCAGATACAAAACAACAAATATATCCTTCCAAAAATTTATTCACTATCTCAGTTTGACCATAAGGTTGAGGATGATAAGATGAGCTATGAGCTAGTTGAGTACCCAAACAAGAAAATAATTCCATCCAAAAATTTCCAGTAAAAAAGGGAACTCTGTCAATTACATTAATCTTTGGGTTTCCATGTAGCTTTTGAATTGTTTCCATAAATGCAGTAGCAACTGTAATTTCTTTAAATGGATGAGATAATGCAAAAAAATGTGCATACTTGGCAAGTCTATCAACTACCACCATGATGACACACTTTCCTTCGGACTCAGGTAAACCTGTGATTAAATCCATTGAAATCTCCTCCCAACGTTGAATTGGAATGGATCAAGGTTGTAGAAGACCTAGGGTCTTAATTGTCTCAACTTTATTTTGCTGGCAAACCAAACATTCCGCCACAAAATTTCGAATATCAAATTTAAGGCCATCCAAAAAAAGATTTCTTTCTTCACCCTATGGTAAGTTTTTAAAAATCTTGAGCGTCCTCATAAAGGAGAAGTGTGCAATTCCAAAAGAATCTTTTGTTTTAGTTGGGAATTCTTGCAAATATATAAGTGATCTTTGTACCATAAGGAATAATTTTTCCAACTAAATGTATCTGATGTACTAGGATCTTGCTGCAACTTTTGAATGAGTGTCCACACTTCTTCGTCCTTCTTCCATTCATCCCTTGCTTCGGTTATCCAATCTGGTTGGATAATAGAAATGGCACAAAGAAATTCTTCCACCTCTTCATCCTTTCTTGAGAGTGCATCTGCAACAACATTTAGCTTCCCTTTTTTGTATATGATTTCAAAGTCATAACCCAACATCTTTGTGACCCGTTTTTGCTGCTCTTCTGAAGATAGTCTTTGTTCCAAAAAGTGTTTAAGACTATTGTGTTCATTTTTACCTTGAAGTGTCTTCCCATTAGGTAAGGTCACCATTTATTTAGTGCATGTAGTATTTCCAACATTTCCTTCTCATAAATAGCTTTCTATAAATACTTTCCTTTGATTGAACAACTTTCAAAAGAAATGGGTCTTGCTTCTTGCATTGAAACAACACCAATTCCATTTCTTGATGCATCACATTCCACAATAAAGGTTTTTGTGAAGTCTGGTGTAGCTAAGACTGGTGCTAGGAACATTGCCTCTTTAAGATGTTCAAAGGCCTTAGTTGCTTTAGGAGTCCATGAAAATGAATTTTTCTTCAATAATGTTGTTAGAGGTGCTGCTATTCTCCCATAATTTTTAACAAACTTGCTATAATACCTTGTTAACCTGAGAAATCCTCACAATTTATTTATGGTTGTGGGGAATTTCCATTACTTAATGGATTTAATTTTGTTAAGGTCGACCTTAACACCCTCGTGAGATACAATATGACCCAGATATTCCACCTCTTGTTCTCCAAAGAAACATTTGGATGTTTTTTCATATAATCGAATTGTAGAAGGCGCGTTGGTAAGGCCAAAAGGCATGACCAAAAATTCATAATGACCCTCATGAGTTCGAAATGTTGTGTCTTCATTCTAATTTGATGATATCCTGAACGAAGATCCAACTTGGTATAATAAATTGCTCCATGTAATTCATCCAATAATTCATCAATCACAGGAACGAGAAATTTATCTTTAATAGTGAGCTTATTGAGCTCCCTATAATGCAAACACATGCGCCTTGATCCATCCTTCTTATGCACCAATACTATTAGAGCAGAGAAAGAAATTTGACTAGGTTGAATTATACCCGCCTCTAATATTTCTGCAATCATACGTTCAATTTCACTTTTTTGGACATAAGGATATATGTAAGGCCTAATGTTTGGAGGAACATTTCCTGGAATAAAATGAATAGCATGATCATGATCATGAATAGGTGGGAGTCCTTTGGTAGTTTCAAACACCTTGGAATGATTGTCCAAGACTTTTTGGAGATTTGGAGAAATAGATGATTTTGATGTTGGAACTTCTAGTGAGCATAACTGTGCAATTACGCCTCGTTGTTCTTTCTTCAGAAGCTTTGTCATGAAATTAGAGCTTATTATCTTTCCTGGCTTCCTTGCAATACCCCGTAATTTGATTTCCTTTCATTCTGAAATTTTTTTCAAGAAAAGTTCTTGAAAATTAAAAGCTACCATCCCCAAATATTGTAACCATTGTACTCCTAGTACAACATCAACACCTCCAATTGGAATGGAAAGCATTGGACTATTCAATACATATTCCCCCATGGTTAGCTTGATATTATGTAATTTTCCAGAAAAAATTATAGCTCCTCCATTTGCAACCATCACTTGACATTTTGGTGCTGGGTATAGGAAACAATTCAATTCCTTGGCTACCTGACAATAAATAAAATTATGGGTACTACCCGAATCAATCAACATAATTACCTTTTTCTTCTTGATATGTCCTTCTATTTTGAGAGTTTAAGGAGTAGTAATTCCTACCAATGCATTACATGATATGGTCTGACTCATTTCTTCTTATTCTAGTGTTTGTTCTTGGTGTATATCCTCTTATTTTGAATTTTCTTGTTCATTTTCTTCCTCCTCTTCACAATCTATGTAAAATAATTTATTCTCAGCACACTTATGACCTTTAGTGTATTTTCTATCACAACTGTAGCAAAGCCCTTTTCTATTCTTTCTTCCAATTGTTGTGGTGTCAACCTTGTAGGTTGCAGAAGTCTTGAAGTAGCAACACTTCCATATTTATAGATGTGAGTGGTAGGCTTCCTTGTCGCCATAATTTTACATTCAATTTTTCTTGCCAACTTGAATGCCTTCTCCAATGAATCAGGTTCCCAAACACGAACTTCATGTTGGATGTTATCCTTTAAAGTCCCTATGAAAACATCAATCCTGTGTTCCTCTGGAATATTAGTTACCCTTATATTCAATTTTTGGAAGTCCTCAATGTGCTCCACCACTGAACCCTTTTGTTTGAGATCTATCAATTGGCTAAATAAGGTGTTGCTCTTTGTATCCTCATAATGTGCTGCCATTTCCTCTGTAAAAATTGACCAAGTGACAATTTTTTTACAGGAGCAAAGCCATCGATGCCATACAAATGTATTTTGTTCTAAATGTAAAGTTACAATGTGTACCTTTTGTGTGTTTTGCACATTATTGAGATCAAAATATTGCTCCATCTGTTGTATCCATGTTACGAGATCCTTGCCATCAAACTTCCTCATATCCTTCTTTGGAATATGGTGGTTCTTCAATCCAATATTAGAGTTTATGAAATCATGATTAACATTTATTTTGTTCTCATCATGAGTTTCCTCTACTATATTTCTGCCATTAGGAATAATTTCTTGTATTAACCTTGTCATCAAACCTTCCATGTTTTATTTTAGATCATTCTTCATCTCTTCCATGTTGTCTTTCATTTTTTCATCGATCTTAGCTTCCATGTCATCCATCCTAGCTTCCATGTCAGCTTCCATGCCATTCTTCAAACCATCCATGCCTTTCTTCAAACCATCCATCTTAGCTTCCACGCCTTTCTTCAAAACTTCCTTTTCATTTTTTGTTTTTCTTTGCAAGAGCGAAATTTGGTGCACTTGCTCTTGTAATTTTGATATGTCATGTTGCGCTTCTTCCTCTTCATGAGTCATAGTAGAGCCTTCTGAAGGCTTAATGGGTGTTGAATTATTTTTAGGTGGCATTTTATAACCCAATACTGATATCTATTCTTCAATATGCCCTTGGAATCACTTCAAATTGATTTTTCACACAAGACTTATGCAATTCGAAAAAAAATACACACCTTTTTCTTGGTTTTGAGGAGCTCGATATTGAAATTGAATTATCTTTGTGATTTCCGATCTTCAATATCTTAAATTTGGACCTGTAGTATCCCTTTGAATCTTATTTCGAATTCCACATGTTTGACATGATTTGGATTCTTTAAGGCAAATTTATGCCCAATCTCCCACAATGACCTAATTATGGACTGGTTCAGTATAGCAAAATTATACGACATGCCACGTGTCACTGTTTCCTCCTTCAACTCTAAAAATGATGCAGAGGAAGCTAAAGACCATGTACTTGCGGCCACTTTTTACAGAATTCCAATCTGACACTCAAAGAGAGAGAGTTATGAAAATTTTCCCATGGTCATCTCTTTGAGATGAAATTCAGGAGCCTAAAAAAATCCTAACTTCCATAGATCATATCTCCGAAAATATTGCGAAAAAAGCTATGAAATTTTTACACGAAGTTCCTTAGGATTTCAACTTCGCTTAGTAAAAATTTCATCTGCTGAAACCTTGCAGAAAAAAATTATAGTGCAAATTCCACGATGACTTGTTTTAGGTGAAATTCGGGAGCCTGAAAAAACCCTAAATTCCACAGATCATATCTCTAAAAATATTGCGAACCAAGATCTGAAATTTTTACATGACCTTCCTTAGGATTTCAGCTTCGCTCAGTAAAAATTTCAGCTTCTGACCCTTTGTATAATAAAATTTATAGTAAAAATTCCACGATGACCTTTTTGGAGCAGCGAAAACCCTAGAATCCAAAGCTCTGATACCAAATGTTAAGAAACCAACTCCAAAAATAGAAGAAAAGAGAGATAAACACCTTAGAAATACCCACTTCGAGGGGGAAACCTCCAATACATTACATAAATGAACAATTCTTTGATGATACAAATGAAAAAACCTCCTTCTATATATAGGAGTCCATGGGGTCACAATATAATCCTAGCCGACCTAACAATAATAATGTAAGAACACAATAATAACAACATTGGGGTTACAGGGGTACAACAATAACAATAAGGGGGTTACAATAACAAAAATAAGGGAATATACTAGTAATATAGGGACCTAACATTTATCTTAGGGCTTGGGCACCTAGAAGGGTGGTTTAGCCCTTGGGGGTCCTATATCACTTGAGGGAAGTCATTAAGAGTTTTGTCTTGTCAATTCCACTTTCTTAAGGTTATCTAGGAGGTTGAATCATATCATAATAACTCTTCATAACATGTTTACCCTGAAAAGCTGGTAAGTTGGGTAAATGTGGGAGGAGGGTGTTACAGATTAGTATCAGAGCATGGTTCGACTCTTGGACTGAATGGGAATAATGTGTTTGTCATACATGCATGAAGGTTGTATATGTGTTTGTTATGTATGTATGGTGATGTTCACTGTTATCGTTGTGTTTTCATGTAGAAGTTGATGATGTTGTTGTAGGGACGAGTGATCCAGGTGGATATTGGTGGCCACCCACCTATTCCACTTGGGGCCCCACCATTGTCTCTTTTAGTTTTTCAGTTTCAGCACAACTTACTATTTTTGGTAGTTTTTCGGGTCTTGAACTTCTGGAGCTGTTTTGAGGCCCTAAATGACTTTTTTTGGGAAACCTGAGAGCGACTAAGCCTATATTTCTTGCATCTATCAAAATTTGTAGTCTTCGGACAGATATTTCTAATGAGGTATGGTGCACGTAAAACAAAGATCATATGCCAAAGTTATGTCCCCGGGATGTTGAAACACCAATTTACCCAAACGGGGCCCATAGTTTTGGCGCTTCATCTCCTAGGGTTAGGGTTTTTGATGTTTAGGGTTTTCCATTGTTTCTAAATAATAAATAGGCCCTCGAGCCTCATTGTAACTTAGTTCAAAGGCCTGTAGCCGCCACATCTCTTCTCAGAGATAAGCTACCAACGCCCTATCTAGTTTATTTCTATTCTGTCTGTAAGAAAATTTTAGTTCTTTGATATTAGTGAAATGAAGTGTTATTCTCGTTGCATATTTGTATTTATGGTTACATGTGTATTTTGTTGCATTCCTGCATAAATATGGATAAGTGGTATCAGAGCAGTCTACTTTTTCTCGATCCTTCTTTGCATGTCCCCAACGAGGTCAGGGTATAAGAAGTTGGGGCTCGATCTGGTTGAACCTTTGCAAGATCAGCCTCGCAAACCCTGATAACTGCCCATGGGGGATGAAAAGAAACATGAGGGAGTAGGAGATCCTATCAAAATATTGCTCGAGGAGGCCCTCGAAAAAAAAAGGAATGCGATGATGGATAACTTTGCCCAGATCCTTCAACGACTGCCCACCTGCGGCGCATCTGCATCCAACAACCACTCTGGAGGCGCGACTCCCTTTAAGGTACAAGTAAACTTTGACATTCCCATATTTGAGGGTCAAATAGATGCAGATGTCGTAGATATATGGTTGAATCTATTAGAATGATATTTCTCGGTTCATGACTTTTTCGACTGGGAGAAGATTATTTTTGCACTCATCAAAGCTACCCGCCATGTCAAGGACTTGTGGGAAACCTACTGTGAGAAAAAGGATGAGACAGAAACCTCTCAATTCTTAGCCATACCCACTTGGAATTCTTTCCGAGATGCCATCAAAGAACAATACTATCCCGTGGGGAGCTATGAGGACAAGTACATATAATGGACCACGCTGCGGAAACAAAGGGATCAAGATGTGCATGAGCTGATGAATCTGTTCCATACCCTGCGCACAATGTTTGGTATCAAAGATTCAGAGAAACATTTGGTGCTAAAGTATCGCAGTTTTCTACACAGATACATTCAGGAGGAAATGGAGTTCCTCGACATCTCTTCTCTTGGTACGACATACCGTTATCCTACCAAGATTGAGCAGAAATTCAAGCAGAAGAAGCGAGACTTTGGATCTGTGAATCAAAAGTAAGGGAAAGGTTCCCCCAAACCGCAGAACATAGGATAAAGCCAAGGCATGGTGGCCCAAGACAACCTGCCATAACCACAAGAAAATAACAACACTGCGAAGCCAAAGAAGGACACGGGAAAGTGGTGTGAGTTCCATAAGAGCTCCACTCACAACACAAGTGAGTGTCAGCCTAAGAAGTCGCTCGTGGCTGAGATGAGGGCTTCTAAATTAGATGCATGCTTCGAATCTGAATCAGAAACTGACAAAGGGAATGAAAAATGGAAACATATTATTGATGTAGAGGCCAATGCCACTGTTGCCACTGCGAAGATCCAGAAGGAGGAACCAGAAGATCCAAAGGAGGCGGAACGTCTCTTCCACTCCTAGATGTGGGTAAAGGGTTCCCTGCTATAGTTCATTGTCGACAATGGGAGCCAAAAGAACCTCATTTCAGCAGATGTCGTGAAGCGGTTAGGCTTGTTGACCACAATGCACCCACAACCATACATCATTAGGTGGTTGCACTAAGGATAGGATCTCTATGTCAGCCAACAATGCTGCCTTCCCTATAACATAAAGCCCTTCATGGATGAGGTATTATGTGAAATTGCTCCTATTGATGTTTCTGATGTATTATTAGGCCAACCATACTTGTGGAAGTGACATGCTGTGTATGAGTCACGGCCTCACGCTGTTATTGTTACCTTGGGAAATAAGCTTTACAGGATACCAGAGGTACCACCGCCTACCACTATCTCTTTGGTTACTGCAAAACAATTTAGTAAGCTCATTTCCCAAACTAGGAAATTTTTTTTCCTGATGATCCACCTCCAGGGCAAGAAGAAGACTGTTGCCACGACCTCCAGACATGGCTCATTTACACAACAACAACAAATGGACTAGGTTGTGGAGAAGTACGGGGACATTTTCACCTCACCCATAGGGATGCCTCTACACTGTCAGGTCAAGCACCCCATTGATCTGGCCCCAGGTGCACCGCTACCCAACGGACCGATCTATCAGCGAACTATTCTAGAGAACGATGAAATCAAGAGGCATATTCAGGAGCTGCTGCAGAAAGGTCACATTCGACCAAGTTCATTGCCCTATGGGAGCCTGATCATGTTAGTACAGAAGAAGGATGTGACTTGGAGACTCTGTATTGACTATCGGGCGTTGAACAAGATCACTGGCCAGAATAGGTACCCGATCCCACGGATTGATGTCCTTCTAGACCAACTCAAAGGGGAAAAATATTTTAGCAAGATCGACTTGAAGTCTGGGTATCACCAGGTACCCATCGAACCCTCCGATGTGTGAAAGACTGCCTTCAAATCCAAGGGGGGCCTTTTCGAATGGTTGGTCATGCCTTTTGGGTTGATGAATGCTCGCGCAACCTTCATGAGGTTGATGGAAGACATCTTGATGCCATTCACCAACTCATTTTTAGTAGTGTACTTGGATGAAATTTTGATCTTCAACCAGACTTGGGAAGAGCACCTCCACCACATCCACCAAGTCCTCAAAACACTACGACAACACAAGTTGTGTGCCAATTTGGAGAAGTGCACTTTTGGCATGACCCAGGTTCAATATCTAGGATACATTATTGATGAAAGGGGGGTGCACGTGGATCCAACCAAGATCCAAGTCATTCGATATTGGCTAGCCCCAGCCACTCTAACAGAGCTTCGTAGCTTTCTGGGTCTTGATAATTTCTACCACATGTTCATGTTGGGATTCTCTCATATCACTTGGTCCTTGAGTCAAGTCACCAAGGGAGGAGCGAGAGAAAAATTCTTTTGGTCAGAATCTCAACAAAAGGTGTTCATATAATTGAAACATCGCCTTTGTTCTGCCCCAGAACTCACATTACCAGACTTGCAATAACCATTTGAGATTGAGACAAATGCCTCTAACTATGCTATTGGGGCAGTTCTTACTTAATAGGGGCATCCAATGGCATATCACAGTGAGACATTTTCCGACACAATTCGCAAGTATCCAAATTATGACAAATAAATGTATTCCATTGTGCAGGCTTGTCGACAATGGAAGCATTAAATTTTGGGGAAGGAAACAATCATCCACACAAACCATTGACCCCTTAAGTTCATACAAACACAATGAAAGTTACAGAATGATCGCCATCATAAGTGGTCCACCTATCTGCAATAGTTTCATTTGAAGATCAAGTACAATAAGGGTAGCACCAATAATGTTGCAGACTGCCTCAGCCGACCATCGATTTTGGCACTAACCACCGTTCTCAACTCTTGTGGGCACGAGACTTTTAATTGGTCGCTTCTTTATAAGAGCAATCTAGAATTCAGCCACACATACAAGTCACTCTTGGGGGGTATGCAAGTTCGAAATTTTCACCTCCAAGATGCATTGTTATGTCACCTGGGACACCTTTGTGTTCCTTCAAGTGAGCGTGCAAAGATGATATGGGAAGCACACTACAGTCGGGTGGGTGGCCATTTCAGGGTTGAGAAAATAGTGGCAGTACTACAGAAGTATTTCTATTGGCTGAATCTTCAATAGGATGTCGGGAAGTACATCAGATCCTTCACTTCTTATGCCATTGCCAAACTGACCATCAAGAAGCAAGGCCTCTATACTTCACTACCTACCCCTAGTCGACCTTGGGAATCCATCTCCATGGATTAAATTTTAGGCCTTCCTTCTACTAAGCATGGAAATGACTATGTTTTCATGTTCGTCGACAGATTCTCGAAGATGGCCATTATGGTAGCCTGCAAGAAGAGTATCACAACAGAAGCCATTGCTAAACTCTTCTTTGAATGAGTGTGGGTGCACTTTGGTCCAGCCTTTGGTAAATTTTGGACACCAAGCTCACCAAGTCCACAGCTTTCCATCCCCAAACGGATGGCCAAATAGAGGTCGTCAACAGGATGATTGTACACATTTTGTGCATGTACAATTCAAAGCATCCACGCACATGGGATGAGAGCCTCCCCTATGTGCAACACAGTTATAATCGGGCTCTCCACAACTAAACGAGCCACAGCCCCTTTTAGGTGGGCTTGGGATTCCACCCACTATGTCCCTTTGACGTAGCCATGCCATTTGCATCTACTTAGGCCGATTCGGCTCATGTCGAGTCTGAAGCTGACAAAGAAAACATCTTCATCGAGCACGTTCAACACATCTGCTAACAATTTCATGACATATTGTACAGAGCCAATGCTAAGTACAAGCAATGACATGCTCAACATCGAGTACCACACAACTTCTAGGTGGGCAACAAAGTGTGGCTACATTTGCAGAAGGAGCGCCTCATTAGACCCCACCGTAATATTCCCCTGCTCTGAGATGGGTTGTACACCATAAAAAAGGCAGTAGGGAACAATGCCTTTGAGCACAGTATTTCACCATTCCTTTGTCTACACCGAGTATTCATTGTGGACCGCCTTCGTCCTTACTTCCCACCTCTACTGGACACCTCTAACATTGTAGAACAAATCAAAACAACAGAGTTAAACCCAGACTGCATGGAACATTCCACCACAGATTGTATCATGGACATGAAAATCAAGAACACTCACCAACAGAAGGTCCAACTATATCGGGTTGTTAAAGCTGGCCAACTCGTGCACCAAGGGAAGTGGTTCACCAGTGACCAATTTCAACAGAAGTTTCCTCATCTCATGGAGGAACTCAACGCAATGGGGACCATTGATTCCTAAGGGGGGAGGAATGATCCAGATGGATATTGGTGTCCACCCACCTATTCCACTTGGGGCCCCACCATTATCTCTTTCATTTTTTTAGTTTCGACACAACTTACTATTTTTGACATTTTTTCGAGTCCTGAACTTCGAGAGCTGTTTTGAGGCCCTAAAAAACTTTTTTTGGGAAAACCGAGAGCAACCAAGCTTATCTTTCTTGCATCAAAATTTGTATTCCTCGGATAGATTTTTCTAATGAGGTATGGTGCACGTCAAACGGAGATCATATGCCAAAGTTACGTCTCTGAGAAGTTGAAACACCAATTTACCCAAACGGGGCCCATAGTTTTGGCGCTTCATCTCCTAGGGTTAGGGTTTTGGATGTTTAGGGTTTTCCATTGTTTCTAATAATAATTAGGCCCTCGAGCCTCATTGTAACTAAGTTTAGAGGCATGTATCCGCCACATCTCTTCTCAGAGATAAGCTACCAGCTCCCTAGCTAGTTTATTTCTATTCTGTCTGTAAGCAAATTTTAGTTCTTTGATATTAATGAAATGAAGTGTTATTCTCGCTGCATATTTGTATTTATGGTTACATGTGTATTCTATTGTGTTCCTACATAAATCTGGATCAACGAGTTTGTCATGGATGCTTGTAGGTCGTATATGCATTTTTTATGCATGTCAGTGTCTATATGTTTGTGATGCATGCATTGTTATGGTCATGGTTGTCATGCATAAGGTCATGGTATGAATTCGGTATGAATTTGGTATGGTCATGCATGGTAATTGGATGATATTGAGATGATGTTGATATATTGAATATGATTATGATTATGATTATACAAATATCGTGCTAGTTTGGTTGATCTTGAAGATGAGATATCCTCCCTTGAACTTCACTAAGGTATGTTGATTATGTTATTTTTATTTTTTTTGACATGGTATACTTGATGGAAGTAGAAGGAAAATATGAATATAAAAATGGTGGATTAACGTTCTTGAGATTCTCCCTACAGGTCAAATGAGAAACCACAAGATGAGTACTCCCCTCACATGGCAAACACATTGAGGAGTTTGAAGGCATAATTAAGGAGTTGCAAAGCAGGCAACAACATGATCATTGAGTCACATGAGAGACTTTATAGGGTACATGAGAAACAAGTAGAGGTTAATGGAGTCATCCTTAAGAGATTTTTAAACTTGCAGATACATGGAAAACCATAGATCAGTCATGAGCAGGAGGAAAGGACTAATGGGCAATATGACAACAAATCTCATGGTGGTTACAGGTCAGATATAGATGACACCATCAGAGATGGCAGAGTCTTGGATACATTGGATAGGATAGGTGATGTATACAGGTTCAATTCTATTTATGGTTATGACAAGTATCATGGTCATCATCGTTATCATCCTTAGAGGAGGAATGAAAAAGGATATTTTCCAGATGAGTTCAAGAAAGACAAACCAACTACATTTGATGGAGATTTAAAGAAGCCAGAATATGCATAGGCATGGTTACTTGGGATGAATAAGTTCTTTGAGGTGCATGATTACAAAGAGAACATGAAGGCCAACATAACTATCTTCAGCTTGAAATGGAAAGCATAAAATTTGGTGGGAATATGTGAAACGTGTCAGAGACATTAGGACAAAGGATTTGAGTTGGCATGAATTCAAGGAAATCTTCAGGAAGAAGTATTTTTCAGAGAGGTACTATGATAGTAAAGCCAAGAAATTCTATGAGCTAAAGTTGGGATCGATGAAAAATGAGGAGTACACGACCATGTTCCTAGAGTTGTTGAGGTGTGCATCGTATCTTAAGGATGAAAAGGCCAAAGTTCAGAGATTTGTCAGTGGATTACCATTAGCATTTAAAGATTAGATTGAGTATGATGAGCCTCAGTCACTTGACGAAGTCATTGGAAAGTTGAAGCACTGTTATGAGACAAAGTACAAGACAAAGTTCCAATAGGGTTGGAAAGGGAAAGAAAATAATAAGGGTAAATGATAACTGAAGTGAACAAGATGTTGAGATTCAAAAAGATGATGAGCTTAGTGAAAATAGTCGCCTTCACTAAGTGGGCCCGCATGCTATTTTTGGCGCAAGTCTATTTTAAGACTATGTCTATTTTAGACATGATGATCATATTTCAGAAGTTGCAAGATGCTATTTGTGGATGGTTGGTCAAGTTGGAAAAATAGATGAAATTCTATTTTTAGAATATTGGGCGAAGTCTATTTATAGATCGTCAATCTAAAAATAGATGCATGTCAATTATTATTAGCTCTTAATAATAATCGTACTCTAAACAACAACTTCTCTCTTGGCATTGGAGCACCCCTTACCAAATTTGTGTACATCACCATTGGCTGCATGAAATTATGCTATTCCTAAGGGTTTACTGGAGCTAATGCATGGAGGACTTAGTTAGAACTCAAGTGGCAGAGTTATGACACAGTTGGAAGAAGTAGTTATGGAGTTGTATTCAGTTTAACTCAGTTAGACTCAATTGAGCTAGTTGTATCTAGTCTAACTGATTGATACACTAGTGAGAGTGGAGTGAATTAATTAGTTAATTAATTCACAAATAATAACTCATAAATCAACTAAAAAATACATCAGTTAACTACAGTGTATGGCAGTTTCAGTGGAGACTAGTGGAGAGATAGGTGAAAGGGAAAGATAGACTATCTGTTGTGACTATAGTTTTGCATTGATTGCATCACACACTCAGTGGAGATGCCAATGAGGATTGCACAATCAAGGATGGAGTAATTCGAATTCATTTAGAGCTATTCTTCAACAGAGATTGTGCAGTGGAGGCAGGCTAGCAGGAGGTAGAGATCGGTGCATGGATTTGCAAGATTGGTCCTGATTAGTGTATGACGATTGTACTATACTGAGGGCTTGTGATAAGCTTTGTATGCTTGTATGAGATTTTCATATGATCTCCATGTTACATAATATATAGTTGGGTTTTTCAGCTTCAGGCTTTCCCTAATTAAAAACTGTGTTATGTGCGATTGAATATTTTTTTTTATGCTTCACATGTGTGTGCAATTAATTTTTTCCACAAAAGATTAACAACTGGAATAGATTCAGTATCTTGCATAAAGTTAAATAGTGTGAGATCAGGTGGATCTTAGACATATGCATGCTTAGTGCATATAATTTCTACATGGTATCGGAGCATTTTTGATTGAATATTGCAATTGTGAAGTGAGTTTGTGCTGGTGGACAATTCAAATTTGCTACAGAAGATTCTTGGTGCAGAAATCGAGTATAAATTGAAATGTGTTTCAACGGATTGAGATTGGAGTATGCCCTTGATGGGAGCTCAAATTACATAGCCTGGAAGGACAGGATGGAGGTAGTGCTGGAGGATAATGGGTTGAAGGAGTTCATCGATAGAGATGTTCTTAAGCCGAGATCTAGCGATGCTGCAGTATTTGTTGCATGGAAAAAGAAGACTGCAAAGACGAGGAGGTTTCTATTGGAAGGTGTGAAGGACCATATTATGTCCAACCTTCATGGGAAAGCCACTCCATTCTTAATGTGGAAGGCTTTGACAGACTTGTTCCAAAGCAGAATTGACCAGAGGAAGTTGGCACTTAAAGACAAGCTCAGAAAAATAAAAATGGAGAAAGGCGACAGTATTCCAAAATACCTCACGAAGTTTGTCCACTGCAAGGATGAGTTGGGAAGTGTGGGGGTTACTATTGATGAAGAATACTTGGTGAGCTTGGCTCTCCTTAGGCTTCCAAAGAGTTGGCATAACTACAAAGACTCTGTCAATGGACGAGAGAAACTGCCGGGATGGGAGCGACTTTGGTTGGATCTTGTGCAGGAGGAGATCAGGCAGGGTACCAGGGATGGATCTTCATCGAAGAATGAAAATGAAGAGAATTATGCTTTGGCTGCCAAAGCAAGGAAAGGGAAGGGGAAGAAAAATCCCTCAAAATCCGGTGCTAAAGGCAAGAAGCAGGATTTGTCCAAAGTGAAGTGTTTTCACTATCACGAACATGGACATTTCGCCACTAACTGTCCACAAAAGAAGAAGAATAAGCAGGCTGCTGGATTTGCAGCTGGAGAGGCCTTAGCCTCACAATTTGAGCTGGAATTTTCTTTGATTGCATGCTTGATTTCAAGTTGCATGGGATTGGTGTGGTATCTTGATAGTGGTGCATCTTTCCATATGATGGGAGACAAAGAGTTGTTTAGTGACTAGGAGGAGAAGGACCTCTAGATGCATATAGATATGGGAAATGATGGTTGATATAGTGTGACTGGCATTGGGACCATTACCTTTGAGAGGGATTCAGGTAATCCGTTCTTGTTGAAGAATGTCATGCATGTTCCAGGTCCAAAGAATAACTTGGTCTCAGTCGCAATGCTGGAAGACAAGGGTTATGATGTTGTTTTCAGTGAGGGAAAAGCCTCCCTTCGACATAAAACAACAGGTCAAACCAAGAATATAGGGGTTCGAATTAAGAATCTCTATAAGCTGGAGGTAGATGGCTGTGCTGCAATGGTGGGCAAAGCAGAAGAAGTGGTGAGCCAGGATGAGGGCGAGTTTTGGCACAGGAGATTGGGCCATCTTCACCATGGCGCTTTGAATATTTTTTCAGAAAATTTGTACTGGACTTCCCAAGGGTACTCTTGCGCAGTCATATCAGTGCAAAGGATGTACAATGGGTAAGTTTGTGAAGACCACCTTTCATGAGAAGGAGAACCATGCTTCGGTGATCCTGGAGAGAATTCACACAGACGTGTGTGGACCATTCTTGGTTGCTTCAACAACAAAAAATAGGTATTATGTGATATTTGTTGATGAATTTTCTCGTAGATGCTGGATCTTCTTCATGCAAAAGAAGAGTGAAACGTTCTCAAAGTTCTGTGAGTTCAAGGCATTGGTGGAGAAGGAGTCGGGGAAGCAGGTGAAAGCTCTAAGGAGCGATAATGGTGGTGAATAAATCTCTGGCGAATTCAAAGACTTCTATAGTAAGGAAGGAATTAAAAGAGAACTCATAGTGCCTCATAACCCACAGCAGAATGGGGTTGCAGAGAGAAAGAACAGAACGATCGTGGGTGCTGCATGAGTGATGTTGCATGACTAGGGCCTACCGATGCACTTGTGGGCGGAAGCATGCAACACTGTGGTTTATATGAAAAACCATTGTCCTCATAGAGTACTTGGCATGAGAACACCCGAAGAAGAATTTTCTGGTAAGAAGCCTGCTATTTCTCATTTGAAGATTTTTGGCTCACCTGTTTACATTCATGTGACGAAGGATGCCAGGAAGAAGCTGGAGCCGACTACAAAAGTTGGGATATTTGTGGGGTACACAGAAACACCCCATAACTATCGTGTGTATTTTCCAAATAGTCGGATGACTGTTGTGCGACGGGATATAAAATTCAATGACGTGAAAGCCATGAAGTTTTCGCTAGAGAGGGAGCTACACTTGCATGCGGAAGAGGAACTTATTGTTCCCAAAGATGAGCCTCTGGATGTGGATCAGCCACAGGAGGAGATTCATGGAGTGGAGGAGTCCACTCATGCATAACCAAACATCAAACAAGGCAGAAAGCGTACCACAGAAGTTGAGAGACTGAATCTTGATGCGGCACAGAATGTAGGAGTCCCTACATCACAGTGTAGACAAAGACAGTCACCTAACTGATTTACCGGATACATGGCTCTTAGGAGCAAGTGTATTGTGACAAAGCCATTTTATTTTGAATAAGCAGTGCAAGAGCCCACATGGGTAGATTCCATGGTGAAGGAGTATGACTCCATTGTCAAAAACAGTGCTTGGGAGATTGCTCCAAGGCCAGTGGGAAAATCAGTTGTAGGATCAAGATGGATCTACAAGGTAAAGCAAGCTGCTGATGGGAGTGTCGAGAAGTATAAGGCAAGATTTGTTTCCCGGGGCTTCTCACAGATTGAGGGGATTGACTATGAAGAAACCTTTGCACCTGTTGCATGGTATTCTTCCATACGGACCATCCTTGCTTTCTCAATGCAGATGGGTTGGCACATTCATGAGATGGATGTGAAGACTGCTTTCCTTAATGGGATCATTGAGGAAGAGGTGTACATTGAGCAGCCTGAAGGATTTGAGATCTTAAGCAGTGAGTCACATGTGTGCAGGCTCAAAAGAGTGTTGTATGGGTTGAAACAAGCACCCCGTGCTTGGTACACTTGGATCGACAACTATTTCACTGGACTTGGCTTCACCAAGAGTGAGGTTGATGCAAACCTATACCAGATTGTGGTTGAGGGTAAGCTTTTAATCATTGTACTTTATGTTGATGATTTAATACTAACAAGTGATGAGATTTGATACACTCATGCAAGGTAGATCTTGCAAAGGAGTTTGAGATGAAGGATTTGGGCCTCCTTCATTATTTCCTTGGATTGGAAATATGGCAGCGGGAAGGTGAAATGTTTGTGTCTCAAGGCAAGTATGCCTGGGAAATACTAGAGAAGTTTCACATGCAAGGTTGCAAGCCTATTGACACTCCTCTTCCAGGAAATTGGAAGAAATAGGATGCTACATTGGCAGAGGTAGTGGATGCCACTTTTTATCGATAGTTGGTGGGTTCGCTCATGTATTTAGTCAATACAAGACCGGGCATATGCTATGCAATGAACCAGCTTTCACAAGCGATGGTTAAGCCTACCAAGCTCTTTTGGAAGGCAGGCAAGCATGTTTTGAGATATCTCAGGGGCACATCTGAGTATGGTTTATGGTACAGACAGACGGATGAAGTGAAGTTGCATGGCTTCATGGATGCAGATTGGGCAGGAAGCCCAATAGACAAAAAGAGCACATTAGGAGGGATTTTCAGTATCGGATCTATGACAGTTTCTTGGTACAACATGAAACAAATATCCATGGCACTCAGTTCAGCGGAAGCGGAATACATGGCAGCAAGTCAAGTTGCATGTGGGGCTATATGGATGAGGAAGATCTTGGTTGGTTTGTTTGATTCACATTTAGATCCCACGGTGAATCATTGTGATAATCAGAGTTGCATTAAACTCTCAGTTAATCCTGTGTTTCATGATAGATCTAAACATATTGATATCCGGTATCATCATATTAAAGATTGTGTGTAGCGGAAGATCATGTTGCTTTAGTACATTCCTACGGAGGATCGGGATGCAAACATTCTGACGAAGGCTCTCACCAGGAGAAAATTCGAATACCATAGAGGCAGGATTGAGGTGAAGGATAATCCCTATCTTGTTGAGAGGGAGTGTTGATATTCAACAAGATGATGAGCTTAGTGAAAAGAGTTGCCTTCACTAAGTGGGCCTACAGGCTATTTTTGGCGCAAGTCTATTTTTAGACATGATGATCATATTTCAGAAGTTGCAGGATGCTATTTGTGGATGGTTGGTCAAGTTGGAAAAATAGATGAAATTCTATTTTTAGAATATTGGGTGAAGTATATTTATAGGTCTTCAATCTAAAAATAGATGCATGTCGATTATTATTAACTCTTAATAATAATCAGACTCTAAACAACAACTTATTCTCTTGGAGCACTTTAGTTCAGTGCACAGATGTGGCACCTCAACTGACAGAAGGAATTATGCTATTCCTAAGGGTTTACTAGAGCTAATGCATGGAGGACTCAGTTAGAACTCAAGTGGTAGAGTTATGACACAGTTGGAAGATGTAGCTATGGAGTTATATTCAGTTTAACTCAGTTAGACTCAGTTGAGCTAGTTGTATCTAGTCTAACTGATTGATACAATAGTGAGAGTGGAGGAATTAATTAGTTAATTAATGCACAAATAATAACTCATAAATCAACTGAACAATACATTAGTTAACTACAGTGCATGGTAGTTTCAGTGGAGACCAGTGGAGAGATAGGTGAAATGGAAAGATAGACTATCTGTTGTGACTATAGTGATGCATTGATTGCATCACACACATGAGGATTGCGTAGTCAAGGATGGAGTAATTCGAATTCATTCAGAGCTATTCTTCAGCAGAGATTGCGTAGTGGAGGTAGGCTAGCAGGAGGTAGAGATCAGTGCATGGATTTGCAAGATTGGTCCTGATTAGTGTATGACGATTGTACTGTACTGAGGGCTTGTGATAAAATTTGTATGCTTGTATGAGATTGTCATATGATCTACATGTTACATAATATATAGTTTGGGTTTTCAGCTTTAGGCTTTCCCCGGTTAAAAACTGTGTTATGTGCGATTGAATATTTTTGTTTATGCTTCACATGTGTGTGAAATTAATTTTTTCTACAAAAGATTAACAAGTGGAATAGATTCAGTATCTTGCATAAATTTTAGTGTGAGATCAGGTGGATCTTGGACATATGCATGCTTAGTGCATATAATTTCTACACAAGACCTCAAGATGCAGGTGAGAAAGAGAATGTTGCGCCTTACAAGAAGTTCAATGTAGCGGGAAAGGGACATGGGTCACCACTTGGAGGGTAGCGGATTAGAGGTGATGGTAAGAGATAGTTGTAGTGTTTGATATGTGGCAAGGAGCATCTCACGAGGGATTTCCCATCATATCAGGGTGGTAGGCTTCATATTATAGTGCAAAAGAAGGGCATATAGTTGGGAATGTTGGATAGAGTATTCCTCAGATCTATGGAGCATTAGATAACAGGTAGGTGAATCACCAAACATCTATTATCAAGATGGAAAATAAGCTTTGTGTACAAGTTGTTTATATTTTGATTGAACCTAGATCTAATTATAGTTATGTTAACCCTAACTTGGTGGATAAGTGTAGTTTGAGAAAAGAAGTGCATGCAGAGTCTTGGTGAGTGTAGTTGGCCACAAGTACTAAGAAAAGAGTTCATCACTGGGTAAGAGCTTGTGCATTTGAGTTAAACGATATGCATACATCAACGCATTTGAATGTACTTCGATTGGGATCATATAATATGCTTCCAGGTATGGATTTGTTGTATCTTCGCAGATATAAGGTGGATTTTTATGAGAAGGGTATTAATTGCTTGGATGATAATGGAGAACAAAGAATATTACAGGGTAAGAATAAGGATACATTGATGAGGATGGTTACAACTATGCAAGCAAAGTGCAATCGGAGGAAAGGGTGTGTGTTATTTGTAGTGCATATTTGTAGATGTGATAAAGGTAAGGATGTTGAGGATGCAGAGGTCTTGAACAAGTACCCGATTTTACAACAATTTCGGGATGTATTCTCCGTAGAGATTTCAGAGTTTTCGCCTCACAGGGAAGTGGAATTTTCTAATGAGTTGGTACTAGTGGCAACACCAACATCAAAGACACCATACATGATGAGCACTCCAGATTTAGTGAAATTTAAGTTGCAGTTGAAGGGAACGCTTCACAAGGGATGCATTAGGCCAAGTGTATCACCTTGGGGTGCACCAATACTTTTTTTAAAGAATAAGGGTGGTACTCTTAGGTTATGCATTGATTACCTGCAACTGATCAAGGTAACCATCAATAACAAGTATCCTTTGTCGAGGATTAATGGTTTGTTTGATTAGTTGAAGGGAGAATCAATGTTCTAGAATATTGATCTCTGATCAGGATACCATCAAGAACACATCAAAGAAGAAGATGTTTAGAAGACTGCTTTCCAGACCAGGTATGTGCATTATGAGTTTGTTGTAGTTCCATTTGGTTTGACTAATTTTCCAGCTACTTTTATGTGATTGATGAATAAGGTATTGCATCTCTATCTGGACAAGTTTGTTATTGTATTCATTGATGATATATTAATATATTCTAAGAATGAGGAACACTTAGAAACAATATTGAGATTGCTAAGAGAGCATCAAATGTATTCCAAGCTTAGTAAATGCAACTTGTTTTAGAAAAAGGTACATTACTTGGGGCATGTGGTTTCTAAGGAAGGCATAGTAGTGGACCTAGAAAAGATCATAGCTATCATGGAATGGGAAAATCCTAGAAATTTGGATGATGTCAGATCATTCATGTGACTAGCAGGTTATTATAGGAGGTTCATCAAGAAATTATCACTTATTTCATATCCTATCACGTCATTTCAACGAAATGGAAAGAAATTTGAATGGACAGAGGAATGTGAAACAATTTTTGAGCAGTTGAAGCAATTGCTTACAAATTATCTAGTTCTAAGGACCGCGGATCCATATAACTTAGTTTGTGGTGTGTACAAATGCTTCCAAGAGAGGACTTGGTGGAGTCTTGATGTAGGAAGGATAGATAGTATGCTATGAGTCAAGGAAACTAAATGAGCACGAGAAAAACTATGTGACACATGATCTTGAGTTGGTAACGATCATCCATGCTTTAAAGATGTAGAGGCACTATCTTCTTGGCAGGTGGTTTTTGTTGATGAGCGATCACAGTGGGATGAGGTATCTATTTGACCAACCAAATTTGAATGCCAGATGGGCTATATTGTTGGCCACGATCAATGAGTTTGACTTAGAGATCAGGTATATTAAGGGTAAGGAGAATAGGGTTGTATATGCTCTTAGCATATGAATACAGGTAAATCAAATTGTAGCTATGAGTTCTTATGGGACAGATTTACAGGATCCAATCTTGTAGGCTGGATAACAGGATGACAGGTACACAGAGCTTAGGCATAGGTTTCAATAGGGCACATGTGAACAAGATGTAGATTATCATCTTACAATAGATGGGTTGATTAGATTTAGGGACAATATTTATGTTCCGGACAACAACGAGCTCAAGAAACTTATCTTGAGGAAATTTCATGTTAATATGTATTTAGGTCATCTAGGATATCAGAAAACATTGATATTGGTGAATAAGTCCTACTATTGGCCGAATTTTAAGAAGGAAGTGGCAGAGTTTGTGGCTAGATGCTTGGATTATTAACAGTTAAAAGTAGAATGTAAGAATCTAGGTGGGTTACTACAACTTATTTTGATTCGAGAATGGAAATGGGAAATCATTTATATGAATTTCATTACAGGTTTGTCGAGGACATCTATACAAAATTATTCCATTATGGTTCTGGTGGACAGGTTGACAAAGGTAGATCACTTCATTCCAATGAAATCTACTAATTCATCTAGTGAGTTAGCACAGGTATTCATCAGAGATATAGTGAGAGTGCATGGTATTACTAAGAAAATTGTATATGAAAAAGATGCCAAGTTCACTTCTAGGTTTTGGAAAGAGTTTTTTGCAGGTTTGGGTACAGAGTTGGCATTTAACACAACTTATCATCCACAGACAGATGGACATACAGAAAGGGACAACAAGATACTAGAGGATATGTTGAGGATGTATGTGATGCATCAGTAGCGAAAGCGGGAAGAGTATCTTCCAATGGTTGAGTTTGATTACAAAAATGGGTATCAAGGGTCATTAAGGATGAGTCTGTTTGATGCATTGTATGGGAAGAGTTGTAATACTCTTGTTAGTTGGAGTGATATAGTGAACATGGTATTGATAGGATTGGATATTTTGGAATAAATGGAAGAGGAAATGCAGGTCATCAAGAAGAATATAAAGGAAACAGAGGATAGACAAAAGTGTTGTGCAAATCAACAAAGGGAATTTAATGAGTTTCTGGTTGGGGAGAATTTGTACTTGTGCATCAAGCCCAATAAGAGCTCCTTGGGGATTGGGTCATGTGCGAAGTTGACACCTAGGTATTATGGGCCTTTCGAGATCCTTGAGAGGATTGGACCAGTGGCCTAAAGGCTTGCACTGCCTCCAACAGTGAAAGTCCATGATGTTTTCCAAGTTCCATTGCTTAAAATATATGTGAAAGATGTTGATCATGTTATTGATTGGTTTGTATTGCAGGTCTAACTGGCATGAGAATCCCAACTAGAACCTCAATTCATTTTGTAGAGAAGGATGCTCAGGCTCTAGAACTAAGCAATTGAGTAGGTTAAAGTGCAGTGGAAGCACTTTGGGCCTAGTGAAGCTATATTGGAGATGTATGATCAGATGTAGGCTATGCATCCTTCCTTATTTTCTGGTTTAGGCAAAGAAATTTTGGTATATGTATATATGTATATGGATGTAAAACCTATCATGAGATGTGTTATAAAGATCCAATAAGCAATATGTTTGTCATGTGTCATGTTTTTCATGATGGTTTTTCTTTCCAATAGGTTGTTCATTGTAAATACTGCATCGAGCTAATTTATAAAGATCCATGGGTAGTATGTTCTAGTTGTCAGCAGTCTTGCTAGTTATAGGTGTCATTGAACACTGAGGATGGTGTTCCCCTATGGGGGAGGAGTTTGTAATAGCCTCGGGTTAAAAATCCAAGTAATAAAGTTAATAAAGGAAAAATATGACCAAGGACATGAGACACATATTCCAAGCTGAATGTTAGGGAAAACATCCTAGTGAGTGTTCATTTGGTTTATTATGGCTAAGAGAAATTGGAAAAGGCAAAGGAAGAGGCATTGGAAAAGGAAAAGATGCATTTATTGTCATTTATTTATGAAACTAAAGGAAATTAGGAGAAAAGGGAGGTGAAAGGTCACAGGTTGCATGTGAGGAGGAAAATGAAGGAAAAAAAGAGGAAAATGAAGATAATAGAGGCTTCAATGATAAAAAGGCTTATGAGGACCAATTCACAGCTCTTTTCAATTCAGTTTTGGATCTCTCTCTCTCTACTCTCTCATACTCTTACACACTTAGAGCATTCTTGGAGTGCTTTAGCATTGGAGCAAGGAAAGAAAAGGAAGGGAAAGAAAGTAAAGAAAATGAAGGATCAAGTAAGGAAGAGATTGGAACAAGAAACTTCAGCAAGGATACTTGAAGGTAACATATTGCATGTGTGATTTCCTAGCTAGTCTATGTATGCACGGTACATGCATGCATGCATTTGGTTCTCTTGCTGACATTTTCATGGGGATTTTAAAGTGTGACAGTGGTTTCATCCTTGCCATTCCATTTCTGTGTAGCCATAGTGTGATGGGGTTTGTTTACTTGGTTAAGCTGGATTATCGGATGGTTTTGAAATTGAGTGGGGTGGTCTCAGGAAAATTCACAAAGACCTAGGAATCCCTTAACCTGTAAATGGAGGGATACATGATAAAGCTTGAGGGTGGATACATGTAAATTAATCATGGTTTAGGTGGAGATATCTAAAGGCATCCATGATTGTTTAGGTCCTAGTGATCCCTTGACTAGTATATGGCAAGATTGTGGTAAAGCCTGGTAGTGTATATTTATTATTTAGGCCTAGTAATCCCTTCACTGGTAATGGTGAGATACATGGTAAAACCTAGTTTTATAGATGAGGTTTTGAAGCCTAGGAATATCTTAACTGATAATGGTGAGATACACAGTAAATCCTAGTTATATAGATGAGGGTTTCAGGCCTAGGAAGACCTGATTGGTTTTTTTGTGAGTTCCACATTCATGATTAGAATATGGCACGAGGGTGATTGACAAAAAGAAATATTTGGTTCAACCCAATCTATGGTTAGGTGGTACGTGGAAGTCCCTGAATTGGTTGGATTTTGCATATGCTAATAAGATCTCTTTTCTTCTCGTATTTCATGAGTATTTATACTTGTTATTATGTGATTTTAATGGTTGTTATATCATTGCTATTTTTCTGGTTATAAGCATGGTTTATGAAATATTCTAATTATGGCTCTCAACATGTTTTGATTATTAAATGAAGGGTTAATGAATCAATGAACTAATAGATGACATTGAAACTATTATAAGAAAGCATAAGACCTTCTTGACTATTCTCAAATAAGTATGAGATCCCTATGATGTGTTTGACGAAATATCTGTCATGGTTAGGTCAAGTTATTGTCTAATATTTGTGGGGAAGGATTTGTACTTATGTCATTCATGGTTTTGGAAAGTTTCATTAAGTTATGGGTAGAGGTTTGGATCCTAGACTGAAAAGTGGCTTAAATCCTGTGGTCGCATGCATAGAATTGGGTGAGAAATATTGCATTCTCTCCCTTGTAGGCATCATGCATGTGAATGGAAGGTTACAATCTAAACTCTTCAGTGTTGTGCCAACGTATGGGAAATCAGGGCACTTAAAAAAAGTTTTAAATCAGGTATTGGGCACCTAGAAGGGTGGTTTAGCCCTTGGGGATCCTGTAGAAATTAAGGGAAGTCATTAAGGGTTTTGTCTTGTCGATTCCAGTTCCTTAAGGTGATATAGGAGGCTGAATCATATCATAGTAACTATTCATCACATGTTTACCCTGATAGGATGGTAACTTGGGTAAATGTGGGAGGAGGGTGTTATATAGTGTCTCTTTTCCTTCAAACAATGTTATATTTTTGGCAAGCCATACTCCCCAAGCTATGTTGAGAGGAAGCTGTATATACCAATCTACTATTCTAGATTAGGCTCAATTTATTGTCAACCAAGGTAGGTAATATTAGAGGCACTTGTCTAATGTATATAGACCTAAAAGGATCTGACTTCCTGGATGAATGTTTATTGTAGTAGGTTCCAACACTCCTTTTACAAGAGTTTGATATGTGGTTCCTCACACACTTTAAACACTCATTTAGTTAAATTTGATCTAACGTTCTAAAAACAGAGTGCTAATAATTGTCTGAGTTTTTAATCCTTTTACAAGGTTTTGGTTCACAAAAACTCTTCCAAATCAGCACACTAAAGCACACTAAAAATCGAATTCATTAAAACAAAGATCCTAGAGATGATTTTGAATTCAATACTCAATTAAACCCTCTTACAAGGATTGTTCATTAATTTAGTAATCAAATTCTTCAATTATAACCATGAACCATGAAATAGAAATGATGAATGAAATTACAAACAAAACTTAATCAAAATCGATGAACTCAAAGCATGAAAATTAAATAGAATACTAAATCAGATCTGAGTATTTAAATCTAATAGAAACGTAAAGAAAAGTGTACCAACTTCACATGGGGGCCCTTCCACGCTTGCAGGCACACTTAGAAAAACTTCAAATGATGAAAACGCTAACTCACAACACCATGAATGATAGAATTTCTGTCTCTGATTAAAATCTGGGAATAAGTTACATCAAAACAGAGTTCTGAAGCTTGTACACAGTCTCAAGTCTTCTCTTTGAATCAATAACATTACTAGCACCACTAGCCTATTACATGCTTCCATTCACTTATTTGTCATAAATTACAATAAAAAAGAGGCTATTTTCGTTCCATCAAAACCTAACTGATCTCAAAAGCAGATCGAATTAGTTTGGAATCCCTAATCGTAAGCAAAATATCAAGCTTACTCATTTATGATTCAGATTTTTCTACTAGACTAGCTGGGTTTGACCAGCGTTGACTAGATATTTAGGAATTTCGAATTTGAGGCTGGATAGATTTTTCACCATCTGTGTACATTCCAGATCAAGCCCATGTCCTTCGTTTTGGTCTACCTGCTATGCCACGTGTCAGAACATAAACCATTTACAGGAAGTTACCACATCCTGTAATTTCTTGAAAATTTTCAATTTTTAACACAAAAATTCCATAAATTGATTTTAATGTAAAAATATCAATCATGATGCTATATTAATCAATTTCAATAGAATATAAGGGATTTATGGAGGTTTAGTGAAGAAAATGGTGGATAATGATGGGATTTTAGGAGAAAAAGATAGCCATAGAATGATACCAACATTCCCTCAAACTCAATGATTTGGCATGTCCTCATGCTAACCTGATGTGCTTCCTTTATGTTCTGCTTCTACTGCTTGTAGTAATACATCTACATTCTTCTGGGCTTGAAACTCATGCTTCATGTTCTTGTATTTTTCTTTGAGAGCCTTTTTCTGTGTACCATTTTTTTGCCCATTTGCATATTTCGATTTGATCAGTTTTGAGTTCTTTGACTTTCCTCTTCAATTTCTCATTTTTTTGTTGAATCTTCTTATTCTGGGCTCTTATGCTTCATTTTATTTCTTTATAACCCTTTCTAACATATTTGCTTCCATGAGTTCTTCTTTCAAGTCTTGGATTTGTTTCTTTAGCTCTCTTTGTTTTCTGTTTGAAGGTAATGGCTCTTTTCTTTCTTCCCTATTACTTTCATCTTTCATTTCTGCATCTTGTTCTGACTGTAGATCATCACTGCTTTCAATTTCCATTGGTTTATCTATATCTTGTTCTGGTTGATCATCTTGTATTTTGTTTCTTTTTATCCTCCTTGATCTTCTTGTGTAGGTAGTGAAAATTTTGTCTTTTTCAATTTTCTTGGCATCTTCTTGCCTCATTCTTCTTGTTTTCACACTACTACTGGGCTGAGCAACAATGCTTGATCTAAATTCAGGGGTTTCTTCATTCATTTCATCAACATCAACCATAAATTCTGTACTTCCTTGTTTTTCTTGTTCATCTTCTTTGGTTTTGATTTGATTAGCAATTAAGAATCCTTCCCATGTTATTCCTCACTTTTGCAATTTAGATTCAGTTAAAATTTTAATCAAACCAAAATGACACAAGATTTTATCTTCATTACCCTTCTGTTTCTGAATGGTCTTTGACATCTTGGTCAAACTCTGTAAAAGAAAGTAAGGCAAACTGATGGTGCATTGACCCTTTAAGTGCAACAAGATTTTGATGTGATACAAGTATACTATACTGTATCTCCCTTCACATGTGACAAAATTTTGGAGAATATATACCATTTCATTCCATGGATGGATTAACCGACTCCTAGGAACACCCTTTTTCCAATTTACAAAAGAAACTCTTGATTTAGAGATAAATTGAGTCCATGATTTTTCTCTAAACTGCTTGGTTTTAAAATATTTTTCCCACTTTGGACTAATGTCTATTGACTGAGCTATTGTGTCTTCTGAAATTCTGAAAGAAAAATTTCCTATCAAAGTTTTTTCTCCATTGAATGAAAATGCAAACTGTTTTGTAACTTCTTCATTGTTTCCATTGAATTTTTCTAAGAAAGGTAGCCATTGTTTTTCCCTTAAAATTTTAACACAGTCTTCATGGTATTTTGAGCTATCAAATTTCTTAGGCTCTGCCTTATTTTTCATTTTAAAATCTCTGTTCTAACCCTTTCTGATTATGCTTTGTAGAAAAAATTATTAACTAGGGTTTTTTTAGCTTGTTACCTCTCTTGTCGCGTTCCACTAGGCTAACCTTGAATTTATGAGCTGACCTCTTCAAATGTCTAAGCTGGCCTCAAATTTCTGAGCTTACTTCAATTTCTGGGCGGAAGTCAAAATTCTGGATAATCTCTGACACCTATATTTTTTCCCCTTTTTCAACCAATGTATTCTAGCAGCTGGATACCTATTATCTCGACCTTTCTATTTTAAAACTCAGAGCCTGAATGTTAGCTGATTTTATGAATAAAAAGTTTCATAAAATGAAAACTCAGCGCCCGACCTTGATTTTTCCTGTTATCATAAGATGAAATTGCTATGGTGATGGCGCAGAGAATAGGGTTTTATTGTCAAAGACTGTGGTCTCGTTTGCAGAGTCTGAAGACGTGTCACAGAGATTTCAAATCATAGATACAGAGAAATGATAGTGGTTTGCAGAAACAAAATCATGGTAACAGAGTATACAATCATGCTGACAGAGAAATGAAATCATGGGCAGATACACTCATAAGCAGCTATGGGTATCCTCATATATGGAGACCTCTTTTTTACACACACCACTTTTGTGATATTTCACATTAACGTTTATGTTTAACATGTATTGCATCCCAATGCATATCAACAACCCTTTACGCAAAGTCTTCACGACATTAAAATGCCAGCGCCCATATAAATTATCACTTGGCCCCACCAATTAATGCACCTCTTCAATCGACGACCCCCAGCTCATCGCGCTGCAAACCTTGATCGAACGATCACTAATGAATATTGCATTTTTAAAGCCTCCCAGTGTTAACGCTCCAAATTTACGCGAAATTAGTGGTATTAAAATACCACTACCTCCTTACGTGTCAACTGTAGACATATATCACGTTTTTTTGACAAAACTTAAATACCACTTTGCAACTGCGTGATACTACCAGTTTTCTATCTCAAACGTGCCTTTACTGTTATCGCTCAGGATTCCGCTCCTTATCTTCGTGGTTCCGCACCATTCCACTTCTGCGCCACTCTGGTTCCGATTTCGCTTCTCCTTTCACAAAATGTCTTATCCATTCCGAAGGATCGACCAACCAACAAGATTCAATTGCAGGTTCCGAGTTCTTACGTTGAAATTGAAATTCGAACTGCACCTCTTCAAATCAATTCGAACAACGGCATTCCACCTCAACTGATGTAAATTTATGTCAGGCTTCTTCAGCAACTTATCTTGTCGGAATGGACGAAATCGATTGAGGACAGACATTTTAACTAGTCTTCTCATTATAAGGCCCGTTGGTACTTTGTTGGCAGAGGTTAAAATGATGAGTTTATGAAAAAGGTTTTAAGGAACATGGATCGGGATGGGTTAAGATTTATAATGATGTTATGTGTGATATGGAAATAGAAATGGGCGTATAGAAATAGGCAGAGTAATATAGAAATGGGCATGAGGGGTAAAAAAAAACTTATAAAAACATTAGGCAATAGGATAGCTTATGGTTTCATAGGTTAAAATTCTTAGGATGGATTGATATAGGTTATGAAATTGATAATAAGCAATCATAATTAATTATTTAACACTAAAATAATCTAGGAATTTAAATGCTAAAAACAAAAATATTACAATACATTACACTTGTTGGCTGATAAAATCCTGATTTTGCTTTTTTGCAGGTGTAACTAATTTTCTTGTACAGGTGTGATTGATCTGATTGGCTTTGTGCAAATGTAACTGATCCTTCTCTTCTAAAACAGGTCCCTTGAAATATGAAAAGTCATGTTGGTGAAGCTTCTATTCTTCTTTGGTGTTGATGCAGCCTTGTTTAGAATTCTGATAAGCAACCTTTGAAATTTGTTGAAGTAGCCTTGTGTACCTTTGATGCAGTCTTTGAATAGGTCCCTCTGCTATTTGTGTTGTTGACATAGCCTTTGAACAGGTCCCTCTACATAATCATGTTGAAACAGGTTCCACTGCATATTTTGTTGCTTGAATAGGTTCCTTTACTGATTATAACAAAACTTCTCTTATTGAAACATTTAATTACTGAAACAAATCCCTTGAAAAATTGAGAGTGAAGAGATGAGATAGGGAAAAACCACTATTTCTTCTCCCCCACTAATTGTTTGACTTGTCCTCAAATCATTATTGAAATTTTGACAAACAGGAAGTAACTAGAACAATAAATTCTTACCAGCCAAATACTTGGTTTTCCAGTAAGAATTCGAGTTTAGAGTGTGCCAGAGTCTGGTTTTCACATCTAAACCATTATTTTTATTATTATTATTTTTTTTTTAGAAATTGAAATGACTAAGGTAGAGATATCACAGCTGATGGCTGTGCTATCTCAACCTCCTTTTGTTGAGATAATTTTTGAATGAAGTCTTCTTTGCTGATGGGCTTATGATAGATCTTCAACCTATGTCCATTGACAATAAAGGTACTTCCTTGTTCATCAATTGTAGTAAGTTTCACTGATCCATTGTCAAAAACTTGAACTATTTCATATGGGCCCATCCAATGTGTTGTGAACTTGGCTTTATGATCTCTGAATTTTGAGCCAAAGAGTAAAGTCCAGTCACCTTCTTTAAACTCTTTCTTTTTAATGTGTGTGTTGTGCCACTGCTTCCTTTGTTTCTGCATGAGGATTGTTCTTTCTTCTGCTTGCTGCCTCATTTCATCTAACTGGTTCAATTGCATGATCCTCTCTTTTTGTGATTCATTGAGATCAATTCCTAAATCTGCATTTTATAAGTATGTATATGAAATTCAATAGGAAACATTACCTCTTTTCCATACACCAACTGATATGGTGTAAATCCTGTATTATCTTTCCATGTGATTCTGTAAGCCCAGAGAGCATCCTTGAGCTTTTCCTCCCAATTTTTTCTGTTCATTGCCACTATTTTAGTGATAATTCCTTCCAAAGTTTTATTTGTATATTCCACTTGGCCATTGGCCTGTGGATGGTAAGGTGTACTTCTCCTATGCTTGATTTTATATTTTTCTGTGATGTCTTAAACCTGCTTTGAAGTAAACTAAGTACCTTGGTCTGTTACTATCTCTCTAGGCACTCCATACCTTACAAAAATTTCTTCAAAAAGGAAATTTACCACTGTTTGTTTAGTTGCCTGGAGAAGTGCTTTTGTTTCAGCCCATTTAGTCACATAGTCAGTACATACTAAGATGTGCTTTTTACCCTTTGAAGGTGGATTGATGGGTCCTACAAAATCTAGAGCCCATTTTTCAAATGGCTCTAAATGTACTTGAGGCTGTAGTGGCATCTCATCTGAAGCAGTTGGTCTACCCATGCATTGGAAATTGTCACAACTTCTTACATACTTCTTGGAATCCTTGAAAATTGATGGCCAATAATAGCCAAGACTGAGGATCTTGAATGCTATCCTTTTAGTTGCAAAATTCCCACCACAAGGTTCATCATGGCAGGATTTTAATATATCAATTATTTCATCATTTCTTACACATCTTCTAATAATCATATCATAACCAGTGTAAAATAAATATCCATTAACCCATGAATATCTGGCACTTTTCTTGATGAGTCTTTTCTTATCCTTTGAAGTGAAATATGGAGGTGTCTTTCCTGTGGAGAGATAATTAGCTAAATTAGCATACCATGGATCCACTATTGAAATTGCAAATAAATGTTCATCGGGAAAAGAATCTTCAACTGGAACAACCTCACCTGGATTATGGAGTCTAGAAAGAAAGTCTGCCACCTGGTTCTCTTTTCCTGCTCTATCCAACACTGTAAAATTAAATTCCTGTAGCAATAACAACCATTTAGTGATTCTGCCATTAGTTATTGGTTTGTTCATTAATTACTTAATGGTAGAGTGGTCAGTATGAATAAAAACCTCATAACTAGTTATATAATGAAGGAATTTGTTCACAGCATGTATGATTGCAAGCATTTCTTTTTTAGCAACTGTGTAGTTAAGTTCTGCAGGTGTCAGATTCTTACTAATAAAATATATGGCATAATTCAAAGACTCTTCATTTTTTCCTAATGAAACACCTACTTCTTTATCAGATGCATTTGTAAAGATGTGAAAGAGTAGGCTCCAATTAGGTCCTTTTAAAATTGGTGTGGTGGATAACTTTTCTTTGAGTGTTTCAAAAGATTTTTGACAATTTCCATTCTAGTTGAAAGGTACATCCTTTGCAAGAAGCTTAAACAAAGGTAAAGCTATCTTACTAAAATGTTCAATAAATCTCCTATAATAGCTTGCATACCCAAGAAAGCTTCTTACCTCTTTTTGAGTCTTTGGAATTGGCAAATTGACAATGATTTGGATTTTTGATGGATCTAATTTAATGCCTTCTGAAGAAATATAATGACCCAACACTACCCCTTCATTTAGCATCATAAAGCACTTTTCATTACTCAAGGATAAATTGGTTTCAATACATATCTTCAAAACTTTCTCAAGATTTTCTAATGAATGATCAAATGAATTACCATATACTGAAAAATCATCCATATATACTTCAACACACTCATGAACTAAATCAGCAAAAATAGCTAATACAGCTCTCTGAAATGTAGCTGGAGCATTACAGAGTCCAAATGGTAAAACATTGTAGGCATATGTGCCCCAGGGACAAGTAAAAGTGGTTTTGTCCTGGTCCTCTAAGGCTATCTTGATATGATTATAGCCACTGAAACCATCAAGAAAGGAAAATGATGATTTCCTAGCTAATGTATCCAAAACTTGGTCAATAAATGGTAATGGAAAATAATCTTTAAGGGTTGCTTTGTTCAATTGTCTGTAGTCAACACAAATTCTCCACTTACCATTTTTCTTGGGCACTACTACCAATGGAGATACCCACTGGTTGTCAGAGATGGGATAAATAAAATTGACTTTCAATGGTTTTTGCAATTCATCTCTAACAATATCCTGAAGGATAGGATTCATTCTTCTCTGTGGTTGCCTCATTGGTTTTACATTAATATCTGTGTAAATATGGTGAGTGCATGTTTCTGGGTGGATTCCCTGCATATCAGTGTAGTCCCAAGCAAATGCCTTTTGATATTTTCTTAATAATTGAATCAATTTTTCTTCCTGAGATAAGTCTAGGTGTGTGCCAATGTTCAATGTTTTTCCTGGACTAATCTCTATGGTCTTACTCTGTGTATTTGTGATAGATTGAATGGGGAAAATGTTTTCAAATAATGTTTGCAAAGAATGGATGGTACATGTTTCTTGAAAACATTGTGCTAAGAGTTGATCTGCAGCATTACATTGTTCATTTCTTAATTCTTCAGAAATATCAGGTTGAGAAAGAAACAATTCTACCAAATCATCATTATTATGTTCTTGAAAATCATAGATTTGGTTAATGCTGAAAACAGATTGAACTTCTTCCTTATCATTGTATTTGTCATCAAGCCATAAGTTACGTGCTACTGCTAGAGATTGTGCTGATGGGTATAGAGTAAGTTGTTTTTTTTAAGTTCCTTGTGAAATAATCATGTTACCTGATCTACACCCAATGAATGCATCAGTAGTTGCCAACCGTGGCTTGCCAAGGATGATAGGGTGTCCTCCTAAATTAGATTTTGGCTGAAGGACTAAAAAGTCAACTGGATACTCCCAAGAATCCAGTGAAACAATTATGTCCTCCAAAATCCCTTTAGGAATGACTTTGAACCTATCAGCTAGTTCTAGGACAATTGGTGTGTATTGAAAATTTGTGAGTTGCAGTGTTTTCATTGTTTCAAGGGTCATCACATTTATTGCAGCCCCAAGGTCAATCAAAGTATTTGGAATAGGTATGTTGTTACTGATTGTAGTGACTCTGGGAATACCAGGATCAACATAATTTTCCATTGAAATAGTGTTTTTCATAAGGCCAGCTAGATGTCCAATAACATGAATAGTTTGTCAAATATTTTCTTTGTGGGCTTCTTGAGGCATAGTTATTTGATTGCTTTAGTATAGATTGGAATGTCTTTTATGGCTTAAAGTAGTGGAATTTTTATATAGACATTCTTTAACTCATCTAAAACATCAAACTGAGGTAAAGACATGGGGAGGTTTTCTTGGATCAATCTATCCGGAAAAGGTGGTGGATGCATTGGTTGCATTTGTTTATTTTGGATGTCATCATTTTGTTTCTTTTGAATTGGAGTTTCATCTTCATTATCTTTGTTTTCTTTTTGTTTGGTAACTACTGGAGGTTATTTTTGAAGTGTCCTACCAGACCTAAGCTCAATGTTTTGTAAAGGTAGAATGGGGTAAGATGTTCCCTCATCTACAATATAGGCTGGTCTATCTGCTTTATTATTTGGATTAAGTACAGGTTGAGTAGGTATTTGAGTAGGTCTAGGAGGATGGTTAGATGGAAGTTGTAATTGAGATGGATTTATTGGTGGAGGAGCAAGTAATGCTTGTTGAGTGTTTTGAGGTTGATGGACAACTTGCTGCTGAGGATATTGCTGATATGTTTGAGGATACTACTGATATGGTCGAGGATATTGTTGGTATGGTTGAGGATATGGTTGGTATGGTTGAGGATATTGCTGAAATGGTCTCCATTGTTGTTGTGGGTGAGTTTTTTGTTGCCAAGGCATGGGAACATTCCAATAATTCTGAACATACATTTGATCTTGTGCAGGAAATTGCAAATTTGGATTTGAAAACATACTTGGAGGTCGTGTTTGCCATGGTCTTCTAGCAGCCATGAGATACAAATTTTCCATTTCTGTATTGGCTTCCAAATTACAATTCTGCAAATTCTTAATTTTAGAGAAATGAAAAATATCATGATTTTCGGTGCAAAAGGCACCAACTTGAACATTTTGAACATTTTCTAAAGGACAGTCTTTCAAAGCATGTTTCTTCTGGCACTTTGGACAAAAGACAACCATTAATTGATCTTCTTCTTCCTGTCTTTTCTTTGCTTTTAAAGTGTCTATTTGGTTCCCCAAGGTGCTTAGTAGGTCTGTTTTGAATTCTTCTAATAAGTTTCCTATTTCAGCCCTTGTGACACTAGCTGAAGCAGATTTAGTGGCTTTGGATGATATGGTTCTTTTTCCATTCCTAGCTTTGCTCCTAGAATGCTTTTCACATAAATCAGCAATCTCATCAAAAGGTAAGGTATAAATATCACCTTTTCCCATCAGATTAAGATCATCTAAGTATTCTTTTCACATGCCCTTCAAAAATATTGTTTGGATCAGATCAAGAGACATGGTTCTATGTTTTGATTTTTGTAGATTGTAAACAAATCGTTCCAAATATTCCTCTAAGCTCTCACCCTCTTGTTGATTCATTCTAAAGATATCATCTTTAGAATATCTTGATCTACAATAAGGTTGGTATTTTTTTAAGAATATTTTTCTCATGCCATCCCAATCAGTTATTGCATGTTCACCAAGTCCCATGAACCACCTAAGTGCTGATGCTTTTAGTGTTGCTGGAAAGAGTCTAAGCCTATGGGCATCATCTATATAACCATATGTGCGGCATACTATATCAAATTCAAACAAAATGAATCTGGGTCTTCTGAAGCCATGCCATAAAAGTTTGGTAGTACAGATGGAGGTATGTTTTTCATTTTTATTTCCTCATCATTGTTTTCTCCCGGTTCTTGAATAGGAAATTTAGAGGTTGAATCTTCCTCTTCTCTTGGTGGTGGTGGTGGGTTTTGATTTTGATCTTGCCTTTGTTTCTGTTCAGCTTCTCTTTGTCTCCTTGTTTCTTCTTGTTGTCTCTCATATTGTCTAAGTTGTTCAGGAGTGGGTCCTCTTGCTGATCCTCTTCCTTCCTCAGTTATTTTGATAGATTGTTCTGTTGATTCAATGTCTTGTTTAATGTCACTTGTTTCAAAGAGAGGTTTCTCTATTGATTTTTATCCTTCTTGAGATTTTTCAAAATCAATAGGTTCAAGGAGAGGTTGTTGGATTGTTTTGCTACTCCCTCTTGTTATAGAAGATTCAGGGAGATGTTTCTTCTTTGCTTCGTATGCCAATAAAATTTTTCTTTTAATGAGTGTAAGTCTCTGCCCTGATTTTTGTTTGTCCTCTAATTCTTCTATAGTGACTTTCCCAGCTGGAGTTGTATGTTCAATCCTCTCTAAAGTGTCTACTCCTAATGGTGGATTATTTTTTGGATGGGAGGTTTTTATGAATCTACCTTTATCATCTCTAGGTCTAGACATAAATAACCATGACTTCTAAAATGTAGAGTTGAAACTAAATCTGTGTTTTTGTTTGAATTTTTTTTTTTTTTTTTTTTTTTGTCAAAAAAAAAAATCCTCTAGTTGAGCATCCCCGGCAATAGCGCCAAAATGTATAGACCAATCTAATATTCTAGATTAGGCTCAATTTATTGTCAACCAAGGTAGGTAATTTTAGAGGCACTTGTCTAATTTATATAGACCTAAAAGGATCTGACTTCCTAGATGAATGTTTATTGTAGTAGGTTCTAGCAATCTTTTTACAAGAGTTTGATATGTGGTTCCTCACACACTTTAAACACTCCTTTAGTTAAATCTGATCTAACGTTCTAAAAACAGAGTGCTAATAATTGTATGAGTTTTTAATCCTTTTACAAGGTTTTGGTTCACAAAAACTCTTTCAAATCAGCACACTAAAGCACACTAAAAATTGAATTCAGTAAAACAGAGACCACAGAGATGATTTTGAATTCAATACTCAATTAAACCCTCTTACAAGGACTACTCATTAATTTATTAATCGAATTCTTCAATTATAACCATGAACCATGAAATAGAAATGATGAATGAAATTACAAACACAACTTAATCAAAATCGATGAACTCAAAGCATGAAAATTAAATAAAATACTAAATTTAATAGAAACGTAAAGAAAAGTGTACCAACTTCACATGGGGGCCCTTCCACGCTTGTAGGCACACTTAGAAAAACTTCAAATGATGAAAATGCTAACTCACAACACCATGAATGATAGAATTTCTATCTCTGATTAAAATCTGGGAATGAGTTACATCAAAACAGAGTTCTGAAGCTTGTACACAGTCCCAAGTCTTCTCTTTGCATCAATAACATTACTAGCATCACTAGCCTATTACATGCTTCCATTCACTTATTTATCATAAATTACAATAAAAAAGAGGATATTTTCGTTCCATCAAAACCTAACTGATCTCCAAAGAAGATCGAATTAGTTTGGAATCCCTAATCATAAGAAAAATATCAAGCTCACTCATTTATGATTTAGATTTTTCTGCTAGACTAGCTGGGTTTGACCAGCGTTGACCAGATATTTAGGAACTTCGAATCTGAGGCTGGATAGATTTTTCACCATCTGTGTACATTCCAGATCAAGCCCACATCCTTCGTTTTGGTCTACCTACTATGCCACGTGTCAGAACATAAACCATTTACATAAAGTTACCACATCCTGTAATTTCTTAAAAAATTTCAATTTTTAACACAAAAATTCCATAAATTGATTTTAAAGTAAAAATATCAATCATGATGCTATATTAATCAATTTCAATAGTATATAAGGGATTTATGGAGGTTTAGTGAAGAAAATGGTGGATAATGATGGGATTTAGGAGAAAAAGATAGCCATAGAATGATACCAACAGAAGCACTTTGATCTTAGAAGTTCCATTTTTTCTATATTAGATTTTGAAGGCCTCTTTGAGACTTGCTCCTTCCTAGAAATTTCTAATCCCTATTGATCTTTCCAACTCTTTCCATAGCTCCTTTATGTATGGAAATTCTAGAATGATGTGAACAATAGTTTCTTTTGTTTGATGACATTGATGTAAAAACCCTTTTATCTACCCCTCATATAAATATCACCATGTGAATTTGTTGATGTAAATAAATGTAAAATTACTAATATGGGTGAATTGGAGGAATGGACACATATTCATAGGTCTGAGGAGGAGGAGTTGTTTGTGCAAGAGACTTATACCCAAACCACACCCACACCATTTATTCCCCTACCTATTTCCATGATGGTTTAAGTATCTTGCATAATAAGCATGGAAGGGGAGTATGGGATATCTAAGTGAATGATGAGGCCCATGTTGTCCCTATTCTTGTGGTATGTGTTGGGAAAGTTAACATGCAAATGTAGAGAAGAGCGAGGGGAATGAAAAAAAATAAGGAGGTGATATTAAGAGAATAAAAATGAATAGCAGCCTATGTAGAACACATAAATAAAGAAGAGAACACAAATAATGCAACGAAGAAGAGGGCATGTTTGGAGCATTGCATTGGAGAAGAGGTAGCTTCAAGCTAATGCCCTGTATTGGGATGTCGTTCCCTGTAAATTTGATGTGACCAGTGGTTGTATTTTGGTGTGGGATTGTCCAGTAAATATTAGTGGAGATAATGACTCACTTAACGCTTGATGAGTAAGTTGATAAACCTCTAAGTGCTTGCTAGAGAGATGATAAACCATTTAGAGCTTGTAAACTGGGCTGATAAACCTCTTGGCAGGCTAAGATACTCAGGTGCTTGCTGAAAGGGGCTAACAAAGCACTAAGTGTTTTCCTTCGACGCTAATAAACCACTTAAATTCTTTCCAACTAAGTTGATAAACTGCCTATATAGTTGGCTCTAGACTCTTTTAACATGTTCCTTGAAAATCTAGATGATAAACTACCCATAGAGTGAGATCATTCTCCTAGAACTAAGCATAACTTCATTAAGTATTGGATTAATCCATTTGATCTATTTTAGAGAGGTAGAAGAGTCATTGTGGAGCTTAATACACGACTAAATTGATAAACCACCTGGATAGTGCACTCCCTCTCTGTTTGATTGACTTGATATTAGTGTGCAATTACCTTGAGCATTTAACTCATGGACTTTGAATCTGTCTTGGGGGTGGTCAACTACCAGAAATATTGTGGTGTACCTGGACTATGGTTTGGAGGAGATTTTAAGTCCCTCCTTTAGTTGCCAACATTCTTAAATACACATATCAGTAGATTTCACTGTTGTGCAAATCTATATTCATGCCTGGTGTGACATTTTGCATGTCTATGGATGTAATGTATGCCTGGACTACGTTGTTCACTGATTTTTTCATGATTGGGATATAAATTTGTATGATTATTCTCAATTTCTCTAGATCACGATGTTTAAAATTTTGTTATAAATGACTAATATATCTTTGTGAACTTAGTCAATTGTTGAAGGTTCTTTGAATGATTTTAATAGCAGACCAATATGGATTGAGTAAACTGTCATATTTTCTTGCTAAGATATGAGCGTTGTGTGAATGGGTGTTGGAGCCTTGTTGTCTCTCTTGTCTCATAAGATATTGACTCTAGTTTTATAGGTACTTATCGTTGTTATTGATTATTTTTCTACCATCAATGGCCTCTTAATCTCATGCCTATGTGCCATAAGCTCAAAGAATTGGAGTTCAGGTGGTTGTCCCTTTCTATTCATCTGCTGGTCAATTGCAGTTTGATAGGCCTTGTGGTCCTACGAATGTGGGCCCTCCAAGTAGATTTGAAATGGGGTGAATCTGGAAGGAGCAATGGTTGGGATGATGTATGCACGAGGAAAGGCCAATGGGTTCTTTTACCCATGGGTTGTTGGAAGGAGTTGCAGTCGGGATGATGTATGCATGGGGAAAGGCCACTGGGTTCTTTCACCTACAGGCTATTGGAAGGAGTCGTAGCCATGATGGCGTGTACGTTGGTGGAGCACACTAGTTATTTTCCTGTAGGTTGATGGAAAAACTCGCAGCTAGTATGACGTGGTTAGGTGAATCGTTAAACATAATGGGGTTAGGATGGTGAAGCCCATAATATTATGTACATGTGGTGAGTATTGATAGGATTGGATTATGTATACATGAATGTCACATAGGATCCATGAGAGGTACATGAATGTTAAGGGATAATATGGTAGATCCACGTGGGTCATGTGTTGGTACCATGTGGCAGTACCTTGTTTATCTAGTGTATTCTAGTTGGTCAAAATTCAAATTGGTATAACTTTTGACCCAGTAGTATGATTTGGATGAAATTTATAATACCAGAAATCTCTCAATGAGTTGTGTGTGATGGTAGCATTAGTTTTTAATATTAAAAGACTTTGAAAAAATAGGTTGGTGTAACCCCACCTTCATAGCGAACCATGGAATCTAGGTAATTATAAAGTAACACCTCCCACAACTGGAGAAGATTTAAGGGATGGGTGGGGCATTATAATTGACAACATCATCATCCTTGCCTTATAAAAATCCTATTATAGAGAACATATTATATGGGAGCCTTATTGTGTACACTCAACCACATAATATCATGTTTTTTGTTAGGGATTTTAATTTCCATATAATTTTCCACCACTTGATATGTTGGTATTATCTTCCATTTTCTACTAGTGCTTTGTTGCCTAATATGAGATTGTATTCTCCAATAGGATTCATTGACTAGATAAATTGGTCATTTTCTTCCTTCAGTTTAATATTATTAACTATCAAGAGTTCTCTGTATATTTTCGACTCCTATACATGCTCTACCCCCAATCCAATTTCTTCCTAGGTTAATCATAGTTGGTGCCAAGTAGTGAAACTTTCTTAGATTACAACTTGTCAAGCAATGAAATATCGTTTATTCCTTGACTCCTAAATAATTTGGAATGGAATCCTATACGTACATTTTCTCCCTACCTAGTGTTCAAGACCAATTTTTATTTTATCTCTTTTTAAAATTTCCAAACTAACTAGTTTCCAACCAAATGGAAAGCATAAATAACAACTTTCTAGATTATTGAGGTAATATTTTGTTCTTTAATGGGTTTTTATAATCCAATAATCCATAATATTAGGGTTTGTATGCTTATCTCTTACCACCTATGTCCAAAAACATATTCCTTGAATAATACCCCATACATTTTCTGCAACAAGAACTATTGAAAAGAGAAAAGGATTTTTGAAGCCCCATCCTTGAAAAGCTCTTAGTAATGCCAACTTTCAACATGAGGCTAGCACTATGCCTTTATTTATTTTTTGTTGTCTATACCATATAAAATTGCAGGAAAGTTTCCTAATAGTTTCCAAAACACCTTTTGGAACCCAAAGAAGCAATATCTAGTATATTCAAACTATCCCCAATATTGCTTTTACCAAAACTAGTCAACCTCCTATAGACAACCATCTATTAAATCGTGTTTTTTTCTTCTCCACTTTCATTATCATCCACTTCCAATCACACATTTTATATTTTCTTGGTTTCAAATAGAATCGTTGACATTTTAGACTTGTAAGATCAATCACCTTAAATGAAAATAGTTGAGTAATAAAGTTTTTTTCCTTCTCATATATCCCCAATAATATCATTAAATTATTTTCCATATTAATGACCATTTTAGTTGCTTTAGAAAATAAATAATTTTCGCTTCTTTACCAAATAAATCCATGATATTATAGACCTTATTTAGGACCAACCACCTTAAAGGAAAAATAATCGAGTAATAAAGTTCTTTTCCTACTCAGGTATCCCCAATAAGCTCATTATAGTTTTATTCCATATCAATGGCCATTTTAGTTGCTTTACAAAGTAAATTCATGACACTTGAATTTCTTAATGACCCTTTTAGCACCTTCACAAAAAATCAAAATGGCATCTACAAATAGTAGATGTGTGATATTGCATGAGACTCTATTGGGAACCCCTATTATACTACCACTTAAACGGGGATAAGGGACAACCTTGTCTAAGGCCCCTCCCTATCTAAAGAAATGAGTTTCTATTCCATTTAGTAAAACAACAAAAGATAATGAGGAAATACAACTCATTATCTAAATAATGAACTTATCCCAAAAACCTAAATTGATAAGAATAAGTCTAATGTAATGCAAACTTTACCTATCATAATCTTTGGATGGGTCCACTTTCATCACTATTGATATTTTATTTTAAACATTTAATTAATACATGCATTATTTTACCACCCCAAATGCCTCATGAAGTTTGTCTTCCCTTTAAGAATCCAAATTATTCTCTCAATATTTGATTTGAGAGAACACTTTTCATTCTTTTGGAAATGGCCTTTGAGATGGTTTTGCATGTTCAATTGCACAAAGAAACGAGTCTAAATTTCTCGAAGTTTGTAGGGTTATCTTCTTTAAAAATGAGTTCTAGGAATGTTGTATTGAAGTCTCTCAACAGTTTTCCTTGAGTTCTTGTAGTCTCCACCACTCTTTGTAAATCCACATCTATAAATTCATAATGGCCCAAAAAATTTCTATTGGTACTTCATCAAGCTTGGGACATTTATTATTTTGAAAAATTTGTCAAGTCTAATATTTTTTTTCTTTCCCAACTTACTCCATTAGGGCTTAATTATCATCCTCATTGATGAATCTCGGGGGAAGGAATTTTGATGGTCTGGTCACTTCTACTATTATGGCAGAGATTCTTCCTTGAAAAGGAAGGAAAATTGGTTAAAACCTTCAACCATGCCATTCATGTTTATAGCCTAGGTACCATATCAATTTTCAATATTCTAACTACAATTTGTATTCTTTCTATAATTACATATCTATGAAAGAAATTTGTACTCTTACCCCCAAACTATAACTGCAATGCCTTGCTTTAGAGTATTCATTCCTTTTCTTTTTCCAAAAGAATGAATCCTTGTGTCTTCTTGTGAATGTACTTCAATTTTCAATTTCTCACTTGAATACCCAAAGACTTCGTTATTGCAGATTACCTCCAAGGATTTATCTAGTTCTTTAATTAATGTGTGTTTTCTATATTTGATTTTCATATTAAATTAAGTTTGATCATAATAATATCCCATGAGGCTTTGGTTCGAAGATGAAAGGTGCAATGTTAAGGCATTCCATGCGATAGGTCACCATTTCCAACCCCCTATGGGCACTGACTTACAAAAAAAGAAGATGGAAAATTTTGATCATAATAATGGTAAATTATAATTTATCTTATTGAAATATACTTTAAAAAGTAAAAATCAATTTTTAATGAAAATATAAAATAATAATTCAATTAAAGTAACTTAAGTTCTTATGCTGTTTTTAAGTAGATATTATTGACTATATTCTCTTCCCATGTATTTTGATTAGTGCTTTGCAATTGTTATGGAACAACTTCTATTACGATTCCAACTCATGGTTCCATGAGGTTGTGTGAAACCTTGTTTGTTTATAATATATTTGTTGATGTGACTAAAATGTATTCTTCAAAAATAAGGGTTACTTTCAATGTGAAGCCCATTATACCTCACAATGTTTCAAATAACAAACCTATCTAGATTCTCTAGGCAACTATTATTGGGTTTTGAAAATGAAATCTAAAAGATGAAATGTAAAATGCAAGAATGCTTATAAGCTACATGCAACATGTAGTTTTACCCTACCTATCCTATCCAAGAACAATTATCTAACTGGGGGACATATGACCAAGTAGATATCTCTAGCAACTACATGGTTCAGAAACTATTTAAGAAATAACAACAAAAATATACACAAACATAAAAGAGTCTATAGCTAGATCAATGTTCATAGTTCTAAATCCACAACATAAAATAAAACATATTCAGAGAAACATGAATAAGAATATTAGGTTTTACACAACTTTAGTCAATAACATAAACACACTCTTACAATGATCCTAGGATCGGGTCAAATACCATAAATATTATATTTCATTAATTCATTCGACACACAAGAATCATAACCTCTTAGAAAAGTTGGTTGAAGTTTCCTTTTCCTTCTCCAAACATAATAAAATAGTTTACAAAAGTTGCACAAGCATAAAACCCCTTTCTCTACTTCTTAGATTACATTATAACCCTTCTGAAAATAGTTCCCTTTCAAGATCTTTGATTCCCCCTTAGAAATTTTGTCTATTTAGCTCCTCTTATTTCTATTTTCCAAATATATTTATATCTCAAAATATAATTTTTTTTATCATTTTGAATTTATCATTAGTTTTGCAGTTTATGTTCCATGTAGACATTTCACACTTCATATTTGGATGATATTTATGTTATACATCTACATTTGATTTATTCATATGCAAATTCAAAGGTCGCTAACTCCTTTGGCATGGGACCTAGTCCATTCTTGAGTGTATTTATGTAGGACTTAATTAAATTATTTTCTTTTGAAGGAGTCAATACATGTTCCATAAAAAAATGTTTTGTAATCTTTGAAGTAGTTTCTATTGAGATTTATCCCATTTACTAAGAAGATGGTCAAGGTGCAGTAATATCATTGAGAGGAGGTAAATAACATCTTTCAGTAACCTTCTCGGTAACCTAGTGGAGACATTGACATTTTTCAAGTGAATTAATGACATCCTTGTTGAAAGATGAGCTTGTTGATCTACACATTGCCAATGTTGTAGAGTTGTATTGAATATCCTATTGGATCATTGTGATAATGTGTTTTTTAGCATCCTTTTCTTCATCTTGAAGTCTCTTTAGCTCATCCAACCTACATCATATCCCTCCAAAAATGAAACTCTTATTGTTAATATTATTTGAAAAAACTAAAAACTGAGAAGAATAATCTTGAAATTCCTATAGATCATTGTACATCAGACTTTGTGCAATGATCAACTTACCTTGAATTGAAAATTACATTCCTCGAACTCAAACAAGTTGGTCATGTCCCCTTCAAGGTGTGCTATTTTTTTTTTAAAGTCCTTTATTTCTTTGACTAGCTTGATAATTTCAGACTTGGTTGCTTGCATATAAGTAACACTTAGAGAAATGGTAGTGATTGGATCTTTATCTATATTTGTAAACATAGGAGTATTTATTGCGACTGTGAATTTTTGGATTCCAATGAACTTGAGATTCTTCTATGTTTACCTTAGTATTTTGTTCCTTCTCTTGTCAAAGAATAATAATTCGAACAATGCGATTGATTTTAATTTTCATGGGGTAAAATGAACTAAGCCTATGTCAAATATTAGGGAGTTCCCTATAGTGATGACTTAACCTGTAGTTCCCTATAGAATCAATGTTGCAAGATTTAATAAGTTTGAAGTTTGAAGTTTGAGGGATTTGCTTATCGTGGCTAGAAAAATAACTTTAAGGAGATGTGAACTGCTCAATAACTTCAAGAGAATTAAAATTCATAATAAAAGAAAACTATCAAAGGATAATTTAAGACTCAGAAAACCTCTCACAAGTCATGATATCAAAGATAAGGGTAGGCTCCAACAATGCATGCTAAATATTAGTAATAGATAATAGGGAACTTATGATCAAGTGAAATGGTTTCAAGATAACGAGACTCAAATAGTGATTGTAGATTTAAAATTTAACTCATTTACTAAATATCCAACTAAGATTAATATCTTAGGTTCCACAAAATTTCCTAATTATCTTATATTAAGGTAAAATAATTTTATGCTATAAAATATGGTGAATCAATTTAGAAAAAATGGACATTGATGAGTATGTTTTTGGGAAAAACTATAGAAAATTAGTTCGTTTGTAAAATTTAGGGTCAAACTAATGAAGTTAATGCAATGAATTCCTCCTAGCATCAAATGTCTGCATAGTACCACAAAGCTATTATAAACTAGGGGTGTTACATATTTTCATGAGTTATTCAGTTATGTTCTCTTGATGTTGCTTTAGTGCAAGTGAACATCCATAGCCTTACCATAGCCCTACTAAAGTCACCTCAATATATTAAGGCTTGCTTCACTACCAATGAACATCATGTTGCTTCAGTGCAAGTGAACATCCATAGCCTTACTATAGCCCTACTAAAGCCACCTCAACAAATTAAGGCTTGTTTCACTACCAATGAACATCCATAGCCATAACAAAGATGGATCCTTACACAGAACCTTTATCTTTTTTGAAATTTTGATTTGAGAAAGAGGTAAATCAAAGAACTCTTAAAGGGCAAGGCTTAAAACCATTATAAAGATATGCTCATTATAAGTTCAAGCAAGTTACATGTGGGAATTGACTCTCAAAATAACAAAATTACTTCCAATTAATTCTTATCATATATATATATATATATATATATATATATATATATATATATATATATATATATATATATATATATATATATATATATTCCAAAATAATTTTTTGTTATAATATATAATACAATTTTAAATAATATTCATGTAATATATAATATAATTTAAATAATTTATTATTAACATTTTAATATTTCATTCTTTAAAATATTGATTTTATTATAAAATTGTAATTTTTCATATCGTAATTGAAAATGGCCAGACTAGGAATTGTCTACCTTTTTCATCTCCATACATGGGTCAACTTTAACGTAAGAATAAAAAGGAATTACTCATCTTATTGTAAAATGGACCATTTTGCTAAATAAAATTTTCTTATATATAAATGCATCTTATAAATAATAATGAGGAACTTATCATAGAGGAAATTATTAGAATTGGACTAATCTCAAATCCTTAGGAAATTGGTGGGTGGGGAGCCACTTGGCACGAATCTAATTTTTTAAATTTATTAAAAGTAATGGACTGTTTTGCTAAATAAATTTTGCTGATATATAAATGAAAGTTATAAATAATAATGAGGAACTTATCATGGAGAAACTTATTAGAATTGGAATAATCTCCAATCCCTAGGAAATTGATGGGCTTGGAGCCATGTGGCACTACCATAATTTTTAAATTTATTAAAAGTCAATGCAACCTAACAAATTATTAATACACTACAACTATCGATAAACATTTCACCACGTCATTTCACCACGTCACTATGAAGGCATACGTTTATAAACAAAAATAAGTGCATATGTATATATGCTTATGCAAAAAGAAGAATACATATATCCATTTGCATATATTAGCTAAATAACACATAAGATATAAACACCAATCAAAATACAAATATAGACATGTCCAACTAAAACTGAAACAGAAACATAAAAACATAAGAAGAAATAATGAGTTATGAATTCTTATCAATAATTATTAGGTGGATGGTAAGAATTTAACCTCCATGAAATATTCTTGAATTTTCATAGTAGTATACAGAAATCAATGATTGAGATTTATCTCCAAAGTAGTTATGTTTTTTTTATCCTTTTAATTAAATTAATTTATTAAAAAAATGTTATATGAACAAATGTCATATGAAATGAGTTATGGTTTTTTGGGCATGTAGTATTGATAAGCCACAATAATGACCCATGATATTATAAAAAAAAATATTTACAAATTAAGAATCTCCACCATAAAATACATATATTTCATTAATTTTCAATATCTAAATTAAAATTAAGTTTGTTATTTATTTATTTTTACTGTTTTTGAAAAAGAATAATAATAATAATGATAATTTAATTTTAAGATTATGGCTAAAGTAGATATTAAATTGATATATGATATTTTTTCATTTAAAGTTTATAAATGTATATATATTTTAATCCTCTTTGAATTTGAACCTGTAACATTTTACTAAAGAAACACATACTCTTAACTGTTGTCTTATATTCTTATATATATATATATATATATATATATTAAATTTCTCGCCTTTATATTTATACTTTGTTAATATGAAATTGAGATTTATAATTTCTCCATTCCAGATACAAAACAAATATATGTAAAATAAACAATTGAATAATGTGAAAAATTTCCAAACTATAAATGCATATCATATACTTAGTAGGTATTCCTTCAAATCAAGAGTGAGAAGTGTTTATTTATTGTTTCAAATAAAAAATGTGGAATTTGTTTACTAGCCCATTATTAGAGAAAAATAAAGCATAATAACAAAATTATTAACAATGCTAACATTCAAGTGATGGAAAAATTATAACATCAATTAAACAACTCACTTTCAATTAATATATATATATATATATATAGAGAGAGAGAGAGAGAGAGAGAGAGATATTTTAAAAGTCGAAGTTTTTTCATTACTCAAAAAGCATATACAAAGATATCAAAATGCATGTGGTCTCACCTCGACCTGGTTTTTTGACCAATGCTATTACCATGCTACATACAAAAAGAAAAATTCCCAATATAGAGATCCACAACTTTATAGGCCTTACATACTAGAAAAAAAAAGAACTAGAAAGACACAAGTTACCATAATCAATCATCATAAGTGATTGAAGCAGGATTATCTCACCCCGCTCCTAGAGGAGGAGGAGAATGGTACATGCAGTTGACATGTTTCTCAAAGTGAGCAAGTCAAGCTTCCATATTTTCAATCTTCTTAGTAAACATGTTTTTCCCACGCTAGAGAAACACAATTCTTTTGCGGACATTGCATTGAAAATAATGGATTTTCTCTAGCTTGGCCATAACTGCATCGTGTTCCTCCCTCCAGACCATATCATGAGATTCCAGCATGTCTATGACATATTAGACCATCACATGGAGCATCTTAGTTCTCCCAACACACCTATTAGATGCACGTCCAACTGACCCCACACCACCCGGATTATTGCTCCGCCCCCGTGTGATCGAGACTCGGCCATGACCCATTCCCCTACGTCCACTACCTACTCCAAAAATGCTCTAATACATGATCTTGCTACCCCTACCAACCACAGGACCGACCGAATACCTTTTCCCACCATGTTCTCCACGGCCCCCATGCCCAAATCCACACACATTTTCGGCACCCTGGTTGCTGCTATCACCATTTTCTCTCACAATGCCACCCCAGAATCCATCCGGAAAAATTGACCCCTTCCCAAGACGAGATGCTTCCACCTTCACCTGAACAAGGGCACACGAGGAACAAAAACTTGGCTTCATGCTTGTGGCTGTGTCAAAACCCAGACCCCTGAGGCTAACCCCAATCCACAACAATGACCACCTAATCAAACCCAACACCACACACCTAGAAATGACATACACTACCAATCAGCCACCCTCCACCAAAAACCTAGCATTCCACATAATAGAAAAAGAATGAAAGGTAACCCAACACCATTGGTCATCTCAACCCGAAATCAACACGAAACAATCACAAATCCAGGATAGAACTTACAAACAACCCCTCACCTAGAAAATGCAAAAGGACACCTCCCAACTACACGTAAGAAGAACTAAAAGTTCAGGCTCCGAGAATTCTTCTGTTAGTGTCCCTAGGAAGGAAAATCTAGGCAATGCCTATGCCAGAGAGCCAAAACAACACCAACACTAAAACCTCCACCTGATCAAAACTACCACCACCAGAAGCCAGGATTCCTCTTATAAAAGCAACAAAAACCTTATATAGACAAAAAAAGAACCACCACCCTAAATGCAAAAGAAATAATCCATGCAGGCCCAAAACATCAATGCCTAGAACTGACCGGATCTACAAACAACACACCCTCCACCCAAGGAATGAAAGGGAAAGTTTCACCCATAGAAAAAGGGAAATAGTTGTTACCTTATTGATCCCACAGGAGGAGCGATAAACAAAAGACCACCACCATATCCACATGACCCTAATAAATGAGAACACAGGTAAATTTGTATCCCTCAATGAGCCAAGAAACACCCAGACTGGTCCATGCACCATACTAATTAACCACCATAATGTTGGTGCCAGTTATCCTTGAGACAATACTTTTCCTTTGCACATAGGTGATCCAAGTGTATATTGGTGGCCACCCACCTATTCCACCTCAAGCTCTAGATGGTTTCATCAATTTCCTCGTTTATAGCATCATTTACCATTTTTAGCAGTTTTTCGGGTCCTGAACTTCCAGAGCAGTTTTAACCCTGTAAACAACATTTTTTTAGGCCCGCTGCAGGTGGAAAATCTCTTAGTAATCAAATATATATTTCTAATGATATATCGTACACGCCAAATGGAGATAATATGACCAAGATACAACCCTGAGAAGTTGGCTGCCCAAATAACCCCAACGGTGCCCACAAATTCTTGGCGTTCCATCTCTTGGGGTTAGGGTTTTGGTTGTTTAGGGTTTTCCCATGTTGTTCAATAGTAAAAAGTCCCTTGAGCCTCATTTTAATACAGTTCAAATGCATGTAGCTGCCACATCTCTTCTTAGAGATAAGCTACCATCGCCCGAGCTAATTTATTTCCATTCTGTCTGTAAGCATATTTTAGTTATTTGATATTAATGAAATAAGTTTTATTCCTGCTGCATCTCTGCGTTTATGTTTATTTTTGTATTCTATTGCGTTCATGCATAAGTTCAAATCAACAAGTGAAGGAAGATGTTTCACACATTCAAATGTAGAGCAAGTAACCACAACGTCATGGAAGGGATGAATGCATGCCCTCCTCCGCTCATACCTTATGCCAAATGTCATTTTTCATGTGACACATCGTTCCAAGTGTTCGAAACTCCCATCAGGGATAATTGTTTTATTTTTTAAATATAATTACTTTTTAAGTTATTTATAAAAAGTTTAGAGTTAATTGAATTCACTTTTAATTAGCATTACTTTAAAAAATTTCACATTTAAATCTTTATATTAATAAAAACTTGATAACCTTACCTTTTACAATTATATTACATATTTAAATTACTAAGAAATAATAAATAAATATGCATCACTATAATATGACATTGAAAATAAAATAAAAATTACTGAAGTCATAAAAACTTTTATAAGAAAAGAGTTCTTATTTTATTAAAATATAATGAATTATCTTCATCTTGGAACTAGGAAAGGTATAAGGGTTTTACATAGGTTTATTGTGATACGTCTGTTCGAATATCTATTTATATATCATAAATAAAAGCTAAATATATTCATTTTTAGGATGTGCTTATGGAGCTTCTTGTTCAAAATACATGATACCTATGATCTAGTGGGGAACATACACCTTAAATTAAATTTGATTTAAGCAAGCCATTTTCACCATTGGGTTTTACATTATTCTTGATGCTTGCATATTAATAAATATGATAAGGTTTACATTAAATTATGTATTTTTAAAGATTTTTTTTAGGTGTTTAAGGGAATTTTTTAGGTAGAATGATATAAAATATTTAATTGAAAAATTAAATGGGCTTGATTTTATTTTATTTTCAACCAATTTGCAGCTAGATCTTAACCTAACCAATTTTTTTTATATAATAGAAAATATCTAAATTTTTGGTCAAGTTTGTATAGAAATTTTAGCTTTGGGGATTCTTAAGATAATTCCCACACAAAATTTCTTTAACTAGTTATGATAAAGTCCCACCTTAAATCGCATATGAGACATTATTGGGTATTTTTTTGTTTGTTTAGGAATGACCATCCTTGATCAAGTGATCATGTCCAAAGTTGAAAAAATGCTCAAAAATGGAATTGCTTAGAATTGGTTGAAAGCTAAACGACCGGATAGGCCTTGTTGTTGCGATTCTGGCGCTGCGAATGACACTCAAATCCGACGTTGTATGTGAAAGTTATGCAGGTTTGAATTTTTCAGTATCCTTCAAAAAATCCAGTTGACCAAAGTTGACTTTGACTTTGGATATATTGAAAAAAATAATATTCCTTGGAATATTCTGAGAATATTCCTCGAAATATTCCCTAAAATATTCCATCTGGGCGAATGAGGCTTCAATGTTTGGCATTCTGTGTTTGGTTTATGGTTTGACTTGTATGGAGACAGACCAATAATAGGCTGCCATGTGGCAGGCCCAGAGGCCGCCACATGGCCCCACATCAAATAGAAATGGTGTGTCAAAATTTTATGGGTCCCCAAGGTTTGAACACTGGACCTCCCGCCGACTAACACAGCACTCGACTAACTCATCTATCCGTGTATCTTAACAATGGTAGGAGTTAAGTTTGTTTTAAAGGTTTTAAACGTTTTGGGTGGAAAAAAAAGGGGGCTAGCCCCTTAGGGCTAGCCCGGGTGTCATGTAACCACTGCACAAAACCTGGTGCCAAAACTCCTATCCGCGGTGGGTTTCGGTAGCAGTTTATTCTGGCGGTTCAAGTGGAACCACATGTGGCCAACGTAACAACATTTATTGCCACGTTAATTGTTACATTTTATTCCGTCGGCGGTTTGGTTGGTCAAATGTGACCATAACCTAACATTTAATACAACGGCTAGTGGTTCTGCCCTATTTGGGGCATGTTCCACCAAAACTAGAGTTTTCCCCAATTTTAGTGCGGTTAGCTGCAGTTCTCCCACATTTAGTGGGGTTTTCAATTGACATTGGGTAGAATTTTGTTTTCATCATAACTTCTCCAATATTAATCCAATATTATTCAGCCACTTTTTCTTCAGGTAAGATTGTAGAGCCATTTGGGCCATGAGGGAAATGGAGCTGTATTGGGCTATAATTCACTGTTTGAGGTGAAACAAAAGCCATTATTAGCTTATTTCTATCTTCTGAATTCAATTTCACTACTGGTTTTTCTTGTTTAGGCATTTTTATCACTGTAATACCAATTTGAGCAACTTAATAGAGCAAGGACATGCCCATTGGGAGCCTTGGACCTGACAGATGTAGCCCAGGAGGGGCGAACTGCCTCATCATCTTGCTGTGTGTTGTTATGGTGAATTTTTTCTACTGTTTATTTCTTATTTAAGATGTTAAACAATAATTTTAATTAACATTCCCTCACACATAAACTCAGAAACTGTTACCAAAAACACTTTATTTTAATTGCAAGACATGGAGAATACTTTGCACACTTAATTTAATGGAAATTGATACTTTCAATAGCATTAAAAATACTTACATTCTCAGATCAGATGGTATCAGAGCTAAGGATTTGAGCCTTAGGAGCTAGAGTTTTACTCAACATTTGTTTTGTGCAAATATATAGTTGATTGTTTGTAAGTTTTGATGCTTACTAGGCTTAAACTCAAGAGAGGTAAAGGACACTTGGTTAGTGCACAAAGTAATCCTTAACCAAGAAGGGCCAGAGAGCCACCTCCAAGAGCCATAAAATAATATTCAACCATGTTTTCAAGAGAAGGAGAAGCTCCTGAAGATATTGATCCCAAAGAAGAAGAACGGGTATTCTGAAAAGCTTTCCTAGACATGACAGAGATGGTGAGGATACTCTACCAAGAAAGGAATGATAGTCTTGTTGGAGAAGGGTCTAAAAACCAGAAATAAGGATAGGGTTATTCAAGAGTAAAGAAAAGTTATGACAAGTCAAAGAAAGGACACAAAGGAAATGGTGATCCACCATCCCCATCTTCATCCTCTTCTTCTACATCGTCATCCTCAACTTCAGGGAATCAATCTCACAAGTCTAAAACCACTGGGAAAAGTCCATTTTTAAAGCTTGATGTTAAATTTGAGTTGCCTATGTTTAATGGTGAAGTCAACGTAGAGAAACTTGACAATTGGATAAGACCGTTGGAAGTTTACTTGAGGATACAAAACATTCATGAAGACAACACCAAGATTCAGTTAGCCTCTTTAAGAATGGAAGGAGCATCATTGGTATGGTGGGAAGCCAAGACCAAGGATGAAATTAAAAAACGTGGTAAGATCACTTTGTCATGGGCTGAATTTATTTCTGCAATTAAACAAAATTTTTATCCATTAGCTCATTTACAAAAGGCTATCATGAATTGGCAAAGTTTTAGACAACTTAAGGGACAAAGTGTTCAAGATTACACTCAAGAGTTTAGTGAAGGGCTTTATTACTTGGAATTGATTTTCATAGTCAAGATACTTTGCTGAAATATATAGGTGGTTTACATAGCTATCTTATTCATACTATCCTAATGTTCAATCCTACTAGTCTAGACGAAGTTTGTGTACAAGCTACGCATTTAGAGGCTAGAGGTAAAAAATCTTTTGATGGGAATGAGGGTAGTGAAGTTAAAGGCAAAGGTAGAAAAAGAAATGCAAACTCTAGGAAAGAAAAAGGAATGTTATTTTGTAAAAGGCCAAAGAAAATGGCAAAACGGTTGCAACTATTGAACAAGACTTAGGGTCTGAATCGGGTGATGAAACTAAAAGCATAGCCATGGTACTAAAGAAAATAAAGGGGAAAGAGATTGTAAAGGAAACAAATCCCAATTCTAGCACTTTAAACTATCACATAGAAGCTCAAAATGAAGAGAGGAGGATAGAGCTGTTTCATGTGAGGATAATAACCAAAAACACAAAGATATACACAATATTTGATAGTGGATCTCAAGAAAATCTCATCTCAGAAGACTTAGTCAAGAAGCTGAAACTTGAGACCATTCCACATCCTAAGCCATATCCACTTGGTTGGATTTGCAAGGATGCTAATTTACAAGTCTCAAGAAAGTGCATGTTGCACTTCACCATAACAACTCATTATGTTGATTGGGTTGAATTAGATGTGGTACCGCTTGACATTACAGGTGTTGTGTTGGGTAGTCCGTATTTATATGACAGAAAAACTATCTTCCATCGCCATGAGAACAAGTACCATTTGTTCAAGGATGGTAAGGATTTTATTGTGAGAGCACATTGGAAGAAGCTAGAATCTTCTTTAATGAACGCAGGGCAATTGAAAAGGCTTGTCAATGCAAGTCAAAATCTGACTTTTTTGATGGTTAAGAAAAATTTTTTTGTACATAATCATTTTCATGTTATTTCTGATGTAAATGATGATATGTTTCAGTCTGAAAGCAAGTCGTCTTGGGAAGATGACAAGATGTTGCAGAAAGTGCCTTTGGTGTTGATCGGTACAGAGAACAAAGTGTCGGTGCAAGTGGGTGCAAAAATCCAAGAGAGGGTAAAGCATGCAAGCAAAGAGGGAACAAAGTTCAGCATGGGTCATTGCTGGTTTCAGAATGATAGATTGGTATGGCGAGAAAATTTGGTTGGGAATCGACACAAGTACATGGCTCATTTGGAAAAAAATCGCCGTAAGGACAGTTGGCAAGGTGAATCTCAATTTTAGTTTCCTTTAAAGTTAGACCATTGTCGAAACAATATGATTTCTGCAAATTATAGTTGCTGTTCAACAAATTTCAAAAATTTTCATTATGACTCAATCAAGGTTAGCAACAGTTGGTTAACAGATTCAAGGAAGAATTTATCTTTTTTATGAGAAGCTCAATTTGATGAAGTCAAGAAGATTTCAGTGGTTCAAGGTTGGAAGAGTGGAGAATTAGTCTCCTCATCTTCAATTTCTGTAAATCAGAGAGCTTTTGGGGTCCAAAAGCTTCCCTTTTGGGAGGTGTGATCAGGTGATCATGTCCAAAGTTGAAAAAATGCTCAAAAATGGAATTGCTCAGAATTGGTTGAAAGCTAAACGACCGAATAGGCCTCGTCTTTGCGATTCTGGTGCCATGAACAACACTCAAATCCAACACTGTATGTGAAAGTTATGCAGGTTTGAAGTTTTCAGTATCCTTCAAAAAATCCAGTTGACCAAAGTTGACTTTGACTTTGGATATATTAAAAAAAGAATATTCCTTGGAATATTCTAAGAATATTCCTCAAAATATTCCCTGTAATATTCCATCGGGTGAATGAGGCTTCGACATTTGGCATTCTGTGTTTGGTTTATGGTTTGACTGATATGGAGACGGACCAATAATAGGCTGCCATGTGGCAGGCCTGGAGGTTTCCATGTGGCCCCAGATCGGACATAAATGGTGTGTTAAAATTTTATGGGTCCTCAAGGTTTGAACCTCGGACATCCCGCCGGCTAACACAACGCCCGACCAACTCTTCTATCCGTGTATCTTAACAATGGTAGGAGTTAAGTTTGTTTTAAAGGTTTTAAACGTTTTGGGCAGAAAAAAAAGGGGGGCTAGCCCGGGTCTCATGTAACCACCGCAAAAAACCTGGTGCCAAAAATCCTATTCGCGACGGGTTTCGGTAGCAGTTTATTCTGGCAGTTCAAGCGGAACCACATGTGGCCAACGTAACAACATTTATTGCCCCGTTAATTGTTACAGTTTATTCCATCGGTGGTTCAGTTGGTCAAATGTGACCATAACCTAAAATTTAATACAAATGCTAGTGGTTCCTCCCTATTTGGGGCGTGTTCCACCAAAACTAAAGTTTTCCCCAATTTTAGTGCGGTTAACTGCAGTTCTCCCACATTTAGTGGGGTTTTCAATTAACATTGGGCATAATTTTGTTTTCATCATAACTTCTCCAATATTGATCCAATTTGGACAAAATTTTGGTCAATTTTGGGTATTATAAGCATTTGTGAGAGTTTGGGATATGTTTTAGAGCCAACAGAGGTGTTCTTTAGCCACTTTTTCTTCAGGGAAGCTTGTAGAGCCATCTGGGTCATGAGGGAAATGGAGTTGTATTGGGCTATACTTCATTGTTTGAGGTGAAAAAAAAGCCATTCTTAGCTTATTTCTGTCTTCTGAATTCAATTTCGCAGCCAGTTTTGATTTTTTAGGCATTTTTCTCATTGTAATACCAATTTGAGCAACTTAATAGAGCAAGGACATGCCCATTGGGAGCCTTGGACCCAACAGATGTAGCCCAGGAGGGGTGAACTGCCTCATCATCTTGTTGTGTGTTGTTATGGTGAAGTTTTTCTACTGTGTATTTCTGATTTAAGATGTTAAACATTAATTTTAATTAACATTCCCTCAAACATAAACTCATAAACGTCTACCAAGAACACTTTTTTTTTTAATTGCAACACATGGAAAATACTTTGCACATTTAATTTAATGGAAATGGACTTTGCACAACATTACAAATACTTTCATTTTCAAATCAATCCTTGACATAAAGTCTTCTTAACTATGATTAACTTACATGGTCACTCGTTATTGTGGGACGCGCACGAGATGTGCAAAAGAAAGTGTAAATATGCACCTCAAGATATTTAATCCTCTTCAAAATGGATCTATATTGGTTCTATATATGCATATAGAATGTGTAACTTTTCATTTTTAAAAATGTATTTTGAATGCATAAATTGATACAATGCCTTGAAAGTTTACTTGGACATTTGGATTGCGTAAACTACACCACATAAATTTGCAATTCCAACAAATCTTTGCTAGAAAAAATTTAAATTTAAATTTAAAACTGGAATTAATGGCTCCAGGAAAATGACTCCAAATTAATTTAAAATTTTTAAAAGGAGATAGCTAAAATTCTAAAACAAACCCCCTTCTTTATGTTGATTGTAGAATATCCTAGAATCTAAAGGTCACTCCAGTGAAAGATGCTCTTGATTTAATCTCATTATCAACACACAATGACTTTGGTCATTTCCTCTCTATAGTTACATTTTTGTGTGCCAGTTCCGACGATGACCTATGGTAATGTTTCTCCTCATTACCTTGCATGTTATGCATATAATATTTTTACATAGTGGTGTGATTGGAAAAAAATAATTTATCCAGGTGGTTGAGCAAATTCTGTTACACAGGCATGGCACATCTCTGAGATTATTGGAAGCTTGAACACATTTCCTCTGTTGCAACATTTTTGTAGTAACATCATAGGCATGTTCAATTCCTTCGGTGTATCTTTGCACCTTTAGGATCAATTGCTAGTATATACCTATTTTATAAAAGTTTACTTTTTTTTTTAGAATTTTGGCTTATGTGATCGATTGTGTATTATAGAATTCTTTCGGTAATAATCACATGCAAATGAACTTTGTCGACGCGTTTCGAAACAACCAGTGTGGTTCATCCTCAAGACTAGGTAAGAGATCAGATTAGGACGTTGAGTTTAAATAGATGTAGAGATGACTAAACTAGCTGTTAGGATAATGACTAGTTTGACTTTGAAAATTAGATTCGATTAATAACAACTAGTTTAATTAAATTAATTAATTAATTATCTGTTTAATCTATATATATATATATATATATTTAATTTAATTAATTAATTAATTATATATATATATATATATATAATTTTATTATTATTATTATTAATATTTTTGAGAACGAGGTCTAAGGAAAAATGAAAAACCAAAATGATAACAAAATAACCAACAAAGAAACAAAAAACGAGCCTAAAAAATAGATGAAGGTTGGAAACACAGTACCATTAAGAATAAAGGGCAGGGATCAAACACATGTTGATATTCCAATCATCATCTCTATTGAGATTAATGAGTCTATTTTCAATTTCTAAGGCCTCTCTTAACTTACGATGATGGAAATGGTCAATCCTAGCAATGACCTTAGCCTCTTCGATGCAAATATGATGGTTAGTCTTTTCTGCATGTTTAGCTAGGGTGGAGGAGCGGGATCTTCCATGTTTAATGTCAACAACATGTTCACAGATCCTTTGATTTATATACCGACCAGTTTCACCAATGTAATGCGTCCCACAAGAACAAGGAATAATGTAGACACCTTTCCCATCCCTAGGGTCTACCAGATCTTTAACCAATTTAAGAGAGTTGCGAATCATGTTAAGGGGTTTGAAAGAAGAAGAAAATTTATGTTTCTTAAGGATCCTAGAAATCCTATTAGTGGTTCCTTGAATGAAAGGAAGGCGTACACTATAGGACCACTCACTAGGATCTTTTTTAATTCTAACTAAAGGACCTTTTTCAGCTTTAAGAAAAGCTTTAAGGCCTTGCAACCATTTATAGAAAAGAAATTAAGGAGATGGGTCTTTTCTCCCTCAAGATGAGACTCATCAGAGATTCTCAACGCCCTCGTGGCTAAGTGTTGGCCGAATAAATCAATCTTGCGGACAAGATCGATCTCCCTAGTGTCAGAAGACAATCTAGCAACAAACGAACAACTAATTTTGTCTTTCTCTAAATATATTTGTTTTACAAATAAATGCTATAAAGGTGTTGATCCTACCTTAGATCCAAATGCTTATTTGCGGTCGTAGTGCTTCCGTCACAACAATAATCCTTCCATCGCAACAAGAGTTCTTTCGTCGCAAGAAAGTGTCGTCTTTTGTCGCAACAAAGTGTTGTCTCTTGTTGACACCGTCACTACATCGTCGATATTAAATAACGCCTTACGCAAATAATCATAAAACATACCTATCATAGTGATCAAGGAATCTATGAAATAAACGATCAAACGACAGCTTATTGAAATAAACAATCGAACGACAATTTATTGAGAAAAACAGAACTTGATTGTATTAATCTTAAAATATACAGAAGAACCTTACAACTTTAGCCTTGATGTTCGAAAGGCCTTCAGGTTCGACGGTCTCTCTACGGCTGATGCGCCCGCACTCTTATAGAGCACATAAGGGGTATAACGATCTTTCCTCTCAAATGCTCAACAGAAAGAAGTCTAAATCTCAACAGCACTTCAACTCAATCACCCATAAAGCTTGAACTCCCTTTGAGGCTACCCAATGCCTCCTTTTATAGAGCAGATGAGGAGGTTAGGATTCCACCTTTGAAGGGATAGAATCCTCCTTCAAAGGTATAGGCTCCTCACATCAAGGGATTAGTTCCTTAAGGTGAGGGATACATGCACCTTATCAAAGCGTACTCATCCCCAAAAATTCTCATCTAGAACCTTCTAGAATTGACCTCAAACCAACTTTTTAACTTTAATTTCTCGCTTTTTTGACTTTGAGGAGGGTATGCAGGCATTGCAAAGGAGAACTTCATTCTAGAACGCAGGTAAGCAATGTATTACCTGCGTACCTAAGCTAGGAAAGTAGACAAGCTTCATGTTACCTGCGTACCCAAAGTTTCAGATATTTTTAGGGTTTTTCCTCCTATTTTAGGGCTTGACATGAGGAGTAAAGGTTGTAAGACTTGCAGAGGAGGCATGTATGAGTGTTAATGAGCTCATACAGTCAGCATAATGTCAAGGTGACAGTTTTTAGTGTAACACTAAGGTGTTAAGGATGCCTAATTTTTGAGCAGGGCAATGATGAGAACTAGCGTGAAGATATTGCTCAGTATGGGTTTTCTTTTGAAAAACTTGATGGGAGAAAGAAATATCATCCTTTCTAGAGATAAGAACATCAAGGAAAGGAAGGCTACCATCCACCTCATATTCCATGGTGAATTTTATGGAGCAATATTGACTATTAAGATGAAGGAAAAAATGATCTAACTCTTCTTTACCATGAGGCCAAACGACACAAGTATCATATAAAAACCTTTTCGAAAGCTTTGGTCAGAACAAAGCTGAGGAAATAGCCTTGGATTAGAAGTCCTCCATAAACAGATTAACAGCTATCGGGGAAAGGGGAGAACCCATGGCAACACCACATGTTTGCTCATAGAATTTACCTTCAAAACTAAAGAAAGTAGAGGTTAAGAAGGTCTCGACTAAATGGGCCGTATCAAGATCAGTAATGCGATTAATGACATCAATGGCCTTGTTAATGGGGATATTGGTGTAAAGAGAAACAACATCAAAATTGACAAGCCTATCTTCAAATCCATTCTTTTAAATGACAACACACAAAATTATTACTTAGATCTTTCTTCCATCTCATATTGAAATTGACTGAGACCTAGCGTCAATACAATTTAATAGAGGAAAAAAGAAGCAACAAAAAATATAATTTCACTTGTATTCATTTCTATGAAGGGGTATGAGCTATTGCCCCGAAAGGCACTCTACAACCCAGTATGAGGAAAATGTGTTACATTTAAAAATAATAAAATAAACTTACACTAATAAATTAAAAAATAGTAATAACAACCCCGGATGTGGGTGATAATTGACATGCTCCTGACATGGGTCCCTCTCATGACACTGCAGTTGGTGATCAACGTGGAGGGCACCCATCACTGTATTCTTACCTTAATGGCATGAAAGTTGATGGAGAAGGCCATTAAATAGCGCAAGCGGGGCCTCCTGGGGAAGTCACATCCCCTCCGCCATCGTTCGAGGTCATTACTACGAACTTTAATGACTGCTCTGTTCGCCCGAGGTCATTACCGCCCAATGGATTCGCTTGATGCTTGGCTTGCCATTTGCACCTAGTCACCTTTTCTCGCCTGGTCTATCTGCCTAGCTGGCCTGCCTGCTTTTGTGCTCTTTCGAGGCCATCCTGTTCTCCTTATCACTCTCAATCTACCTCCTGGAATTCTCCCAGTCTGCTTTGTAATGCCTCCTTGCCAGCGTATGTGATCCATCTGAGGTAGATGAAGAGGCACCCTTTCGGGACACACTCAAAGTAACTCCCTTCGCACTCACTTAGTGGAAGCAATAATGGAGGTCCCCGACGACTCTAGACCCTCTGCCCCTGCTCCCTACGATAACACCCCAACTATGGAGATCGAAGCAGATCCTCTCCTAGAAGCATGCCCTCCTAGCCCTCACCGCAGTCATCTAAAGGGTAGGAAACAGAGGCGAAAATCAACAATTCCCTCCACTACCACGAAAATTGACCAGTGTACTTGTCAAGCTCCCTTCAGCAGAGGATATCAAGGTTTGGAATCTCACCCCAGATGGAATCAGGCGCAGAGACGATGCATTGACTGTCCTGGTTGAGGTGCAGCAACTCCCTCAGACTCTCCGCCTCTCCTAACCGCGAAAGATGAAGCCATCCTCCGAGAGTATGGATGCCTAGTGTTGGAAGAAACTCCTGCAGAAGAAGATGACGGAAAATGAACTTGGTAGCTCCTTGGCTACGTTCTAGTTTCTAGTATGTTTATGCATGTCTGTTACAACTTTTTTCGCCTACTTTAGTTTTCTAGATAATCAAGAGGATAATGATATACTTAGGACCTATAAGCACTAGTTTCCTTGACTCGGGCAACTCCTTTTATTTTTATTTTTTTGAACCAGAATTGGATGGGGGTAAGCTAATTAACACTAGATATACCTGGTCCACAACTTTTCAATACATTATTTTGTATTATCAATAGAATCTAGCTTAACTTACAAAAAAAAAAAAAAAATAGTAAGAACAAAAGAAATCAATGTCCAAACATACAATACTTCAATTTTCATCTTGATTTTACATCAACTTCATATAGAAATAAATTAATTGAAAAAAAATAATTTTTTTTTTAGTATGAGGGAGATATGTGATTCTAGACTACTTAATATATAGTTGACAAGTTGCATGTAAACATATACAAAATGAGTGAATATATATATATATATATATATATGTTAGTTTTGAGCAAAACATTAATAAATTGTTTTAATTAGAAAATATAGATGTTTTCCTTAAAACTAGCATAAATTCATCTTAATTTTATAGATATATTTCAAAATTGTTTTTAACCCATTATAACTTGGGATTTATGGAGAGAATCAAATTTCTTGAAGTGCAAATTCCCTTTAGACACTTGATAAATCCGAAATTAAGATAAATATATACAAATTTATTTCAAACTTATAATTTGTTTAATTTTTTAAAGTATATATATATATATATATATATATATATATATATATATATATATAATTTTAAATAAAATTGTTTAAAAAACATATATATAAATTTTTAATTTAAAATAATAAATTCAATAATTATTATTATTATTTAAAAATAGTAATATAAAGATATGTGTTTACTGGCTTTTTCAGAGCGATAAATTTTTACATAGTTTTAACTAAATTTGCTGATTTGTGATAAAGTTAAAAAACTAAACATATATATGAGTGGACCCTACATGGGTGTTTCTATAAAGCAGTGTTGATATTAGATGGAGAGTTATAGTGGTAGGTGTTTTTTCGACAGTTTAAATGTTTTATTTTTTTATTTTTTTATAACTTAATGATATTATTATTGTTTTTTTTAAATCATAGAGTTGAATATATAAAAAACACATATATATATATTAAGACTACATAATTATTGATACTAATTAAAATAATGAATTTGATATAAATCTTTACTAATTTTATTTAAAAAAAAAATTTAACATTAATTCTACATTTAAAATCAAATATTTAAAAATAATAAATTTAAAAATTATAGATTTAATATTTAATATTTTTATTTCAATATGTAGATTTTGAAAAAATTATTTATGTAGATTATTCATGTTTTTTATATAGTGTGATAATTTGTTTCTGGTTATTATTCTTTCATGTAGTTTGATAGTAATAATGACAATCATTTTTAGCTGTTTTCGTCTAATACAGACTCATCACTGTTATTTAAGGAACACTATACTACCTAGAATGATTTTGATACTCTATAAAAAAAACATGCTTTCACTTCTACCAAATACCTTTAGGTCTTGAACCGTTAACTTGTTTAATTAAGTCCAAAAAAAATACTCTTAAACAAACCATAACCATCTTAAAAAAATATTTAATAAACAAAATAATTTTTATATTCATAATATTTGAAAAAATACTTAAAAAGTCCTTTTATAAAATAAATCACATATAACAGGAATCATTTTCGTTATATGTAACAAGGAATTATTTTCGGTAAATTCAGATACAGCAAGGTAAAAGTTTAATATAAAAAAACAAAATACCGTGTGCACTCTCAAACCCGCCGTTATCCTTACAAATTGTAAAACCATCCTTTACCTGTAATTGAAACAATAAAAGATTGGGACCGTTTGAAACGGAGTGGCTATAAATAATTATGAGGCACCCAACTTCGAGCAGGTTCAGCTTATCATAAGCCTTTTCTGCATTCCCTGTTGGCTTGGCCGGGCTGCTTCTTGTTATCTTTTTCATTTTTCTTTTCTTTTATTTCTGCAATGAGTTTCTGCAATTGGCCATGCATGTCTTTCTTTTTCCATCCTAATTTTGGTTCTGGTTGCGTCTCTGGTTGATGTTTTCTTTTTCATTTTCTTGTGTTTCCATTGTCTGATCAGCGGATCTATTTTTATTTTTAATTTTAAAGTGTGAGAAGCAGGGTAGATTTTAAAATTTGAAAAATGTAAAATAGTTAATATATTGTAATTTGATTTTTTCAGCTTTATAATTTGTAAAAGGTAAAGTGGTTAATACATTATAGTTTAATATAATTAATATTAGAATTTGTAATTTGCAAAGAGGTTTTAGATAAATTTTAAACAAGTACAACCACATTAAAAATATTAATGTGGTTGATATAGTTTAAGGCTTCATAAATATAACAAAAAGAATAACTACAACACGAAGAATGCCTTATCAATGGGCACATTTATAACAAAAAGAATAACTACAACACGAAGAATGCCTTATCAATGGGCACATTTACCTAATTACAGCCATGTATAAAAAGATTATGGGTCAAATGAATTACACATTTTATTGTAAAATGGACCATTTTGTTAGAGAAAATTTCGTTATATGTAGTTGGAGTGTTTGAATCGCATTTTTGATGGTGGAAATGGATTCAGCGCTATCAAAAATCCTTAGGGCACCCAAAAAACGGAAGTTTAACGACTACAACCCAGATTTTCAAAAATCTTTGTGGGAATGATGTTTCATATCTTACGTGAATTTCTGGGTTATTTTGTGGGGACAAATAATAATGAGCAAATCTCTAGGAAATTGGTGAGTGGGGAGGCACGTGGCACAAATATAATTTTTTTAATTTATTAAAAGTCAATGCAACCTAAAAAACTTTGTAACACTACAACCCTTGATAAGAATTAAGACAAAGCATATGCTAAGCATATTCCCTTGAGAATCAATTTAGGTTCTCAATTAAAAAAATAAAAAAATTCAACAGATTCTCATCCACCTTTAAGTTTAAATAAAAAGTCTTCGACAATTAAGATTCATTTAAATTTAAATTTATAAATTTAGATTTTTTAGGATAAATATTATATGTTAATTATATTGTGTTTTAAGTTTACTTAGTTAATATAAGTTTTTTTTAAAGATATTTTTTATTATTTAATTTATTAAAAATTTGCAATGAATTATAGTTTATTTATATAATTTTTGATAAAATATGCTAAGCATATTCCTTTGAGAATCAATTTATGCAGTTAATAAAAAAAAAAATTAACAGATTTTCATCCACCTTAAGTTGAAATAAGAAGCCTTCGACAATTAAGATTAATTTAAATTTAAATTTATAAACTTAAATTGTTTCCGATAAATATTATATGTTAATTATGTGATGTTTTAAGTTTACTTAGTTAATATAAGTTTTTTTTTTAAATATTACTTATTATTTAATTTATTAGAAAGTTGCAATGAATTATAGTGTATTTATATAATGTTTTATAACCAATTGATATGTGTTTATGTCTTCCTCATTATTGATTATGAAAAAATCATTTCAGAATTGAACATTTAGATTTGCAAAGAGCAAGTTGTTATTTCAATCAAGAGAGAGGGCGAGTCATTCCAGGTAAAGCTCACTTCCTACTCGTCAATTGTTTTAAATTTCTTTGGTGCCTCGGTAGGGTTTCGCTCAACTATTTTTTAAATGAAATGAAATCTGGAGGAGTCACTGTCTTCCAGAGGTAGCCTCCGTTGAAGGGCATAATACAATGAGAAGATTGTGTTCTTATGTTTGCCTTTTCATATATATACTTTTTCTTATTTGCCCAGAATTTTACTTTTTAGAAAGCATTTTTAGCTTTTGATAGTTGGTTTCAGTTAGAACTTTAGAAAGCATTTTCAGCTTTTTGATAGTTGGTTTCAGTTAGAACTTTAGAAACCATTTTCAGCTTTTGATAGTTGGTTTCAGTTAGGGCTTTGCAGTGCTTTCAATTAATTTTCTTTTTTAATAGATGTTGAGTTCATTATATCACTGATTTTCTTTATTAATCTGTATTTTTATGAGGCTGTGTTTGACTAGTCAAACAAATGACGAACAATAAATTCAATGTTTTCTCTCAGGATAATGGAATTGACAGTCTCCATGTAGGTAGGGACACATTCTATTATATAAAAGTTAAATATATTTATTTATAGGATGTGGTTATGGAGTTTTATGTTCAAAATCCATGATACCTATGATGTAGTGGGGAACAAAAAAAAAAAAAAAAAACTTAAATTAAATCTAATTTAAATAAACCATTTTTACTATGGGGTTTTACACTATGCTTGATGCTTGCATATTAATAGATATGATAAGATTTATATTAGATTATGAATTTTTAAATATTTTCTTTAGGTGTTTGAGGGATCTTTTTTTAGGTAGAATAATATAAAATATTTAATTGAAAAATTAAATGGACTTAATTTTATATTTTTTCAACCAATTTATAGCTAGATCATAACCTAATGAATTTTTTTTATATAATAGAAAATATCTAATTTTTTGGTCAAGTTCCAATAGCAATTCAGGTTTTGGGGATTCTTAAGATAATTCCCGCACAAAATTGCTTTAACTAATTATGATAAAGTCCCACCTTAAATGGTGTTCAACGTGAGACTTTATTGGGTATTTTTTTTGTTTAGGAATGGTCATCCTTGATAGAAAGTCTTCTTCACTACTATTAACTTACATGGCCACTAGTTATTATGGGACTGGAGTTGTGTAATTACTTCTGGAAAGATGAGAAAGAATGTCCACAAGACTAAATACATCCTATGATACCTCTTTTAGAGTGCACAACTTGAAAACAAGTACGCACCTTAACATATTTAATCCTCTTCATAATGGATCTATATTGGTTCTCTATGTGCATATAGCATGTGTAACTTTTCATTCTTAAAAATGTATTTTTGAATTTATAAATGGATACAATGCCTTGAAAGTTTACTTGGACACTTGGATTGTGTAAATTACACCACATAAATTTGCAATTCCAACAAATCTTTGCTAAAATTTAAATTTAAATTTAAAACTAATGGTTCCAAATTAATTTAATTTTTTTAAAAAGGAGATAGCTAAAATTCTAAAACAAACCCGCTTCTTTATGTTGATTACAAAATATCCTAGAATGAAGGTGAATTTGGTCATTTCCTCTCTGCAATTACATTTTTTGTGTGTAGTTCCCACTAGAACCTATGGTAATGTTTCTCCTCATTACCTTGCATGTTATAGATTGACTATAATGTAAATATAAGATTTTGACATTGTGGTATGATTGGAAAAAATAAGTTATCCAAGTGGTTCAAGCAACATCTAACAACATGTCAACATGTCACAACTCTGAGATTATTGCAAGGTTGAACACATTTCCTCCCCTCCATCCTCCACCCTTTAGGTTGTTACCTTTCCTTTGTTCCAACATATTTGTAGTAACATTTGTAAGCATGTCCAATTCCTTCGGTTTATCTTTGCACCTTTAAGAGCAATTCCTAGTATATACTTATTTTATAAAAGTTTACTTTTATTTTTAAATGACAACACAAAATTATTACATTGATCTTTCTTCCATCTCATATTTAAATTGAGTGAGACCTAGCATCAATACAACTTAATAGTTGAAAAAAGAAGCAACACAAAATATAATTTCACTTGTAATATTTTCTATGAAGGGGTATGAGCTACGTTGTGTTACATTTAAAAATAATAAAATAATACTTACATTAATAAATTAAAAATAGTAATAACAAAACAAATTAATGTCCAAAAATATAGTACTTCAATTTTCATCTTGATTTTACATCAATTTCATATAGAAATAAATTATTTGAAAATACGAAATAATTTATTTTTTAGTATGAGGGAGATATGTTATTCTACAGGACTTAATATATAGTTGATAAATTGCATGTAAACATATACAAAATGAGTGAGACTTAATATATAGTTGATAAGTTGCATGTAAACATAAACAAAATGAATAAATATATATATATATATATATATATATATATATATCTTAATTTTATATATATATTTCAAAATTGTTTTTACCCTATTACAATTTGGGATCTATTAAGAGAATAAAATTTCTAGAGGTGTAAATTCTCTTTGGTCTTTTGGTAGATCCGAAGTTAAGATAAATCTACACTGATTTATTCCAAACTTATAATTTGTTTGATTTTTTTTAAAACCAAATAATTTATTTAAAATTTATGAAATTAAAATATCTCTATATATATATATATATATTTAAATAAAATTATTTAAAAAATATATATGTAAATTTTTAATTTAAAATAATAAATTTAATAATTATTTTTATTATTTAAAAATAATAATATAAAGATATGCATTTACTGGCTTTTTCCGAGCGATAATTTTTTACATATTTTTAAAATTTGAATTTTTTTAATCAAAGAGAAACCAGATTTAACAAGTTTTAATTAAATCTGTTAATTTTCTAAAAAGTTAAAAAGTCAACGTTTATATGAGTGGACCTCTGCATGGGTGTTTCTATAAAGCAATGTTGACATTAGATGAAGAGTTACAGTGGTAGGTGTTGTTTCAACTATATATATATATATATATATTAAACCTAATGATATTATTATTCTATTTTTTTTAATTATAATGTTGACAATATAAATAATTTTTTATATTAAAATTATAAATAGATTTAAAATATTAAGACTACATAATTATTGATATTAATTAAAAAATTATAATGATAATGAATTTGATATAAACATTTACCAATTTTATTTAAAAAAATATTTAACATTGATTTTATATTTAAAATTAAACATTTAAAAATAATAAATTAAAAAATTATAGATTTAATATTTAATATTTTTATTTAAATATGTAGATTTTGAAAATTTTATTTATGTTTTTTTTATATAGTGGGAAATTTATTATAACTTGTCAAATTAGTATTAAGGACAATAATTTTTGGTTATTATTCTCCAATGTAAGTTGATAGTATTGATGACAATTATTTCTAATTATTTTAGTTGAATACAAGTTATCTCAAAACCATATTATACCAAGTAAAATAACTTAATACTTTATAAGAAAACATGCTTTCACTCTTACCAAATTTTTTTGGGTCTTGAACTGTTTAAATATCTACTATTTTAAAATCTTTTTAAATATCTATCCATAGTTCACATTAAACCAAACAAAAACATACCTCTATAAATTTGAAATCAGGGTTTCATTTCTGTCTGCGGCTCTGCCTATCGTCTACGCTGCTTCTCACAATTTAAAATTAAAAATAAAAATAGATCCGCTAATCAGACAAAGCAAACACAAAGAAAATGAAAACAAACAAAAAGAAAAATGAAAAAGAAAGCATCAACCAGAACCAAAATTAGGATGGAAAAAGAAACACACGCATGGCCAATTGCAGAAACTCATTGCAGAATTAAAAGAAAAGAAAAATGAAAAAGATAACAACAAGCAGCCCGGCCAAGGGAATTATTTTATAAAATAAATTATATAACAGGAATCATTTTGGTTATATGTACCAGGGAATTACTTTCGTTAAATTCAGATATAGCAAGGTAGAAGTTTAATATAAAAAACAAGAATACCTTGTAGACTATCTGTATCCTTACGAATTGTAAACCCATCCCTTCCCTGCAATTGAAACAATAAAAGATGAAAAGCAGCCGCGCGGATGCGTTTGTGACCGTTTGAAACGGAGTGGTTATAAATAATTATCAGGTTCCCAACATCGACCAGTTTCAGCTTATCATAACACTTTTCTGCATTATTCCCTGTTGGCTTGGCCGGCCTGCTTCTTGTTATCTTTTTCATTTTTCTTTTCTTTTAATTCTGCAACGAGTTTCTGGAATTGGCCATGCATGTGTTTCTTTTTCCATCCTAATTTTGGTTCTGGTTGCGTCTCTGGTTGATGCTTTCTTTTTCATTTTTCTTGTGTTTGCTTTGTCTGATCAGCGGATCTATTTTTATCTTTAATTTAAATTGTGAGAAGCAGGGTAGACGATAGTCCGAGCCGCAGACAGAAATGAAACCCTGATTTCAAATTTATAGAGGTATGCTTTTGTTTGGTTTAATGTGAACTATGGACAGATATTTAGAAAGATTTTAAACTAGTAGATATCTATTTTTTCCTTTAATTTTAAATTGTGAGAAGCAGAGTAGACGATAGGCAGAGCCAACCCAAATGAAACCCCTGATTTCAAATTTATAGAGGTATGCTTTGGTTTAATGTGAATCCATGGACATATATTTAGAAATATTTTAAACCAGTAGATATCTACAAAATGGACGCTGCCTGCTAGATGATGGCTTTCCTTGGATTGGTTCTAGTTCCTCTGTTTCTCAACAATTTGATCCTTAACTTACAATTTCAACTTTCTGGCCTTCCTTGGATTGGTTCGGGTTCCCCTGTTTCTCAACAATTTGATTCTTAACTTGCAATTTCAACTTTCTGTTGATTGGCTTGGTTCTGGGTTTTGTACTACATATAAAGATGGTCAATAAAAGAGCATTATGCATCAATGCTAATGAGATTTGAACCTGGATGATAGTTAACAAAAAGGTATTATGTATCAATGTCAATGAGATTTGAACCTGGGTAGAAAAATTATAATTACGTTATGGATGCATAATGAAACTTAAATCTGGATGGAGAAATTATAATTACAAGGTGGAAAAATTATAATTGTATTATATATCAATACTAATGAGATTTCAATTTGGATAGAGAAATTATACAATACTAATGAGATTTCAATTTGGATAGAGAAATTATACAATACTAATGAGATTTCAATTTGGATAGAGAAATTATACAATACTAATGAGATTTCAATTTGGATAGAGAAATTATAATTAAACTCTGGTATAAAGACTGCTTCAATATCAATAACTATCCTACATTAATGTCAATAAGACTTGAACCGAGATGAAGAAATTATGAGCTACATTCAATTTACCAATGTAGCCCAATTCTGCTAATAGCCTGGTATAATGATGGCCTTCCTTTTGGATTGGTTCGGGTTCCTCTGTTTGTCAACAATTTAATCAACAATTTAATCCTTAACTTGCGTTTCCAACCTTCTGATGGTTGGCCTGGTTCTGGGTTTTGTAGTGCTCTCTGCTCTCTAAATAATGCTTGGAACATTTGTTACATCGGTCTCTTCAATCTTGCCTGTTCTGAACAGCCACCTCGCCCTCCACGTAAGAAGCCAATTACAAGTCTCATTCCCACATGATTTTTCTTTCATGCTTTACCAGAATGATGATCTTCTGTCTCCCGTATTCGCTCTACCAATAATGGAGTTAACGATATTGACTAATTCAATTCGATAAGTGTAATTTTATTGGTCTCTCGAAAGTAAACCTTTTCGGTAAATAGAAAACAGTTTTTATTAATTTTCTCTCAGGGAAATTGCAGGGTTTTAACGAAGATGCAAAGAGATCATTGGCATTTCAATCAGAGAGACGGAGAGCGAGTCATTCCAGGTATTAGCTTCTTCAATTGTTTTAAATTTCTTTGGTGGCTCTCGCTAGGGTTTTGTTGAACTGTTTCTAAACGTTTAATGAAATCTGATCTGTCTTCCAGGAGGAGAATTGTTTTAAATTTCTTTGGTGGCTCTCGCTAGGGTTTTGTTGAACTGTTTCTAAACGTTTAATGAAATCTGATCTGTCTTCCAGGAGGAGCCGCTGTTGAAGGACAAAATGAGATGAAAAGATTTTATTTAAGTGGGAAGTGCGAGTTTTCTTTTTCAAATTTTTTTTTTTCCCATTTCCCCATAATTTATTCTTTAAAAAATATTTCCAGCTTTGATAGTTGGCTTGAGTGAGGGCTTTGCGGTGCTCTCTTCCAACTTCTGAGAAATGTCGAGTTCATTATATCATTGATTTTCTCTCGTTTAATTTTTTCCTGTGTATTTCACTGGCTCGTTTAATTTTTGTGTGTGTATTTGACTGGTTAGCAGGTGAGTGACCAGGAGAAACAAAAGATGAAAAATAAAAATCTTATATGTCAGGAATGAAATTGGCCGCCAGTGTGTGATGACATTGATTGTGGTCGTTGTATTCAGTACAGCGCAGCCGCCTGGCCTCCATGCAGGTACGGACACATTCCATTCCATTCCATTCCATTATGACAAAATTAGCATGATTGTGTGGAACTCTTCCATTCTCTGCAACTCTCACATTTTAGACCAGGGAATAAACGTAGGGCTGCTCTAGTTCTCGGCTACTCATATTTATATTCCAGAGGTAAAGGTAAAAGTAAAAGTAAAGTGGTTAATAAATTACTATTCGTAAAAAGTAAAGTGGTTAATATATTATAGTTTGACATGGTTAATATTAGAATTTATAATTTGCAAAGAGATTTTAGATAATTTTTAAACTAGTACAACCACATTAAAAATATTAATGTGGTTGATATAGCTTAAGGTTTCATTAAAAAAAAAAAAAAAAATTATTGCAAAAAAAGCTATTGCAATAAGAAGAATGTCTTATCAATGGACAGATTTACTTAATTAGCCATGTGAAAAAGGATTATGGGTCAAATGAATTACACATTTTATTGTAAACTAGACTATTTTGCTAGATAAAATTTGGTTATATATAAATGAATGTTATAAATAATAATGAGGAACTTATCATGGAGGAATTTATTAGAATTGGAATAATCTCAAATCCCTAGGAAAACAACTTGAAACCACTTGAAATAAAGCTAATTCGTGACACAAATATAATTTTTTAAATTTATTAAAAATCAATGCAACCTAACAAACTTTGTAACACACTACAACTCTTGATAAGCATTAAAACAAAGCATATGCTAAGCATTTTTTTAATTAATTGCAGACTACACTAAGTAACACTAAAAGGGTTGATTATTTGGGGATGAAATAGTTGATCATTAAATAGTTGTTTGAGTTAATCTGGGGATGAAAATGGCATCAACTTATGATATATTTACAAAATGACGCTACCAGCTAGATGATTGCCTCGCTTGGATTGGTGTGTAGTCAGTTTGTCAACAATTTAATCGCTAACTCGCATTTTCAACTTTCTAATGGTTTTGAAATGCTCTCTGCATCAATCTCCCTTTCAATCTTGATTTTTCAGAAGTGGTTGGTTGGTTTGCAGGTGATGAGTGACCTGGAGAAGAGCAGAAGATGAATGATAAACTCAATATTTTTGATGTGGATGTAGAATTAGATTGTGTATACCATGCTAAATGCGGTCTTTCTTGGCTCACGTTTTTTTTTTTTTTTAAGATTATAAACAGTACATTTCAAATACATTATATTCCAAATTGGATAAATCACAACAAATAAAATATCAGCATTGTGTATCAATCCTAAGATAGAAATGAGCCTGTAGAGATATCCAACCTCTATAAAAACAAATAAACCGCATCATAAGGTTCAGATGTATATCCATCAATATGTAGGAAAACAACATTTTGAAATAGATTTAGTACAATCTGTTCGTCCCATATTAAAACAAAATTGATTGCTGGACAAGCCCTTCAGGATGAGAACCATAATAAAATCATCCTTGCTTGATATTGGTCGGTGCAATATTCAGCCTCGTTTGAAATTGTGTGCAGTGTGAGAAATACAGGCTCGCTTATCATATAATATCAGCTTCACTTGAAGTCTGATCGGTGCAGTGAGAGGAATATACAGGCTCACTTGTCGACAGTTCCTGTGACATAGAAAGAGGTTCTTCTTTGCAAAGTAAGGTGTAGGAAAAATTAGTACAAAAAAAAATGTTATTAGGCTCGCTTGATATAAGTACTCCATTAATTATGGGATTGGGATCTTAGTGTCTTCTTAACTATGATTAACTTACATGGTCACTCGTTATTGTGGGACGCGCACGAGATTTGTAAAAGAAAATGTAAATATGCACCTTAAGATATTTAATCCTCTTCAAAATGGATCTATATTGGTTCTATATATGCATATAGCATGTGTAACTTTTCATTTTTAAAAATGTGTTTTTGAATGCATTAACTAATGGCTTGAAAGTTTACTTGGACATTTGGATTGTGTAAACTACACCACATAAATTTGCAATTCCAACAAATCTTTGCTAGGCAACATTAGCTAAAATTCTAAAACAAACCCCCTTCTTTATGTTGATTGCAGAATATCCTGGAATCTGAAGGTCACTCCAGTGAAATATGCTCTTGATTTAATCTCATTATCAACACACAATGACTTTGGTCATTTCCTCTCTACAGTTACATTTTTTGTGTGCCAGTTCCCACGATGACCTATGGTAATGTTTCTCCTCATTACCTTGCATGTTATGCATATAAGATTTTGACATAGTGGTGTGATTGGAAAAAAATAATTTATCCAGGTGGTTGAGCAAATTCTGTTAGACAGGCATGGCACATCTCTGAGATTATTGCAAGCTTGAACACATTTCCTCCCCTCCATCCTCCACTCTTTAGGTTGTTATATTTCCTTTGTTGCAACAATTTTGTAGTAACATCATAGGCATGTTCAATTCCTTCGGTGTATCTTTGCACCTTTAGGATCAATTGCTAGTATAAACCTATTTTATAAAAGTTTAATTTTTTTTATAGAATTTTGGCTTATGTGATCGATTGTGTATTATAAAATTCTTTCGATAATAATCACATGCAAATGAACTTTGTCGACGCGTTTTGAAACAACCAGTGTGGTTCATGATCAAGACTAGGTGAGAGATCAGATCAGGACGTTGAGTTTAAATAGATGTAGAGATGGCTAAACTAGCCGTTAGGATAACGACTAGTTTGAATTTGAAAATTAAATTCGATTAATAACAACAAGTTTAATTTAATTAATTAATTATTTGTTTAATCTATATATATATATATATATAATTTTATTATTATTATTATTTTTGAGAACGAGGTCCAAGGAAAAATGAAAAATGAAAACGATAACAAAATAACCAACAAAGAAACAAAAAACGAGCCTAAAAAACAGACGAAGGGTGGAAACACAGTACCATTAAGAATAAAGGGCAGGGAGCCAACACGTGCCGATATTCCAACCATCATCTCTATTGAGATTAACGAGTATTTTTTCAATTTCTAAGGCCTCTCTTAACTTACGGTGATGGAAATGGTCAATCCTAGCAATGACTTTAGCCTCTTCGATGCAAATATGATGGTTATTCTTTTCTGCGTGTTCAACTAGGGTGGAGGAGCGAGATCTTCCATGTTTAATATCAACAACATGTTCACAGATCCTTTGATTTATAGATCGACCAGTTTCACCAATGTAATGTGTCCCACAAGAATAAGGAATAATGTAGACACCTTTCCCATCCCTGGGGTCTACCAGATCTTTAACAGATTTAAGAGAGCTGTGAATCATGTTAAGGGGCTTGAAAGAAGAAGAAAATTTATGTTTCTTAAGGATCCTAGCAATCCTATCAGTGGTTCCTTGAATGAAAGGAAGACGTACACTGTAGGACCACTCACTAGGATCTTTTTTAATTCTAACTAAAGGACCTTTTTCAGCTTTAAGAAAAGCTTTAAGGCCTTGCGACCTACTATAACCATTTATACAAAAGACATTAAGTAGATGGGTCTTTTCTCCCTCAAGATGAGACTCATCAGAGATTCTCAACGCCCTCGTGGCTAAGGTGTTAAGGACGCCTAATTTTTGAGTAGGGAAATTATGAGAACTAGCGTGAAGATATTGCTCAGTATGGGTTTTCTTTTGAAAAACTTGATGGGAGAAAGAACCATGATCCTTTCTAGAGATAAGAACATCAAGGAAAGGAAGGCTACCATCCACCTCATATTCCATGGTGAATTTTATGGAGTAAGATTGACTATTAAGATGAAGGAAAAAATGATCTAACTCTTCTTTACCATGAGGCCAAATGACACAAGTATCGTATAAAAACCTTTTCCAAAGCTTTGGTCGGAACAAAGCTGAGGAAAGAGCCTTGGATTCGAAGTCCTCCATAAACAGATTAGCAACTATCGGGGAAAGGGGGGAACCCATGGCGACACCACATGTTTGCTCATAGAATTTACCTTCAAAAATAAAGAAAGTAGAGGTTAAGAAGGTCTCGACTAAATGGGCCATATCAGGATCAGTAATGCGATTAATGACATCCATGGCCTTGTTAATGGGGATATTGGTGTAAAGAGAAACAACATCAAAAATGACAAGCCTATCTTCAAATCCATTCTTTTAAATGACAACACACAAAATTATTACTTAGATCTTTCTTCCATCTCATATTGAAATTGACTGAGACCTAGCGTCAATACAATTTAATAGAGGAAAAAAGAAGCAACACAAAATATAATTTCACTTGTATTCATTTCTATGAAGGGGTATGAACTATTGCCCCGAAAGGTACTCTACAACCCAGTATGAGGAAAATGTGTTACATTTAAAAATAATAAAATAAACTTATGCTAATAAATTAAAAAATAGTAATAACAACCCCGAATGTGGGTGATAATTGACACGCTCCTGACATGGGTCCCTCTCATGACACTGCAGCTGGCGATCAATGTGGAGGGCACCCATCATTGTATTCTTACCTTAATGGCATGAAAGTTGATGGAGAAGGCCATTAAATGGCGCAAGGGGGGCCTCTTGGGGAAGTCACATCCCCTCCGCCATCGTTCGAGGTCATTACTATGAACTTTAATGACTGCTCCGTTCGCCTGAGGTCATTACCGCCCGATGGATTCACTTGATTCTTGGCCTGCCATTTGCACCTGGTCACCTTTTCTCGCCTAGTGTGTCTGCCTAGCCGACCTGCCTGCTGTTGTGCTCTCTCAAGGCCATCCTGTTCTCCTTAGCACTCTCAATCTACCTCCTGGCATTCTCCCAGTCTGCTCTGCAATGCCTCCTTGCTAGCGTATGCGATCCATCCGAGGTAGATGAAGAGGCACCCTTTCGGGACACACTCAAAGTGACTCCCTTCGCACTCACTCAATGGAAGTAATAATGGAGGTCCCTGACGGCTCTAGACCCTTTGCCCCTGCTCCCTACAATAACACCTCGACTATGGAGATCGAAGTAGATCCTCTCCTAGAAGTATGCCCTCATAGCCCTCACCACAGTCATCTGATGGGCAGGAAACAGAGGCAAAAATCAACAATTCCCTCCATTGCCACGGAAATTGATCAGTCTACTTGTCAAGCTCCCTTCAGCAAAGGATATCGGGGTTTGGAATCTCACCCCGGATAGAATCAGGAGCAGAGACGATGCATCAACTGTCCTGGTCGAGGTTGCAACTCCCTCAGACTCTCCGCCTCTCCTAACCGCGAAAGATGAAGCCATCCTCCGAGAGTATGGATGCCTAGTGCTGGAAGAAACTCTTGCAGAAGAAGATGACGGAAAATGAACTCAGTAGCTCCTTGGCTAGGTTCCAGTTTCTAGTGTGTTTATGCATGTCTATTACAAATTTTTTCGCCTACTTTAGTTTTCTAGACAATCAGGAGGATAATGATATACTTAGGACCTATAAGCGCTAGTTTCCTTAACTGGGGCAACTCTTTTTTTTTACTTTTTTGAACCAGAATCAGATCGGGGTAAGCTAATTAACACTAAATATACCCGGTCCACAACTTTTCTATATATTATTTTGTATTATCAATAGAATCTAGCTTAACTTACAAAAAAAAAAATAGTAAAAACAAAAGAAATCAATGTCCAAAAATACAATACTTCAATTTTCGTCTTGATTTTACATCAACTTCATATAGAAATAAATTAATTGAAAGTAAAAAATAATTTATTTATTTAGTATGAGGGAGATATGTGATTCTAGACTACTTAATATATAGTTGACAAGTTGCATGTAAACATATACAAAATGAGTGAATATATATATATATATATATATATATATATATATATATATATATATATATGTGTGTGTGTGTGTTAGTTTCGAGCAAAACATAAATGGTTTTAATTAGAAAATATAGATGTTTTGCTTAAAACTAGCATTTAAATTCATCTTAATTTTATAAGTATGTTTCAAAATTGTTTTTAACCCATTATAATTTGGGATTTACTGAGAGAATCAAATTTCTTGAAGTGCAAATTCCCTTTAGACATTTGGTAGATCCGAAATTAAAATAAATATATACAAATTTATTTCAAACTTATAATTTGTTTAATTTTTTTAAAGCAAAATTAATTAATTATATATATATATATATATATATATATATATATATATATATATATATATAATTTTAAATGAAATTATTTTAAAAACATATATATAAATTTTTAATTTAAAATAATAAATTCAATAATTATTATTATTATTTAAAAATAATAATATAAAGTTACATATTTTTAAAATTTGGAATTTTTACGTCATAGAGAAACAAGTTTTAACTAAATTTGCTGATTTGTGATAAAGTTAAAAAAGTAAACATTTATATGAGTGGACCCTGCATGGGTGTTTCTATAAAGCAGTGTTGACATTAGATGAAGAGTTATAGTGGTAGGTGTTTTTTCTACCGTTTAAATGTTTTATATTTTTATTTTTTTATAACTCTATGATATTATTATTATTGTTTTTTAAATCATAGTGTTGAATATATAAATAATTTTTTTATAGATAAATGTTTTTTGGGTTAATTACATCATTAAGATTTGGTTGATATTTGAAATTATTTAATGTGGTTCATCTTGTCCTAGAATAAACTACATTAGACGATGTGATTAATCGGAAAGACATTTATCTACATTAAATCGATCACAAAAGTCTTAAATCTAATATATATATATATATATATATATATATAAAGTTAAAATATTAAGATGACATAATTATTGATACTAATTAAAATAATGAATTTGATATAAATCTTTACTAATTTTATTTAAAAAAAATATTTAACATTAATTCTATATTTAAAATCAAATATTTAAAAATAATAAATTTAAAAATTATAGATTTAATATTTAATATTTTTATTTCAATATGTAGATTTTGAAAAAATTATTTATGTAGATTATTCATGTTTTTTATATAGTGCGATAATTTGTTTTTGGTTATTATTCTCGAATGTAGGTTGATAGTATTAATGACAATTATTTCTAGCTGTTTTCATCCAATACAAGTTGACTCATCATTGTTATTTAAGGAACACTATACTATCTTTTTTTTCAGAAGAAAAAAAAAACGTTGTATATATTATATAGATTATATATGACAGTACATGTTCACCATTACATTCTCATATGAAAATCTTAACAGCGAGAAACTCCAAATTCCCATATACATACAAAAATAACTCTTCTGATTTGTAAAGTGATTGGATGTACATGGCAAGCAATATTACGGGTAGGATTAACCTGGCCCAAACAGATTGTATTCGAACATCCCTCTATACAATGAAAACATAAACATAGATAATATAGAAGCATCATAATTCATGGCAATCAGGGATTAAAAGGACAGATGCTGATAGAAAGAAATCGTTCAGAAAAAAGATCCTTGTCCCAAAGAGTACATCCATGATTCACATGGAGCAGACTCGCATGTGTAATCCAATTTGACAGGCTCGCTTGTATAAAAAAATTGATCAGCTTCAAAAAATATAACCTGCTCGCTTGATGAAGATATGCCCAGAAAGTGATCCCAGTCCCATGGCACAGCAAAACATGTTGATAGGCTCGCTTGAGAATAGCAGCAGACAACAATGTGAATAGAGATGGTATGTATCAGGCTGGCTCGCTTGTGAAAATGTGTTGACAGGCTCGCTGCTGGCATGATGAATATGTCCACCCACAGTTGATTCGAAATTATATTGATATTCAGGCTCGCTTGTAGCATGTAGGGGAGTGATGGACCTGTGTGAAACCCAGAGAGATCATATCCTATGGGTATATGAAGAGCCTCCAATACCACCTGTATAGTTAGAAGAACGCTACAATATCGAAAAGATATGGCCGAAAAGAAGATAGATATGTAATAAGTATACAAAAAAGCTGGTTATGAGATAAAAGATAGCAGTTGTTCCTGTAAAACGTGCATCAATCAAGGGATTGGGATGGTCGAGTTCCAGATCTGCACCCCATCCTTGTACTGAAGAATATGCATATGCCCAAAATCTGCACTGAGACCTTTTTTGGAAAGACCATCGGCCCTTGTGTTATTTTCCCTGTAGATATGATTAATAGGAGGATAGTTCAAAATCTACCATAATCGATGTGTTCTCTGTCTCCAGCCCATTAATCCCGGCGCTATCATGTCACATCTACGATAAATCCGTCCAATCACCAGCTTGGAGTCCCCATAAAAATTGGGATTCTGTAATTGTAGATTAGAGGCCGCAAGGAGACCACCCTAGAGCGCCATGATTTCTGCCTTATTATTAGATCTAGGACCCCCATTCCAGAAGATGTGAATTCTTTCTCGCTGTGACAATTTAACCCAAACACCACATCCCATGATGCCATCAACAGATGCCCCATCAAAACAGATGGCAGGGATAGCAATCTCATGTGGTATGTTCCGAAAGGATCCATCAGACACCAACTGAGAAGGAACGGGCCTATCTGCAATCCAATTCATAATGTTGGAGCAAATGATATGCATTTGAAAAGGCCTGTTTTCGAAAATCAGATTATTCCGTCCATTCCACACCTCCCAAAAAAGAAAGAAAGGAAGAGACCTAAATTTTCCTTTAAGCTTGTCCCAATCCATTACAACAGAGATGAAGTCAGAAGCAGTCCAATTTGGGTCCATAATGAAAGGGCCGAAAGATCTCCATAGATTTTTAGCAACAGGACAACTGAAAAATAGGTGGACAATATTTTCTGCCTCCAAACAACATATAGCACATCGATTGGGGCCATTTACCCCTCTTTTGTTGAGATTATCCCAGGTAAGTATCTTACCATGCCATACCAGCCATCCGAAAAGTGTAATCTTGGTGGGGATCCTTCGCCTCCAATAGGGATAGAAAAGCTTGGATAATATTCCCCCGAAAGTGGTATGTATGATATTCCTATATACATCTTTGACAATAACAACACCATTCTTCAGAGGGCCATTCCAAATGATTTTATCACCCCCCAGAGAATGAAAAAACCCATCACCTCTGAATGAATCTCGAATAGATTCCCATTCCGTAGCATCATCCCCAGCCAATCCAAGTTGGTGTGCAGTTTTAAAAATCAGAGCACCGAAGCCCACACTCGGATAGTCTGAGATAAATAGATAATACCCCTGTGCAATAGAGGGTGTAGAAGTCGGGGGGAGAGGGAAGTGTCTGGAGGGAGGGATGGAATATTATTGAAAGCCAATGGGATTCTCCCCCCATCACAGAAAATCCAAGTCAATCGACCATATACATATCTTAGTACTTTGTTGAAACCACCCCAAATGACAGAAACACCCCGTGGACAAACCAATTCGTGGCAGATTAACTGATGTAATATATCGCCCTCAATGTACTTGCATCTAATAATAGCACTCCATATGTTATCCCCATTGATAGCTCGCCAGAAAGATTTTATTAGCAAAGCTGTGTTAAAAACTCGAGTATGTAAAATACCCCATCCATTAAATTCTTTAGGTCTGCAGATAACATCCATTTGACAGAGGTGATATTTCTTTTCCATATTGGCACCACCCCACAAAAATTGAGCAATGGTACTGTTGATCATCTCCACAATCTTGGCTGGAAGGTAGTAGAGATGGCCCCAATAGACCATCAATTGTGATAATACAGCCTGAATGAGGATGAGCCGTCCTCCAATAGAAAGCCATTTGTGAGTCCATCTATAAATACGGGCCCTAAAACGCTCGATTATCCACATCCAATCCCTGATATTATAACCACAGGGTTTTATGTTGCATCCCAGATATTTGAAACCTTCTGAAAGAAGCTGAGTGTGGACCCCCAAGAAGTCAACAATAAAAAAAATCTCCTGTAAATCACCCTTCTCATATAATAGAAAGGATTTGTCTTTGTTAATACCTAAACCTGTGGCAGATTCAAACCTCATCGGTAGAAGATGAATATAAAACCAATGATTCCTAGTGAGATATCCAAATAACAACATATCGTCAACAAAGAGAGAATGAGATGTGGAGATAGTTTCAGAAAAAGAGAACCCTTTTATGAATCCCTGTTGTTCAGCAAAATGTAAAACCTTGCTAAAACCATCGATAATGAGAATAAATATGAGCGGGGAGAGGGCACATCCCTGGCGAAGACCTCTCGCAGGCCCAAAGAAAAGTGTAGGTACACCATTTACCAAAACTGCATATCTAACAGTTGAGATGCACGAAGCCCCAAGGGTTAGCTCAACCGGTTGAGCCCCCGTTGTTAAGTACTTTGCCGGTTGGGAGGTCACAGGATCAAATCTCCTTGACGCCCACGGGGTTAGGCCTCGCGTGTAAGGCTGAAGATTTAGATCCCCTCAGGAGGGTCTATCGAGATTTTCAGACCGTGGATGTAACTGGGTTCATGTGTACGGGCACATGGATTCGTGAACCACTTGTTAAAAAAAATATAAAATGAAAAAAAATTGAGATGCACGACATGATCCATCGAATGATTCTGATTGGCAGGCCATTCTTGAGTAATACAAGTATAATATAGGACCAGTCAACAAAATCATATGCTTTGTGCAAATCTACCTTCATGACTAGAGCCTCCCTGCTCCCCAAATGCATAGAGTGAAGGACTTCCTGTGCGATGGAAATCGCATCATGGATAGAACGACCATGAAGAAAACCGTATTTCTCCAAGCAGATGTATTCTGATAGTGTAGCCCTGATGCGGTTGGATATAATATTTGATGTGATCTTATACATTAGATTGCATAGCGCAATCGGTCTGAAGTCAGCGAATGATTGCAGATCAGCCACCTTGGGTATTAGAGCAATAAAGGTAGAGTTTAAATTTGCAGGCATATGTCCTCTTGTTCGGATTTGTTCAACCACCTCCGTAAGTTCAGCTCCAATAAGATCAAAGAAAAAAGTGAAAAATTCCAAGGGCCAGCCATCCGGCCTCGGGCATTTATCATGCGTGAAAGATTTCAGGATCCTGTGCACTTCATTCCCAGAGATTTTCTGATCAAGTTCAGCGATAGCCTCCTCATTAAACATTCTGGGTATGTGATTCAAAAACCATGTTTGATTTTCAAAATCAACGGGCAGTTCTTTTTTGTAAAAATCTGAGAAATGAGAAAAGGATTCTTTTTGTATCTCAGCAGTGGAAATGGAAAAACTACAATCAGATCTTTCGATCCGCCAAATCACATTCCTATTCCTCCTATCAGATGCATATTTATGAAAAAATTTGGTGTTGAGATCACCTTCCTTTAGCCAGCAAATCCTACTCTTGAGTTTCCATGTAGTCTCTTCGATACCCAGAATCTCCCTCTTTCTATTCCCCAGCTGCTGCAGGATGACATATGATTCCTCATCCGGAGCATTGTTAATGAACTCTTTGTAAATAGACTCCATCCGAAAATTAATGTCATGCAGCTTTGCCTTAAGGGTCGCTTTTTTCTTCACTTCCCACTTTTTGGATGCAATCTTTAATTTATGAAGTTTGTGATAAAAACGTTCCAACAGCTCAAAACCCTCAAGGCCTGCATCCTCATTCCATATTGTATTGACAAGATTAACATATTCAGCATCATCGAGCCATACCCGATTGAATTTGTATGGAAGCCCCTTATTCAACTCCCATGCATTCCAGGATAAGGATATAGGCATGTGGTCGGATATGTCCGAGACCATAACCATTGATCTGGGAGCCCCCCAACAGTCTATGAGGTTGTCCTTTACAAGTGCCCTGTCTAGTCTTTTTCCAATGTAGTTATCCCCCTTTCTCTTATTTGTCCATGTAGGAATCAGTGGACAGGGTCTAATATCCACCATATGTAAATTAAAAAACATATCATTCAAGAAGTTTGAAAGTGGATCCAAGCGAGCACAATGCCCCCAAATCTCATCAGACTGTAAGGTAATATTTAAATCCCCCATCAAAATCAGATTTGGCAACCTTAGAATACCTGAATCCCTCATTCTGATCCAGAAAGGTTGCCGACAAACATATGGAGCATATATGTTAATAATGTTAAGTGGTTCTACCATACCTCTCATGTGACCAGATAGTAGAATCCCTCCAAAAAAACTGAAGGCTTTAAATGAAAACCATCCCGAATCCCACATAGCAATCAGTCCACCCGAGTGGCCATTTGAGTCAATAGCCACCACAGACCACCTAGACTTGTAGCACAAGAAGGTCTTTATAGCTTTCTCCCTCTGACATAAGGTCTCCTGTCCCAAAAAAATACTGCACTTACTTTCAACAACCATGTCTAGTAGGCAATGTGATTTGGGGGCATCGCCTATCCCCCGGATATTCATTGACAGAATGTGGTTCATGGAGAAACCAGTTCCGGGTGACTTGCTCTAAGCGCCCGTGAACCATCCCAATTGCCATCACATGCCGATATGGGAATATCTGTAAAGTTGTCCTCCCCATCCGCAAACAGAGATATTGATTTGAACTTGCCTTTTGCCTGTTTGTTTGAGTTCTTTGATTTTTTCCTAGTTGTGACATTGGAAGACATGGGTTGAAAGTCTCGGGAATCCAGACCCTTAGGTGGTCTATAAAACACAGTTAAGGCAGCCAAGTCAATATTAGGATTGCGTAATAAAGAGTCAATATCGCTCCCTACCGAGTTTCTAGGATATTCAGGTGGAGAAACGGGGCCAGTAGGTTCGGAATTGGTAGGAGACAAAGAGGGTCGAACCAAAGAAGTAATGGAGACGACAGATGATTCACCCACAGAGTAGTTTATGCACTGAAAAAGCGGTGGTTCATCACATTTTGATAGGCTTGTAGATAGAATAGGAACATTGACAGCAACCCCATGATGGGAATCCTGCATGGGAGGGCCCGAGTTATGTGCAGAGGTGTTGGAGATGAGCAATTTGGATGTACATTGCAAATTTGGTGGACTGGTATGATCGGCAGAAGGTGATATATTGGATTCGGGTGGTAGGACCCTATTCATTTCCTTTGGGGATCTATTTTGAGGCACACTCCTATCAACACCAATCAAAGACTGCAAATGCCGATCATTATTCTCTTGAGTAGAGACAAAAGCTACGTCCTCTGAAGAAGAGGGGGAAGGAATACCTGATGTGAAGCCACCCAGAGTACCCGTTGTCGCTTGATTTTTTCTGCTACCATTAGCCCCTGTGACAGCAGCATTCGACCATTCCATACGAAGGCGGAAAGGACAATGTTCCCTAAGATGTCCAGTTTTATGACAAATGAGGCATCTGAAAGGGATACCCCAGAATTCAATGCGCTTTCTATGTCTTCTGTTACCCCATAATAAATCAACGTCGCCAGGAAGTCCGCCCACATAATCGACCTCCACAAGCAGCCATGCAATTCTTTTGTCACTCGTACCTAAAATGCTTGGATCAATATATTTCGTGTTGCCGATGGAATCCCCAATTGCTCTCAAAGCTTTTAGGGTCCAAAATTCAAGTGGCAGGCTCGGTAGCTTTACCCAGACGATCCTACTATGCGGCGCCTCCATTACTGGGTTAAAACCCAAATACCACGGAACCAATTGCAAATAACTTCATCCTCTAACCCATGTCCTGCTGGTGATTTTAAATACATCGCTCTGGTCCATAAAGTGAAAGGAGAACCAGCCATTGATTAGTAAACTTACCTTAGGGGTATATCCTATGATGGGGTTCCAGTGTTGCTTGATCCAAGCAACAGTGTCGAGGTCGCAATTGTCCAGAAAAATCCATCGGCCAATTACCGAACGTTTCTGCAAGCTTTCCACCCTCCCATATAGGTCATCATAGTCCAGGAAAACTTCTTTTATCTCCATCTTGTGTTTGTAATAATTCTTCTTATTCTTGCGAGGTCTCCTGTGTGAATTCCTTTTACAACATTCTTGGGAGCTAGTAGTATCCGGCTGATTGTTCACAATGGCACTTCGAATGATCTGTTCTTCAATCTCTGGTTCAAGTGATAGTTTATCCGGTACTGACATTGATTTTGAATTAGCCGACACATTTTCCGTCAAATCTGGGAGACTTCCAACGTGTAAGGCCTCCATAGTTGTTGATCAGTCCCAACTGCAGTACATCTCAAATATTGAGTGCCGTCACTGTAAAAAAAGGATATAATAATGATCCAGAGTGGATGATAAGATTCAAAACACTTGGAAGATATGCCACAACATCATATTATGTCATGGATCCGCCACATAGAAGAGCTCATGGCATTGATATGGGCCCTAGAGCCCCAATATATCTTGTCCGGCAGATACCTAATGAAACCCAAGAATACCAATCCAAGTAATCTAAGGAATGACTCAATCCCGATAAGTCAGCCCGAATACAGAATTTGTCAGATGACAGATACACTGTTTGCACCAGATTGCCGCCATTACAGAAAGCACTTAGTGCCTATCTAAAAGAGGGACATATAATAAAAGGAAAAATCAATCCGAAAGAGGAAAGTCTAATCCCAAGAATACCAACCCAATTAATCTAATGAATAACTCAATCCCGATATGTCAACCCAGTCACAGAATTGTCAGATGATAGATATACTGATGGAATTAGAAAGCCGTCATTACAATATACTATATATAAAAGGAACATATAATAAAAAGGAAAAGCAATTCGACAAAGGAACGTCTAGTCCCACCTGATCATCTGTACACCCGATCCCAACAACCTGACCACCCTTAATTAGTAAACGTCAATGTCCATAAATTGAAGACTGGCATGGCAGGAGAAACCTCGAGAAATTTGAGAAAAATACAATGACAACCTTGAGCAGATGAAGACAATTATTATACTTGTGCGAATAGATATTCACATATCCCGACCTTGCTCGGGCATCCTTCAGAGTATTATAATATTAACACCTCCCCACCAACCAATTAGGCAGATGTCACCAAACAGACATCCATAGATGCCTAGAGGAGTAAAACCTCTAGGAAGAGAGATTAGCCTCCAGCTCTGACATATCCCCAGAAAATTTTGAAAATAGCCAGGAAAAGAGCATCGTTAAAAAATACCCCCGGATGAAAACCGTTGGAAAAACCAGGCCAATTCGACTTTACCATTAAAGATGGCAACAACAGGAACAATAGCAACCAGGAAAAGCCCACCACCTTTCACATAAGCGGAAACCAAAACTCTTGCAGGGTCTAGATATGATAAGGGTGTCAACCCACTTACACCATAAAGCATAGCATCGCATTGACCACCCAGATTCGTAAGCACTTGAATCCGCTGATGATTCCTGTGATGAAGAATGATGATGTAGTCTATACTCCACCTGGCTAATCATCAAACTTATGTTGATTGTAAATGGCAATAAGAATATAGATGACAATGATAATGAGAATCACTATCATACAGACCTCAATACCATCCATATAGTTCATAGCGAAACCTCCTTATCCAAAACTACAATAGCCATTACAATCCCAAACCATACCTACTAAAATCAGAGAATAACCTTGGCACCCACAACCGCTAACCAGCAAGAAAGAGTTATTCTTAAATGACCTTGAATCATTTTCGTTATAGGTAACGAGGAATTATTTTCGTTAAATTCACATACAGCAAATTAAAAGTTTAATATAAAAAACAAAAATACCGTGTGCACTCTCAAACCCGCCGTTATCCTTACAAATTGTAAAACCACCCCTTACCTGTAATTGAAACAATAAAAGATTGGGACCGTTTGAAACGGAGTGGCTATAAATAATTATGAGGCACCCAACATCGAGCAGGTTCAGCTTATCATAAGCCTTTTCTGCATTCCCTGTTGGCTTGGCTGGGCTGCTTCTTGTTATTTTTTTTTCATTTTTCTTTTCTTTTATTTCTGCAATGAGTTTCTGCGATTGGCCATGCATGTGTTTCTTTTTCCATCCTAATCTTGGTTCTGGTTGGTGTTTTCTTTTTCATTTTCTTGTGTTTGCTATGTCTGATCAGCGGATCTATTTTTATCTTTAATTTTAAAGTGTGAGAAGCAGGGTAGACGATAGGCAGAGCCGCAGACAGAAATGAAACCCTGATTTCAAATTAATAGAGGTATGCTTTTGTTTGGTTTAATGTGAATCTATGAACAGATATTTAGAAAGATTTTAAACTAGTAGATATCTATTTTTTCCTTTAATTTTAAATTGTGAGAAGCAGAGTAGACGATAGGCAGAGCCGCGCACACAAATGAAACCCCTGATTTCAAATGTATAGAGGTATGCGTTGGTTTAATATGAATCCATGGACATATATTTAGAAAGATTTTAAACTAGTACATATCTACCAAATGGACGCTGTCTGCTCGATGATGGCCTTCCTTGGATTGTTTCTCGAGTTCTTCTGTTTCTCAACAATTTGATCCTTAACTTGCAATTTCAACTTTCTGGCCTTCCTTGGATTGGTTCGGGTTCCCCTGTTTCTCAACAATTTGATTCTTAACTTGCAATTTCAACTTTCTAATGGTTGGCTTGGTTCTGGGTTTTGTACTACATATACCTATTGAAAAAAAGCATTATGCATCAATGCCAATAAGAGTTGAACCTGGGTGGAGAAATTATAATTGCATTATGCATCAATGCCAATGAGACCTAGGTGGAGAAATTATAATTAAATTCTGGTATATACATCAATGTCAGAGACTTGAAAACTTGAACTTGGATGAGGAAATTATAATTAAACTCTGCTAACCACCTGGGCTACATTCAATTTACCAATGTAACAGCCAATGTAACAATGATGTGAGATGATGGCCTTCCTTTTTTGGATTGGTTCGGGTTCCTCTGTTTCTCAACAATTTAATCCTTAACTTGCGTTTTCAACCTTCTGATGGTTGGCTTGTTCTGGGTTTTGTGTGCTCTCTGCTCTCTAAATAATGCTTGAGTTTAGGGCATCAGTCCCTCTTTGCCTCGCCGGTACAGCCCTCGCCTCATGAAGGTAAAGCCTCATTCCTCCGATTTTTTTTTTCTTTCATGCTTTGCAAAATTAATCTGACGTGTCACGTAACCCAACTCTGCTAATAGCCAGGTTAACAATCGTCTGACCTGGATCGGTTCGGTAGAGTATAACCGTTTTTATTTATTTTCTCTCAGGGAAATTGCAGGGTTTTAACGAAGATGCAGAAAAACCATTGGCATTTCAATCAGAGAGAGAGAGAGCGAGTCATTCCGGGTATTAACTTAAATTAAATGATGTGAGATGATGGCCTTCCTTTTGGATTTGCAGAGAGAGCGAGAGAGAGAGTCACAATGTAACAATGATGTGAGATGATGGCCTTCCTTTTGGATTTGCAAAGAAGTTTTAGATAAATTTTAAACTAGTACAATCACATTAAAAATATTAATGTGGTTGATATAGCTTAAGGTTTCATAAATATAACAAAAAGAATAACTACAACACGAAGAATGCCTTATTAACGGGCACATTTACCTAATTACAGCCATCTATAAAAAGATTATGGGTCAAATGAATTACACATTTTATTGTAAAATGGACCATTTTGTTAGAGAAAATTTCGTTATATGTAGTTGGAGTGTTTGAATTGCATTTTTGATGGTGGAAATGGATTCAACACCATCAAAAACCTTTAGGGCACCCAAAATACGGAAGTTTAACGACTATAACCCAGATTTTCAAAAATCTTTGCGGGACTGATGTTTCATAATCTTACGTGAATTTCTGAGTTATTTTGTGGGGACAAATAATAATGAGCAAATCTCTAGGAAATTGGTGAGTGGGGAGGCATGTGGCACAAATATAATTTTTTTAATTTATTAAATGCAACCTAAAAAACTTTGTAACACTACAACCCTTGATAAGAATTAAGACAAAGTATATGCTAAGCATATTCCCTTGAGAATCAATTTAGGTTCTCAATTAAAAAAATTAAAAAATTCAACAGATTCTCATCCACCTTTAAGTTTAAATAAAAAATCTTCGACAATTAAGTTTCATTTAAATTTAAATTTATAAATTTAGTTTTTTTAGGATAACTATTATATGTTAATTATATGGTGTTTTAAGTTTACTTAGTTAATATAAGTTTTTTTTAAAGATATTTTTTATTATTTAATTTATTAAAAATTTGCAATGAATTATAGCTTATTTATATAATTTTTGATAAAATATGTTAAACATATTCTTTTGAGAATCAATTTATGCAATTAATAAAACAAAAAAATTAACAGATCTTCATTTACCTTAAGTTGAAATAAGAAGCCTTCAACAATTAAGATTAATTTAAATTTAAATTTATAAATTTAAATTGTTTAGGATAAATATTATATGTTAATTATGTGGGGTTTTAAGTTTACTTACTTAAAAACTTATTATTTAATTTATTAGAAAGTTGCAATGAATTATAGTGTATTTATATAATGTTTTATAACCAACTGATATGTGTTTATGTCTTCCTCCTTATTGATTATGAAAAAATCATTTCAGAATTAAACATTTAGATTTGCAAAGAGCAAGTTGTTATTTCAATCAAGAGAGAGGGCGAGCCATTCCAGGTAAAGCTCACTCCCTACTCGTCAATTGTTTTAAATTTATTTGGTGCCTCGGTAGGGTTTGGCTCAACTATTTTTAAATGAAATGGAATCTGGAGGAGTCACTGTCTTCCAGAGGTAGCCTCCGTTGAAGGGCATAATGCAATGAGAAGATTATGTTCTTATGTTTGGCTTTTCATATTATATATACTTTTTCTTATTTGCCCAGAATTTTACTTTTTAGAAAGCATTTTTAGCTTTTGATAGTTGGTTTCAGTTAGAGCTTTAGAAAGCATTTTCAACTTTTGATAGTTGGTTTCAGTTAGGGCTTTGCAGTGCTTTCAATAATTTTTTTTTTTTTTTTTTTTTTTAAGATATTGAGTTCATTACATTACTGATTTTCTCTATTAATCTGTATTTTTATGAGGCTGTGTTTGGCTAGTCAAACAAATGACGAACAATAAACTCTGTTTTTTCTCATGATAATGGAATTGACAGCCTCCATGTAGGTAGGGACACATTCTACCATATAAAAGTTAAATATATTTATTTGTAGGATGTGGTTATGGAGTTTCATGTTCAAAATCCATGATACCTATGATGTAGTGGGGAACAAAAAAAAAAACTTAAATTAAATCTGATTTAAATAAACCATTTTCACTATGGGGTTTTACACTATGCTTGATGCTTGCATATTAATAAATATGATAAGATTTACATTAAATTATGAATTTTTAAAGATTTTCTTTAGGTGTTTAAGGGATTTTTTTTAGGTAGAATAATATAAAATATTTAATTGAAAAATTAAATGGACTTAATTTTATTTTTTTTCAACCAATTTATAGCTAGATCATAACTTAATGAATTTTTTTATATAATAGAAAATATCTAATTTTTTGGTCAAGTTCCAATAGCAATTCGGGCTTTGGGGATTCTTAAGATAATTCCCACTCAAAATTGCTTTAACTAATTATGATAAAGTCCCACCTTAAATAGTGTTGGGTATTTTTTTTGTTTAGGAATGGTCGTCCTTGACATAAAGTCTTCTTAACTACGATTAACTTACATGGCCACTAGTTATTATGGGACTGGAGTTGTGTAATTACTTCTGGAAAGATGAGAAAGAATTTCCACAAGGCTAAATATATCCTATGATACCTCTTTTAGAGTGCACAACTTGAAAACAAGTATGCACCTTAACATATTTAATCCTCTTCATAAATGTAACTTTTTCATTCTTAAAAATGTATTTTTGAATGTATAAATGGATACAATGCCTTGAAAGTTTACTTGGACACTTGGATTGTGTAAATTACACCACATAAATTTGTAATTCCAACAAATCTTTGCTAAAATTTAAATTTAAATTTAAAACTAATGGTTCCAAATTAATTTAATTTTTTTAAAAAGGAGATAGCTAAAATTCTAAAACAAACCCGCTTCTTTATGTTGATTACATAATATCCTAGAATCTCAAAGTGACTTTGGTCATTTCCTCTCTGCAATTACATTTTTTGTGTGCTAGTTCCCACTAGAATCTATGGTAATGTTTCTCCTCGTTACCTTGCATGTTATAGATTGGCTATAATGTACATATAAGATTTTGACATTGTGGTATGATTGGAAAAAAATAAGTTATCCAAGTGGTTCGAGCAACATCTAACAACATGTCAACATGAGCCTTTAGGTTGTTATCTTTCCTTTGTTCCAACATATTTGTAGTAACATTTGTAAGCATGTCCAATTCCTTCGGTTTATCTTTACACCTTTAAGAGCAATTCCTAGTATATACTTATTTTATAAAAGTTTACTTTTATTTTTAAATGACAACACAAAATTATTACATAGATCTTTCTTCCATTTCATATTTAAATTGAGTGAGACCTAGCATCAATACAACTTAATAGTTGAAAAAAGAAGCAACACAAAATATAATTTCACTTGTAATATTTTCTATGAAGGGGTATGAGCTACATTGTGTTACATTTAAAAATAATAAAATAATACTTACGTTAATAAATTAAAAATAGTAATAAAAAAACAAATTAATGTCCAAAAATATAGTACTTCATTTTTCATCTTGATTTTACATCAATTTTATATAGAAATAAATTATTTGAAAATACAAAATAATTTATTTTTTAGTATGAGGGAGATATGCTATTCTACACGACTTAATATATAGTTGATAAATTGCATGTAAACATATACAAAATGAGTAAGACTTAATATATAGTTGATAAATTGCATGTAAACATATACAAAATGAGTGGGACATAATATATAGTTGATAAGTTGCATGTAAACATATACAAAATGAGTGAATATATATATATATATATATATATATATATATATATATATATATATATATATATATATATATATTTCAAAATTGTTTTTACAATATTACAATTTGGGATCTATTAAGAGAATAAAATCTTTAGAAGTGTAAATTCTCTTTAGTCTCTTGGTAGATCCGAAGTTAAGATAAATCTACACTGATTTATTCCAAACTTATAATTTGTTTGATTTTTTTAAAACCAAATAATTTAAAATTTATGAAATTAAAATATCTATATATATATTTTTAAATAAAATTATTTAAAAAATATATATGTAAATTTTTAATTTAAAATAATAAATTTAGTAATTATTTTTATTATTTAAAAATAATAATATAAAGATATGCATTTACTGGCTTTTTCCGAGTGATAATTTTTTCATATTTTTAAAATTTGAAATTTTTTAATCAAAGAGAAACGAGTTTTAATAAAATATGTTAATTTTCTATAAAGTTAAAAAAGTAAACGTTTATATGAGTGGACCTCTGCATGGGTGTTTCCATAAGCAATGTTGACATTAGATGAAGAGTTACAGTGGTAGGTGTTGTTTCAACAATTTAATTTAATTTTTTTTTTAATAACTCAATGATATTATTATTTTATTTTTTTTAATTATAAGGTTGAAAATATAAATAATTTTTTATATTAAAATTATAAATAAATTTAAAACATTAAGACTACAAAATTATTGATACTAATTAAAAATTATAATGATAATGAATTTGATATAAATATTTATCAATTTTATTTAAAAATATTTAACGTTGATTTTATATTTAAAAAAAAATTATAGATTTAATATTTAATATTTTTATTTAAATATGTAGATTTTGAAAAATTTATTTATGTTTTTTTATATTGGAAAATTTATTATAACGTGTATTAAGGATAATTATTTTTGGTTGATATTCTCCAATATATGTTGATAGTATTAATGACAATTATTTCTAATTATTTTAGTTGAATGCAAGTTATCTCAAAGCCATATTATACTAAGTAAAATAACTTAATACTTTATCAGAAAACATGCTTTCACTCTTACCAATTTTTTTGGGTTTTGAGTTGTTTAAATATCTACTATTTTAAAATCTTTTTAAATATCTTTCCATAGATTCACATTAAATCAGAGAAAGCAAACACAAAGAAAATGAAAGCAAACAAAAAGAAAAATGAAAAAGAAAGCATCAACCAGACACTCAACCAGAACCAGAATTAGGATGGAAAAAGAAACACATGCATGGCCAATTGCAGAATTAAAAGAAAAGAAAAATGAAAAGGAAAACAAGAAGCAGCCCGGCCAAGCCAACACCGAATGCATAAAAACTATTTGGTTAAGTCCATAAAAAACAAACTCTTAAACAAACCGTCACCGTCGTAAGAAAAACAAATATTTAATAAACAAAATCATTTTTATATTCATAATATTTGGACATTTAATATACTTAGAAAATCCTTTTATAAAATAAATTATATAACAGGAATCATTTTGGTTTTATGTACCAAGGAATTATTTTCGTTAAATTCAGATACAGCAAGGTAAAAGTTTAATATAAAAAACAAAAATACCTTGTGCACTCTCTGTATCCTTACGAATTGTAAACCCATCCCTTCCCTGCAATTGAAACAATAAAAGATGAAAAGCAGCCGCGCGGATGCGTTTGTGACCGTTTGAAACGGAGTGGTTATAAATAATTATCAGGTACCCAACATCGAGCAGGTTCAGCTTATCACAATACTTTTCTGCATTATTCCCTGTTGGCTTGGCCTGGCTGCTTATTGTTATCTCTTTCATTTTTCTTTTCTTTTAATTCTGCAACGAGTTTCTGCAATTGGCCATGCATGTGTTTCTTTTTCCATCCTAATTTTGGTTCTGGTTGCGTCTCTGGTTGATGCTTTCTTTTTCATTTTTCTTGTGTTTGCCCAATTCTGCTAATAGCCTGGTAATAATGATGTGAAATGGTGGCCTTCTTTTTGGATTGGTTCGGGTTCCTCTGTTTGTCAACAATTTAATCCTTAACTTGCGTTTCCAACCTTCAGATGGTTGGCATTTTCTGGGTTTTGTAGTGCTCTCTGCTCTCTAAATAATGCTTGAGTTTATTGCATCAGTCTCTCTTCCAATCTTTGCCTCGCCGGAACAGCCCTCGCCTCATGAAGGTACAGTCTGTGAGAATAATGCAGAAATAGAATTAGTTGTGAGTGGTTGAACGAGAGGGTGTAATTAGGAATTGGTTGCACATATTCAGGTTTGTTTCCTCGTTTCCAGGAGGATTAGGTGAGTGCAGTTCCCTATATAAGTGTGATGTAATTGAGCGATTGAATTCATTGAGTTGAGTGAGCTTGTTTGAAGCGCTGTCTAGGGCGCGTCCACCGGTGCAGCAAGGTTATAAGTTTTTTTTATTACTATTTCAACAAATTTCAACAAAATTTCATGTTTGTTATAAGATGGGTTTGATATAAGGAGTGATTATTTTGTTATGGGAGGTGATTAGGAGAGTATAAGGAGAGATCAGTTTTTTAATACAAAAGTGAAAGCTATTTTTTTTAAAAAAAAAATACCTTTCACAGTTTTTTCATGGACTTTACTATTTGAAGCTTCATTGATACTCTATTTGAAAGTTGATTTGTCTTAGTGGGTTTTAGGACGAAGGTGTGCATAAAATTCATTGGGTTTTAGAAGCTGGTCATTATTGTTGAAATGGCTAATCCACTTGCTGACTCCTATTTAAATGAGTCTTCAAAACTTGATGGAGAAAATTATGTAAACTGGAAATTTAAGCTCATAACAGTACTGGAGGCATACAATCTCTGGACGATTGTCAAAGGTGATGAGCCCAAGCCTCAACCTCCTGCTGCCACTCAAGATTGGGAGAAGCGTGAAATGAAAGCAAGGGTGCTGCTACGCATGTCAGTGAAGGACAATATTATTCCTCACATTCGGCACTGTGAAACTTCCAAGGCGACTTGGGACACGCTTAAAGGTTTGTATGAAACGACTAATGCAAACCGTATTTTATTTTTAAAAACAAAGCTGCTATCTATTAAAATGGAAGCCCATGAGACCATTAGCAACTTTGTTTCCCGAATTAAAGACCTGAGTGATAAACTAGGTGATATTGGTGAAAAGGTGTCTAGTACAGACTTGGTAACTGTTGCTTTAAAGGGGTTAGTTCCAGACTATAAAGTATTTATTTCAGCTCTCTCAGCTAGACCGACACCTCCTACATTTGAAGAATTGGCTGGAATTCTTCTTCAAGAAGAAGAGCGCATGAAAATTTTTGACCTGGAGTCAAATGATTCTGATTTGGCTTTGACTGCAAGAGGCAAACGACCATTCCGAGGGAGACCATGGGACAGGAACAGAGGCCGATTTCAAGCAAAACAGAAAGGTATGGCACCTCCTGATTCTTATGTTAAGAGGAACATTGAATGTGATTATTGTGGAAAACCTGGACATCTGGCTAAAGATTGCTATAGGAGAAAGAATAATGAATCAAATCAAAGACATAGAAGGCATAATGGAAATTATATAAACAGAGACACCTCAGTGAATGATGGATTTAAAAATCTTAAGTTATTTCTTTCTGATGCTGCATTGTCTGCTGAAACTGATGATGAGAATGCATGGTTCATCGATTCTGGTGCATCGGCACACATGACTTGTAATAAAGAATGGTATGATAAATATTATGAGAAATATGATGGTACACACATTTACCTAGGAGATGACAGGTCACTTAAAGTTCAAGGCTATGGCATAATAAATGTGTACTTACCTAATGGACAAATGCGACAGATTCATAATGTGATGTATGTACCTGCTCTCAGAAAGAATTTGATATCTGTTTCCACTATAACTGATAATCATTTAAAAGTTGAATTTGGTAAATTGGGGTGTATAGTGAAAGATGTTCAAGACCACTACAGGGTTGTTTCTACAGGTACCAGGGTTGGAGGATTATACAGATTGGATGTGACAGTGAAGCGCCATGTTGCATTGACATCCAAAGAGACATCGACAGCAGAATTATGGCATCACAGTTATGGGCACCTAAATTACAATGATTTATCGTTGTTGCAAAGGAAATCAATGGTTGAAGGTCTTCCTGTTATGAAGTGTGAACATTTACCATGTGAAGCTTGTGCACTTGGTAAGCAGCATAGAGAAGAGTTTCCTGTTCATACCGAGAAACGAAAGTATGATATACTTGAATTAATTCACACTGATGTATGTGGACCTATGCAAACTAGGTCTCTTGGTGGTGCTTCATACTTTGTTATTTTTATTGATGATAGATCTAGGTATACCTGGGTCTATTTCATTAGAAGGAAAAGTGACATATTTGAGTATTTTAAAGAGTTTCGAACTATGGTCGAAAAACAAACAGGAAAGTGCATTAAAATACTCAGATCTGATCAAGGGGGTGAATATAAGTCAAAATCATTTAACACCTATTGTAAATCTAATGGAATTCAACAACAGTTCACAGTGCCACATACCCCTCAGCAAAATGGTGTTGCTGAGCGATGGAATAGAACCTTGGTGGAATCTGCTCGTAGTATGCTGCAAGGTAAGAACATCTCTAATGGTTTCTGGGCAGAAGACATTAACACTGCTGTTTATCTGAAGAATCGATGTCCCACTAAGCAATTAGTTTTTCAAACTCCTTTTGAGGTTCTTCATGGTTATAAACCTGATGTGAGTCATTTCAAAGTCTTTGGATGTACTGCTTTTGCTCATATTCCTAAGGCTAACAGAAGAAAACTTGATGCCAAGTCAATCAAGTGTGTTTTCATTGGATATTGTACGGATCAGAAGGCCTATAAATTGTTTGATCCAAATTCCCATAAACTTTTTGCAAGTCGTGATGTGTTGTTTCATGAGCAGGCTGATAAAAGTAATACACAGAATGATGCATGGCATATATCTAATGATGCACATGTCAAACTTGATACTTTGATTAAGCAGGAACAGGAACAGGTACAGGTACAGGTACAGGATCAGGATGAAAGCAGCAGTATGAGCACATCTAGCAGCAGTGAGTCATCACAAGGGGGTGATTCACCTCAAAGTCGACGAATCATGGATGGAACACCCACAGGCATTGAAGCACCAAGAAGATCGTCCCGACAGACTCAGCTTCCTGCAAGGTATAGAGACTATGCCTTAATGTCTAACATAATGAATGTTGAAGAACCAATTGATTATGAGCAGGCTAAACAACATGAACCATGGATTAATGCTATGAATGATGAGTATGCTTCTCTAATAAAAAATCAAACATGGGAATTAGTGGAACTTCCTCAAAATAAAGTTCCAATTGGAAGCAAATGGTTGTACAAATTGAAATTTAAAGCAGATGGTACAATTGATAAATTTAAGGCAAGATTAGTAGCAAAAGGATATGCTCAAAAGGAGGGAATTGATTATGAAGACACTTTTGCACCAGTAGCTAAGTTGAATACAATTAGATTACTGATTGCCTTAGCCACAAAACATAATTGAAATATACATCAATTGGATGTCAAATCTGCTTTTCTAAATGGTGATTTAAAGGAAGAAGTTTATTTGGTTCAACCTGAAGGGTTTGTCAAACAGGGACAGGAGCATCTGGTTTGCAGGTTAAGAAAGGCATTGTATGGTTTGAAACAGGCGCCGAGATCATGGTATGTAAAGATTGATACCTTCTTTCTTCAGAATGGATTTGTGAAAAGCAAAAATGATCCTAACTTGTATGTTAAGAAAGATGGAAAAGGAAATTTTGCTTTAATATCTTTGTATGTGGATGATCTCATAATCACAGGGAGTGCTCATAAGTTAATTGAAGAAATTAAAGTTCAGTTGTCACAGGAATTTGAAATGAAAGATTTGGGTGAATTGCATTACTGTTTAGGAATTGAGGTATGGAGAGAGCCTGGTAAAACTTTGATCACTCAAAGCAAATATACTAAGGAGATTCTTAAAAAGTTCAATATGACAGATTGCAAAGCTATGTCAACTCCCTTAGAACATAATGCAAAGTTGTACAAAGAAGATGGATCGAAAGAGGCAGATGGAACATTATATCGTCAGTTAGTGGGAAGTTTGAACTATCTCACCACTACCAGACCAGACATTGCATATTCAGTCAGTATCCTTAGTCAATTCATGGCTAAGCCTTCAGGAAATCACTGGAATGCCGCAAAGAAAGTTCTCCGATACTTAAAGGGAACAGTGAATTTAGGTATTATGTATACTGATGAATCTGATGTTGCACTGACAGGTTTTTTTGATTCAGATTGGGCAGGAAATCCAGATGACAGACGATCTACCTCTGGCTATGCATTTCATATTGGATCAGGGGTCGTATCTTGGAGTAGTAAGAAACAGCCAACGGTTTCTTTATCATCAACAGAATGAGAGTACAAAGCTTTGACCAATGCCACCTGTGAAGCTATTTGGTTGCGGAGAATTCTTGCAGATCTTGAAGAGGCGCAAAGTGGTTCAACATGTATCAATTGTGATAAGCAGAGTGCTATCAAATTAGCACATAATCCAATTTACCATGCTAGAACAAAACACGTTGAGTTACAGTACCACTTTGTACGTGAGAAAATTGAGTCAAATGAAATTGAATTGATATTTTGTAACACCAAGGATAATATGGCTGATATATTTACTAAGCCCCTTGGTAAAATCAAATTTGAAGTTTTTAGAAGTCAGTTAGGTATTGTAGAAAATTCATTTCTCCATTAAGGGAGGATTTGAGAATAATGCAGAAATATAATTAGTTGTGAGTGGTTGAACGAGAGGGTGTAATTAGGAATTGGTTGCACATATTCAGGTTTGTTTCCTCGTTTCCAGGAGGATTAGGTGAGTGCAGTTCCCTATATAAGTGTGATGTAATTGAGCGATTGAATTCATTGAGTTGAGTGAGCTTGTCTCACGTTTGCTGGTGTTTCAGTGCTGTGTTTGTTTTGTTAATTCAGTCTCATTCCTGCGATTTTCTTTCTTTCATGCTTTGCAAAATTAATCTGACGTGTCACGTAACCCAACTCTGCAATAGCCAGGTTAACAATCGTCTGACCTGGATCGGTTCGGTAGAGTATAACAGTTTTTATTGGAGCTATACCATTATTAATGAAAAATGGGATTGGAGCTATACCATTATTAATGAAATAAGTTAATGATGGCCAGAGTAAGTTAATTTAAATTTAAATTTTTAAGTTATATACCAAATACTAAGTTAATAACTACTTTATTGTTTTTCTTACCAATTATCGGTTGAATGAAAATAATGTGAGATTTAAATAAATAAGAAGCTGGAAAAACAGTATTACTCACCAGTAAACAGTGGTACTGCCAATGAACGTGTACTGGCGAATTATTTACAATCTCACAAACTATATTTCAACGGGATCAAATTTCACACAAAACAATAATTCACCGTTGCCGGAGATCGAACCCGGGTTGAATGAAAATAATGTGAGATTTAAATAAATAAGAAGCGGGAAAAACAATATTACCCACCAGTAAACAGTGGTACTGTCAATGATCGTGTACTGGCGAATTATTTACAATCTCACAAACTATATTTCAATGGGATCAAATTTCACATAAAACAATAAATCACCCTTGCTGGGGATCGAAATTGGGTCACCCGAGTGACAAGCACGAATCTCACCACTATACTACAATGACATGAATGATAATTTTGAGATAACGTAATTTAATCAAGAGAGAAAATAGTCAAACGTTTCTGTCCCGGTTATGCCGTCGTCGAGCGCGGGGTCCACATCGCGCCGGAGAAAAGAGGGGTCGCCGGCTCTGGGCGATCAGGGGCTGTCACATCAACTCTCGATTCGTAAATCAAAAAACTCCTCCCCTGGCCTCGATGCAGGTACGAACACATTCCATTATGACAAAATTAGCATGATTGTGTGGAACTCTTCCATTCAAGTATGGACACATTCCATTCCATTCCATTATGACAAAATTAGCATGATTGTGTGGAACTCTTCCATTCTCTGCAACTCTCACATTTTAGACTAGGGAATAAACATAGGGCTGCTCTAGTTCTCGGTTACTCATATTTATATTCTAGAGGTAAAGGTAAAAGTAAAGTGGTTAATACATTATTATTTGTAAAAAGTAAAGAGGTTAATACATTATAGTTTGAGATGGTTAATATTAGAATTTATAATTTGCAAAAAGGTTTTAGATAATTTTTAAACTAGTACAACCACATTAAAAATATTAATGTGGTTGATATAGCTTAAGGCTTTATAAATATAAAAAATAAAATTATTGCAAAAAAAACTATTGCAACAAGAAGAATGCCTTATCAATGGACAGATTTACTTAATTAGCCATGTGAAAAAGGATTATAGGTCAAATGAATTACACATTTTATTGTAAACTAGACTATTTTGCTAGATAAAATTTGGTTATATATAAATGAATGTTATAAATAATAATGAGGAACCTATCATGGAGGAATTTATTAGAATTGGAATAATCTCAAATCCCTAGGAGAACAGCTTGAAACCACTTGAAATAAAGCTAATTCGTGACACAAATATGATTTTTTAAATTTATTAAAAATCAATGCAACCTAACAAACTTTGTAACACACTACAACCCTTGATAAGCATTAAAACAAAGCATATGCTAAGCATTTTTTTTTAATTAAACTACACTAAGTAACACTGAAAGGGTTGATTATTTGGGGATAAAATAGTTGATTGTTAAATAGTTGTTTGAGCTAATATGGGGATGAAAATGGCATCAACTTATGACATATTTACAAAATGACGCTACCAGCTAGATGATTGCCTCGCTTGGATTGGTGTGTAGTCAGTTTGTCAAAAAATTAATCACTAACTCGCATTTTCAACTTTCTAATGGTTTTGAAACGCTCTCTGCATCAGTCTCCCTTTCAATCTTGATTTTTCAGAAGTGGTTGGTTGGTTTGCAGGTGATGAGTGACCTGGAGAAGAGCAGAATATGAACGATAAACTCAATATTTCTAATGCGGATGTAGAGTTAGATTGTGTATGCCACTAAATGCAGTCTTTCTTGGGTCACGTTTTACGTTTTTTTTTTTTTTTTTAAAGAAGGAAAAAAATGTTGTCTATTAGATTATAAACAATACATTTCAAATACATTATATTCCAAGCTGGATAAATCACAACAAATAAAATATCAACATTGTGTATCAATCCTAAGATAGAAATGAGCCTGTAGAGATATCCAACCTCTATAAAAACAAATAAACTGCATCATAAGGTTCAGATGTATATCCATCAGTGTGTAGGAAAACAAAATTTCGAAATAGATTTAGTACAATCTGTTCGTCCCATATTAAAACAAAAATGATTGCTGGACAAGCCCTTCAGGATGAGAACCATAACAAAATCAGCCTCGCTTGATATTAGTCGGTGCAATATTCAGCCTCGCTTGAAATCGGGTGCAGTGAGAGAAATACAGGCTCGCTTATCATATAATATCAACTTCACTTGAAGTCTGATCGGTGCAATGAGAGGAATATACATGCTCACTTGTCGACAGTTTCTGTGACATAGAAAGAGGTTCTTCTTTGCAAAGTAAGGTGTAGGAAAAATTAGTACAGAAAAAATGTTAACAGGCTCGCTTGATATAAGTACTCCATTAATTATGGGATTAGATCTCAGTGTCCTAGATTTGTATTCCATTTCTATATTGAATAACCTACAAAACCCCAAAGTTAGTGTTGATGCATTTTTTTGATAGTCCATCAACTTTGGTGTTGTTCTCTCTAAATATGTGATGTAAAGGTGGTTTATCCAGACGATGCCAAAGGTTTATTGTCCTCTTGATCCAGCCTTGTAAACTTGGAGCAAATAACTCTGATTTGCTAGAAATGACATCAATGATCAGGTAAGAGTCTCCATAGATGATTATATCCTTCAGATTCAAGTTAAGCATAGCCAATAAACCTCCCCACAAGGCCCTGAATTCCGCCTTATTATTTGTGCCCATACCCCATTCCAATATATGTGAATTCTTTCCACTTGAGAGATCTTAATTGATGCTCCACATCCCATCTTGCCCTCTAGGCATGCTCCATAAAAAAAACGGTAGGGAGCGAGATGGGATGAGGTCTCAACCACTGAGACCAATCCTTAATACAAACCACAACAGGATCCCTTTCATTTATCCATCTCATAATATCAACATGAATGAGATGAACCTAGAAAGGTCTATCCTAAAAAATGAGCTTGTTCTAGGCAAGCCATACTTCCCATATAAAAAAGAAAGGGAGAGATCGAAATTTTCTAGTGATCTTGTCCCATGCTTGAGCCGTACCCATGAAATCCTTCGAAGTCCACATTGGGTTCATAAGATATTGGTTGAAAAGATTCCATAATGAGATAACTATAGGGCATTGAAAGAACAAATGATCAATCGTTTCCTCTTGTAAACGACATACATCACATCTGCCCGGCCCATAGTGACCCCTTCTGGTGAGTGAGTCCCATGTCAGAATCTTCTTTCTCCATACAAGCCATCCAAATAAGACAATCTTAGTAGGAATTTTCCTATGCCAGAAGGGCCAGAACTCCCTAGATAGGAACTCCTTATATGCCTGAATATTGATATAGTCATATATATCTTTCACAATCAAGGAATCACCATTTTTAGTTCCAACCCACACAGTGTTGTCACCTTCGACCATATAAAATATACTAGCCGCCCAGATGACATCAGTGTATGTGCACCAATCCTCCACATCGGGTCCGGTAAGGCCCAATTGCTCAGCAGATTTTACTATAGGAGCGCCATGGGCCCAGTAAAGAATCATATGAGAGAAATACAAGATGCCCTGATGAGCCAGACGGTGAAGAAGCCGAGGATTAAGATGCGACTCCACAGACAATCCAAAAATGTTTTTATATCCCAAAGAAATTCTCTGTCCATCTCCAAATCTCCATGTCAATAGCTCCTCCACAAAATGTACAACTTTCTTAAAACTCTGCCAAATGGCAGAAATGACCCTTGGGAACGATAAATTGTGACAGTATATATTGAGGAGGGGATCACCAGATAAATATTTGTATTTGATAATATCAGTCCAGATACCTGTACTCGTAATGGCTCTCCACCACAGGGACTTAATCAGCAGAGCAGTATTAAAAATCCTAGTGTTAAGTATGCCCCATCCACCATACAATTTTGGATGTTGTAATAAATCAAGTCCACACAAATGATTCTTCCTGTGAAATGCAGTGCCACCCCATAAGAATTGTGAAAGGATTTGATTGATATTGGTAACAATTTGTTCAGGAATATAGAAGAGATGCCCCTAGTACACTAGTGGCTAAGATAGTACAGCCTGAATCATAATAAGACATCCACCCATCGACAACCATATATGAATCCACTTGTTAATTTTGATTTTGAATTTATCCACCAACCACATCCAATCCCTAATCTTGTAGCCACACAGTTTAATTTTGAATCCAAGGTATAAAAACCCCTCACATGCCTTCTTTGTATGGATCCCAAGAAATCCAACAATGAAATTAATCTCATCCTCATCACCAAATTCACATAGGAGGAAAGACTTTCCTTTGTTGATGAATAGGCTAGATGCATTCCAAAATCGGGTAAGAAGGTAATGTATGTAGAACCAGTGATTTCTAATAAGCCATCCAAATATAAGAAGACCATCCACAAAGAGTGAGTGGGATATACTTACAGAATTGAGAAGGAGAACCTTGTGATAATCTAGCCCGCATAGCCATATCCATAAGTTTTCTTAATCCATCCATGAAAAGTATGAATATTAGCGGGGATAGTGCACAACCCTGTCTAAGACCACGACCAACTTTAAATAAGTTTGTTGGCATTCCATTGATAATCACAACATAGCGGACAGACGTGATGTAGGCCATAATCCATCTAATGGATACGATAGAAAGCCCGACCTTCATTAAAACAAGTTGAATGAAAGACCAGTCAACACTATCGTATGCTTTGAGCAAATCAATCTTCAATATAAGAGCTTCCTTGTTCCCTGAATGCATGGAGTGCATTGCCTATTGAGCAATAGAAATAGCATCATGAATTGTTCGTCCCCGTAGGAACCCATATTTCTCTTTATAAATGAACTTAGATAAAGTTTATCCTATTCTGTTAGCAATAATCTTGGATGAGATTTTGTAAAACAGATTGCAAAGAGCAATCGGTCAAAAGTCCATGAACCTTTTGGATGAGATGATTTCGGAATGAGCGTTATAAAGGTGGAATTCATATTCGAAGGGATGTGTCCCAACACCCTTCCCTGTTCCACAATCTCTGTAATTTCAGCATCCATAATGTCAAAGAAATGCAGATAAAATTCAGTTGGCTAGCGATCTGGCCCAGGACATTTGTCATGGGCAAAAGTTTTTAATGTTTGTGCCACTTCCTCCTTTGTTATTTTAGAGTTTATATTCTTGATGGCCTCTTCATCAAACATTTTTGGGATGTGTTGGAAAACCCATGCCTGGCTTTCCCCATCAATGTTCGAATCCACTTGTAGAAGGTCGAGAAGTGCTTATAAGCCTCTTCCTGAATCTCAGTGGTGGAGATTGCATAGCTTCCATCAGACCTCAGAATGCGCCAGATGGTGTTCTTGTTTTTTCTATCACTTGAACTTTTATGAAAGAATTTAGTGTTTAGATCCCCTCCTTCAACCAAAGGATTCTGCTTTTTAATTTCCATGAAAATTCTTCAATCTTGAGAATCTCAATCCTCCTCTTTTGCAGCTTATCCATTATTTTGTAAGTTTCTACATTAGGGGCTTTTTGACAAAATCCTCATACATTCCATTGAGGATTTCAGAGATCATCCTCTTTTTAGCTTTGAGCATCTCCTTTTTATTTATTTCCCATGCTTTAGTAATGCTTTTTACCCTTTGTAATTTTATATGAAATCTTTCCCATCCCTCTAAGCCCTCTAGCGCTATGTTGTCATTCCAACAATCCTTGATTAGCTGGGAGTATTCTTGGCTCACCTGTACAACCCTCGCATCCATAAAGGTATGGTCACATTTCTCCGATTTTCTTTCTTTCTTGCTTTGAAAAATTAATTTGAAATAACCCAACTCTGCTAGACAATGGCATGACCTGGGTTGGTTTGGAAGAATATGACAGTTTTTATTATTTTTATCTCGGGGTAATTGTAGGGTTTTAACGCACATGGAGAAATACCATTGGTATTTCAATCAAGATAGAGGGCGAGCCATTCCAGGTAAAGCTCACTCCGTACTCGTCAATTGTTATAAATTTCTTTGGTGCCTCGGTAGGGTTTGTCTAAACTATTTTTTAAATGAAATGAAATCTTGAGGAGTCACTGTCTTCCAGAAGTAGCCGCTGTGGAAGGGAAAAATGCAATGAGAAGATAATGTATATATACTTTTTCCTATTTTCCCATAATTTAATCTTTAGAAAGCATTTTCAACTTTTGATAGTTGGTTTCAGTTAGGGCTTTAGAAAGCATTTTCAGCTTTTGATAGTTAGTTTCAGTAAGGGCTTTGCAGTGCTCCCTATAATTTTTTATACATGTTGAGTTCATTACATCACTAATTTTCTCTTTTAATTTGTATCTTTATGAGGCTGTGTTTGACCAGTTAGCAGGTGAGTGACAAGGGGAAACAAATGATGAACAATAAACTCAAAGTTTTTTGGGAGGATAGAAAAGTAAGTAGTTAATATATTGCAATTTCATATATTCAATTTTTAATTTGTAAATGGTAAAATAATTAATAGTAGAATTTGCAAATGGTAAGATAGTTAATAATAAATATATTGAATTTTACATAATTTTTAAGTTATGATTAATTTAAATTTAAATTCTTAAATTTAGGTTGATTATGATATATATCATATGCTAATCACATAACGTTATTAAGTTTATTTATTACATAGTTAATGTAAGTTATGTTTTTTTTTTTTTTTTTCTTCTAGATCTTTTTACTTTGAGGATCAATTTTTACTACTTAATTTATTGGAAGTTTGAGATGAATTGTAGTTTATTTATATAACTTTTGGTAACCCAATTTTGAAAAAAGCAATCTATAATCAACGTTAAAAATTATAAAGGCAAAGTTTTTAATACATTAAAGTTTGATATAGCTTTCAAGCTATGGTCCACTTGGAGTCTAGTTAGTATAGACTTATGAACTTGGGTTTAGGATGAGCATTTCCATATATTTATCACAATATGTCATTAAGGATTTGCTATTAAAAAATTGATATATTTTATGGCTAGTATGGCTATTAATGCTAGCCTTTTAAGCATTAACATAGATATTGCCTTATACTTTCAAATGCCAATCTAGAGTAAGTTATATTTTGTAAATTTTATGCCTACAAAATCCATATGCTATAGAGTAAGACTACATGGATGCAAAGACATAAAGGATACCATAATACAAATACAATACATCCATGGATATTACTATCATAAGTTGTTTTTATAATTTGTTAAAATTTGGTGATTCTATTTGTTTTATAGGTTGCATGATCCAAAATCTAGATGATATCTAAGGAGGCACACTTATCACATTTCTAAATTCAAGGTTGTAAATGCATAATCCCCACCAAGGGTTATAAATCCTACTAATGACATAGTGTTTGAGATGTCATCTCCACCTTCTTTTATCATAAGAGAGCGACAACTTGAACAACTCTATACACTTTGGTTGCCTGATATTATCACTTTTTATAAGGTCTCATGTTTCACTCAAGAAAATTCTGTAATAACAAGTGATTGAAGTTGTTTAGTTTTCTTAGATAAATATATTTCTAACATTATGGATTAATTAATTTTGTACTATGTTCATATTGATTATTGAATTTTAATTTCACATAATTATTTATGAAGAAGAATAAAGATAAGTCTTAGGAATTTAGGAGTGTAGTGTCTAGTGGGTCTATCATGGACCAAGGGCATGAGGTGGAGCTAACAACCAAGAAAATATATTGGTGAGGCTAGTATTCATTATAAGTTTGACCAAAGACATGGTTAAAAACTATGAGTTTCCAACAACAAATTTAAACATAAGTCATGATGTTCTTTCTATATCAAATCATAAAAAAAGATGGATGTAATGATGAATCTTAAGGAAAGAAACCATAAATAGGTCTGGATAGAGATACTAGCTAAGGAATTGATAATTTGTATAAGGGTAAAGGGCTTCATTAGAATATTATATATTTTTTGATCAATTGGGATATGTTAGAGCTTCATTGCTCCCTTCTGAACCTTCTCTCATATGAAGTGATATCTTATCTCCTATATGCTTGGATATATAACGAAACAGTGGATTCTTGGAGAGTTTGATACAACTAATTATCACAGTGAATGACTATAGTTTGAAATTCCCGATCAAACAATCTTTCAAGTAATTTCTGAAGCTTGATGGCCACACAACTAGAAGTACTAGCTTCCATTTATTCTACCTTTGCTTAAATAAGTGCTATGGCAGTTTGTTTCTTATTGAACCATGATACCACTGTTGGTCCTAAACCAAAGCAACACCTTAATGTGCTCTTCCTATCTCCTACACCAAGGTTACTTGGGAGTAGGAGTGAAAATGGGGAGCGGGAGTGGGAGCAACATTTTCAAAAGCTCCTAGTTCGGGAGCGAATCGGGGAGAGAATTTTTATATAATATATATTTTATATATTTTGATGCATATATGTCAACAAAATCATGTAGAATTATGAATTAGATATAAAAAATCATAAAAACATAGATTGAACCATATAACATCAATCATCTAAAAGTTATAATCTTCCTGAACCACGTCCACAAGTTAGTAACATACAACATATTGAGTCTCATGACTCATCAATTTTAAAGTTTCAATCTTTCAAAATTCAATATATAACATTTATCATCATTGATCACCAAATTTGTACTTGTAAGCTAAGTGTAAGAATTACAACAAAGAATATCTAACATGAAATGAAATGAAATGAAACAACTTTCAACTTTCACGAAGCATCGTATTCATAATTCATTACTAATGAGTTATAATTGCCAACTTAAAACTTCAAAATAAAATTTTCATATATTGTTTACAAAAAATATCATAATAAATATCAAAGAGTCAACATTTATAAAAACTACTAGAAACTAGAAAAGACAAGTAAATCTATTATCTATAGCTAATGCTTGCTGTGACGAGAAATGTCTAATTTTTAAGTCTTGTTGGAAATCATGATCTTTGTCATAAATATCACCCTCTAAGAATTAATATTCATAGGTATCTTTTTCATTACCTCTGGATCTGTATAGGGATCTTTGTCATTAATATCACCCTCTAAGCATTTGCTCTGGGAGCGGGTTGGGGGGGGGGGGGTGGGGAGTCGCTCCCCCACAACTCTATCCTACACTGCCTACCTAATCTCAGTTTGATAACCTTGTAACTTCACTTTACCATCTTCAAGATATATTATACCCTCAGATACTTGACTGCATGTTTTGTTGCTACCTAATGCTCCTCCCTTGACCTCACCATGTCCTGGCTCAATCTTTTCATTGCAAAACATATATCTAGTCTAGTGTTGACCAAATACACCAGGGAACCTATCAATGGCATATACCCTCAATTTGAAGTTTTCACCTTCCTTAGATTAATGATCATGGGTGTGGCCATAGGTTTGTATTCCTCCATCCAAAACCTCTTCAGGATTTGAATTAAATACTTACCCTAACCAAGGAATATCTCCCTTGGTCTTTTCCAAATCTCCAACCCAAGAAATAATGCATCATGCCAATTTTATTCATTTTAAACTGAATTGACATGTCTTCTTTGTGTTGATTTTTTGTTCACAACACTCAAGAATCAGGTTTGAGTCTAAGATCATGATAAAAAATACACTCAAATGTCACAACGCAAGCACTTTGCACAATGAAGTAACATATAGCAGTGAATCAACTTGTACACAAGACAAATTTTAACACATAACTTGTTATATTACAAACTTTATTACAACAATATTAGGGCTCTCATACCAGGGATCATGGCCCTTACAAATTTTAACCCATAACTTGTTATATTACAAAATTTAATACAACAATATTAGGGCTCTCATACCAGGGATCATGGCCCTTACAAATTTTAACCCATAACTTGTTATATTACAAAATTAATACAACAATATTAGGGCTCTCATACCAGGGATCATGGCCCTTACAATTAGCCCTGATACAAGAATAACTAGGGTTTGGTATCAACAACTATGCTTACTAATATTTCCTTGAACAAAGTACACTTGAATTACTTGCTGATATAGAGCTTCACGGTCCTTTCAATCCACATACCTTGAACACACCTAGTGGGTGTTAGGGTTCCCATGTTTTGGCCAAATTGGCAAGACCAAAAGATGAGACAACAACATAACCACTTTGGGGCCCTAGGATCTAGCCCTCCTAGACCCGGAGAGGGATCTCTCAAGTAAAGCAAAGAATGGTATATCTTTGAAGCTCAAAATGAGATGTTAGGCTAGGTATGAAGCACAAAGGGGGGTTTAAAATTATTTGGTTGGTTGGTTGCTGGGTTGGTCATGAGATCATAGACTGAGAAAGTGATGGGAGAAAGGAACAAAATAGCAGGATGTTTCAGCAAAGAGGATAGGTCAAGAAAGTGCCATCCATTGGGCTATGGAGTCATGAAAGGTGATTACATGCAATAACTGGCCAAAGCTTTCAGAGGGAAAGTCATCTAATACTAAAGGATCTTTTAGATTAGATGGTGGGATGGAAACGTTAAGGACTGAAAGTGAAAGAAGGAAAGCAACCTAATTTCTGTCTATAGATCAGGTCAGAGGTCATTTAACTCCAGGCCTGCTTGGACATACTCATAGACAACTTTCAATGGGAGGACAAAGGGTGCAGCTTATAGATTGGACCAGAGGTCATTTAAATCCAGGTCAGCTTTAGCATGCTCCAGGGAAAACAAAGATAAGTTTAACAGAGGGATCTTAGAAAGGCCAGCTGGTCGCACAAGGATCCTGGTGGACAGGGCTAACTCTAATCCCTAGTGTTCCCAAATCTTCCAACTTAAACACAACAAGAACAACTAAATACAGATTCCATTTAACTCATACATCGGCTAGCAGCATAAGGAACTACTACACTAGTTAAATTAACTGAGATCAGCCCTTAGATAATCACATTTAGTAGAACAACATTTAAGGCAAGGAGAGCAGAGACATAGGGTACCTAACAAGGGTAAATCCTATGCCATATTTCTGATGCAAGCCAGAAGCAAATGAAATAGTATGAAAATGTGATAACAGTGTTAGAAAAACATCACCAATAGCAATAGACCAGGATCCTGTGAAATGTGCTTGATTAATGATGCAAAACCAGTCATATACACTGAGCTCAATGGCTGATACAGTCCAGGTTTTCTCCTCCCAGCCTAATACATAACAACTACTCTGCTAATCCCTCCCAAGACTGTTCTAATAGTTAGAATGAATCCTTCTAACAGCAACGGCAGCAGCCAAACAACAACCTTTACAATGTGTTCTCGGAAATTCTTATAGGGGAAGAGAATAAAAATGGTAGGTGTAAACTTAAATGCAGCATTGAACTCTGAAGCAGTAGGAGGGCCGAGGCTCCATCCCCTTTTAAATACTAGGCATTTATCTCTGGTACTCTTTGGATGATGGAGTGGTCTTCGCCAGGTTTCCATTTACTCCAGGTATGTCTTTGGTGTACTGAACAAAATGCAGGACGATGATGCTAGAGTCTGCCATACTGTATAACTAATGCATTGGTAGCATAGGACTGTTGTTAGGGCATGGAAAATCTTACTTGGACACAATGTAGACTGAAACCATAATGTGTATCGTGTCCTTTCATGGAAGAACGTTCTGCAGATATTAAAACCCTGCTAATATGGTTTTCTGTGCATTGGACCGTCTGAACGATCCCTGGGGTTTTGATTTTGGTACTCTGCCTCCTACTAATTGGATCAAGGCTCAAAATATGCAATTGCAGGCCCTAAATGCTCTATTGTTCCACTGGTACTCTTTGCCGCTCCCACAATTACCTCTGACTGTGAAATCTGTGCTTTCAATGCTCTGGACAGGTCTTTACGGAGTTTTTAGCTGCGTTCTTTGAATGCACATCCTGTCACGGCTCCTTCCTAGGCTTTCTTCATAAATTCAACCCCTGAAAATGGTCCTTTCTTGCGTTCTCTGTCACTATGACAGGGATTGTGAATTATGGTGGTTTATAACCGCTCGAAACCCTGCAAAACATGAAAACAAGTTAAGAAATCATGCACGGAGGTGGTGGGCACAACGGGGATGACGAGAATGGCCATGCAGACTCGCGAAATGGTGGAATAGTGTGGGATTACGGTGGAAAATGCAGTGGGAGGCTTGCAGAATGGTGGCGTAGTGGGAAAATGCATGGGAAAACGTTGAGGCAGACGTTTTAACGTAAAGACATTGAAATTTGACCTTGGAACGAATATATATAACGGGGGCGGGCGAATGTACGGTGGAGACACGTGGAGTGGTGACGTGGCAGGACCAGGAGATGGCGGGACAATCAACATCGGGGGGAAATAAAATCCGGACCATCCGATCTTAGGAGGAGATCGACGGCTGGGAACGCGTCAGAGGGCGACGAACGGTGGGCCAGGGTTATGGTGGCCATGGATTATCGCGTGCGCAGCTTCGTGGAGCGATCGCCGTTGGATGAGCGATCACAGATCAGACGGCTGCTATGCATATCGCTCCGTATCCTGTGCCGAACGTTAACGCACAATGAGCAGGCGGTTTTCCAGCCATACCGGTGCCACGCGTTGGATGCTGTATGGAATCGCTGGCCCATCGGAAAATATCGCCCACCCCTCAAAGGCGGTGCGATAGATACTGGTGGTTTCGGAATAGTGCGCGGGCGGGGACCATAGGGATAGGTGAATATGGACCATTGATCGCGGGTTGAACGGACAGTGGTCGCGCTAACGGAGAGGTGAATGGTGCGAGCCACGGGCACGATGGAGATCATGATGACCGTCCGATCTGTATAGATCGATGGTTGACATTGCCCCTGATACACAAACGCGCTAAGCGCTTTCCGGCTTGGCGCCTAGTTTCGGCGTTGGGTTATGTGGAGGGAAAGGTGCGGGGGCTAGGCCGAAAGGGGCTAAGACCCATATTATGGAGAATATGGCCCTTTGGGCCATTATAATGCAATTTGAGGGTGAAAAAGGAAAACGATAGGGAGAAAGGATTGTTTCAACCAAACAAAGTATTTGAAGGGTTTAAACAGGGTTTTGGGAGGATTAGAGGATTAATGAAGAAAGTTGAGAAAGGGGGGAAAAGAGGGTGGAAAGGAAACTTAGAAAAAGGGACAACAGAGTGAAATGGGGCATTCTGCAGGGATACAAGGGGAAAATTAAAGCCTTTTGGAGCACAATTTTGTCACAATCAGAGAGGCCTTATAATGGGAATCAACAGAAGGGATTTTATCAAAGGCAAAGGCACAAGAGACTTCAAGGATGATGTGTCTTCAGGGGAGATGCATTCCTTGAAGGCTCAAAACAATTTAGCCCCCTATTTTTCCTGTCAAAAATTTACAGGGGGCTAACAGTGGCTCCACATGGGGATGGCTTCTTCTTGAAGGAGTCAAGAATTCAGAGGATAAATCTTTGGTGTAGGCCAGATGCCTGCTGCTTGGCACATCCCTTTCTTTCTTTAGATCAACTGCCACAATATGAAGACATTACATCAGCAGAAACACTTTCCCCAACAAACTACCTACCCAGACTACAATCCTAGCATTTTTCTTCTAGGGTGCATTCGAACTAGAAGACCCTTTACATCATTTATTTTATAAACAGAAAATAAACCTATTCTATTTCTACCCTTATAACTCCATGAGACCAGATTAAACTGTTGGTATCATAGTTTCTCTACCTAATCTAGTATCTGCTAGGATTAAACTGTCTAGCAGATTTCTTCTCTACATTCTATAATAGAAATTGAAAAACAACCAAGTCAAGATTAGACTATCTGACTTGCTGGACTTTGCAGAAATTAAAAACAACTAACTACATGCTCACAGACTGAGATTTATTGAGCTTTTCCTACCTACCCTACTCTAACTAGAATATTCACAGAATAGCTTACAAACATTGTCTTCCAATGTAACCAGTCTATCAAATGATCCCATGACTGGTATTTCTTGCTCAACTCCTTGAGCAGGCTGGATAGGTAGGGCAGCTCCCACTCTTTTTGTTCCACAACAACAGCTACAAAATTTTTTTTGTCTGACTGCATCATGCTGCTCAAAAAGACCCTTGATCCTTCTTCAAATGTTTGCAGAAAATGTGCATAAGGATCATGAAATGATACCTGGTTATGGATATCTGGTAGGCAGGCTTCAACCAAAATTTCTTCTTCTTCCACTGGATGGAGAAGAAGACTCTCTTGGAGTAGAGTGTCTCCTTCATCTTCTTCATTTTCTGAACTGGAGGACTCATCATATATGGTAGTGTTGTCCTCTTGGAGCTCTGATATATTCTGCTCTGGTGGGCTAAGCTCTGTGAAAAGATCTAAGTATTCTTGAGCAGTGGTTTGTTCCATTGCTTCCTCTTTTTCAAGAGAAGGCTCATTGCTTTCAAACTGCTCAAAGATCTCTTCCTTGTTTTCCTCTTCATCTTCTGAGATGAAAGGCTGCTGACCTCCAATCATGTGAAAACCATTACTGATGATTTGTAATGGAGTGAAGCAAAGATCTAGAGATACTTCACCCTCTTCTGCACTCTTAAAGCTTTCTTCATCAGTATCATAAATAGCCTGCATTGGATCATTACTCTCTGGAAGTAAAGGAAACTGATTTTCCTCCCATAAATCTACTAATGATGAGCCTGCAAGATCATCTTCTGTTTGGAGAACATCATCATTAGACAGATCAAAAATAGGAAAATCATGAATATAAGTAATGTTGCCAACCGGACATACTAGATTATCAGTAGATTTTTCTACACTCTGATTTACATGTGAGCTTTCCAACTCTGTACAACAAAGCTCATCAGATGAATGGACAAGAATGTCTGTTTTGTAAGAAAATTCAGAGGTTGGTTGTCCATTGATGATTTGATCTATTTCTTCTTCTGTCAAAGGGGAAGATGGTCTTGTGTTCCTTTGTGTTGAAGTGCAACAGCTCTCTATTTCCTTTGAAGAATGGATTTGAGGCAGGATGTCATCTTGAGCCTCAACTACAAGGGATGATAAATCAGCATCTGAATTTTCAGGAATATCATGAAGAATATCTACAGTCTCTTGACTATTCTCTTCCTCAGCTGATTCATCCATGTTCTTGTGATAGCTAGGATGCATATGAAAATCTTGAATGGCTGTTAACAGATCTTCAGGATGCATATTCACCAAATCCTCATCAATATCTAACAGGTACTGTATGATATTCTGAGATTGATCACAACAATCCCATGATAAGGATGGAGAGTTTCCTTTATAATTCTTGTAAAATGCTTGGGGCATGTCCTTTAAAGAAAACAAACTCCGAGGTTCTAACCATTCATACCAGACCTTAGATTTTCCTTCTAATGTTTCCATGAACATTTTCATTAGGCAGTCTTCATGCCATTCAACTTTAAATTTCCACATATGTATATGAAACTTGATGAGGTGTAGCAAGGGGTCCTCAGTTTTTTCACCCTGAAAGGTAGGAAGGTTTTTTAACCAGTCCACTTCAGGCATTTTGTGTGGGAATCTAGGGATATGCTCCCTATTCATTGGGGCATATCTTCTCTGTATGCGTGGAAGCATGTTTGTAAATCAGAAAGAGGTCACTGTATCTTCTCAACCAGTTCAGAGTCTTCTACCAGTGGAGTCATTTGGTCTTTTGGGAGTTATGGAGTGTGAAGTCGCCAGGTGGATGTATATGAATGTTTGAAGCAGGATGCTGTCCACCATCAGCAATTGAATGCCAATCTAACCAGAGATCTTGGGTCTTTTGAGTGCCTAAGAATGTTTAAGGTGAAATGCACTCAAGTTTCCCCAGTGGAGTCGCCATTATGTTGGGGTTCCCATGTTTTGGCCAGATTGGCAAGACCAAAAGATGAGACAACATCATAACCACTTTGGGGCCCTGGGATCTAGCCCTCTTGGACCCGGAGAGGGATCTCTCCAGTAAAGCAAAGAATGGTATATATTTGAAGCTCAAAATTAGATGTTAGGCTAGGTATGAAGCACAAAGGGGGGTTTAAAATTATTTGGTTGGTTGGTTGCTGGGTTGGTCATGAGATCATAGACTGAGAAAGTGATGGGAGAAAGGAACAAAACAACAGGATGTTTCAGCAAAGAGGATAGGTCGAAAGTGCTGCATCCATTGAGGTACATAGGTCATGAAAGGTGAATTTGTGACTAGCCAAAGCTTTCAGAGGGCAAGTCATCTAATACTAAAGGATCTTTTAGATTAGATGGTGGGATGGAAACGTTAAGGACTGAAAGTGAAAGAAGGAAAGCAACCTAATTTATGTCTATAGATCAGGTCAAAGGTCATTTAACTCCAGGCCTGCTTAGACATACTCATAGACAACTTTCAATGGGAGGAAAAAGGGGGAAACTTATAGATCGGACTAGAGGTCATTTAACTCCAGGTCAGCTTTAGCATGCTCCAGGGAAAACAGAGATAAGTTTAATAGAGGGATCTTAGAAAGGCCAACTGGTCGCACAAGGATCCTGGTGGACAGGGCTAACTCTAATCCCCAGTGTTCCCAAATCTTCCAACTTAAACCCAACAAGAACAACTAAAGACAGATTCCATTTAACTCATACATCAGCTAGCAGCATAAGGAACTACTACACTGGTTAAATTAACTGAGATCAGCCCTTAGATAATCAAATTTAGCAGAACAACATTTAAGGAAAGGAGAGCAGAGACATAGGGTACCTAACAAGGGTAAATCCTATGCCATATTTCTGATGCAAGCCAGAAGCAAATGAAACAGTATGAAAATTGAATAAAAGTGTTAGAAAAACATCACCAATAGTAATAGACCAGGATCCTGTGAAATGTGCTTGATTAATGATGCAAAACCAGTCATATACACTGAGCTCAATGGCTGATACAGTCCAGGTTTTCTCCTCCCAGCCTAATACATAAAAACTACTCTGCTAATCCCTCCCAAGACTGTTCTAACAGTCAGAATGAATCCTTCTAACAACAACGACAGCAACCGAACAACAACCTTTACAATGTGTTCTCGGAAATTCTTATAGGGGAAGAGAATAACAATGGTAGGTGTAAACTTAAATGCAGCATTGAACTCTGAAGCAGCAGGAGGGCTGAGGCTCCATCCCATTTTAAATACTGGGCATTTATCTCTGGTACTCTTTGGATGATGGAGTGGTCTTCGTCAGGTTTCCATTTACTCCAGGTATGTCTCTGGTGTACTGAACAAAATGCAGGACGATGATGCTAGGGTCTGCCATACTGTATAACTAATGCACTGGTAGCATAGGACTGTTGTCAGGGCATTGAAAATCTTACTTGGACACAATGTAGACTGAAACCATAATGTGTACCGTGTCCTTTCATGGAAGAACGTTCTGCAGATATTAAAACCCTGCTAATATGGTTTTCTGTGCATTGGACCGTCTGAACGATCCCCGGGGTTTTGATTTTGGTACTCTGCCTCCTACTAATTGGATCAAGGCTCAAAATCTGTAATTGCAGACCTTAAACGCTCTGTTGTTCCACTGGTACTCTTTGGCGCTCCCACAATTACCTCTGATTGTGAAATCTATGCTTTCAATGCTCTGGACAGGTCTTTACGGAGTTTTTAGCTGCGTTCTTTGAATGCACATCCTGTCACGGCTCCTTCCTAGGCTTTCTTCATAAATTCAACCCCTGAAAATGGTCCTTTCCTGCGTTCTCTGTCACTATGACAAGGACTGTGAATTATGGTGGTTTATCGCCGCTCGAAACCCTGCAAAACACGAAAACACGTTAAGAATCATGCACGGAGGTGGTGGACGCAATGGGGATGACAAGAATGGCCATGCAGACTCGCGAAATGGTGGAATAGTGTGGGATTACGGTGGAAAATGCAGTGGGAGGCTTGCAGAATGGTGGCGCAGTGGGAAAATGCACGGGAAAATGTCGAGGCAGAGGTTTTAACGTAAAAACATTGAACTTTGACCTTGGAACGAATATATATAACGGGGGCGAGCGAATGTACGGTGGAGACACGTGGAGTGGTGACGTGGCAGGACCAGGAGATGGCAGGATAGTCAACAGCGGGGGGAAATCAAATCTGGACCGTCCGATCTCAGGAGGAGATCGACGGCTGGGAACGCGTCAGAGGGCGACGAACGGTGGGCCAGGGGTATGGTGGCCATGGATTATCGCGTGCGCAACTTTGTGGAGCGATCGTCGTTGGATGAGTCATCGCAGATCAGACGGCTACTATGCATATCGCTTCGTATCCTGTGCTGATTGTTAACGCACGATGAGCAGGCGGTTTTCCAGCCGTACTGGTGCCATGCGTCGGATGCTGTATGGAATCGCTAGCCCATCGGAAAATACCGCCCACCCCTCAAAGGCGGTGTGATAGATACCAGTGGTTTCAGAATAGTGCGCGGGCGGGGAACACAGGGACAGGTGAATATGGACCATTGATCGCGGGTTGAATGGACGGTGGTCGCGCGATCAGAGAGGTGTACGGTGTGAGCCATGGGAACGATGGAGATCGCGACGAACGTTCGATTTGTATAGATCGATGGTCGACATTGCCCCCGATACACAAACGCGCTAAGCGCTTTCTAGCTTGGCGCCTGGTTTCAACGCTGGGTCATGTGGAGGGAAAGGTGCGGGGGCTAGGCCGAAAGGGGCTAAGACCCATATTATGGAGAATATGGCTCTTTGGGCCATTATAATGCAATTTGAGGGTGAAAAAGGAAAACGATAGGGAGAAAGGATTGTTTCAACCAAACAAAGTATTCGAAGGGTTTAAACAGGGTTTTGGGAGGATTAGAGGATTAATGAAGGAAGTTGAGAAAGGGGGGAAAAGAGGGTGGAAAGGAAACTTAGAAAAAGGGAAAACAGAGTGAAATGGGGCATTCTTTAGGGATACAAGGGGAAAATTAAAGCCTTTTGGAGCACAATTTTGTCACAATCAGAGAGGCATTATAATGGGAATCAACAGAAGGGATTTTATCAAAGGCAAAGGCACAGGAGACTTCAAGGATGATGTGTCTTCAAGGGAGATGCATTCCTTGAAGGCTCAAAACAATTTAGCCCCCTATTTTTCCTGTCGAAAATTTACAGGGGGCTAACAGTGGGTACTTTTCCTCTCCTTGCGCTAATCACTTAGGGCTTCAAGGCTGCCCTCTTATCACTAATTTCATCCATTGTGAATCACTGAACTAGGGCTCAACAATCTTCCCTCTTATCACTGAGTCTACCCACCAACAACCCACTGAACTAGTACATAACAATATACCCTCACATTGTCCACAAATTGACCTATCTAGGGATCGTTCCACAACCCACTCTTCTGCAATTTTCCTCCTCAATTTGCACAGAAATAGGGCTCTTCCTAGAAACCCACAAAACAATGGATCATATTCTCAAATCATTGTAACTTACAGATACTAGTATGTTATTCAACGAATATGAACAAACCCTTACATCACGTAGCAATCCTCTACTCAAAAACACCATCAATAATTACCTTGTAACCTCTATGCAGATCACAAGATACAATGTCCTGTGTAATGATAATTGGCCCTAACAAAGTTTGCATAAACCAGATTTGGCTTCTCCATAGGTCACACCCTTAACTTGGTTTAGATGGCACTGCAATTTGTCATAGTTGGCCTCCACTACTGTACAAAACCTCAACCCTCATCCAACATACCAACCAGACCTATTGACCCTTTTTCTCAGTTATTTTAAGGTTCTCAACCCTCCTGAAATTCCATAGAAGTTTTTTCCTATACATAGTGGTTTTATATAGAAAGTACATGACCAATTCTCCTATTTTGTTTTCCCAGAACAACCATACACAAAACCCTTTCAATTTTGGACCAAACCTTCGATACCTTGACGAAAACAAAAGAAATAACAAATTCGCTTTGCTTCATCCAACTCTAGCTCAACTACACAAGGAACTTGGTCAGGTCAAATTAGTCTTTGCACAAGAGGAATTGCACCTATGATGTGTGTTGAATGAGTTCACCTTGTCTTATATTTATATTTCTTGGTGGGTTTCCCTTAAACACCAAGGGTCATCTCATAACTCCAAGCCGACCTAAACAGTTATTTAAACTCCATAAAAACACAAGTCAAAATTCTTTTCCTTCATCGAACACCAAATCATTGAAGATGTTGATGCCCCTTAGCCCCTTAAAGGTGCTTCACAACTTTGGGTGCAAAACCAATTGCTTGGGAATGCTTTCCCACAAAGCCCATGTGGGTAAAATTCTCCCAAACCCGGTACCCTAGGGTGTTTTACGACCTCCCGAGATACACAAATCAACAATTTTCACCCTATAATGAGCTTAATTGAACTCATAAAAGACAAGTAATCCATGAAAATTCCTTGAAATGCATCAACAAGAATTTATTATTCTAATTGATTAATTATGTAGTTTCTTTTTTTACGATAAAATAACGAATAAATCACACTACAATTTTTTCACAATAAAAGTAAAATATAGTGCGCAAATAAACGTGGAACTGAGAAAATAGAGCACACACACACAATAAAATTGACACCATTATTTTTGGACAATATGAGTACAATATTGATGCCATACTGGAAATCCTCTCCAAAGGAATCACTGGCAAAGTTATTACGGGAAATTTCCCCTTCTTCACAAGCAATCCTGCAACAATCTGCCCACTAAAAATGGCTATTCAAGACCCCTATGTGGGCCTTTGCAAAACCTATAACTCACACTTCCTGGAACTACCTTTGAATCAGAGATCCTACCCGTTGTTGCCTTTGGAAGTGATTCTCCATCCATTTTGAAAATTATTCTGGCCTTCAACACCTAAATCAACCTCCTCTCCAGAAAAATTGAATTGCCTCAATGAAGCTACCTGTGCAACCTCTTGCGGAATAACTTGAAATCCTCTAGTTGACTCTTTCGACATTGGAAACCTCCACTGGAATATCAAATGTTGCTTATCTGCCTCTACTATTGATCTCCCGGATCGAATTCTCTTCCTGGATGAATCTCTCCTCTCTGGGAAATTTGATCTACTTAGATCACTCACCCACTTGATTTGTCTATCTCCATCCTACCGTCCTTCTCTTATAGTTTCTCAGCTATAAACTAGCGACCATGATTATCTCCCCATCAATGACTAAGATCATCTAAAACCCAATCCATATGAGTTTCTAGAGCATTCTCACCTTTCTCAATTAATAGTTGTTAATTAATCACTTTTCCTAAGTTAGACTTGGAAAATATTTAATTATTGAACAATTAACTTAATTGAGTTTTATCTAGGTGTTTTCTCCTGGAAATTTTTTTGGGTTTTGGAGATATTTTGTTCTTTAGCCTCTCTAACCAAATTTGAGACTAAAACACCTGTCTGATGCTACAAAAACTAGCACTCCCTCTTAACAAGGAAGGTGTTCTCTCTCCCATAAAATCTTCCCATACATTGTTGATGTCTGACAACTTTGACTACCTGCCACTGCCCACCAAGCGACTGTGCATACTTTAATTCATCTGCCACTCTATAGATGAACCATCGTACATTTGCGCTACTGCTGGCACTACATTGTGCCTCTTACATTGCTGCCAACACTTCTCTACGCTGCAACTGATCTCAAGTTGTTGTTTCAGCTGCAACTAATGCAACTGAGAACGAAATCCTCCTGCTACTAAAAAGGGTTCTCCACTATACCCATCTGTTCTCTGAAATAGAGAAACTTAGCTCTCCCTAGAGGTTTCATGAGTATATCTGCAACCTTATCTTATATGGGAACATGTTGTAGCTAAAATACTCCATGCTGCACACAATCTCTGATGAAGTGATATTAGATATCTATGTGTTTCGACCTATCATGGAACACTTGATTTTAAAAGAGCCTGATGCAACTATGATTATCACATTAGATACTGGTCACCTCCAACCTCTGACTTAAAAATCTCACTAGTGGCTTCCGAAGCCGTATAGCCTCGCATGTGGTTGTGCTAGTTTCCATATATTTTTCTTTTACTGAGCTCAATGCCACTGACTTCAGCTTCCTTCTGCACCAAGAAACAACACCTGATCCAACATCGAAGCAACACCCAGATGTGATTTTTCTGTCCACTGAACTACCTGCCCAATTTGCAACTGCGAATCTGTTAGCACTCCACCAGACCTCTGAAGGTTTAGAAGGAGATCCACAAAGGTAACCACATACCACTTTGACCTAGTAGCTAGCCCTACTAGGTTGAGAGGGATCTCTCAATGAGATTCACAACCAATTTGATAGGATTTTGGAGATTTTAGGCTAGATATGCAGATTAGGGTTTGGTTGATTTGGATTTTTGTGCTGGATGAAAATGGACCTTTAGAGCTAGGCTTGAAATTCTGGTAGGGTTACAAGAGAAAAAATTGCAGGGGAATAAAGGGGAAAGGTAGGAAATCTTGAATGAGCCTTTAGGCTTTATGGTTATGGTGTAGGATGAAAAGAGAGATTAGGAACAAGCATAGAAGCAATAATTCATTCCTTAAGAATAAAATAAACACAACATCATCATTTTATAAAAACAGGGCATGTATTGCTCATGAATATTGCTTAAAAAATTTAAAGACAATGAGTGAAAGCAACAGATATGTAATGGAAAGAGAAAGCATTCAATGGAGTGACTTACAAAAGAGAAACATAGCCATACAAGCTCACCACATGAATCCTTAAATTTAAGCTGCCACTTTTCTCTGTATTCACTGTATTACTTTGTCAAACTAAAATAAACTAGTTCAATGTCCAATGTTCCAACCCTTGGAAATGATTAAAAAAGGTCTCATATTTCTACTGAGGTTGAAATCCTCCCTTGGAGTTCAAATTTTCCAGCAAGAAAGTCAAATTCAGGCACCTATCTGAAGTCTACTACACACTAGGGAGGTTACTTAACAAATTCCTCCTTTATCTAACCATCAAGAGACATATACTCAAAGAAATAAATGGAGGATAAGACAACTATTCAACTCCATTTTTAACATTTACATTTACATTTTGGCTTTGACATTCATCCACATCCACCTTTTTACTTTTACAAAAGTCAAACTAGGAATTGTCAAAAATTACACACTGAAATTTTTAATTAAAATCTCAGAAAAATGTAGAAGCACATCGCCATATTGGAGGCCATGTCTGTATAGTTTCCAGAACACTTTGAATTTTTGAAAATTACCCATGTAAATGCCTTCAAAAACTGATTCTCCCAAGGTGTCTCCAGGTGCGCAGCGCCTGTCAAAAACAGAGGTAGAATGCTGATTTTTGGCCTCTTTTCTTCAATTTTCTCAAAATCTAAGCCCTTTCTGGAAAATGAGGAAATGGGTTTTGAGAGGAGGGCATAAGATTTCCAAAAATGTTGATTTTGTGCCATTTTCATCCCTGAGTAAAAAGCGCAGCTCCAAGGCGCTGCACATCCAGCCTTCGTGAAATTTCTGAATTTTGCAAATTTTCACCAAATTTGACAAAAAAACAAAATTTGCTCCAAATCTCCCCAAAATTGGTCCAGATGTGCTGGATGAGGTGTAATATGCAATAATAGAAGCACCAGCAACAAAATCAAGTTTACCCTTCTCCTCTTGGCTGATTAGGGTTTTCTTAAGCTTGTCTTGCAATCGCTTGGTTTTGATGAGTGCAATCTAATTTTTTGTTTGGTAGCAGGCAACCATGCGTTTGTGGATCTTGTTATCCATGTTTTCATTGTCAAGGAGATTTTCCAAGTGATTATTGACCTTCTCAAGCCAAAACTCCTTGTCTTCATTGATCTCTTTTGAAATCCTCTTATCAAAAGTGAGCTCCTCATCTGTAGGGTTTTGCTCTTTTTCTTTCTGCAGTGCCTTCTTGAGACCCATGGTTCTTGGCCTCTTCTTCTTCACCTATGTTTCATGTTCATTATTATTTTCATGCTCAACCACTGCTTTGACCTTTTGATCATGTTTGTTTGCCTCAAATAGCCTTTTCTGCAAAATCAACTGTTTTGTCTTCAGTTGATTGTTCTCCTGCTTAAGAAATGAAATGATGAATTGGGCCCTTGATAAGTTATCTTGAAGCTCTTTTATTTGAGAATATTTGTCTTTGATTACTCTCTCCAATTTTTTCTACTAATCATGGTCCTCCCAGTCAACCAAGTCAAAGTCATGTTCCTCCTCATCATGCATGGATGTCTCATGTTGTGTTGATGGTGATCCTTGTAGTGAAGTAGGCTTGGCCCCTTCCTCTTTTCGAGGAGAAAACACAAGCATACTACCTCTCTGATGGGTGAGAGTAAAGTGAAGAAATTTATTAATACTGATAATATTACCAGATTCTCCTGATCTAACAAATTAATCTTATGTTAAATACAAAATCCTTCCACTTAATTATTTGCAGAAATTAAATCACCAATTACAAAGACATGAAGAAAATCAATCGCACATAAACACAGTTGTTTAACGGGAAAGCTTAAAGCTAAAATCCCCAACTATCATATATTATGTATATCAATGGAATCATTTAATAACCTCATACAAAGCTTAGTACATCAAGCTCTCAGTAAAATCAACAATCATTACACACTATCATGCAGAAATTTGCATATCTATGCACCAATTTCTTGCCTCCTGACAGCCTGCCTCCACTGCGCAATCCCTGCTGAAGAAGACCCCTGAATGAATTCGAATTGGCCTTGCCTTGACTGTGCAATCCTCATTGGCATCTCCAATTTGTTTCAGATGCATTGAATGCATCGTTGTCGTCACAACATATAGTCCATCTCACCCTTTCACCTATCCCTCCACTGGGTCTCCACTGGAACTAACATGCAAGTAGTTAACTGTTGTATTTGTTCAATTGCAAGTGAGTTATTAGTTGTGAATTAATTAAATAATTAATTCAATAAACTCTCACTAGTGTATCTTCAATTAGAACTAGATACAACTAGCACAACTAAGTTTAACTCACTTAACTGAGTTAAACTAAATAACGACTCTCATAAATACTCTTCCAACTCTGTCACAACTTTGCCACTTTAGTTCTAATTGAGTCCTCCATGCATGAGTCACCAACCACCTTAGGAATTGCGTAATTCCTTCAGCCCACTGATTTTCCAAATCTGTTCAGTGAAATAAAGTGCTCCAAGAGAATAAGTTGATATTTATTGTCGGATTATTATTAAGGGCTAATAATAATCAACATGCATCTATTTTTAGATTAGTGATCTATAAATAGACTTCACCCAATATTCTAAAAATAGAATTTCATCTATTTTTCCAACTTGATCAACCATCTACAAATAGCATCCTGCAACTTATAAAATATGCTCACCATGTCTAAAAATAGACATACACCTAAAAATAGCCTACGAGCCCCACTTAGTGAAGGTGCTTAATTTTCACTAAGCTCATCATCTTGTTGAATCTCAACACTCCCTCTCAACAAGATAGGGATTATCCTTCACCCCGATCCTACCTCTATGGTATTCAAATTTTCTCCTGCTGAGCGCCTTCGTCAGAATATCTGCAACCTGATCTTTCGTAGGAATGTATTGAAGCAACATGATCTTCTGCTGCACACAATCTCTGATATGATGATACCAGATATCTATATGCTTATATCTATCATGAAACACAATATTAATCGAGAGTTTAATGCAGCTCTGATTATCACAATGTATAACTGTAGGATCTAAATGAGAACCGAACAAACAGACCAGGATCTTCCTCATCGAGATAACCTCACATGCAGCTTGACTTGCTGCCATGTATTCTACTTCCGTTGAACTGGGTGTCACAGATCTTTGTTTCCTGCTATACCAAGAAACTTTTGTAGATCCGATACTGAAAACCCTTCCTGATGTGCTCTTTCTGTCTGTTGGGTTGTGTTAGGGTCTCTTGATTTAGCAGATTGGTAGACCAAATGCATAGGGTAACATGAAACCAGTCTTTGGAGTCCTAGGACCTAGCCTTCCTCGACTTAGAGAGGGCTCTCTCTATTGTATGCAAAGGATGTGAAATTTTTGTTATTTGATGGTTGATTTTAGGCTAGTTGTGAAGTTTTAGGGTTTGTTGTTTGTTTTGGTTGCATAAGATGAAATAGGTAGAATAGGTGGAGTAAGATATCATCAAATAATTGGGCTATGGAGTCTATGAAGTCCTGGATATATCAAAAAAGAGTCGGAGTGCATAACAGGGCAAATATAGTGTGGTCAATGGATCCTTAAGTTCATGAGTGAAGTGAAATGGACATTAAGTTGGGGAAAAACAAGGTAGGGCAAAGGGCAGTGAAGTATCCTTTGTCATATACCCATAAAAAAGAAGGTCTCAAGTATGATAAGCAAAATATACTAATCATGAGATAGGGCAAACCATTTACTCAATGAAAATACTTCAACAAATAAATATCCAAGATGAACAATTCAGTGAAACAAAGAAAGCAAGAAAGCTTATCTAACTTTATTAATTTCACCTTTAGAATTTGAAAACATATAAGATGACACAATAAATTTAATCAATCAAAGAGGGAACTCCTAGACATTTTTTATCAAGCTACAAAGAACCTTGAGGAAAACTGATAGGCATGGACAAAGGGAAAGATCAGAACAAGACCTCCTTGGCTTAACCTAACAAGTAATACTTCGAAGAGAGATTTCAAAAAACAGAGTTTAGATAGCATCAAATAGGCAGGGCTTGCCATAAAACATATTTGGAAACTATCATATTAATCCATAGATGAAATAAACAAGCATAAGGAGGCTTAAGGAGTAGTTAATAATTCCTTAAATACACCTAGCAGAGGAAAACATCAAGGCAATAGAAGGCAGGAGGACTAAGGTGCTTCAAAGAGAATTTCTTAACCTATACTTTTATGTTCTACTGCATATAGAAGGATGAAAAATAATGATAAACAAGAAAACATGAAAAAATTAGAGGCACATCACCATTAAACCAAGCTCAGGGATCCTGCAAACAAGCTTCTCCATCATCAATCCAAGCAAGCAATTCATAAACTCCATAACACCAGTTTCTTCTCCAAGCTCATAAAACCATGTATTGCTCTCAAAGCTCATCAAATGCCAACATTTACAATGAAGTCCTCATGCTCTATTTAACTCAGAAAAGGAGGGAAAAAATCTTAGATAAGGTTTGAAAATGTCAAAATCACCCATAAATGTCATAAATGCCCAAGAGACTATGCAAGGCCCAAGGCACAAAATATCCCATGAAATAAATGCCAAAATAACTTATAGAACCAAATTCTAGAGTGATTTGCCTTAAAAAACAATAAAACATGATTTTGCAATAAATGAGTTTGTTTTGTTGACTTTTGGCCAAAAACACATTAAACAATCCATTTGTGCAGCGCCACTTCAGGCAGAAAATAGGCACTTTTGCAGCCAAGTTTTGGACCCCTTCCCAATGTCGTATTTGGCTCCGTGATGGCTCATTGGAAATCCTGATGAGTCTAATTTCCATAAATCCTTGTGGTTTCCTGATCCAGCTCCTGTAGCCTACTCAAAATTCTAAAATACCAAGACTGTCATTAGCGCAACGCTAGGTCTGAAATAGTGTCAGAATGGTGAAAAATGAGGGGTTTTTTGACCTTTTGAGGGGTCAAACCTGCTCCAAATCATATGAAACTTTGTGAGAAAAGTGTACTAGTGATGAGAAACCCAAAAATGCTGAGTTTTCCTCCTGAGGATGCTCCATATATTAGCGTAGCACCATTAGCGCTGCCCTAATGGGCCTTAAAAATCACAAAATACAAAAAGTGTCCCAAATTTTCTCAAAATTGGTGGAGGCCTCCCTCAAGGGGTCTTGGAAACCTGTTGAGAAGCTGAAGCCAGAACTCTAAGGTTATCATGCTCTTTTTACTCCTTTAGGGTTTGGACTTCAAGGAGGACTTCCTTCAGTTTGGCACAAACAAGCTTGTGTTTCATGGCATAGTACTTGGTCATATTTTTCTGGAGAGCCAGACCCCTTTTTATCTTCTTAAAGTTCTTGTGCTCATTCTTATATTACTGAATGATGTATTGTGCCATGCCAAAATCTCTCTGCCACTCCTTGATTTGTGCATCCTTGCTTTGGAGTAGCAGTCTAGTGGCCATCTCCTTATCTTCAATATCACTGTCTAGATCAATGAATTGAGGCTTTTGAGTAGATAGCTTCCTCCCCTTACCTTTCTTAACCTTCTCCATCTTTTCTTTTCCCTTGTCAAGCCTTGGAGTTGATGCAAATGGCAAGGTCCCTTGCCTTTTGGAGGCATCAAACACTTGCCTTGGCACTTTTTGGTATGTGCATGCAAGAGGTGTCATGGTGATTTTACTAGTCTCTTTGGCATGACTGTGATCATCACTTAGACTATGAGCCTCTTCCCCTGTTTTACTGTCATCATGACTAGGGTTATCTTCTCTATTTTCTACATTGGTGCTATCTTCATTTTCAATGAAAGGCCGATTGTTGTCATGACAGTCATGACAGCTATCATGACTGTCATGACTATTCCTCACTTTGTTGTCTTCCTGATCACTTACCTCTTTGTCAATATCCTTTACCTCTTCTTCACTGTGATTTGCCTCATCTGCCTCTTCTTCATCCTCTGTTTCATTTTTTGTTTCCTCTCCTTCAATGCTCATGTCATTTTTACTTTCAACCTCTTCATTTCCTTCAACATCCTCTTCCACAGTGGTAGAGTTTTGTTCGTTGTCTTGTTCACTGTTTTCATGGTTATGCTCACTTTCCTTACTGTCATGCTCACTGTCCCTTTGACTTTCATGCTCACTGTCCCTTTGACTGTCAACCTCCTCATTTTCATCAACATCTTCTTGGTCAGCACTTTGTTCATCAGCATCATCCTTTTCTTCACTTTGGGCTAACTCACTTGCATCATTACCATCACTGCCTTCCTCCAAATTTTCACTGTTTTTGTCTTCATCACTGCCATTTTCACTGCCCTCTTCTTCACCATCATTTACTTCTTTCTCTTCCTCATTAATTTCTGTCTCTGCCTCACTGATTTCATCACCTTCATTGTCAGCACTCCTTTCATCGTTGCCACTGTCATCCTCCTCATTTGATGCATCAATAGAAGGGGAAGAAGGTAGATTTTCTTGAGGTGAGGGCACTTGTGCAGATGAGGAGGGAAAATTTGGTTGATGAGGAGGCTGGGGGTTTTTGAAGACTTCATGTGCTATGAATACCTCCCAAGGTATACCCTGTTGCTCCAACTGATGTAATACCACCATCTTGATCAAGGAAGGGTGAAATAAGCTTTGCATTTGTTGGGTGGGAGTCCTCCTCCGGACAACAGAAGACATCTTCTCAATGCTCCTATAGAGATAGTAGGGCAAGTTGAGCATCTTAACCCTTGTGAAATGCATGAGGAGCCTAAAATGGTAGGATTTTAGCCTGGAATGTCTCCCCTCACAGGTAAAGTACTTCATGATAACCAACATCAAGGGTGAAAATCTGTGTTTGAGGTGTGAGAAAGGGAAAATTGTCTTGCTGCTATCTCTATACCTTGTCTTGACAAATGGCTCTAAAAAGTCCTTGTCCAACTTTCCTTTCTTAAACCATTTCTCACCCACAGTAGGGATACCCGTGGCATCAGAGATGGTACTTGCTGAGATCTCAAAATCTACTCCTGCAAGGCTTGAGTGTTTGTTGTGCAAGTTGAGAATGAGAAGCCTTGTAAGCTCTAGGTGGATTTTCACTTGTTTGAATTTCTCACAAAAATGGAAGCACCCTGAACTCTGAAAAAATGATAAGATCTTGGGAGAGGAGGTGATGGCCACTATGCTCTAAGGTTCCGTTCTGTTTACTTTCCCTCTCTTATGTTTTGGTCTCAAAGGCCTTTGACCTCTATCACTGCTACTGCTATTTTCAACTCCTGACATGGTGATAGGAGATGCTGGTTGACAAACCAGGTTTTGGTGAAGAAAGATGAAGATTACGATGAAGTCAAATTTGTAGTGAATGAGGGATGTGGAGGTTAGGGTTTCTTAGGACTGCTTGCTTTGGAGTTTTTAAGAAGGTTCACTTTGAATTATGAGTTGTGACCTTGCTAACTCATCCACCTTCAAATGATTTTTAACTGGTCTAAGAATGTTAAGAACACAGGCTTATTTGCATGTAAGACCTAGGGTTTACCCACCTAGGGTTTGGACTTCAAAGTCATAACAAGACTAAAACCAATTTGAAATTTTCTTGGGGACAAGAAGAGAATGCCACTCACCAATTCTTGGCTTCTTTGTAGACCTTTGGAGATCAAATAGAAAACAATATTTGAGACTTAGGGCAGATAAATTGCTTGTTGGAGGTCTTTTGCATTAGCACATCGCCCTTCCCGAGCAGTCGGGTTGGCCTGTTAGTGCAGCGCCGGCAGGCCTCCCGTGGGTTAGCACAGCACTAGGCGCGTTTCGTAGTGGTTGTTTTTTGGGCGAGTCGGGCTGGCATTAGCGCAACACACATAATTAGCGTAGTGCCGGGCCGGATTTGCGCGGCGCCGTGTAATTTTGAATGAGCGTAGGACTGATTAGCATAGCGCCAACTCGCATTTGCGTAGCGCAATTGATTTGCGCAACGCCAGAAAAAATTGCCCAAAAACGGTCAGAAAATTTTGTTTTTTCTCCTGGGGCCTCTTTCTCTCCACCAAGTGATAAAATGAGTTTGAAATGAAAACTAAAGCACCTTTATATCCCTTGATAAAAATAAATCATAGATATAATATTCACTTTTGCTATGTTTTGGTCACTTTATCTTTTTCACTGATATCTCTTTGATCCTTTTGCAGGTGATGTTTGGACTTTGCCAAAGTGACTTTTCTTTGGTGAGTATGTGGTGAAGGATGAAAAATGTCCCTTTTTGGCTTTGAAACTTCTGAGCATCTGTGTAAATTGTCATTTCTTGCACTGATAAACTGAAACTGTTTTTCTTACCCCTTTTGGCTTTCTTGAATGTAAATGACCTGACATATGTGTTTTCACCCTCTCACTAATTGAGATAGTGATATATTTATCTTGTAAGAGTTTAGCAAATTATACCACGTTATATCTTCCCTTGGCTACTTCTTATTTTTGCAGGTGCCTATAACTTTCTCAAATGATTTCCCTTGGGTAATGATGTACTGAAGGATGAAGAAACCCCCCCCCCCCCCTTTTTGGCTTTGAAACTTTGGGGACTATCCAAACTGTCTCTTTTGAAAAAATGAAACCATTGCTTTATTCCTCTTAGGCATTTTTGAGTGCAATAGACTTAAAACATGTGGTTATCACCTTTTACTGATATTTGACAGTGAATTCTTTTTTGGCAAAGATGTGTACATCATGTTTACCATGTTTTCCCCTTGGCCACTTTTGATTTCTGCAGGTGCCATAACACAGGGTTTTTGGTCTCTTTGTCATTGTTTGGGATTTTACAACCTTTAGTCACCCCATAGGGATTTTAGGTTCAACATGATTTTTCATTTTGACATTTTACCTCATGCTTTCTTTACCTTGACCATTTTGTTGACTTTTGACTATACTTTGAAAGCTTAGGCTCCCTCACACTGATACTCTTTACAACTTCTTCCTTTGGTGCAGTGAAGTAGTGTTCTTTTTGACAAAACTCTAAAGGGCACCTTGAATAGCCTTTGAAGGCTTTTTGTTGTCATGAAGAAGGTTCATCATATTTATTTCACCTATCTTGCCTATCTTGCCAAAACTTTAGGTTTTAGGGTTGTTAGAGAAGAATAAGTAGTGTTGTCTTCTAAGTTCTCTATAGCCCTTTCAAGCTCATTCATTTCTGTTTAGTTCACCTCACCTTTTTCCCTTTTTCATTTACAATTTCTGAAAATCTTCAATGTGTGCCAAGCTCATTCATTTCTGTTCAGTTCACCTCACTTTTTTCCCTTTTTCATTTACAATTTCTGAAAATCTTCAATGTGTGCTTGGTCGTGTTGCTGTGCCTTCTGTCTTTGTGGCCTTTGTGCTGGTTCCTTGCTTGGAAACACTGGTTTTTCAATCAATCCCAAAACCCCGAATCTCATTGTACATAGGCCTGCTGTCTTTTCTTTGTTGTGGATGTCTTCTAATGGTGATTCACCCTCTTACCTTACCTATTTTTATGCTGATGGCCATCTTCAATCGTTCTTTGCAGAAATGTGAAAAAGGGCAGTTGTCCCTTGCAGAATTTGTGTTTTGACCAAGGAGGCCTTCCTTGAAGGATTTTGATCAGATTTGGACAAAGTTACTTGACCTTCTTCTTCTTTGAATGCAGCATCTTGACACAGGAAAAATAGAGACTTAGAACACCAAAATGACCCTATGACCTATGAAATCCTAGGTGACCTAGTGGAAGGCTTTTTGAACTTGGCCTGTGACTGAAAACTTAGTTTTGGGTCTTCAAGTATAAAAAATAGAGTTTTTGATATTTTGATGTATTGAAGATCCAAAATCCAATGTACTTGATTTATCTATAGAGCCTACAGAGGCAGTTTTGAGACCATCAATACTTGATGCATCCCGGAAACATAGGAGTGAGTAGGTTGGTTAGTGATCCTATGTGCCAGCCAATGGAGGAAAGTAAGCAAGCCAAAAACATAGTGCTAAGGTAAATGGTGACAAAATATAAACAAAATGAGTGGTACGAGCCCATGATGGGTCTTCTGGGGGTGGTGAGCAGATTTGACATGATGGGATAATGAAATTGTGAAAAATTTATCTTAAGGATGATGAAGGTAGTGAGATTTCTAGAAGTCACAATATTGATGAATTTTGTTTCTAGAAATCTAGGATAGGCATTTAGTAATATACAAAGGCAAAAAGTATTGATGACTAATAGGCTGCCTACCCAATATGCATCCGTGAAGCCATGCAACTTTACCTCATCCGTCTGTCTGTACCATAAGCCATACTCAGATGTTCCCTTGAGATACCTCAGGACATGCTTGCCTGCCTTCCAAAATAGCTTGGTAGGCTTAACCATCGCTTGACTAAGATGGTTCACCGCATAGCATATGTCTGGTCTTGTATTAACTAAATACATGAGCGAACCCACCAACTGTCGATAAATAGTGGCATCCACTACCTCTGCCGATGTAACATCCTATTTCCTCTAATTTCCTGGAAGAGGAGTATCCATGGGCTTGCAGTCCTCCATGTGAAACTTACCAAGTATCTTCCGAGCATACTTTCCTTGAGACACAAACAATTCACCTTCTCGCTGCCATATTTCCAATCCAAGGAAATAATCAAGGAGGCCCAAATCCTTCAACTTAAACTCCTTTTCAAGATCTGCCTTGCATGAGTGTATCAACTGCTCATTACCCGTTAGTATTAAATCATCAACATAAATAACAATGATTAAAAGCTTACCCTCCGCCACAATTTGGTATAGGTTTGCATTTGCCTCACTCTTGGTGAAGCCAAGTCTAGTGAAATAGCTGTTGATCCGAGTGTACCAAGCACGTGGTGCTTGCTTCAGCCCATACAACGCTCTTTTGAGTCTGCACACATGCGACTCACTGCCGAATATCTCAAATCCTTCTGGCTACTCAATGTACACTTCTTCATCAATGATCCCATTAAGGAACATAATCTTCACATCCATATGATGAATGTGCCAACCCATCTACGCTGAGAGAGCAAGGATGGTCCTTATGGAAGAATACCGTGCGACGGGTGAAAAATTTTCTTCATAATCAATCCCCTCAATCTGTGAGAATCCTTAGGCAAAAAATCTTGCCTTATACATCTCGACACTCCCATCAGTAGCTTGCTTTACCTTATAGATCCATCTTGAACCTACCACTGATTTACCCACCGACCTTGGAACAATCTCCCAAGCACTGTTTCTGACAATGGAGTCATACTCCTCCACCATGGAATCTACCCAAGTGGGATTCTGCATTGCTTCTTAAAAATACGATGGCTCTGTCATGATACACTTGCTCATAAGAGCCATGTATCCAGTAAATCGGTCAAGTGACTGTCTCTATTTGCGCTGTGATGTAGGGATGCCTACATTCTGTGCCATATCAAGCTTCAGTCTCTTAGCTTCTGTGGTATGCTTTCTACCTTTTCTGATGTTTGGTTCTACATGATTGGACTCCTCCACTCCATGAATCTCCTCCTGTGGCTGATCCACATCTAGAGGCTCATCTTTGGGAGCAATTAGCTCCTCCTCTGCATGCAAGTGTAGTTCCCTCTCAAGCGAAAACTTCATGGCCTTCACCTCATTGAATTTTATATCCTTTCACACCACAGTCATCCGAATGTTTGGAAAATACACACGATAATTATGGGGTGTTTCTGTGTACCCCACAAATATCCCAACTTCTGTAGTCGACTCCATCTTCTTCCTGGCATCCTTTGTCACATGAATGTAAACAGATGAGCCAAAAATATTCAAATGAGAAATATAAGGCTTCTTACCAGTAAAAGCTTCTTCAGGTGTACTCATGCCAAGTACTCTATGAGGACAATGGTTTTGGACATAAACCGCAATGCTGCATGCTTCCACCCACAAGTGCATCGGTAGGCCCTGATCATGCAATATAGCTCATGCAGCACCCATGATCGTTCCGTTCTTCCTCTCCATGAACCCATTTTATTGTGGGTTATGAGGCACTATGAGTTCTTTGCGAATTCCTTCTTTGCTACATAAGTCTTTGAATTCTTTAGAGATATATTCACCACCATTATCGCTTCGCAGAGCCTTCACTTGCTTCCTCGACTCCTTCTCCACCAATGCTTTAAACTCACAGAACTTTGAGAATGTTTCACTCTTCTTCTGCATGAAGAAGATCCAGCATCTACGAGAATAGTAATCAACAAATATAACATAATACCTGCGTTTTTTTGTTGAAGCAACTGAGAAAGGTCCACACACGTCTGTGTGAATTCTCTCCAGGATCGCCGAAGCACGGTTCTCCTTCTCATGAAAGGTGGTCTTCACAAACTTACCCATAGTACATCCCTTGCACTGATCTGACTGCGCAAGAGTACCCTTGGGAAGTCCAGTAGAAATCTGCTGCAAAATATTCAAGGCGCCATGGTGAAGATGACCCAATCTCCTGTGCCATAATTCGCCCTCATCCCGGCTCACCACTTCTTCTTCTTTTCCCATCATTGCAGCACAACTATCTACCTCTAGCTTGTAGAGATTCTTAACTTGAATCCCTATCCTCTTGGTTTGACCCATTGTTTTATGTCGCAGGAAGGCTTTTCCCTCGCTGAAAACAACTTCATAACCTCTGTCCTCCAACATAGCGATCGAGACCAAGTTCTTCTTCAGACCTGGAACATGCATAACATATTTCAATAGAAATGGTTTACCTGACTCCATCTCAAAGGTAATGTTTCCAATGCCAGTCGCATTGTACCTACCATCGTCACCCATCTCTATATGCATTTGGAGATCCTTCTCCTCCAAGTCACTAAACAACTCCTTGTCTTTTGTCATATGGAAGGAAGCACCAATCTCAAGATACCACACTGATCCCATTGCGCTTGAAACTAAGCATGCGATCAAAGAGAAATCAAGTTCAAATTGCAAGGCTAAGGCCTCACCCACTGCAGCTCTAGTAGCTTTCTTGTTCTTCTTTTTTTGTGGGCAGTTAGTGGTGAGATGCCCATGTTCGTGACAGTGAAAACACTTCACTTTGGAAAAATCCAGCTTCTTGCCTTTAGCCTCGGATTTTGGATGGGATTTCTTCCCCTTCCCTTTCTTTGCTTTGGCAGCCAAAGAGAAATTCTCTTCATCATCATTCTTCGATGGAGAGCCATCCCTGGTATTCCGCCTTATCTCCTCCTGCACAAGATCCGACCAAAGTCACTCCCAATCCGACAGTTTCTCCTGTCCATTGACAGAGTCTTCGTAGTTGTGCCAACTCTTCTAAAGCCCAGGGAGAGCCAAGCTCACCAAGTCATCATTTGCAACTGTAATTCCCACACTCCCCTAGCCCATCCCTACATTGGAAAAACTTCTTGAGATATTTTGGAATATTGTCGCCCTTCTCCATTTTGATTTTTTTGAGCTTATCTTTCAGTGGCAACTTCCTATGGTCGTTGCTGCTTTGGAAAAGATCTGTCAAAGCCTTCCACACTGAAATGGAGTGGCTTTCCCATGAAGGCTTGACACAATATGGTCTTTCACACCTTCCAACATAATTCTTCTTGTCTTCGCTACCTTCTTTTGCCATGCGTCAAGTAATGCAGCATCGCTAGAAGTAGGCTTAGGAACATCGGTATCGATGAACTCCTTTAGTCCACTATCTTCAAGCACCTCCTCCATCCTGTCCTTCTAGGCTATGTAGTTAGAGCTACCCTCAAGGGCATACTCCAACTGCAACCCATTGAAAGCCATTTCAATGAATACTTAACTTTCGCACCAAGAAATTTCTGCAGGACATTCGAATTGTCCACTAGCACAAAACTCAACACCGCTTCACTATTGCAATCTCCAGTGATTAAAACTACTCTGATACCATGTAGAAATTTATTAATACTGATAGTATTACTGGATTCTCCTGATCTAACGAATTAATATTATGTTAAATACATAATCCTTCCACTTAATTCTTTGCGGAAATTAAATCGCCAATTGCAAACACATGAAGAAAATCAATCGCACATAAACACAGTTGTTTGACAGAAAATATTAAAGCTAAAAACCCAAACTATAATATATTACGTATATCAATGGAATCATGTAATAACCTCATACAAAGCTTAGTACATCAAGCTCTCATTACAATCAACAATCATTACACACTGTCATGCAAAAATTTGCATATCTATGCACCAATTTCTTGCCTCTTGACAACCTGCCTCCACTGCGCATCCCTGCTGAAGAAGACCCCTGAATGAATTTGAATTGGAATTTCCTTGGATGCACAATCCTCCTTGGCATCTCTAATGTGTGTCAGATGCATTGAATGCATCACTATAGTCACAACAGATAGTCCATCTCACCCTTTCACCTATCTCTCCACTGGGTCTCCACTGGAACTGACATGTAAGTAGTTAACTGTTGTATTTGTTCAGTTGCAAGTGAGTCATTAGTTGTGAATTAATTAAATAATTAATTCACTAAACTCTCACTAGTGTATCTTCATTTAGAACTAGATACAACTAGCACAACTGAGTTTAACTCACTTAACTGAGTTAAAATAAATAACAACTCCCATAACTACTCTTCCAACTCTGTCACAACTCTGCCACTTCAGTTCTAACTCAGTCCTCCATGCATGAGTCACCAACCACCCTAGGAATTGTGTAATTCCTTCAGCCCACTAATTTTCCAAATCTGTTCACTAAAATAAAGTGCCCCAAGTGAATAAGTTGATATTTAATGTCAGATTATTATTAAGGGCTAATAATAATCGACATGCATCTATTTTTAGATTAGCGATCTATGAATATACTTCGCCCAATCTTCTAAAAATAGAATTTCATCTATTTTTCAAACTTGATCAACCATATACAAACATAATCCTACAACTTATAGAATATGGTCACCATATCTAAAAATATACATACACCTAAAAATAGCCTGTGGGCCCCACTTAGTGAAGGTGCTTAATTTTGAGTAAGCTCATCATCTTGTTGAATCTCAACATAACCTCAGGCTTAGGCCTCTTTGAAACTTCAACAAGTTTTCTTGATGATCCCACCTCCATAGGTTATGCTGACATGGAAGGTGATATGTTTTGTTGTTGATTTGGTGTAGTAGTTGTGTGCATTTGTAAGACTATCTCAATGAAGCCATCCTATGTCATGTTATTCTCTACCAACTGATGGAGAACTATGATCTTCACCAAGCAGTGGTGAAAGAGGCTAGGGTAATGTTTTGTGTTCATAAATTTCACCTTTACAACCATCTTGCTCACACTCCTATACAAGAAATTGCATAGATTAAGGGACTTTACTGCTGTGAAGAGCATGAGTAGTCTAATGTGATGTTGGTACAATCTGGAAAACCTGCCCTCACATGTGAAGAATTTAATCACAACCTTCATCAATGGTGCATACCTCTCCAACAAGTATCTGAATGGAAAAATATGAGAATGAGTCTCTTTGTACTGGGATTTTATGAAGGATTTGTACTGCTCAAGGTCTAGGTTCATGCCTTTGAACCAATATTACCCATGGTTTGGTATTCATGTTGTAAGAGAGATGGCATCAACTGAAAATGTGAAATCAATCCCTGCAATGGTGGCCTTTTCTCCCTTTAGATTGGTGGCAAACAAATCTGTTATCTCCTCATGGTAACCTACCTCCTCCACCCTTTGACAAAACCCTAGGTAGTTGACATCTTCAAAGCATTTTCTAATGAAGGGCGAGGAGATGATTTCATTGCGATTTGAGGGCTCATACCTCAGTATCTTCCCCCCTTTGTGTTGTATTCTCTTCTCTGATGGTGATGAATATCCTTCCATATTTGAAAACCCTAGATGATGGGAGGGTAAAAACAGGGAAAAGTGAGTGAAGGGAATGAAATGAGAGAGTTAGGGCAGGGAGATGACGGTAGAATAATTTAGGGAGAGGGGCAGGATCTTAGGAATGTTCAAGGAGTGAAATAAAGGTAAATGAGTGAGGAAGGTGAGCTAGGGAATTTTAAACACAATCCTAGCTAGGAAAATGGCCCAATTTGGTAGAATAGGGCTAGGTTTTGTAGGGAGATGATGCAAAAATGATGGGAAATTTTTTGTGAAGTATGGGAATGATGTATAACTTAGCAAACATAGGTGGAGGGACAATGGTACTAGGGTTTCACAACATCAATTGATCATTTGTAAACTAAAAGCATGAAATTCCTATAAAACCCTAGGGAAATAAGCTTGTTATCATTTCTTGGTTTGGCATGGAAGAGAGGGCATAAAGATGAATGTACTTATTTGTTAAGATCCTTTGGAGAGTAGAAAAATCTGGAATGGAGGCTGAAAATTTTGATTTGGGTGATTTTTGGGTAAGTTTGGGAAACTCTGCCCCGTGTGCAACACAGTTCACCGGTGCGAAGCGCCTATGCGAACGCAGTTCATCCACGTGTAGCGCCTCCTCTAGATGTGCAACACAGTTCACATATGCGCAACGCCTCCCAATTTTTTCCACTTTGAGCTGAAAAATGCGTTTTTTCTCACCAAATGAAGAAGGGCCTCGATAATGAAAGGAAAGAGGAGTGGAAATGAAATGCATTTGTGACTTTTTGGCCCTTTTATAAGCATGGAATAGCTTTATTTAAGGGATAATGGGCCCCACAATACTTTTTGTAGCATGAATTTCAAGTTCTTTTTGACTTCACAACCTTGGAAATTTTCTAATATGAACTTTTTGTATCTTCCATGGAACATTGAGCTGCAACCTTAGAACTTTGAAGTACTTATTACATAAGGAAACATAAAATTACATTTAAAAATCAAAATTTATTGAATAAATTTTCTTTATTACCACTCTTCCAATTGTCAGATTTTATGTATGAAATGGTAGTTTGGTGACCTTGCAACCCTAATGACCTAATGGAGACACTGAACTGAATGAGATCATGGTAATGATGACTCAGATGATGATTACAATATTTGAATAATGATATACTAAGCTTATTTGATGACATGGACCAACATATAAAAATTTTGGAAGGAGTGGAAAATAGTCTTAGACCTAATACCCAGTGACCAAATTTTTTCTTGAAGACCTAGTGAAATGAAAAAAAATTGACTTAGGGACCCAAAAAAGACATGATAAGACTCCATTTGATCATTGGTGACAGGATACAAAGACTAACACTAACAGAATGCACATAGTATGACACCATCACGTTGAGTATATCTCAATCCAAAATCGACAATGTTGCGTGTTGTCACTTATATTGTACAGGAACTGTGACACTAAGGGTGGGGGTTGTCACTCTCATCCCCGCCCACTCCATTCTAGTTGTCTCCCAACATCAGGCTATGGGGGGTAGTCCCTATGTAAACAAGATGATGAAAGACAAGTTGGGAAACAACTTGTCTGGGAGACACAATTGAGTGGCCTAGCAACTTGGTTAAATTTAGCAAGACATAAGGATTTGATTGGATTTAGAAATGAGAGGAGTGCCTTATGGAGTCAAAATTATTTCTTATTATAAATTAATACCAGGTAACTGGATGGAAAATTGCTGCTTAAATGAATTACTAAACCTATATGTTATGCAAATCCTAATACCTAGGTGTGATGCAAGAATCTTGGTCGATTTTAGCTTATATGCCTATTCTAAGTGGAACCTCCCTCTTAACTGTTTTGAGATTAATCTTTAGAGTAGTTTGTGGGATGGAATCCAATGGGAAGAAAACAAAGGCTTGATTGATGATGCTTCCCCCTTTGTTCCAACCATATAGTGCCTCCAGCATTGTAGAGACTATGGCTCTGACAACTGCAAGGTCATTGTGTTAACCACTAGAAAGGTGTTGAATCCCTCAAGCTAGGTGAGAAAGGGTTTTCATAGGAGTCTATAAATAAATCTTATGCTTGGAGGTAAATTATTAGTGTAAGCTAGGCCCATAATTATTATTCAATGATTATGAGTGAGATTTTTAGTTTAATATTAGCTTAATTTTTAAGTAATTTAAGTTATGATGAATATTTAATGGAAAGAGTACTTATCATTGAATTATACACAATCTTACAATTAAGAAATTTCCAATTAACTTAGTGCCAATTTTAACCAATCCACAAAATGTTCAACTAAGGGTGATAATTAAACTCAACAATTATCCAAAGATCATTAACACAAGATACAAGGTGCTTCAATGATGATTATCAACACTTTTATGCCAATATTATATTATTTAGATAATGCCACTCATTAAGAGACGTCTGATTTAACCTTAAATGCCAAGACAATCAAATAGATTCCTTAATGCCTTAGATCACAATATACCAGCATGCCCAAAAAAAATCAAGAGATTTTAAGATAAAAGTGCTTTACTGGGTGTTTCGTAGATGTGAACTTGAAATTTATGGATCAGCTCAAACAACCGATGTGTTAATGCACTAAAGTCAATTTTCTACAAAATCATGAAACAAGGCCAAGTATAGAGCATGAGAAAATGAAATCCTATATCTTATGAGAAATTACTAAACTCCTAGGACAACAAAAATTAAATCACTTTATATCAAGAAATTAGCAAGCATGTAAAAACAATTATGACCAATGAAATGCTAAGAGACTTTCCAAGTGAAAATAAAATCTAACTAACCCACTTATGATGAATTATTCGATGATATATCAGATCTGGAAACTCTTATTATAACATCAAGAAAAGTATGCAATTAGTGAGCTACTAGTGCAATAACTTATGCCAAAATATGCCCAAAACTTTCTTGATGATGAAACAATAAAAGTGGGTTTTAGGCCTTCTTAAGATGTGGTATTAAGAAAATATTAGATCTGATCGCACTTTTATGCAAAGATATCAGTGACCATAAAAGAAGATTTAAGCCTAAAATATCAATGCCCAAGATGTCTAGAAGCTATGGTAATATGCTAGATGCTACACCAATCAATTTTATGACTTTTAGAGTGTTCTTTTCAGCCTATATCATATCTGATTCAATGATTATGCAAAGATATTCTAGCAAGCAAGTGACTAGATCTAAGCAAGATATTCAATGCCCAAGTAGCCAAAACACTAGCAAATTTTTACCATGAAATTATTAGTGTGTTTATACCACTTAGGTATGTTTTTAGGGCATTTAATTCAATGTTATGAAATGAATATGACAACTAAAGAAAAATAGTGAGAGGAGAAGGGTTTATAAGTCAAACCCTAGGCCTAAGGCCTTGAAGCTCACTTGCCCAAGTTGCCAAAAAAATTTCCAAGCACCTGGCACCTGAAAACACCAACTTTGATCAAATTTATCCTTGCAAAACCCACCAATCCTCAGTCCAAAAATTTCAAAGATGGGCAGAGGGCAAAAATAGGGCCAAAAGAGACCAACATTAGGCCTAATAGGGCTAGCATTGGGGGGAAGGGCGTAGATAGGCCCGCGCTGAAGGGATGAGGCCTTGGAAGGCCTAACGACCTAAGGTAAGAGCCCTAATGGGTTGTTGTGGGCCCCACAAGGGCCACGACCTAGGAAAAATAGGAGGCTAAGGGCTTGGGCAAGGCCCTAAAGCCTACGACCTAGGGTTTTGAGGCCTAATAGGCCTTCCTTAAGTCCTTGGAGGGTTTCTACTAGGAGATAAGAGGGGAAAGGGAAAGGGTAGAGGGATGAGGAGGAGAGGAGGGAGAGTGGATGAGGGAAGGAGGGCTAACAAAGGGATAAGGTGACAAGAAAGGGGAGACGCATGGAGAAAAAGGGAAATGAAGCCCTTTCAAGGCCACGACAAGGGCAAGGAGGGAGGGTCAAGGCCCTTAGGGCTTACGACCAGCCTCCAAGAGGCTAGAAATTATTACACATGCCATAGAAAGGCTGATGCAGGGTGTTAGGAGGTTGTCGTAGGGCCTAGAGAAGGCATACTTGGGTCTAGGAGGCCTAATACTTGAAACTCTTGCTCTGAAAAATTTCTTTACTTCAAATCTTTAGTTTTTCTACAAAACCTTTCAATGGATGGCCTACAAAAAAATTTTGAGGCTAGATTTTACTCTCAAGGGCCTAGATCTAGCTTTAATCCATCTCTTCTTACTTGATCACACCTGCACAAATGAAAATAAAAATACCCAAAACCCCAATATATACAAAAATTCTCAAAACCCCAAAAGCACAATTAGAAATAATAATTTGCGAAATATATTTTATAAATTTATTTACAAATGTACAAATATACAATGTTTTTTAAAAGGAATTTTGAGAAATAAATTTTTTGAAGATTTTTTGATAAATAACTAGATGTACTTTGGAAAATAAATGCAAGATACGACCTTGACGAAGTTAGATAAACCATAAAATATTTGAAGTCCAAACAAGGTCATCCTACGTCCACAGTTTGTGAACTTGGAGCCCAAGGAACGAGGAACCTGCAAACACTATATAATTCTTCACGTATAAACAATTAGAACAACGATGAATCAAATCATCTAAGATAAGCCCAAAACTTATCAATAGAGTGTTCCTATCATCTATAATGAAATAATGATTTATTGAAAATTAAAACACAATATAAGAATGCCCATACCCAACACACACCACAAATCAGCAGACAATCGACATCATTAACTGTACCCCAAAGTCTTTATTATGATTAAAAAAATGTTCCTAGTGAGACAATAACGTTACATCAACTTTTCTGCAGAATTACATTAGCCAAACATCAGATAGCTTGAGACACAAATGACTCCTAATTTATAGATAAATCCTCCAAGTGGAAAAATAACGACTATTTGGCTTGATCCTTGTCAAAATAATCTTGACCATCGATAAATAATTTATGATCTTTTAATAATATTTTCCGTTGAAAATATTTATTTTGAGGAATTTTTGAATTTCTCATTAAACCCATTTTTTATTAGCTCAAAAATAATATTTTTGATCTAATTTCCTAAAAAAATTAACTTTGACTTAACCACCAAGGCCCAATGGTCCAATTTTCCTTGAAATTTCCAATATTCCCTTGGTGGAGGATCTCCAAAAATTAATTTCTTTGATACCCACAAATTTTTCCACTTGGAAAATTAAGTTTCTTTAGGACTGTAACTTTGACTCTAATTAAATAAATTTTTGGCTTAGAATTTATTTCATTTTTGCCAGAAAAAATAATTAATCGACACTTGAGGGGATTAAATATTTTTTCCACCCTCTAATATTTTATCCATGGTGTTCAAGTATGAGGGACCATGCACTAATTTGTTTTTACATAAGATAATTACAATTCAACCCTCAAAGGGGGAACACTCGTTCGGTATTGACCCTCAAATTACACAACCAAGTCTGTGACACAATACGATCTAGTAGACCAACTGACTTGTAATAAAATAATTTATCCAATTAACTTCAATTATTCCCAAATCACTTTTACATAAAATTCGACTAAAAAACTAAGACTCACCTAAGACTTTGATGAATAATTCCACCCTAGCTTTGGGGTGAGTCTAGAGGGAAGAACTTTTCCGACCATTCGTGTTTAGAAATCCTAATGAACCAGTGAGATGAAAAAATTCCTAGGATGCACTCTCTTTGGTTCCACCATAAATTGACTGAGAGTGGTAACTGTGAAGAAAATATCTGGCCTAGTGTTGACCAGATACATGAGGGAACCAATAAGCTGTCTATACAAGGTGGGGTCAACGTCCTTGTCTATGATGCATCTATCTTCCTCCAGTTTGTGATCATAGGTGTAGACATGGGTATACAATCTGACATCCTTAATCTCTTAAGAATCTCTGTAGAATATCTCCCTTGACCAAGGAATATTTACTCGTCCTTTTGCCATACTTCCAAACCCATAAAGTAATGCATCAATTCCAAATCCTTCATGTCAAATTTTGTTGCCAGGTTCTTCTTGCTATTCTCTGTGAGCCCTGATGACCCTGTCAAGAAGAGGTCATCCACATACAACACTAGGATGATTGGCTCATCATTTAACATCAAATAGTAAAGGTTGGGATTTTCATCACTCTTGATGGATCCCATCTACTACAAGTAGCTGTGAATATGACCATACCATACCCTAGGAAACTGCTTGAGCTCGAATAGAGATTTCTTCAGTCTGCACACATGCGTGCTCCTCTCATGTGCCTTGAAGCCCTTTGATTGTTCTATATATGCCTCCTCCTCTATTACCTTGTTCAATAAGGTTGTCTTGACATCCATTTGGCGAATCTTCCATCCCATCTGCGTTGCTAGAGATATAACCAACCCGATAGAAGTATATCTGCCAACTGGGGAAAAAGTCTCCTCATAGTTTATCTCTTATTTTTGTGCATACCCCTTTGCCATGAACTTAGCCTTGTACTTCTCCACGCTTCCATATTCAACGTACTTGATCTTATGGATCCATCGAAAGCCCACAACTGACCTATCGTATTCCTTGACACTACCTCCCAAAAATCATTTGTCATGATGGAGTTGTACTCTTCCACCATGGAATCTATCCACACCTAATTTTGTGTGGCATTCTGATAGTTGGAAGGATCTACAACCTATTCCACCAATGCTTGGTACCTATCTGGCTACCTGCATTCCCTCTTATTCTTCCTAGGAACACCAATAAAATCCTCTGCTTATCTCAATGTATGATGAACTTCCCTGCTGGTTTGACCACTAGTGGTGGGAAGATCTACCTCATCCTGCCTCTGCTGCTCCATCTGCTGTGAACTCACTGGAGCTCTTGCACTTTAGGACGTGCTGGTACTGGTGACAATACTAGATCCCTATGACTATCCTTGTGGCTGCCCATGTGGCTTCCCCTGCTCCTGGACCAATGGAGCTTCTGCTCACTCACTTTGATCACCTGCTGACATGTCTCAAGATTTCTTGAAGACTCTCTCCTCCATAAACTTCACATCCCATCTTGCGATAATATTGATGTTGCTAGGAACATAGATCTTGTATACCTTAGAGGTTTTTCTATACCAAATGAAGTTTCCTCTTTTTGCAATCTGGTCCAACTTGGTACGTTTCTCATCTGGTACATGGAAATAAGCTATGTTGCCAAAGATCCTGAAGTGACTAACTCCTAGCTTCCTCCCTGAGAAAACTTCTTCTTGTGTTATCTTCCCCAATTCCCTATGAGGAACCCTATTCTAAATGTACACAATCGTGTTATGTGCATATGCCCATAAGAACTTGGGAAAATCCTAGTCATATAACATCACCTTTGCAACCGCAACTATAGACCTGTTCTTCCACCCCGCTACCCCATTTTGTTGTGGATTGCATGGAGCTGTCCACTCTCTCTTGATGCCTTCTTTTGCATAAAAACTCGTGAAGTCATTATATGTGTACTCACCTCTGTTATCTGAGTGAAGCACCTTGATATTGTCCCCTGTATCATTCTCCACTATATCCTTAAACTCCTTGAAGGGACCAAAGACCTCATCCTTGGTATTCCAGAAATATATCCAGGTTTTTCTGAAATGATCATCAATGAAGGTGAAAAAATACTTGTACCTTCGAGAAATGTAGTGGACACAAGACCACAAATTTCTGAGTGTATAAGTTGTAACACACCATCTAATTTGTTGTCATTTCTTAAGAATGTTGCGTTAGCATATTTCCCAAGAATGCACTCTTTGCACACATTATCATGTTCTGTTCCTAATTCTGTAACACCTATTACTATCTCCCCGGGAATTCTAAGTGCTCCATGATGTATACTTATCTCATACCACCTATATCCACAAACATATTCCTTGAATAAGACCCCATACATTTTCTGTAACAAGAACTGTTGAAAGGAGAAAATGATTTTTTAAGCCCCATCCTTGAAGGGCTCTTCGTAATGCCAAGTTTTTACATGAGGCTAGAATTATGAATTTTTCTTTTTTTGGTCTCTATACCATATAAACTTGCAAGAAAGTTTCCTAATAGTTTCCAAAACACCTTTTGGAACCCAAACAAGCAATATCTAGTAAATTCAAATTGTCCCCAATAATGCTTTTATCAAAACTAGTCAACCTCCTATAGACAACCATCTATTACATCATGTTTTTTTCTTCTCCACTTTCATTGTCATCCACTTCCAATCATATGTTTTATTTTTTCTTGGTTTCAAATATAATCCTTGACATTTTAGACCTGTAAGATCAATCACCTTAAATGAAAATAGTTAAGTAATAAATTTGTTTTCCTTCTCAGCTATCCCCAATAATCTCATTAAATTATTTTCCATATTAATGACCATTTTAGTTGCTTTAGAAAATAAATAATTTTCACTTCTTTACAAAATAAATCCATGATATTATAGATCTTATTTAAGACCAATCACCTTAATGGAAAATAATCGATTAATAAAGTTCTTTTCCTACTTAGGTATCCCCAATAAGCTCATTATAGTTTTATTTCATATTAATGGCCATTTTAGTTGCTTTACAAAGTAAATTCACGACACTTGAATTTCTTAATAACCCTTTTATCACCTTCACAAAAAATCAAAATGGCATCTACAAATAATATATGTGTGATATTCCATGAGACTCTACTGGGAACCCCTATTATACTACCACTTAAAGGGGGATAAGGGACAACCTTGTCTAAGGCCCCTCCCTAATCTAAAGAAAGGAATTTCCACTCCATTTAGTAAAACAACAAAAGATAATGAAGAAATATAATTCATTATATATATAATGAACATATCCCAAAAATCTAAATTGATAAGAGTAAGTCTAATGTAATGCAAACTTTACCTATCATTATCTTTGGATGGGTCCACTTTCATCACTATTGATATTTTATTTTTAACCTCTAATTAATACATACGTTCTTTTTCCACCCCAAATGCCTCATGAAATTTATCTCCCCTTTAAGAATCGAAATTGTTCTCTCGGTATTTGATTTGAGAGAACACTTTTCATTCCTTCAGAAATGACCTTTGAGATGATTTTGTATGTTCAATTGCACAAAGAGATGAGTCTAAATTTCTCAAAGGTTGTAGGGTTATCTTCTTTAAAAGTTAGTGCTAGGAATGTTGTGTTGAAGGCTCTCAACGTTTTTCCTTGAGTTCTTGTAGTCTCCACCACTCTTTGTAAATCGACCTCTATAAATTCATTATAGCCCAAAAATTTCTATTGGTACTTCATCGAGCTTGGGACATTTATTATTTTGAAAACTTTGTCAAGTCTAATATTTTTCTTCTTTCCCAACTTATTCCATTAGGGCTTAATTATCATCCTCATTGATGAATCTCAGGGGAAGGATTTTGATGGTCTGGTCACTTCTATTATTATGGCATGAGATTCTTCCTTGAAAAGGAAGGAAAAATGGTTTAAACCTTCAACCATGCCATTCAAATTTGTAGCCTAGGTACCATATCAATTTTCAATTTTCTAACTACAATTTGTATTCTTTCTATAATTACATATATATGAAAGAAATTTGCACTCTCACCCACAAACTATAACCATAATGCCTTGCTTTAGAGTCTTCATTCTTTTTCTTTTTCCAAAATAATGGATCCTTGTATCTTCTAAAGAATTTAATTCAATTTTCTATTTCTCACTTGAATACCCAAAGCCTTCATTATTTCAGAGTACCTGCAAAGCTTTCTCTAGTTCTTTAATTAATGTGTGTTTTCTATATTTTATTTTCATATTAAATTAATTTTGATCATAATAATATCCCACGGGGCTTTGGTTCAACGATGAAAGGTGCATTGTTAAGGCATTCCATGTGACAGGCACCATTTCCAACCCTTGTGTGGGCGCTGACTTAAAAAAAATGAAAAATTTGATCATATAATGATAAATTATAATTTATCTTATTTAAATATACTTTTAAAAGTAAAAAAAATATTTTTTTAATGAAAATATAAAATAATAAGTTAATTAAAGTAACTTAAGTTTTTATGTTGTTTTTAAGTAGATATTATTGACATATTCTCTTCCCATGTATTTTGATTAGTACTTTGCAATTGTTATGGGACAACTTCTATTACGATTCCAACTCGTGGTTCCATTAGGTTGTGTGAAACCTTGTTGGTATATAATAGATTTTTTGATGTGACTAAAATGTATTCTTCAAAAATAACGGTTCCTTTCAATGTGAAGCCCATTATACCTCACAATGTTTCCAATAACAAACCTATCTACATTCTCTATGCAACTATTATTGGGTTTTGAAAATGAAATCTAAAAGATGTTGAAATTTGGTACCAGAGGACAGGTGGTTCCCTAAGGCTTTGATCTTTGGCCTAGGGAAAAGTGTCCAAAAGAATTTAATTTTTCTCCTAAAGTGACTTTATAAAGTTATAAAGTCAAATCTAATTTAAAAGTGACTTTAAGTGATAAAGTTACTAAAGTCTAATTTTAAAGTCACTTTAATAAAGTCAATGTAAAATTAGAAAGGAAAAGTGAATTTGGATATAAATGACTAAGTGGGTCTTTATTAAAGTGGGGTGAATTAAAAAATAGAAAGTGAGATTTAAATGAGCATTTTAATTTCAACCCTAGATCTAAATCTGTTTCAGCCATTGGATTTAGGGATTCCCCAAAAGTCACTTAGGGTTAGGTTAAAGGAGGGAAAGGAGGAAAATGTCATTCATTCTTTCATGAGCAGATTGGGAGAAGGAGAGCAAGAGAGCAAAGGATATTTTACGGGTAGTGAGGAGAAGGAGGCAGCAGCTTGGCACACATTCCAAGGCAGCATTTCAGCAAGACATTTCAGCAAGACCGTACAGCTGAGTTTGCACGCAGTAAGGCAGATTTTTAGGCACGATTTTCGAGAAAAGGTGGCCGTACAGCAAGGCCGTACAGCAGGTTTGCACAGAAATCGAGGAGCAGAATTTAAGGGAGGCCGTACAACAAGTGGTTGTACCTTGGCACGCATTTCTAGGCAAAAATTCGTACAGCCGTACAGCTGTTTTTCTGCACAGAAATCGAGAAAACCATACAGTAGATTTTTAGGCAGCTTGCACACTTTTCTAGGCAGGTCGTACAGTAGCATTTGAGGCTGAAATTTGGCACGGAAATTGAGGAGGATGTATAGCATTTATTGCTGTTTGCACATTTTCCGAGGTGGTGGTTAAGCACGGAAAACAAGATAAGTTGTAAAATTCTGTTTGCTGATTTTTTTGCTGAATATTTCTCTCACTGTAAAAAGCATTTTCCAGAAATAAGAAGGAGCTTTCGAACTGGTTTTCCCCAAGAGTTGTAGGGGGTTTTTCCAGAGTCATGTTGACCAAAAATATATGTGTCAAAATGTGTGAATGACTGTTTTATGTGTGCTGATATTTATTTCTGCATTTTCCAGCATTCTGTAATTTTTCCAGAATTTGTGTTTTCAGCAAAAATTATTTTCCAGCTTTTTAAATGTATGGATATGGGAAAGGGCATTTAACTATTTTGGAGTAATAAGGTAAAATTGAAAACGTGGGAAAACAAGAAATTTCTACATGGTATCAGAGCTTGAGTGCTGAAGTGCAGTTTGGGACAGCAAGGAGGAAAATTACAGCCTGCTGATTTTTCACTCAGAAAATCCAGCAAGCTGATTTTTTCACAAACAAAATTTTTACCTTTACTACAATAGTGCTATTTTTCAGTTTTAGGACTGCAGGATGTCTTTGGGACTGAGGGTGGAGGATAGGTTGGATGGGCATACCAATTACAGTGTTTAGAAGGAGAGAATGCAGAGTATCTTTGAGGAGGCGGAAGTCTGGGACATAATGGTGCATACCGCACAGAACCCTGTAAATGTGCCTACTGATGCTACTCAGTTGGCAGCATATAATAAAAATAACAACAAGGGTAAGAGACTGATTCTAGATGGAATCAAAGACCATTGCATTCCTCATGTGAGAGGAAAGAGAAATGCTCATGAGATGTGGACAGCATTGACCAACCTCTACCAGAGTACCAATGAGAACCGGAAAATGGTCCTGAAGGAGAAGATGAAGACCATTAAGATGGGTAATGATAGTGCAGATGAATATCTCACAAAGATCACTAATGTGAGAGATGAGTTGGCAGCGATTGGAGAGGTCATTCCACCCACTGAGTTGGTGCGGATTGCGATGAATGGCCTCCCCCGTTCATGGATGAACTTTGCTGATGGGGTTTGTGCACGTGAGACCCTTCCCACATGGGAGAGGTTTTGGGATGATTGCATTCAGACAGAGATCAGGAAAGGTCAGCTTGGGGCAGCCAAGCCAGTTGAGCAGGATGAGGATGTAGCATTGTTGGCAGGAGGCAAGAAAGGCAAAGGGAAGAAGCAAGCTTCCACAAGCAATGGTGGGGGCAAAGGCAAAGGTAAAGGTAAAGAGGATAACACAAAGAAGGACTATTCCAAGGTGAAGTGTTTGAATTGTCAGAAGATGGGACACTATGTAGTTGTGTGTCCGGAGAAGAAGAAGAAGAAGGGGAAGAACCAGAGCATGGCAGCTTCAGCAAAGGTTGAGGACTTTGCAGATCGTTTTGACCGGGAGTTTGGGTTCACTGCGTGTGAGTCCTCTAGTGCGGGATTATCTGCCATAGAGGTTCAGAGGCAGCATGCTTTTCCCTCGACTAGTGGAGCATCTTCGGGTATCTGGTATGTGGAAAGTGGGGCTTCACGTCATATGATAGGAGTCCGTGAGTACTTCTCAGAGCTTTCAGAGAGCGGCACTGATATAGAGGTAGTACTCGGTGATGACAGAGTTGTTAGAGCAGTCGGTGTGGGAACACTGACATTTCAGAGGGAGTCTAAACCTCCCTTGAAGGTGTCAGATGTTCTTTATGTGCCAGGGATGAGGAAGAACCTCATATCCGTCTTAGCTTTGGAGGACAGAGGATATGAGATACTGTTCAGGGGTGGACAGGTGAAAATGTATTCCAGGGGCGCTCCAGCTGATTCAGCTAGAGTGATAGGTGTACGCCATGCAAAGGTGTACAAGTTTGCATTTCAGCCCCTTTTGGCATTGAGCAGTAGTACCGACAGCAGAGCTAGCAGTTCTGAGCTGTGTGAGATTTGGCACCGCAGGATGGGGCATATGTATCATGGAGCCTTGAGGACCTTGCAGGAGATCACTACAGGTGTGCCAGATTTCAGTACTGATCACTTTGATACTTGCAGAGGATGTGCGATGGGAAAGTTTTCCAAATCCCCTTTTCCCAGCAGTGACAGCAGAGCGACTGGGATACTTGATTTGATTCATTCCGATGTGAGCGGTCGGATGTCTCATGTTTCCTTGAGTGGATATGAGTCTTATGTGTTATTCATTGATGATCACTCCAGGAGGACCTGGATTTATTTCTTGAAGACCAAGAGTGAGGTCTTCAAGCGGTTTCAGGAGTTCAGAGCTCTTGTGGAGACACAGACAGGTCGGAAGATCAAGTCCCTGAGGTCGGACAATGGGAGAGAGTACACCCTTGGAGATTTTTTTGACTATTGTGCGGAGGCAGGCATTAGGAGGGAGCTCACTGTTCCTTACAACTCCCAGCAGAACGGGGTTGCGGAGAGGAAGAACAGATCCATCGGAGGGGCTGCCAAAGCCATGTTACATGATCAGGGGTTGCCATTGTTTTTGTGGGCAGAGGCCTGCAACACAGCTGTTTACTTGCAGAACAGGAGTCCGCATCGTGCCTTGGGGCACATGACTCCGGAGGAGGCTTTTTCTGGGAAGAAGCCTGATATGGGTCATCTTCGTATCTTTGGGTGCATGACATACTCCTACATACCCAAGAAGAAGAGGACCAAACTAGAGCCCACCGCAGAGAAGGGTATCTTTGTGGGCTACAGTGAGACCTCCAAGGCCTTTCGGATTTACATTCCTGCGCAGAGGAAGGTTGTTGTCAGACGGGATGTGAAGTTCGAGGAGGACAGGGCCTTTAGGAGGTCACGGGAGTTAGAGTATCTGGATCAGCCAGACCCTCAGCAGCAGTTGAGTCGGTCACAGGGATCCAGTGGGCAGGGATCAGGAGGATCCGGAGGTACATCTATGACGATGTCAGGTCCGTCAGTGGGGAGTGGCTCACCGAGTCAGAGAGGTGGTGCTACGGGCAGCGTGCAGAGCTTGATCCTGAAGCGATTCAATAGAATCCACGATGGGTCGATTCACGGTACCTCAGCATCTACAGGTTCAGGTGCAGGCAGGAGGACAACAGACAGACAGTCAGGAGTTCAGGCTCCTGATGTTGAGGAGGAGGAGTTTTATTCTCCGGCGGGAGAAGTGCACTCAGGGAAAAGGAAGCCCAAGTGGCTTCAGGACACCTTGAGAGATGCCACATCTGTTGCTGAGCCTAAGAGGCCGGTCAGAGAGAGCAGACCACCTGAGAGGTTTTGTAGTTATATGGCAATGGCTACCAGCATCCTTGACTCTGAGCCTTCTAGCTATGAGGAGGCAGCTAGCCAGCAGGTCTGGAGAGAGGCCATGCAGGAGGAGTATTCTTCTATCATGAAGAATGATGTTTGGGAAGTGGTGCCGAGGCCTGAGGGCAAATCCGTGGTTACTTGCAGATGGCTTTACAAGGTAAAGCATGCTGCAGATGGCAGCATTGAGAAATTCAAAGGGAGGTTTGTGGCTAGAGGGTTCTCCCAGGTAAAGGGAGTTGATTATGAGGAGACCTTCGCTCCCGTGGCTCGATATACTTCGATCCGCTCCATTATATCGATAGCAGCAGAGATGGGTTGGAAGATCCACCAGATGGATGTGAAGACCGCATTTCTCAATGGCTTCATACGGGAGGAGGTGTACATTGAGCAGCCACAGGGCTTTGAGGTGCATGGGAAGGAGTCCCATGTGTGCAGACTGAAGAAGGCCCTTTATGGCCTGAAGCAAGCTCCCAGAGCTTGGTACTCCAGGATAGATACTTACTTGCGGAAGATGGGTTTCACAAAGAGTGAGGCAGATCCGAACCTTTACTATATTGTGATAGGTGAGGAGCCTCTCATTCTGGTGCTGTATGTGGATGACTTAGTCATTACAGGTGCAGAGAGACTCATAGAGCACTGCAAGAGAGATCTTGTGGCGGAGTTTGAGATGAAGGACATCGGCTTGATGCATTACTTTTTGGGTTTGGAGGTGTGGCAGGAGGAGGGGCATTTCTTCCTGGGACGGGGGAAGTATATTGTGGACATCCTTGGCAGATTCCACATGGAGGATTGTAGACCCATGTCGACACCGATGATCACCAACTGGAAGAAGCTTCATGCTTCGGATTTCGAGTTGGTGGATCCCACATTGTACAGACAGCTGATTGGTTCCTTGATGTATCTGGTCAACACTAGACCAGATATTTGTTTTGCAGTCAACACGATGAGTCAGTTTATGTGTGAGCCTAGGAAGGTTCACTGGGTGGCTACAAAACACATTTTGCGGTACTTGCAGGGGACAGTGGATTATGGTCTGGACTACAGGCAGGGGGATGGAGTGAGATTGGCAGGTTACACTAATTCTGATTGGGCAGGTTGTGCTTCTGATAGGAAGAACACTTCAGGGTGCTGTTTTGGGTTGGGTTCGGCGGTGGTGTCATGGTTCAGCCGGAAGCAGCAGTCAGTAGCATTGAGTTCAGCGGAAGCAGAGTATATGGCAGCCAGTCTAGCTAGTTGTGAGGCCATCTGGCTTCGCAAGATGTTGTTTGGCTTATTTGGTCAGCCGTTGAGACCTTCAGTGATTTACTGTGATAATCATAGTTGCATTAAACTCACGGAGAATCCAGTATTTCATGACAGGTCAAAGCATATCGGGATCAAATATCACTTCATCAGAGACTATGTTCAGAAAGGAGCTGTAAAGCTTGAGTATATTCCCATTGATGAGCAGGTTGCAGATATTCTTACCAAAACCTTACCACGGGGCAAGCATGTCTACTTCAGAGACAAGATGGGTGTGGTGAGGAACACCTTCCTCGGTAAGAGGGAGTGTTGAAATTTGGTTACCGGAGGACAGGTGGTTCCCTAAGGCTTTGATCTTTGGCCTAGGGAAAAGTGTCCAAAAGAATTTAATTTTTATCCTAAAGTGACTTTATAAAGTTATAAAGTCAAATCTAATTTAAAAGTGACTTTAAGTGATAAAGTTACTAAAGTCTAATTTTAAAGTGACTTTAATAAAGTCAATGTAAAATTAGAAAGGAAAAAAGTGACTTTGGAAATAAATGACTAAGTGGGTCTTTATTAAAGTGGGGTTGAATTAAAAAATAGAAAGTGAGATTTAAATGAGCATTTAATCTCAGCCCTAGATCTCAATCTATTTCAGCCATTGGATTTAGGGATTTCCCAAAAGTCACTTAGGGTTAGGTTAAAGGAGGAAAAGGAGGAAAAGGTCATTCATTCTTTCATGAGCAGATTGAGAGAAGGAGAGCAAGAGAGCAAGGGAGATTTCTGGGCAGTGAGGAGAAGGAGGCAGCAGCTTGGCACACATTCCAAGGCAACATTTCAGCAAGACATTTCAGTAAGACCGTACAACTGAGTTTGCACGCAGTAAGGCAGATTTTAGGCACGATTTTCGAGAAAAGGTGGTCGTACAGCAAAGCCGTACAGCAGGTTTTCATAGAAATCGAGGAGCAAAATTTAAGGGAGGCCGTACAGCAAGTGGCTGTACCTTGGAACGCATTTCTAGGCAGAAATTTGTACAGCCGTACAGCTGTTTTTCTGCACAGAAATCGAGAAAACTGTACAGCAGATTTTTGGGCAGCTTGCACACTTTTCTAGGCAGGCCGTACAACAGAATTTGAGGCTGAAATTTGGCACGGAAATCGAGGAGGACGTACAACATTTATTGCTGTTCTGTTTTTGTTGTTTGCACATTTTTCGAAGCGGTGGTTAAGCACGGAAAACGAGATAAGTTGTAAAAGTCTGTTTGCTGATTTTTTTGCTAAATATTTCTCTCACTGTAAAAAGCATTTTCCAGAAATAAGAAGGAGCTTTCGAACTGGTTTTCCCCAAGAGTTGTAGGGGGTTTTTCCAGGGTCATGTTGACCAAAAATATATGTGTCAAAATGTGTGAATGACTGTTTTATGTGTGCTGATATTTATTTCTGCATTTTCCAGCGTTCTGTAATTTTTCCAGAATTTGTGTTTTCAGCAAAATTTATTTTCCAGCTTGTTAAATGTATGGATATGGGAAAGGGCATTTAACTATTTTGGAGTAATAAGGTGAAACTGAAAACCGGGGTGGGAAAACAAGAAATTTCTACAAAAGATGAAATGTAAAATGAAAGAATGCATGTAACCTACATGAAACATGTAGTTATACTATACCTATCCTATCCAATAACAATTATCTAACTAGGGGACATATGACCAAGTAGATATCTTTAGCAACTACATGATTCAAAAAATATTTAAGAAATAACAACAAAAAATACACAAACATAAAAGGGTCTATAGCTAAATCATTGTTCATAGTTCTAAATCCATAACATAAAATAGAAAAATTTATAAAAACATGAATAAGAATATTAGGTTTTACACAGATTTAGTCAATAACAAAAACACACTATTACAATGATCCTAGGATTAGGTCAAATACTATAAATATTATATTTCATTAATTCATTCGACACACAAGAATTATAACCTCTTAGAAAAGTTGGTTGAAGTTACCTTTTCCTTCTCCGAACTTAATAAAATAGTTTAAAAAAGTTGTACAAGCATAAAACCCCTTTCTCTACATCTTAGATTGCATTATAACCCTTCTGAAAATAGTTCCCTTTCAAGATCTTCGATTCCCCCTTAGAAATTTTGTCTATTTAGCTCCCCTTTTTTCTATTTTCCAGATAAATTTATATCTCAAAATATAATTTTTTCATCATTTGGAATTTATCATTAGTTTTGTGGTTTGTGTTCCATGTAGACATTCCACACTTTATATTAGAATTATATTTATGTTATAAATCTATATTTTATTTATTCATATGCCAATTCAAAGGTCGCTAACTCCTTTGGCATGGGACTTAGTCCATTCTCGAGTGTATTAATGTAGGACTTAAATTTTAATTAATTAATTTCTTTGGAAGGAGCCAGTACATGTTCCATAAAAACTTATTTTGTAGTCTTTGAATTAGTTTCTATTGAGATTTATCCCATTTCCTAAGAATATGGTCAAGATGTAGTAATATCACTGAGAGGAGGTAAATAACATCTTTCAATAACCTTCTCGGTAACCTGGTGGAGACATTGGCATTTGTCAACTAAATTAATGACATCCTTGTTGAATGATGAGCTTGTTGATCTACAAATTGCCAGTGTTGTAGAGTTGTGTTGAATATCCTATTGGATCATTATGATAATGTGTTTTTTTGCATCCTTTTCTTCATCTTGAATTCTCTTTATCTCATCCAACCCCAATCATATTCCTCCAAAAATTAAAATCTTATTGTTAATATTGTTTGAAAAAGCTAAGAATTGAGAATAATAATCATGAAATTCCTATAGATCATTGTACATCAGACTTTGTGCAATGATCAACTTATCTTGGATTGAAAAATTACATTCCTTGAACTCAAACAAGTTGGTTATGTCCCCTTCAAGGTGTGTTATTAATTTTTCTTTTCCAAAGAGTTTTTGTTGTTGTTGTTGTTTTCTTTTTGTTTTTTTAGTCCTCTATTTTTTTGGCTAGCTTGATAATGTCAGACTTTGTTGCTTGCATATAAGTGACACTTCCAACAATGCAATTGATTTTTATTTTCATGGGGTAAAATGAACTAAGCCTATATCAGAGATTAGGGAGTGGCCTCCAGTGATGACTTGCCCTGTAGGCTCAGTTGGTGTCACTATATTAATTATCCTTATTTAATAGAATCAATGTTGCAAGATTTAATAAGTTTTAAGTTTGAGGTATTTGCATATCTTTGCTAGAAAAGTAAATTTAAGGAGATGTGAAATGCTCAATAAATTCAAGATAATTAAAATTTATAATAAAAGAAAACTATCAAAGGATAATTTAAGACTTAGAAAAATCTCACAAGTCATGATATCAAAGGTAAGGCTAGGCTCCAACAATGCATGCTAAAGATTAGTAATAGATAATAGGGAAATTACGAGCAAGTGAAATGGTTTCAAGATAAGGAGACTCAAAAAGTGATTGTAGATTTAAACTTTAACTCATTAAGTAAATCTCCAACTAAGATTAATATCTTAGGTTCCATAAAATTAAGGAAGTGTCTTTATTTTCTACTTAAGTTTTGTAACAAGAGGTGAAACTTGGGGAATTTGTTACTAGCTCAAGCATTGGAAAGAAAAATCCATGAATTTATGAAAATTAACCATTAAAATAACAAAGGTCCAAATAAATACTCTACCACCTTTCCTCTAAGGATATTAATTTCAATGATGAGTTCCCGCTTGAAATTCACCTTTAACTAGCTCCATAAGTACCCAATTCCAAGCTCGAATAACCTATTTATTAGAGCTGGAGGTAGAGAAAATTTTTAAAATGAAAAGTTATCTTAAAATGTAGAAAACTTGACAAATCTTACTAGCCTCTAATATGCAAACTATAAATTGTTTGGAAATATTTTTGTAAAAACATTTAAATTTCCTAATGATTGTATATTAAGGTAAAATAATTTTATCCTATAAAATATGGTGAATCAATTTAGAAAAAAATTACATTGATGAGTATTTTTTTGGATAAAACTATGGAAAATTAGTTCATTTGTGAAATCTAGCCTCTAAAACTTTAGGGTCAAACTAATCAAGTTAATGCAATGACTTCCTCCTAGCATCATATGTTTGCATAATACCACAAAGCTAGTAAAAACTAGGGGTGTTACATATTTTATTGAGTTATTCAGTTATGTTCTCTTGATGTTGCTTTAATGCAAGTGAACATCCATAGCATTACCATAGCCCTACTAAAGTCACCTCAATATTTTAAGGCTTGCTTCACTACCAATGAACATCATGTTTCTTCAGTGCAAGTGAACATACATAGCCTTACCATAGCCCTACTAAAGTCACCTCAATATATTAAGGCTTGCTTCACTACCACCATAGCCTTACCATAGCCCTACTAAAGTCACCTCAATATATTAAGGCTTGCTTCACTACCAATGAACATCTGTAGCCATAAAAAAGATGGATCCTTACACATAACCTCTATCTTTTTTGAAATTTTGATTTAAGAAAGAGGTAAATCAAGGAACTCTTAAAGGGCAAGGCATAAAGCCATTATTTATAAAGATACGCTCATTATAAGATCAAACATGTCACATGTGGGAATTGACTTTCAAGATAACAAAATTTCTTTAAACCACTCAAACTACATCCAATTAATTCTTATCTTTTATATATATAAAAATTTCAATATATATATATATTTATAATATATAATAGAATTTTACCAAAAAACACATATAATTTATACAATTTAACTGTTAACGTTCATTCTCATTTTCACTAGATTATGAATTCCTAGTGATAATTCTTTTGGCATTGGAGTTCAAAGAATTTACAGGAAAATATTCTCATAATGATTTCTCAAAATTAATAAATTGTTTGTGCATCCTACGTGGGAATTTGCGAGTTAATTATGAAGTGATTTCTCACATCTAATAAACTATGTGTTCCTCCGATATATATTACATTTCTCTCCTTTGTATTTATACTTTGTGAAAATATGAAATTGAGATTTATAATTTCTCCATTCCACATATAAAACAAATATATGTAAAATAAACAATTCAACAATATGAAATTTTTTTAAACTATAAATGCATATCATATACTTAGTAGGTACTCTTTCAAATCAAGAGTGAGGAGTGTTTACTTATTGTTTCAAATTAAAAATGAGGAAATTTTTTACTCCCTCATTATTAAAAAAAAATAAAGCACAATAATAAAATTATTAACAATGTTAACATTCAAGTGATGGAAATTTTAGAACATCAATTAAATAACTCACTTTAATTTATTTTTTTTGTAGTCTTTTAATCAATTTCTTTATTGAGGACGCGATGGAGAGCTCTGGTGATTTCTCTTTTGACCTAGGTCTTCTAGCATCCAAAAACACTGCCGCCGCTCACTGGTTATCGACCTGGAGGTGCTACCATGGCCATTGGCACTGTGATTCTCATGCTGATCTCCAAGGCGGCTTATCTGTGTGGTTTTGGAACCGAACTCGTATCATCCGCGCTTGCGCATCGGATGGGAAGGCGACCCCCTATAGACTGAAGTGATGCTGTGCCGAGTAGAGCACCTATATTAATCTGATTTGTGGCAGCTATGGTTTCCAAAATCACCACGGTTTTGCAGTGGCAATGGAAGTATATTATGGGGGGCGGTTATCACCTGAACTAGCTGGCGACCTGTGGGCTAATAACCCATCTGGCTTCGACTTCTTTGGTTTTCTATGCCATGGATTCTGAATGTTAGCGTCGGTTGGTACATACCTGCCTGCTGAACCAAAGACATAAACGAACTGCTGCATTACATCTGCAAATGATTATCGGAGCTGTGATTCCCCCACTGTTAAGGAGACTCAGGTAAGCTCTGTGCCTTTTCAAATCTTCATTAAACCTCCTGCAGGCAATAGTTTTATCATATGGGTTCAAGACACAGACTCCATAATATTTTTGAAGAAAAATATACAATCTGCTGCTGGTTACCCAACTCACCTTTAGTCCTTGATATTTCGGGGGAAAGCATTAGCAGATTCCAACTCTCTAAATGAATATGCCATAGTTTCTGGATCCTCTGTTTGCCTTAAATTACGACTGAGGGGAGGAAATTTGGGACAAAACAGGGCTTTTGGCAACACCCCTGGTGCTTGTGCGTCCAACACTGCCCATTCCAAAGGACCCACATATAGAAACGTACTACAAGGGGAAAAAAATAAAGCATCTACAACGACTGTGGCCCAGGCAGAAAACTCCCCTAAGCCATATATTGTGGAACAGCAGAACTGTGTGCCTGAAATAAACATTGACATTGCTGACATAGATGTGCATAGAACTGTTTTCAAATCTCAAGCTATAATATGCAGATTCAACTATTTCTGGCCCAGACCTGTGGAGCTATTCCAATGGATTTTTTCCAACTGGACCATGGATTGTGAAATCCACCTATGCTCAAAAGGCTTTGTTATTGTCAAGTTTTCATCAGTTGAAGACAGAGATACGATTATACAGGAGGGGCCATGGTTCTGGGGATCTACTGGACTCTTCGTCACACCATGGTTCTCGGAATTTGATGCCAATACCATGGAGGTGACCAGAATGTCGTTTTGGGTCAGGCTTCACAACCTTCCGCTTTATTTCTGGCAGGAAAGTGTTCTTCGTGGCATTGGTAACATCCTTGGCAGATATATTAAAACTGATATACAACGAATGGAGGAGCGCATCTACACTTTTGCACGAATTTGTGTGGAAGTGGATTTGAGTAAAGATCTACCAGAGTGCATTACGTTGAATCACAAACAACAGAGATGGACACAACACTTAGATTATGAGAACACCGCTTTTTGCTGCCGGATCTGCAGGAACACGGGTCATATACAAAACACTTGCCTGGCAGCCACAAGAGATAACAGGAGAAAGAAGAAAACAAGCAAAGTTGCCAAAGGATGGCAATATCCATCAGAAGAGCCCGAACAACAAGAGGAAGAGGAAGAACCCATCCCATAATATAGTAAACCGACTGATACTGCTTTGGGTGCACAAGAACAGGGAATGCAAGAACCCATTGATGCTACTACCATGACACAGCCGGATTCGGAGCCCAGGGCACCGGACAATGGGGGAAACAAAAGACTACAAACCTCAGACACATCAGACTCTGATAAGGATGTTGGAGCACATGCGGTAGAGAACCAACTCGTCCTTATATCGACCACGCCAACACAAGGTGGTTGGCGGAAGGTTGAAAAGAAAAAAGGGAGGAAAGCCTAATTTCCTCTTCATTGTATTTTTATCTGCGGCATACTTGTTTGTCTCTTGACACTACCAGCTAATGTAACATGTAATTTTGTTTTTATTAATAAAATTACGAATTTTTCCTTTGTGAAAAAAACTCACTTTAATTTATAATATATACTTATATTTAAATATATATATATAGTAAGTCAAAGTTTTTTCATTACTAGAAAAACATATACAAAGATGTCAAAATGCATGTGGTCTAATTCTCACCAGTTTGTTGACCAATGTTACTACCATGCTGCATAAAAAAACAAAATTCCCAACGGAGAGATCCACAACCTTATAGGCCTTACATACCAGAAAAAAAAGGAAATAGAAACACACAGGTTACCATAATCAATCATCACAAGTGATTGAAGAAGGATTATCTCGCCCTATTCCTAGAGGAGGAGGATGGTACATACAATTGACATGTTGCTCAAAGTGAGCAAGTCAAGCTTCCATCTTTTCAATCTTCTTAGTCAACATATTTTGCCCACTCCAGACAACCACAATTATTTCGCGGACATGGCATTGAAAATAATGGATTTTCGCTAGTTTGGCCATAACCTCCTTGTGTTCCTCTAGGCCCTGTCATGAGATTTCATCATGTCTATGACAGATTAGACCATCACCTGGAGTGTCGTAGTTCTTCCAACACACCTAGTAGATGCACGTCCAAATGACCGCACACCACTTGGATTGTTGCTCTGCCCTCGTGTTCTCGAGACTCGATCATGACCCATTCAGTTACATCCGCTGCCTGCTCCACAACTGCTCTAATACAGGATCCTGCTACCCTTTCCAACCAAAATACTGACCGAAGACCTTCACCCACCATGTTCTCCACAACCCCCACACCCAAATCCACACACATTTTCGGCACCCTGGTTGCTGCTATCACCATTTTCTCTCACACCGCCACCCCAGACTCCATCTGACACAATTGACCCCTCCCCAAGGTGAGAGGCTTACACCTTCACCTGAATAGGGGCACACAAGGAACACAAACTTGGCTTCATGCTTGTGGTCGTGTCAAAACCCAGACCCCTGAGGCTAAACCCAATCCAAAGCAAGGACCACCTAATCAAACCCAACACCACACACCTAGAAACGACTAGGGAAAATTTTAGGGGCTAATATTCATAGGTGAGCTAATTTTCCATGCTTTTTCAAAAAACAAGTTTCACCCATTTCCTTTTTTTAACCTTAAGAATCACCAAAATATTATTTTGACTAATATTAAATCATTGGAAATATAAATATTTCTACAAAAATATTGCCAAAAATTTTACAATTTTCATATTAGGGACTAGTAATATTCGCTAAGATTTTAAAAGTTAATATAAACTTCCATCCTTAAAATTTTCCTTAGAAACGACACACACTACCAATTGACCACCCTCCACCAAAAATCTAGAATTCCACATAACAGATAGAGAAGGAAAGGTAACCCAACGCTGCTAGTCACCTCAACCCAAAATTGACACGAAACAATCACAAATCCAGGATAGAACTTACAGACAACCATTTGCCTAGAAAATATAGAAGGACACCTCCCAACTGTACACAAGAAGAACTAGAAGCTCAGGCTCTGAGAAACCTGAACGATGCCAAGCCATTGGGTTTCAGCGAAGGGAATTCTTCTATCAGTGTCCCCAAGAAGGAAAATCCAGGCAATGCCTATGCCACAGAGCCAAAACAACACCAATATTAAAACCTCCACCTGAGAAAAACTTCCACCACAAGAATTATTGATGCCACTTATAAAAGCAACATAAAACTTATATAGAAAAACAAAGAACCACCACCCAGAATGCGAAAGCAAGAATCCACGCAGGCCCAAAACATCAACGCCCAAAACCGACCAGATCTACAAACAACACACCCTCCACCCAATGAATGAAAGAGAAAGTTTCACCAAGAGAAATAGGGAAATATTTGTTACCTTATTGACCTCACAGGAGGAGCAATAAACGAAAGACCACCACCATATCCACATGACCCTAAGAAATGAAAACACAAGTAAATTTGTATCCCTCAATGAGGCAAGAATCACCAAGACTAGGCCGTGCACCATACTACTCAACCACCATAATGTCGGTGCCATTAATCCTCGAGACAATATTATTCCTTTGCACGTAGGTGATCTAGGTGGATATTGGTGGCCACCCACCTATTCCACCTTGACCTCCAAACGGTTTCATCATTTTCCTTGTTTATAGCATCATTTACTATTTTTAGCAGTTTTTTGGGTTCTGAACTTCCGGAGAAGTTTTGACCCCCTAAACAACGTTGTTTGAGGCCCCCTGCAGGTGGAAAATATTGTAGTACTTGTAGAGATATTTGATGATATATTTTATGCACCAAATGAAAATAATATGACCAAGTTATGACCCCAAGAAGTTGGCTTCCCAATTAACCCCAACGGTACCCACAAAATCTTGGTGTTCCATCTCATGGGGTTAGGGTTTTGGTTGTTTAGGGTTTTCCCATGTTGTTCAATAATAAAAATTCCCTTGAGCCTCACTGTAACACAGTTCAGAGGCATGTAGAAAGCACATCTCTTCTTAGAGATAAGCTACCATTGCCCAAGTTACTTTATTTCCATTCTGTCTATAAGCATATTTCAGTTATTTGATATTAATGAAATGAAGATTTATTCCTACTGAATCTCTGCATTTATGTTTATTTCTGTATTCTATTGTGTTCATGCATAAGTTCGGATCAACATGTGAAGGAAGATATTTTACACATTCGAATGCAGAAGGGATGAATGCAAGCCCACCTCCGCTCATACCTTATGCCAAATGTCATTTTTCACGTGACACATGGTTCCAAGTGTTCGACACTCCCATCGGGGATAATAATTATATTTTAAGTTATTTATAAAATTTTTAGAGTTAATCAAATTCATGTTTAATTAGCATTACTTTAAAAAATTTCACATTTAAATCTTTATATTTATAAAAATTTGATAACCTTACTTTTTATAATTATATTACATATTTAAATTACTAAGAAATAATAAATAAATATGCATTACTAGAATATGACATTGAAAATAAAATATAAATTACTGAAGTCATAAAAACTTTTACAAGAAAAGAGCTCTTTTTTTATTAAAATATACTGAATTATATTCATTTTGGAACTAAGAAAGGTACAATGGTTTTACATAGGTTGAATGTGATACATTTGGTATAATATTTATTTACATATCATACATAAAATGTAAATATATTCATTTTTAGGATGTGGTTATGGATCTTCTTGTTCAAAATCCATGATACCTATGATGTAGTGGGGGAGCATACACCTTAAATTAAATTTGATATAAACAAGCCATTTTCACCAATGATTTTTACACTATTATTGATGCTTGCATATTAATAAATATGATAAGGTTTACATTAAATCATGTATTTTTAAAGTTTTTCTTTAGGTGTTTAAGGGTTTTTTTTAGGTAGAATAATATAAAATATTTAATTGAAAAATTAAATGGGCCTAATTTTATTTTTTCTCAACCAATTTACACCTATATATTAACCTAACCAATTTTTTTATATAATAGAAAATATCTAAATTTTTGCTCAAGTTTGTATAGAAATTTTGGCTTTGGGGATTCTTAAGTTAATTCTCACACAAAAGTGCTTTAACTAATTATGATAAAGTCTCACCTTAAATAGTGTTCAATGTGAGAGGTTATTGGGTATTTTTTGGTTTAGGAATGGCCATCCTTGAAATAAAGTCTTCTTAACTACGATTAACTTACATGGTCACTCATTATTGTGAGACACACACACACGAGCTGTGCAAAAGAAAGTTTAATTACTTCTGGAAAGATGAGAAAGAAATAATGTCCACAAGGCTAAAGATATCCTATGGGACCTCTTTTAGAGTGCAAAACTTGAAAAAAAAGTATGCACCTCAAGATATTTAATCCTCTTCAAACTAGATCTATATTGGTTCTCTATATGCATATAGCATAATGGCTCTAGGAAAATGACTCCAAATTAATTTAAATTTTTTAAAAAGAGATAGCTAAAATTCTAAAACAAACCCCCTTTCTTTATGTTGATTGCCGAATATCCTGAAATCTGAAGGTCACCCTAGTGAAATATGCTCTTTATTTAATCTCATTATCAACACACATTGACTTTGGTCATTTCCTTTGTGTGCCAGTTCCTATGGTAATTTTTCTCCTCGTTACTGTGCATGTTATAGATTGGATATAATATGCATATAAGATATTGACATAGTGGTATGATTGGAAAAAAATAATTTATAGTTCTGCAACATCTGTCAAACATGCATGGCACAACTTTGAGAGTATTGCAAGCTTGAACACATTTCCTTCCCTCCATCCTCCACCCTTTAGGTTGTTATCTTCCTTTGTTGCAACATTTTTGTAGTGTTCAATTCCTTTAATGTATCTTTTCACCTTTAGGAGCAATTGCTAGTATATACCTATTTTATAAAGGTTTACTTTTATTTTTAAATGACAACACATATTAAGATATATATATAAATTTAAATAATAAATTATATATATATATATAATTTAAATAATAAATTTAATAATAATAATAATTATTATTTAAAATTAATAATATAAAGATATAGATTTAATGGCTTTTTATCTCAGCGATAATTTTTTACATATTTTTAAAATTTGGAATTTTCTAAGTCAGAGGGAAACAAGTTAGTGGACCCTGCATAGGCATATGGGCATGTGGCTTTCTTCATGGAACTCATTGCATGGTTTACAAAAAGGGGGAATTTGATCTATCATGTTGGTGGATTCCAATGGATTTGGAGGCCTATAATTTTGTTGAGGGTTTTTATTCTTTTGCTATCTATTGTTTGGCTTAGGTTGGAATTTTTGCACTTGCTATTTTTTCATGGTCACTGACTTAATTTGCATGGCTTGCATTTCTTTAGTGTGGTTTGTTTCCATGCTTTTGATGAGTTGTGTTAATTTTTTAATAGGATCATGGGTAGCCTCTTTCTTGGCCTTGCCTTTGGAATCATTCGATGGCCTTCTAGTGAAACGAGGAATATTGATTGCTTTCTAACCCTCTCCATTTTCAAGGCTTCAGTTTGAGCTACACCCAAAGTTGCAGTCTCCTTTCTTCTCAACTCATAAGCAATGTCAACACCAAAAGAATCCAAATAAGAACATAAGAGAAATTCATCAGAAAGTTTAACACTGCATGCTTTTAACCAATTCATTGAATCTCTTGTTAAACTCCTCCATGGTTTCATTTTCATTTTTATTTATGGTACTAATGGCACTGATCAAATGACTATTCTCTCTTCTTTCTCCATACTTTCCCATGAAAGCATTAATAATTGCTTGTGAAGAATCATACGAGTTAGCAAGTTGCCCAGTGAACCAATGAACCAATCAAAGCATCCTCTTCCCAAAAAAAAAATGAAAAGTCTCATCTTTAGAGTGGTAGGTATTGTTTCAACCATTTAAATGTTTTTATATTTTTATGTTTTTTATAACCTAATGATATTATTATATTATTATTATTATTATTTTAATTATAAATAAATTTAAAATATTAAGACTACATAATTATTGATAATAATTAAAAATTTATAATAATAATGAATTTGATATAAATCTTTACCAATTTTATTTAAAAAAATTATTTAACATTGATTTTATATTTAAAATCAAATATCTAAAAATAATATATTAAAAAATTATAGATTTAATATTTAATATTTTTATTTAAATATGTAGATTTTGAAAAAAACATTTATGTAGATTTGGTAAACTTATTATAAGTTGTCAAACTAGTTTTTAAGAACAATCATCTCAGGTTATTATTCTTTAATATAAGTTAATAGCATTAATGACAATTATCTCTAACTGTTTTAGTCAATACAGATTGACTCATCACTCTTATTCAAGGAAAACCATACTACCTGAAATCACCTAATAATATGTAAAAAAACATAATTTCACACTATAACCCTGTTAAGAAAACAAATATTTAATAAACAAAATATCTTTTATATTCATAATATTTTGACATTTAATATACTTAGAAAGTCCTTTTATAAAATAAATTACGTACAACAGGAATCATTTTACTTATATGTAATTTTCGTTAAATTCAGATACAACAAGGTAAAAGTTTAATATATAAAACAAAAATACCATGTGTACTCTCAAACTTGCCTATATCCTTACGAATTGTAAGCCCATCCCTTATCTGCACTTGCAACAATAAAAGATGAAAAGCAGACGCGCGGATGCGTTTGTGACCGTTTGAAACGGAGTGGCTATAAATAATTATCAGGTACCCAACATCCAGCAGGTTCAGCTTATTACGCCGAAAGGCGTTCCCTTTGCTGGCTTTAGCCGAATGTGATTGTTCGCTGAGCCAATGAGAGCGCGTTCTCATCGTCCTTCCCGCCACTGAAAATTTGACATTTGCCTGCTGACTGTTCGACCTCCCGCTATTTGCCACGCAGTTGTTTCGGCTGCTGATTCTTCCACCTCACGCCATTTGCCACACAGTTTCACGGCAAGCACCACATCATCCTCTCTCTATCTAACACAGATTTGTTTTCGCGGTGTCATAGATTTGGGAAGGGTTTGAGGCAAGACGGATTCACATCCTTCAGGTTGCCTGACGGGCACTGTTGGTAAGTTTTAATTTTAGTTTTCCTTCAGCAAATTTTCTCTGCCTCAATTTCCTGGGTTTTCAGCACAAGTCAGGGCAGCAAGTGGGTTTTCAACACAGGCAAAGATGGCTGAGCCCAGACCCGAAAATCACAACCTTTAACCTCAGAAACCCTAGTTGTGTGCGCGCCGAACCACAAGCGGTCTCAGCAGACCTTGAGCCAGAAGCCAAATCAGCGCCCCGTGAAAGCAATGGTACAAGCGGTAGGAGGAGGCATAGTGCCCAGAATATCAGGGAAGAAGCTAGGGTTCTAGGCATCGGTGTGAGCCAGGGTTTCTCTGCGAAATATGTACCCTTCTGTTCAGGCTCCAAGACGGATTAAGAGTATTCGCTTGACGAAATCGTGTATAGGAGTCGATCCGGGGCCCTGCTGGACGTTCAGCACGACATGGATGCTTTAAAAAGGTATGATGGCAAATACTGGAGAGGCCTCATTGATTCTAGAGTAGGAAAGACCACCTGGCCTTATGGGTCAGGTGTTTGGAGTAAAAAATAATGGGTTCTGCCTGAAATAGACAACGATCACATTGTTAGTGCAGTTGAGGGGAATTCTAATCTGTTCTGGGCGGAGAGGTATGGGAAAGAGATATTGGGCATGAATGATCTGTGGGTGAAACACTGTGGGATCAATCACACAGGGAGTTTTAAGGATCTGGGGATGGCTGCTCGTTAGTCAGGTTAATAGGCTCAGAAAGATGCATAAGCCCGTTGTTGGTGTGGGTTATGCTTCGACTGGCGATACTTCGGCTGCGCTATCAGCATATTGTGCTGCTGCAGGGATACCTGCTATTGTCTTTCTGCCTGCAAATCGCATCTCGATTGCACAGTTAGTGCAGCCGATTGCCAATGGTGCGTTGGTGCTCAGTCTCGATACTGATTTCGATGGGTGTATGAGGCTGATCCGAGAGGTGACTGCAGAGTTGCCGATCTATCTGGCGAATTCGCTCAATAGTCTGCGGTTGGAGGGGCAGAAGACCACAGCAATCGAGATCCTGCAGCAGTTTGATTGGGAGGTGCCAGATTGGGTCATTGTGCCCGGCGAGAACTTGGGAAATATCTATGCCTTTTATAAGGGGTTCCAGATGTGCAAGGAGTTGGGCTTGGTGAATGATATTCCTCACCTTGTCTGTGCACAGGCTGCCAACGCAAATCCTCTGTATTTGTACTATAAGTCCGGCTGGAATGAATTTAAGCCTGTGATTGCCAATTCCACCTTTGCCTCGCGATACAGATTGGTGATCCCGTGTCAATCGATCGAGTTGTTTATGCACTGAGGAATTCAGATGGAATAGTCGAGGAGGCTACCGAGGAGGAGTTGATGGATGCTGTAGCTCCGGCAGACCTGAAAGGTATGTTTATATGCCCTCACACTGGAGTGGCTCTTGCAGCATTGACAAAGCTCAGAAGTAAGGGTATTATTGGGTTGAATGACAGGACGGTTGTTGTCAGTACTGCTCATGGGCTGAAGTTTACACAATCCAAGATTGACTATCACTCAAAAGCAATTCCTGAGATGAAATGCGAATATGCAAACCCTCCTTTTCCAGTAAAAGCAGAATTTTCTTCTGTTATGGATGTTTTGAAGAAGAAACTAGCTCTTCTTTGAGTCGCGGATACTGGTTATGGGGCCAGACGTTGGTGTGAACTCAACTATTTTCGCAAGGCCAAAGTCTCTTATGCTGCCTCGAATGGTGCTGTGTGTTGGTTTATTTGACTCGCTTCTCTATGCCTTTGCCGTATTCATTGAGCTATCAGCATAGCGAGGGGGATTTTCTCCTTTCCGACATGCGAGAGCCATTAGTTTCTGTTAATGTTAACGTCATGCTGAGGCAGTTCACTTCTCTTGGCTAATCATGGTATCGAGTTTAGTAGTAAAAATTTCACAGTTGAATCCTGTGACACGTGCAATGAGATCAGATTTGATAGAAAAATAGTTTTAAGCCACGTTTTCAGCATTTGCACCATAAATTTTAACTTGAATGTTTTGATCATATCACAGTAAATGCAGATTTATTCTTGTTGGATTTTTTGAAGTTAACATATTTGAAGTTTCATTTGTTATGTCTGAAACTTCTCCTAGTATACATGGTGAAGGGCAGTGAGGCAGATTATCACCACTATGAAAAAGTTTCATTTATGTTTCTTCCAGTCTGATAGGCGTTCTGTTTTACAATTCAAAAATTCACAAGTTTTATTATAGTTTTATGTGGATTTCCTAGTACCTATTTGTTTCTCATTTGGACTCCATCAGCTGTCTAAAAGAAACTGTTTAACATATTTATGTTGCAGTGACGTGACATGTTTATACTATAGATTTTCATTGGAGTTATTTGTGATTCAGCACTTCAACAAATATCACAAGGTGGTTAGATTTGTACATGTACTGTTTTGCTGTTACTGTAATATCAGAGGATTCTGAGATTTAAAATACAACTATATTGCCAGTGAAGAAGAAAACAGCGTGGGCATTCCTTAAGGTTGTGAATCTTGCATATTATGAGGGTAAAAAAGTCTTCTAAAATTTTGGTTTGATCCAACCCTCATGGAAATCATTTCCTCAGCATCAAAGCAAATTTTCAATTGGATTTTATTCTGACGTATGTATTGTAAAAGACCCTCATAATTTACTTTCAGTTGGTTTGAGAATTTTAGCTTCACAAAATGGGGATATTATACCTCTTGGTATAAAATAGTTAAAATTTGCATGATGCTAAATTACAATGCCAAACACCTAACTTTAATTTCTTGCTTGCACAATAGAAATTTGCCATGCATATTTGTGTTTTGATTATAATAATTGTGTTCTCTTTTAGTCATTGTTGTTCATCTATGAAGTTTTACATTGCTCAAAACCTTAATGTTACAACTTCATTTCTCCCAAAACTCGAGTACTTCTTTAAACAAGTTTAAAGAAAAACCGATTTCAAAAGCAAAAGGTGAAGCCAAAGGCAAAATTGAAGTTTTCTCCTTAAGTCAATTGCCGTCTTCAAAATCAAAATATATCACATAGTTATTGAATCCCTAATACTATAGGTGGGAATGTGAATGTAAAATACAAAATAGGGTAGACACTAGAACTATAGATGGAAGCGGTTGCTCCACTCTCCTGTTGTCATCTCTGTCCTGCGCCCATCGGGTCTTTCGCCTCCGTCTCTGTGCGACTTCGCTTCCGTCTCGCGTACATACAGAGGACATTTCATACAAAAAAAAAAATCAACGGCCTCTAGATGCAGCCACCACAAGCCAGTAACATTAGACTTTCAAAAAACAAATAACCCATCTCAAAGTACTAAATTGCCTTATAGGCCGAATTAGCAAGTACATCCAAAGAGTAAATAATAAAAGCACAGTTCCGAGCCAATTGGCACAAACAGTCCAAATAGAAACATTCATAAATCAGGCCTCTTCCAGAATGATGTCTGCATATGTAATTCAATGTTGATTTCAGAGTCTACAGAAATAGGCCCTTACTTTTATGTTACTGATGTGTTATTACTGAGATTCACCTCAATGTTCTGGTTGGATTCCTTTCCTGGAAGATTTATAACAGACATTTACTTTAAGTTATTTTGTTGATTCCCCTTTTGGGATACAATAAATTGTTGGTGAAGCAGTGCCCTTTATAATCCCGGGATTAGAATTTAGAGTTCTTAATATGGTGTGCCAGGCCTGATCGTTGGCGTGGAAGAAGCTTCTTAAGGACTTTGAAAGTCTTAGAAGCGGTTGGAATTTTATTTTTTAACCAAAACTTGGAAATTCATATTATAAAAGCTGCAGCACATGGCTAAGCAGCAGAAATTACAAAACAGTTGTTCAAAGATTGCAGGCATGAGTAACAACCTTCCAAAATTTTAAAGCAAAGATTACAGCAGCTGGAAAGTATTACATAGTGGAGATTTTTGCTTAACAACTTGCATATATGAACCTTAAAGAAAACTCCTAGTATTCTAATTGATTTAGTGAACATTTAAAATTACTGGAAAACATGGTGGCTGATTGCTTCCTCTTGTCCATGATTGGATGGAAGAGAAGTCTGTTTCTTGAGGTCCATGTCCTCTGGCATCTGGTACACAGTATCTTCTTCCATTAAATCAACCTGACCTGAAGTTATAGACATTCTCTGGTTTAGTGCTTCTGATTGAGAGTCTTTGCTCAAATTGATTACCATGTTCCTCAACATTCTGCAGTCAGCCTCCAATTCATCCACTTTCTGCTTCTTCTGAACAACAGAGTTCATGATTGTTGCAATTTGGGATGTATACTAATCTTCATTCTCATGTACCTTGGAGGTCACTGAGAATATTGAGTTTCAGTTGCACTGAATTGAATCCTCATTGTTTTTCAATAATTTTTTGAAATCCTGCACCTCTCTCTAGTCCATGATGACAATAGCCTAATGAAAGAAACATAACACATGGGAAAATGGCTGATGGTCAGCCTGGTATGCAGGGGAGAAAGGCTCAGGGGACTGAATAGAGGGAGCCTTCTTTTCCACAGAAACATAATCGAGCATTTCTTTTCTTCTCTCTATCTCCCCTTTAAACAGCTTGTTCCCATGCCCAATTTATATCCATACCTGGAAGAATGGCAGTGTTTTGGGTACATTATGGTTAAGCTTTAGGGTCAGAAGAGAGGAATAGTAAGGCAAAATTTAAGAATTTCTTCGTTGGAAAAATCCTTTAGTTTTGAGAAAAAATTCCAGGAATCAAAGCTTCCATGAAAACACCCAAGTAAAGAAAACTTGTAGGAGGTCATGGTACGAGTATACTATGTCCTAGTGACCACCTGTATGATCTCGGAAAATTCATAGTAGTGCATCCGCAGTTTCCTCGAGCATGGGTGCCTTATGATCCATTCTGAATTCAAAACAATCTTCCGGAAACAGCAATGTAGTATAGACTGAGATCAGCTTTTGTAGGGGTCCTTGTGATTCCTTTTGGCCCCAAATGACCAGATTGATGTTGTTGCCAAGCAAACCTTACTGAAATAATCTTATTGGGCTCCTTTCTTTATTGAAATTGCAGCTGGAGCTTTCTCAGCTCCTCTTGAACTTGTTATTATGTTAGCACAAATCAATTTTGTGATACAGTAAGGTGGAAAATAACTAACCTGTTCTGTGTGTAGAAATCATGTAATTCACTGAAATGAGTGGTCAGGGTTAATCCCTGCGTGCTTTGATCACCCTTTCTGTCACTAGGGCTTTTTCATCAACCTCTAGCCTCAACTTTCTCATCATTTTATGCTCTGCTCTTATGAATCTGAGAACTTGCTTGTGTGTTATGTTTGTTGCTCTATGCTTTGTAATTGTTGCAGAGTGATTTCTCCAATCCAATACAATCTGCTTCCAGTTTTTCCATTGGCTACAAAGCAATTCAATTCTGGTGATCTTGGAAGAGGTTAGACACTAAGCCCATGACTAGAGGAGGTGTACTAAAGACATGTTCACCCCAAGAAATTGTCTCACTAGAGATAGGTTCACCCTAAGAAATTGTCTAAGCATCGGTATGGGGAGGGCAATGAGAGACGCCTCACTGGTCGCCACGAGACAACAAACATCAATACCTTTTCCTGGGTATGTAGTCCATATGAAGTCGGTGTCTTTAACGCTTTATGCGTTCAATGTGAATTAAGCAGCCGCTTTTCAAATATTTAGGAATTAAAATGGCAGCCTGCTTTTTTTCTGGCAAATCACTTTGCTTTGCAAATCCATCTTGTTTTTTCAATAGTAGCTGCTTAGCTTAAGAGGTCAGGACCTGTGTTATGAGTTAAACTTTGCTCCATTTGATTCAAGGACATTAATGAGGTCATAGCTTTAGGCAATATTTGCTTTCTTGTTATTATTGTAATTTTGGTTGCTTGCATGGGAAATCAATGTAAATATGTCCTTTTATTTGGTGCCATATATTTGCCATTGGTGTCTATGCATGGAAATGCTCATGCACGGAAAGCACAAAATTAATGATTTCTCTAATGCAAGCTGTAAAGAAAATGCAACTGCAGTTGCTGGAATGTTAATAAGAAAGATGTTGTCTTTATCAGTAAAAAAACATGTGTGGTTATTTCTTCCTTATTTTTAAAATATCTACCTTGTTGGTTTAACATATCATTCCGATATGTTATTTTCTGCTTTATCTATTAGGGTTATTTTCTGCTTTATCTATTAGGGTTATTTTTACTGGTGACAGCGTCCTGCAGTTGGATAGATTGTTCTTTCATCCAACATTGTGAATTGGCTCATCCGATGAAAAAATGTTATTTCCTGCTCTATCTTAAATGCCCTAACTCTTTTGTGTACATCTCTCCTTCAGAATTGTTTGTAAGACACGGTTCACATTGCAAAATGTGTGGAATGACATGAAGTGTGCTTGTGATGCATATTGCAAAAGATAAAATAGAAAAATTATATCAATGAAATCACAATTGCAATCTTAAGTTGACTGGATTAAAAAAAACAAAATTTCTCAAGCTATTCAACAACCATCATATTATTTTTATTATATATAGATATCCTCATTAACACAATTTCTCAAGCTATTAAACAATCATCATATTATTTTTATTACATAGATCTCTTCTCATTACGTCTCTATTTCTGTAGAGACTACAATGGAATTCTTTATTATGTTTTCACTGTAGTTCTTTTTACTAGTCTCGTTAGAATAAAAGGACATTCAAATATGATTACTTATAATTATCTCAAATTATCAATATAACAAATACCTATCTAATTGTTTAATCATATCTATTTTTCAAAAATAAAATGTTTCATGTCAATTTTCCAAAAGCTTTTATCCATGACATTACGAGATGTTTTTCCATCCATATTTTTGGGTCTCCTTTACAAGGCTGCACAATTTGTAGGCATCCTTTCTCTATCCAATATTAACATGGTGGTTTTGGTGACGTGCCTTGTGGAGCCTTTTGAATTGTTGTCGTCGTCTATGAGATCATTATAATTGTGTTACTTTCAATATATGTCTTTTCTTTGATAATCATATCATTTGATTTCTGTCTTCCTACATTTTCAGATGAAGTCTTCTTTTTTGAAAATAAACCATTAGCTTATTTCTCTCTTTTTTGAAAATAAGCCTTGCTTATTTCCCTCTTTTTGGAAAATAAACTTTTACCTAATTCGATCTTGGTTTATCTTTGCTTCTCTCTTTTTCACCCATTCTTGAATTTATGCAAAATGCTTTACAAATACTTAAAAGACACTCGGCTTGAAAGTTGATCAACATCTATCGAGGGCTGCAACACTTTTTAGTGATTCTTCATCTACCATATGAATGGTGATCCACTTATTGTTGGATTCACAGTAGAATTATAGGTAAATTATACGGTAAACATTTGGAAGATTGTTTAATTGGTTTCGAAGGTTGAAAAGTTTACAGAGGAGTTTGTTGTTTTGTGAGTGAAAATCTACACAAAAAATCTCTTACTTCTGTTGTTGATGGTCAGATTGTATTCTTCTAGCTTTTGCAATACATTTCAATATAAATTTATTTCTTTTACTGTACCGTTTAGAATGAATGATGCATGTTTCATTGTTGAAAATGCAATGCAATTCCATTCAAATTTATTTCTTCTAGTGTATTTTTTCAAATGAATGATGCATGTTTCATTGTAGAAAAAAATTACAGTATATTAAGAATACAAAATGTCAGTGAGTCCGATATTGTGTTGACATAGGCAATATTTTTATGGACATGTATTACAAAACACATATTTTGCCGATTTTGATTCTTGGTTGACAAAGGGTTTATATGCCTCTCACAGATCATTGGACGAGAGTATCAATTGTTGAAAGGCAACAGTAGATGGCTGTTATTGGTCTACAAAAAATTGCTCAAAGCCAGTTACCAGAAACCATAACAAGAACGGTACAAGTCATCAGACCATATCTCAAAACATATTTTTCAAACACTGGTTGAAGAACTATTTCACAACTTATGCACCATTTAAGCCATGTTATTTGGACAGAGAAATTTAGCTGGATGGGTGCCATTTTCCCAAGTTAAAACAACAGCTGTTGAGTTGGTAACACATTCGGCTTGTAACAAATGACAGGCATCACTTTCATTTGCAAGAGACTTTATGATTCTCTGTGGTCCTGGCTGCCTTTTCCGACCGTGTAAAGAAAATTGATAATTCAGGCACATGTTAAAGAAGATCATCTTGCTCATAATTGGTTCTTGTTTATACGGAATATTCTTGTATTTGGATTTCTCTTGTACACAAGTCCACCAATTGAGTCTGCAAGTGGTCCATATTGGTTCATGGAGCCATTGTCATTGTAAGATTCATGAATTATGCATTTTATTTGAGGTGCGTTTGTTAAATCCAGTGAGATATGCCTTGCATTTTGATCACACAATGCCAGGGAAAAGTAAACCAAATAATCAAAGTTTATAATTTGAATTTTAAATATTTATATTTATTTTAATAAAAATATTAATTTTTAATTTTAATATTATTAAATTGTAATTTATGTAATTTTATTTTTATTTCATTTTATTTATTTGTTTGTTTATTTATTTATTTATTAATATTTATTTTATTTTATTTCTATTTATTTATTTATTTTATTCTTATTTTTGTAATTTAATTTTTATTTTATTTATTTATATATTTATTTATTTTTTTATCTATTTTATTTTTAATTTTAATTATATCTTTATTTTATTTTATTTCTATTTATTTATTTATTTAATTAATTTTTATTTTTATTTTTCTTATTTTTTTATTGGTTTTGAAATCTTTTCTTATCATAGCATGTAATTATTAAAAATAAAATAAATATATAAATTCAAACTTTAAATATTATTTAATTACTTTTAACATTTAATTTATTCGATAATAATAAAAACAATTGAATATCCTTTGAATAATGCACAGAGGCTATCTCTCTCTTTTATAAAGTGCTCGAATATTAATAGAAATCCTCCCCTTGTAAACTGTATTAAAAGGCAATATCCTCTCATTATATTTTGATGTTCGAACTTCTTAGACCATAACCCCAAGCAATAACAAGTATACGCCCTCCCGAAAGGCTCACGACAGACTTTAGTTTAATAAGCATTGACCAAACCTTACAGTTAAAACCCCAAGTGTTATCATGCCATTAGATCATTAATATGGGATCACTACATACCTTAATTTTAATACCGCAGACATCAATCGACGATACCATAGACATTTTCACATATTCATTAAAACGCTATTATGCATGAATGTTCGCCATATATATATCCCGGACCTAACTATAAGGCCAGTGCCATTGTAACGTTCGGCTCCACCTATTAACAATCCTCTCGCATCCGACGGCTGGAGGAGTATCACGTTGATTGGGGCGATCCAACGAGCAGGGTGGAGTTCCGCATTTTTTTTGATCCCGAACTTTAGCACGTCAAATTCACGCGATGAGGGCGGTATTGCCCCAACGACGTGGCACGATCTAATAGGATCGGGTTTTTTCCTTATGGTTTCACCTCCGGGCAAGGGCGTTGCGAAATAGGCGGGTTTGTTCCCAAAACCACTCGACTATAACCTCCAGTCCCACGTTCACCTCTTGGTTTTGTTCCTTCTACGCTCCAGGTTCCATCTTCTGTGTTCACTTACTCTTCAGTGCGCTTCCCTTAGCACAGTCCTCTTCACCCGTTTTCTGCACAAAATGGGTAAGCCAACGAACTGTGTGTTGAAGTCTCGCTCCAGTCCTCCCCTACGTTGGTCCTTAACATGAATTGTGCTACATTCTAGCTTTAAAACTCTCCAACATACATTCAACGTACAACTCAACGCTAGTTCCCATTTCCGTCTCAATCCTTTGCTTCGGCTTTAGGAATTCGAGCACACCCAAGGTTCGACCTGAAGAGATTTGCACTATAACAAAATTACAATACAACTGCCCCTCCTTTTAAGTTTTTAAGTGGAGATTTAGCAAACCCTAGAATTTACCAACTCCTCCTATCCACTGAAACTTCTGATTCATTAGAGAAGCTTATCTTGAAAGACATTCATCGCACCTTGCCCTCCCAAAAATTATTTCAAATGATAGATGGGCCCGGACAGAGATCTCCGCACAATTTGTTGAAGGCCTACTCTGTGTATGGCAGGGATGTGGGGTATACACAGGGGATGAATTTCATAACGGGCATGATTCTACTTCACATGAATGAGGACGAAGAGGCGTTTTGGGTAATGGCGGCTCTGCTCAAGGGCGTTGTGAATATGCCAATGCGACGTTTGTATTTGGAAGGCCTGCCTCTGTTACACCAATATCTATTTGAGTTTGAAGTTCCTATGAATGAAGAGCTGCCTGAGCTGGGTAGGCATTTTTCAGAACCAAATGCTCACGCCCTGCATGTATGCTAGCCGGTGGTTTATGATGGAGAGTTTCATAAACTCTTAGATCAGACTGTCCATTTTAGTTTTGGATTAGACTGACCATTTTTCTTTTCATGATGAATTATGTAGGGTGGTTTTAGATGGATAAACCTAATAATTTAGTTTTGATAATAAATTATAGTGGATGGTTTTAAACTCAATAATTTTGAATGTCATTTTTATTGAAACTTTCTTGAAATAATATGAATCACATAGGCTTCAATTCAAAAATCTATTTTCCACACTCAAGGGTTTGCATTGTACTTTTACATGGGAGGTTTGAAATTGAAATTGCAGGCTATACCGTCATTTGTAGAATCGGTCACCAAACATCTCTCTGTAGACTTACTACGCTTGTACAATATGGGTTTTCGAAGGATTGCAGTAACAGATATGGGGCCGTCAGGGTGCTTGCCAGTTATAATAGCAGAGAATTTTTATTCTAACCTTGCCAAACCATTTGCAAAATTGAGTCTAGCTACTTTGCTTCAAGCCCTAATAGAGTTGTGCTATTTTTTCCTTATTAATGCTTCAAATGGTAATTGGAAATATGCGTTCTGAAATTTGTGGAGTCAGTCGGTTTCATTGGTTAAGGGTTTGGTTTGTGAAAATTCTAATGCTTGCATCTTACATTCATGTAATGCACGAGTAATGATCCTTGATAAGGTCTCTTTTCTGAACCAACTTGGGGTGTCAAATTTGTATTTGTGTATTCTAACCAACCAGCTGCCATTTCTTAGTTTGTTGTTGATTCTTACTATGCATGCAATGCTCCTTACCCATCATTACCATTGAAATTTGAATTTTCTTACTGTACATTCCATTGCTATGTTACCAGAGACGGCATGATAGTGAATTCGGTTGATTTCAGTCCCCGGAGGCCATTTATTCTTCTTCCTCTGTTCTCGTAGGAGGAGTTGGAGAAGAATTAACTCAACATCTACCTGTTTTGCCCCCCTTACATCATTGGGAGGTTTCCTTTCGGCGTTCCTTTGCACCTCCCGGTGCAATTGCTAGTCATAATTTTTTTCTGCATTATTCCCTGTTGGCTTCGCCGAGCTGCTTCTTGTTATCTTTTTCATTTTTCTTTTCTTTTAATTCTGCAATGAGTTTCTGCAATTGGCCATGCATGTCTTTCTTTTTCCATCTTAACTTTGGTTCTGGTTGCGTCTCTGGTTGATGTTTTCTTTTTCATTTTCTTGTGTTTCCTTTGTCTGATCAGCTCATCTATTTTTATCTTTAATTTTAAATTGTGAGAAGCAGGGTAAACTATAGGCAGAGTCGCAGACAGAAATGAAACCCTGATTTCAAATTTATAGAGGTATGCTTTTGTTTGGTTTAATGCGAATCTATGGACAGATATTTAGAAAGATTTTAAACTAGTAGATATCTATTTTTCCTTTAATTTTAAATTGTAAGAAGCAGAGTAGACGATAGGCCTCTCCGCAGGCACAAATGAATCCATGGACAGGTATGCTTTGGTTCAATGTGAATCCATGGAAAGATATTTAGAAAGATTTTAAAGTATTAGATATCTACAAAATGGACGCTGCCTGCTAGATGATGACCTTCTTTGGATTGGTTCAAGTTCCTCTGTTTCTCAACAATTTGATCCTTAACTTGCAATTTCAAATTTATGGCCTTCCTTGGATTGGTTCGGGTTCCCCTGTTTCTCAACAATATGATTCTTAACTTGCAATTTTAACTTTATGATGGTTGTCTTGGTTCTGGATTTTTTGCTACATATAAAGATGGTCAAAAGAGCATTATGTATCAATGCCAATGAGATTTCAACCTGAACCTGGGTGGAGAAATTATAATTGCATTATGCATCAATGCTAATGAAACCTGAAAGATATTAAAGATATTATAATTGTTTTATGCATCAATGTCAATAAAACTTGAACCTAAGTAGAGAAATTATAATTAAACTATAGTATAAAGACGCTTCAATGTCAATGAGCATGATACATCAATGTCAATGAGACTTGAAGACTTGAATCTGGTTGAGGAAATTATAATTAAACTCTGCTAACCACCTGGGATACATTCAATTTACCTATGTAGCCCAATTCTGCTAATAGCCTCGTAACAATGATGTGAGATGATGGCCTTCCTTTGGGATTGGTTCGGGTGCTTCTGTGTGTCAACAATTTAATCCTTAACTTGCGTTTTCAACCTTCTGATGGTTGGCTTGGGTCTGGGTTTTGTAGTGCTCTCTGCTCTCTAAATAATGCTCGACTTTATGGCATCAGTCTCTTTTCCAATCTTTGCCTCGCCCGTACATCCCTCGCCTCATGAAGGTACCGTTTCATTCCTCCAATTTTCTTTCTTTCCTCCATGCTTTGCAAAATTAATCTGACGTGTCACGTAACCCAACTTTGCTAATAGCCAGGTTAACAATCGTCTGACTTGAATCGGTTCGGTAGAGTATAACCGTTTTTATTTATTTTATCTCAGGGTCGAAATTCCAGGGTTTTAACGAAGATGCAGAAAGACCATTGGCATTTCAATCAGAGAGAGAGAGCGAGTCATTCCAGGTATTAACTTCTTCAATTGTTTTAAATTTCTTTGGTGGCTCGCTAGGGTTTGGTTGAACTGTTTCTATTTGTCTTCCCGAGGAGCCGCTGTTGAAGGACAAAATGAGATGGAAAATTTTATTTAAGTGGGAAGTGTGAGTTTTCTTTTTCAAATTTTTTCTTTTTCCATTTGCCCAGAATTTATTCTTTAAAAAGTATTTCCAGCTGTGATAATTGGCTTGACTGAGGTCTTTGCCGTGCTCTTTGCAACTTCTGAGAGATGTCGAGTTCATTACATCGTTGATTTTCTCTCGTTTAATCTTTTTCTGTGTGTGTTTGACCGGTTAGCAGGCGAGTGACCAGGAGAGACTTTTACATCAGCAAAATGGAATTGGCCGCCAGTGTGTGACGCCATTGATGGTGGTACGGCGCAGCCCTAGCCTCCATGGAGGTAGGGACACATTCCATTCCATTATGACAAAATTAGCATGATTGTGGAACTCTTTTATTTTTTTAACTCATTTTTTTGTTATTTTAATCATGGTGAATCGGTAATTTTTTAAACTAATCTAAGGGAGGTCTTAAGATCAATCTTCGTGGCTGCTTTATATAACACCAAGAGTATATCCACTAGCCTGCAAGCCAGAGATATTGGAATCTTATGATTTAGCAAGAGCCAAGGCTCGCGCCTACTCCTTGAGCCGGATCATAACAGGGCATATACTTAATGAGATTTGAACCTCAGTATTGTAAGTTTCTTCCACTCACATTTTTTGTTTTTTAAATCATGGTGAATCGGCGACTCTTTAGACTAATCTAAGGGAGGTCCCATGATCAATCCTCTTGGCTTCCTTGTAACACCAAAGAGTATATCTAGCAAAAGGGAAGCCTACTCCTAGAGTTGGATCATAACAGGTCATATACTCAATGAAATTTGAATCTCTGCCACTCACATTTTTGTTTTTTTTAACCATGGTGAATCGGTAACTCTTTAGACTAATCTAAGGGAGGTTCCAGGAGCCGGATCATAACAGGTCATATACTCAATGAAATTTGAACCTCTGCCAATCCTCGTGGCTGCCTTATAACACCAAGAGTATATCCAATAGCCTGTAAGTCAGACATACCGGAATTTTATGATTTACCGAGAGCCGAGACTTCGAGGGAAAGAGGGAGCCTACTTCTTGAGCCGAATCATAACAGAGTATATACTCAATGAAATTTGAACCTTCATCTTGTGGATTTCACCCAACAAAACTTACTGTTAAACCATATATCACTGTATCTCTTCCACTCACATTTTAAACATACAAATAATAAATAGCCCTAGGGCTGCTCTAGTTCTTGGCAACTCACATTTTAGAACGAGTGTGTAGGGAAGTACAAATAAACGTAGGGCTGCTGTAGTTCTTGACAACTCACATTTTAGAACGAGACTCGGAAAGTACAAAGAGCATAGAGCTGGTAAAGTCAAAGTACCGTGCAGGAGGTTCGCTTAATCGTTCTTGACAACTCACATTTTAGAACGAGACTCGGAAAGTACAAAGAGCATAGAGCTGGTAAAGTCAAAGTACCGTGCAGGAGGTTCGCTTAATCGTTCTATGTTTAAGTAGTATTAATGGAGCCGTATGTGGTAGCGTTGGTTTGTTTTTTATATCTTTTTAATAATAGGTTAAATTTAGTTTCCTTTTACATCTCGCGGTATCATATTTGGGATGTTTTTGAGGTTTTGTGGATATTTTAAATTGGTTTATGATTTGGCAGAATCTGGTTGAATTATCAATTTTATATGTTAATGTAGTATAATTTGAGGGTTTGGGAGGTTTTTTTTGTTTTTTGTTTACAGGCTAGTGAATTTATTTATGTATTTAGAAACATATTTTAAATAATAATAAAAAATATTTTATTGAAAGTATTTAAAAAAAATTTAAAATATATAATAATTAGATACTAGCAAGGCTTAATTCTAAGGGTATTTAGGAGATTTGACTAAGTGACTTCTTTATTGGCAATCTCTCTATTGACAAGGTACTTAACAACAAGAACTCAACCAACTAAACTATCTCTCACGGTTTAATAGTTAGACAATGCCTTATATCTCTTTTCATAATTTGTGTGCTTTCTTTTTAAATTATAATAAATTATATTTATTTATATAATTTTTACTTAATTAAATTATTTAGATAAAAAAAATAATACATGAAATAAACTTTAGATATTATTAAATTTAGCATGCTAACTTGTAAAAAATAAAATTATATATATATATATATATATATATATATATATATATATATATATATATATATAAACATTAAAATTTGCAAAATGTAAAATAGTTAATATATTGCAATTTGATTTTTTCAACCTTACCATTTGTAAAAGGTAAAGTGATTAATATATTATAGTTTGACATGGTTAATATTAGATTTTGTAATTTGCAAAGGGATTTTAGATAATTTTTAAATTAGTACAATCACATTAAAAATATTAATGTGGTTGATATAGCCTAAGGCTTCATAAATATAATAAAAAAATTATTGTAACAAAAAATTATTGCAACACGACAAATGAATGCCTTAGCAATGCACACATTTACTTAATTAGCCATGTATAAAAAATTTATGGGTCAAATGAATTACACATTTTATTGTAAAATGGACTATTTTACTTGATAAAATTTGGTTATATATAAATGAATGCTATAAATAATAATGAAGAACTTATCATGGAGGAACTTATTGGAATTGGAATAATCTCAAATTTCTAGGAAATTGGTGGGCGGGAATCCCACTTGAAACAAAGCTAATTTTTTAAATTTATTAAAAGTAATGAACCATTTTGCTAAATAAAATTTACTAATATATAAATGAATGTTATAAATAATAATGAGGAACTTATTAGACTTGAAATAATTTCGAATCTCTAGGAAATTTGTGAGTGAGGAGGCAGGTTGCACAAATCTAATTTTTTTAAATTTATTAAATGTTAATGCCACCTAACAAACATTGTAGCACACTACAACCGTTAAAACAAAGCATATGCTAAGTATATTCTCTTGAGAATTAATTTAGGCCATCAGTTAAAAAAATAAAAAAGTCAACAGTCTACCTTAAGTTGAAATAAGAAGCCTTCCACAATTAAGATTAATTTAAATTTAAATTTATGAATTTAAATTGTTTAGGATAAATATTATATGTTAATTATATGGTGTTTTAAGTCTACTTAGTTAATATAAGTTGTTTTTAAAGATATTTTTGATTATTTAATTTATTAGAAATTTGCAATGAATTATAGTTTATTTAAATAATTTTTGATAACTAATTGATATGTGTCTATCTTCTTCATTATTGATTATGAAAAAAACATTTCATTAACATTAAGATTTGCAAAGAGCAAGGTTGTTAATACAACATTGAACCTTGATCCACCAACAATACTATATATTTGTCACAATATGTCATTAAGGGTCATATATAATACAATTGATTGATTTTATTGTTATTAATGTTCATCATTTGAGCTAATGCATTCCTTCAAAAAATTGTAAAGTGGTAAAGTTGTAATTATTAACATGGATATGACTTCATGCCTTAATTTTCTCAAAAATTGTGAAGTGGTAAAATTGTGACTATGAACATAAATATGACTTCATGCCTTTAAATATCAATAGTCTCACCTTTTAATAAAAAATAGACATTAATAAATAGTAAATACTAACCAAATAAAAATAAAACATATTTTTATCATTACTCTATTAACTTACAAATCAACATATTTTATCATTACTCTATTAACTTAAAAATCAAATTATAAATTATTAATATATCATTAAAGTTTAATAATAATATAACAAATAAAATTCAAAAGGCACTTCTTTGTTAAGAAATTTAGTAGTTCCATATGAATATTCACTTGTAAGAGACATTTTTGAAGGATGCTCTGGGCCGAAGCCCTCCCCATGGAATCCTAGGGTTTCTGCAACCCTACAATGGAGCCGTCAGGGCTCAACCTTGCTCTTACGGTGGCTTCGTGTGCATCTCGTAGCACCGCAACACCTTCTGAACCTGCTCTCGATTAATGGCTGCCCCAATGGGAGGGTCGAGCACCCCTCGCCCTCCTGGCAACTCTGACTCGACCAATATAGCCACACAACCTCAGATCCAGCCCTTTGACTTTACAGGGATGCAGGCGGAACCAAACTCTGCGCAAAACGACAAACCAACAGATCACCAAGCGAATACGGAGTAGAAGAAAGCCTCTTCCGCCACTTGTTTTTTGGTCGCCACCGAACGAACAAAGATTGGCCTTCCAAGCCATCACATCAATGCTCAGATACAATACATGAAATATCATGCACTCATCGGAAAATTTATAGGATTTTGGCCTATAGAGAAAGCCCTCCAGGGTTGGATTGCCTCGAAATGGAAACTGAAGGGGCATGTTACCCTTTAGTTAGGGCCAAAAGGCTTTTTCAATGCTGTCTTCAACTGCATCGAAGATAGAAATCGCATCCTGGACGGAGGCCCTTATTTCTTCAACTCTGTAGGCTTGTATCTCAGAGATTGGATCGAAAGATTCAACCCAGATAAGGAGGACTTCAACTGGGCACCTATATGGATCAGAATGTACTCTTTATCGCTAGAATAATGGGATGAGGAATCCTTAAATGACATTGGAAATGGACTAGGAGAGTTCATCAAGGTTGCTGAAGAAACCAAACTCAGAAGATATACGTCCTACGCGAGAATCTGTGTATACATGCATCTAGCCAAAGTCCTCACAGATTCAGTAACTCTCTTTCATGAAGATTTTGAATGGGTGCAAACCATAGATTATGACACTAGTAAAAAAAGATGAAATTAATGACTAGGTGACTAAGGCACCGCAATGATTTCAAGTGAATTACTAATAAATTCGAACAATTTTAAGTGATCGAACTAAAAATGAATAACTTAAATGACTAATTTAGTCTTGGAATAAAATATACGACTAGGTAATAAGTGACTAAACTAAAAGTGACTAACTTAAATGACTAATTTAGTCTAGGGATAAAATATATGACTAGATAATAAGTGACTAAAGTAAAAGCGACTAACTTAAATGACTAATTTAGTCTAGGATTAAAATATATGACTAGACAATAAGTGACAAAATTAATAATGATTAATGTAAATGACTATTATAGTCCAAGAATAAAAATATGACACCCAAATAACAAGTACAACAAGTATATGAATTAGTCATTTATGTTAGTAATTTTTAATTGTGTCACTCCATATATGGAAAATTTCACTTTTGGTACCGAAGTGTTACATTTCACTATAGGTGTCTCTGAATCCATTTGCAGTGTTAAAATTTAGAGACAAAGAGGTCTCTGAATTTAGAGTGTTAAAATTATGAAAACCCTTTTGTCTCTAAAGTTTAATAGTGCGGACAGATTCATCTACAATTAACATAATTGCATGTATCATCTATCAACTTTATACTAATGCCTTCATTATAATTTTAGTAAAGGTAATATTAATTAGATAGCCAAATTAATATTCATATTTAAATTTAATATTTGGCCATAAAGTTTAATTTTTAAACTTCATTGATTTATGTTAAAAGTGTGAGTTGTTTTAAATCTAATTTTAAATCTTCATATTTACATTCAATAAATAGATAAATATAACATTTCTTATGTTAAACATGTGATTTCATTTAAATCTAATATTAAATCATCATATTTACATTTGATAAATAATAAATAGATAAACCTAAAATATATATTTATAGACTTATTTAGTAAATAGGTACAGAAATTCTCTGCGCCTCCCTGTCATTCCATCCCTCCTGACATTCACGCTCTTCCCCGTCAGCCACTCTCTTCTGATGTTTACGCCCCTCCCTGTCAACCCAATCCTCCAGGCAACAGGTTACGGGGGTCCACCATCAGGCAGACCACCCAGAACGCGGAACTTCGCTTCCATTGCACCTCCTTTGACTCCATCATCACCGCCTTCATTACTGTGTCCCTTCGTGAAGAAATTCCCCTTTCTGCTCCCCCCTCCCCTCCTCTTGACCTTCGCCCCAATCCCTCTCTTCACATAGGGGTATGCACTGAAGCTGAGCACTAGAACATGAAGTCCGACAGTCAGGCAGGAAAGGAGGACAGCAGCGATGGAAATGAATATGCATGCAGAGTTGAAGAGGAACCAATGTCTTCTGAGCATGAGGGTTGATCCCCCAGGCTCAATTACTGCTGGTTTTTTTGTGTTCTATTGTTCTAGTTACCCACCTGTTGGGCAAAATGATGTTTTTAGCTTTTTTGCAGTTATCTACATGTCTTGTATAAACTTCTGGCCGGTTTCCCTCCTATGGGCGGTCCAATTACTCATGTTTAATGGGTCGGTTTCCCACTATGGGCGACCCAGACTTCTCAAGGACAGTTTAGCTAATCAACCCAGGCTGTCTGGCTTTCACAGCAGCAGTCTTGGCAGTTTTGTATCAGTATTTTCATAATTAATAGAATTAGTCCTATTTAGAAAAAAAAATAGGTACAGAAATTTATTTATTTTTCCAAAGAAACAATCGAACCCGTCTATTGATTAAGTAGAAGGTTACATAGTATATGCATAAGCATTCAAAGAACTGCATTTTTCCTTTCTTTTGAAACCAAGGAAAAAATGGAGTTGCAACTGATGAGGAGATGTATCTATAAATCCTCTCAGTTTTGTAAAAAAAAACAAACATTTTAAATGACATCTCTGTTCAGCCCCCAGGCTTCCACTTTATTGTGGAAGAACCTAAAACAGGGATGAAAGTAGACTGTATCTGTTTGAAATCATCAAAAGGACGAAAAATTGGGTGGTAGACACCATTCCAATTTTGAAAGATTTTAAAGGCATAATGTTTTAAGCAAAGAAAAGACTAGTCTCCCGAATCTCCTAATGAGGAAAACAATCCAAAATAGAGACAAAAAGTATAGACATATTCAAATAGTATCAAACAGGAATCTACAAAAACAGAAAGTATATTATGAACAGAAACATCAGGAGCAGGAAGTAAGAGTGGCTGGAAATTAGCGGGCAAAAGGAGGTTGTTCGATCCCTCGGATCTGACCTCCTTCAACTGCTACAGCAACCCAGTGCCCCATATCTTAACGAGCGCCCTCCTTAGATAGGAAGTCTGCTTCACTATTTCGTTCCCTGTAAATATGACAAGTAGATATTTGGTTAAAATAGGCTTTTACAATATTTACCTCATCAAGAAAAGTAGATAAAATGAAATTTTGGCATCTCTGTGTTCCATTGAACCATTTAATGATGTTCATAGAGTCACCAAATATAGGTATGAAAATTTATTAATTTAAGTATGAAAATTATTTAATTTTTTAATGATGTATGAACCTTTGTTTTTTTGTAAGTCAATGTTATATTCATGTAGGAAAAAAGGATTACATATAGCCAGTTACAAAATAGGTGGTCTCACCTCGACTTGGTTTGTTGACAAAAATTTGCACTAGGTGCAAAAAAAATACAAAAGAGGGACTAGGCACATTGTCCATAAACGGTTGGGCCAGAGGAACCAAAACACATATAAAACATAAAGAACACCAAATAGCATAATAGTCATCAAACGTGATGGATGCAGGGTTGTCCGAGGTTGTTCCTAGATGCGGTGGAGGACATAAGTCACACTGACCATGCCCTTCAAAGTGCGCCAACCAAGTCTGCAACTTTTCTACTTTTTCAGTGAGTTGATTTTGGCCTCGCCAAACGAATACCAGTCAGAGAGACTTGGCACTGTAAATAGTGCATTCAGTCCAATGTTTCCATCTGCTTTGCATGCTCCTCACGAAAAAATCTCTTAGTTGTGTCCACTCTTTCCATCAGGCTGTTGATAAGTGCACGACAGTTCTATAGGCAACAATATTGGATAACTTGCCCCTCATTTACCTCAAATCAATCAAACCCGCGATTCCCCTTGCCACCACAGCCTCCTCTACCCTGATGACTTTGCTTTTGAACCCTCAAACCCCCACCTCAGCTATCCCTCTGCTTACCTCCTCCACGGCCCCCATGAGCACCCACACTAGCGAGTCGCGCATGCCCCCACATTAATCTTTCCACCTTGGCGTGGAGCGACCATGATAATTTTGTGAGTCTTCCACCCCCACAGTGCCATGGATGACAAGGGAGGGAGAACACCCACACTACACCGAGGGCTTCATAATTCTCTAAGGTCAAGGAGCCCCGCCATGTGTAGAGTCGAGAGACCAGACCCCCCACTATAGAAAACAAACACCACCAACAAAGGAGCCAAATGTTGTCTCCCACCACCATAGGGAAGCATAGAGACACCTCCCACTGCCAGATGGGAAGAAGGATCCTTTTGGAGGAATGATGACTTTGGTACATTGATAGAGGAAACCAAATATGTATGATAGCCAATGTCTCAAGAATTCCATTTCTCTATCCATATTTATTTGTCAAATACTCATAATGCCCCTTAACTTGACATGGTGCTAGCCTTATGTACCCAAGCTCACCCAGTGGACTAGAGACAACATAAAAACCCCTACAATGTCACCATCTTAGAGCTTGAAGGTGTGACCGTGAATTGGAGACAAGATCAAAACCCCTGCAACATCACCATATTGGAGCTCGAAGGCGTGACCTACGATAATGAGAAGGTTTTCAAGCTTAGCATCGTGGGATTTGGCCTCGACAGAACAATATATCTTTCCTTTCATTTTTAACTGCACCAATTTAGATTCCCTCGACTTGTTGGAAAATTGTTTGACTGGGAAGATACCAATTAAGCTCCAATATATGGTCAATGTAATGTAATTCCCTTGTTGTGAATCCTCTGCTATTATCTAAATAACAGGCTTACAGGAAAAGGTGGTAGAATTTGGAAATTCAAAGGCTGGATCCAAAGGTAGTTTTGGCCATTGGGTACCTTGATCTTGAATACTTCAAAAGGCAGCAACTGACAGAGAAATCTGATGTGTATTCTTTTGGAGTAGTGTTACTGGAGTTCTTGTGTGCAAGGGAAACGCACTGGTAGAAAAAGGGCAAGCTTCAAAAAATCATTGACCCTCACCTTATTGGGACCATCAACCTTGGTTCTCTGAAAATGTTTAGGGAGACTACCAAAAAGTTCTTGGAAGAGATGGGCTTCGACAAGCCTTCCATGGGAGATGTTCTATGGAACTTGGAATATGCATTTCAACTCCAGAAGATATCCATGCAAAATGATCTAGATGAGAATAGTACAAATCATATTGCAGATGTTCCTTTGCGCTACCGAGATCCTGAACCTTTTGGTTCAAGTTCAGTATGACTTCAAGTCTTGTACAAAAGTTCTCAATTTATAGATTTTATTAATGAGCATGTGGCATTTTGGAGTTCTCAACATCCCACAAAGGGATAGTTGTGATAATTTACCTATTGTTTCGAACATGTTCTCCTTTAGTGGATATGAGACATAATGGATCCATACCTTGGTGCAACATTTCCTTACCTCAGGATATTTGCACAAGATTCAGGGCAAAGTGGACACAAAACACTAGTGGCTTTGGTTTGAGAGGAGAGCTACAAGTATGTAGAAGAGATTGAGGGTGCATGCATTATGTTCCTTTTCGCTACCGAGAGCCTGAGACTCTTTATACTAGCATAATTGGATAGGTGCTGGTGAATCCGAGTGGGAGGTGATCAAAAAACAAGACTCCTTTGCCATGTTCCAAATTTACCAAATTAGCAGATGTAGATAGAAAATTGGTGAGTGTGAAATGGTTAGGTTCGGTACTTGTTTTTTGCATATCACATTTAAAATCTAGTGCCTCCTTGTAAAATCCTCTCCTCGGATAATCGACCAACATTACAGATGATTACACCACATTTGGTTTAATCGAACAAGATGGTGGCATTGGTTTTGAGTTTCAAGGAGTTTGGGAAAATATGATTTTTGTGACCCCATTTTCATAATATACCTTGGAGATTTGGTTAATTTTAAAGTAAAACCTTCCACTACCCAAGAATAACCCAAGGGAGTAGGAGGGTTTGTTACACTACTCATGGTTAAGGCCACTCTCCTTCGATAAGGTTAAATCATTACACTTCAATGCTAAGTCAGAGCCTCGCAACACAACAAATAGGGCCATGTAAAACCCGCATAACAAAAAAAGGAGCCCTACCTTTAGTTCTTCCCTTCTCCAATTATGCCTTATGTTCTTTAGTCAAACACATTTTTAGAATTATTTCAGGTCCCCGAACTTGGTGAAACCCCTCATTGATTTCCAATCCCCATTCACTTCAGTGTTTACCTCCACACCAAGTGCCCCTAACTCAAGAGGCTTCATATTGCCTTCCATTTCATATCACTTCCTTACACTCAAGTGCGGAAAGGTTTTTTGCACCCAATTCACAGGTTACAATGCTTCTATGGTAAACAATTCTCCATGGTTCTCCTCTTGTTCCCTCTGCATTATTCTTTAATATTCACTTTCTCTCTATTTTTTCCCAAAAATTCTTCTATTCCCCCTTCCTTATTCCTCAATTTTGTCCCTTGATTAATTAATTTACTTAAATAGAAAATTTTCCCAATCCCCTCATAACTTTCCCTCAATGAAGTTTCTCTCCTAGATGTCGAGATTCATATAGATTTCTCCCTTCAATTTTAGCAATACATACATTTAAAAGAATATTTACATCATGATAAAGTGTGGCATAATACCCATACTGATTATTAAATATTAATAATCTTAATTATATCTACAAAATGAATGGCTTAAAAAATATACCTTATAGCTTTTCTAATAGAAAATGTTTGGAAATTACCCAAAAATAAAACCAACACACACCATATGATAAAAACCAACATGTACCTTGGAAGAAAACACTAAATATTTTATATATTATTTAACTTCAAATTAAATAATATATATCATGCCTATATAATATTAAATGCTTTGTTGCTTGTGTACTGATAACTCACTCTATAAAGACATGTTTGGCTACTTTAAAAGCATTTTAAAAGCAACTCACATCATTAGGAGACACCACTTTGTGATGGCTGCATTAATTTCATTTTAAATAAATAGCGAGAAGTGAGCGATTTCACAATTGTCGTTTATAAAAGGAGTTGGTGGGACAATTTGAACTTTGGTGGAGAAGAATTGAATTTTTTGAATTGTAATTGCCACCAACTTTCCTCCAAAAGTTTTCCACCCCTCCAATATCTGTAGTCTCCTTCACACAACTACCCTCTTCATTCATTCAATCGCTTGCAGCCTTTTTCCGCCAATGGAAAAACTCCCAAGGCTTACCCACAACGGGTCTCACAAGATGCTATGGGAAATGAGAAACAATGCTACCAAATCGCTTGCAAAAGCTCAACAATGGCAGATACAAGAGGAAGGCAGATTTTCTGACCATCAGCCAAAGAAATAAGAGAACCCACTAAAATGGCACTGAACCCCTCACGAACTGGTGCCCTTCTTCTCCCGCAGAAAGCACGAAGAAACTATCGGATGAGAATACCTATTTGGAGAATGAAACGCCTGATTCGCCATCACTCTGCTCAGGTCTAGAGATTGTGGTGGCAATGCCCTTGACTCCACCTTCATGTTCATCATCTGACATTTCCAAGCTATTTAAGAAATTTCTCATTCTGAAACCCTTAATAGTGTGAAACTAAAAATGAGATCTATGTCAAAGTTTCTAGCTTGAGAGAATGGTGGGGTTTGTTCGGAGAGTACCCTTTTCATCATAGAAATAGTGGACCCTGTAAAATGGTAGGGTTTGTTCGGAGAGTACCCTTTTCATCATAGAAATAGTGGACCCTATAAAATGTTTCAACACGAATATTTTGGACACTTATTTTTTTATTATTGTTGGAGTGGGGTTTTAACGAGTTTGCATTGATGTGCAGACACTTTCTCCAAGTCTGTAGTTGAAGTTATTGCAAGCCTCAAATATCAGTAGCCGTTGAAGAATGTTTCCATTTTGCACTGAAATGCCGAAGGATCTTGCAAGTAAGAAATGGATTTAAATTTTACATTCAAATTGTTTTCCATTTTTTGATATTTAGTTCAGATATCGCTAGCCACAATATTATTGAACATGGTTATGTTGCAAATGTTTCCAGCATTACGTCTTCAGACATGGAGGTAAAATGAATAAAAGGGTTCTGTCCAAAATTAGTAGAAGTTTAATGAATATGAACGAAATTCTTGAAATATATTAAAAAAACTTCCATAACATGTAGCTTTGGGGTGGATTCTTCTTCGATTCTCCATTTTCTACATCATTCCGTGACTGGGTCGCTTTATTCTTCGAATTTGCTATCAAACCACCCTTACATTGGAGGCATTGAGCCATATTCTGACCATATTAAGTTTAGCTATTTGCATTTTAATTTCGGCGATCTACACGAAATGTTTCGCTTTGAAGCTCGCTAAGATCGGATATCTGTGGTCGATTTCGTCATTTCTCTACAAGTCACCCAAATCATGAACAAAATCATTTGTCTACAATTCAATCTCCCCATCGTCATGATAAGCACACTCGACCTTCACGTCTAATTTTCTTAGGCTAGTATCAAGATTCAGTCAAATTACGCGCTTTGCAATGCATCTTTGATGAAACCTCGACAATTCAGGCTAGAAAATGAAATTTCTCCATAAGAAACTCCATGAAAGAATGAAAATTCAACTACTTCATAGTTGAAGGTTCTTTGGAAAGATGATCTACTATATTTAATTCTTTGAACACAGAATGAAAAGAGTCGATCTCCTATTTTATTCAATTCTTTGAACTTCTTGAAAGACAAAGGCTTCTTTGAAAAGCTGATCTGATATTATATGTAATTGTTTGAGCACATTATGAAAATACCAACGTTATTCCTTAATAATTTATCCATAAGCAACTCCATGAAAGATTGCTTCCTTGTGAACTTCTCCAAAGGAAACTACACCATAGTTGAAGAATGAAAGGATAAAGAGTACAGAGGGTTGAGCGTAAGGCGGAGTGAATACTGCTACGGAGCTAAAGTATTAAGTTCCTCTCTGCCAGAACAACACGAAACATAGAGTATATATGATTTTACAGGCACAAAACTATTCGCATGAGTCTTTGCCGCAACTTTCACTATCAAATTCGAAGGAATTTGTGTAATTTTTGGTGCAATTCCACTGTCGAAATTGAAGAATTCTTAGGCTTTACTTCTTGATCATTGAAATTTGTGTAATTTTTGGTGCAATTTCACTGTCAAAATTGAGGAATTCATAGGCTTTATTTCTTGATCATTGAAAACTCAAGAATATAGCGTGTGTAATGTTTTGAAGAGTTGAATTTCGTTCTTGCAAGAAGTCGCAGCTCTATGAATCCGTTTTGACAGGAACTTAGGGTAGAAGTCGATTGATATTATATTATGTAAAGTTACTAGAGATTTTTGTTTATACTAAATATTTAGTAGACTGTCTTTTCCTTTTTTTAATGCCTTGACCACCGAATTTACCGTCGGCACACTGCTTGACACAAAAAACGTTGTGGATGAAGTTCTGAAGGATTTTTTGGCCAAGTATGGTTAGCAGTGGCAAAGTATGGCAAGCAGTGGGATGGCAGAGGTGATGAGAAGCACTTGGGAAAAGCCCCATTGGAAGCAACGACTCTAATTATAGATGACTACCAGCTTCCTTGCACTCCCCAAAAATTCATGTTTGAAATATGGCCTTCTTTTGAAAACATGTAATTTCTTAACCTTCACTTGTTAATACTTTCGCACTACGAATTGGATAGTTTATTTATTACCCATCACTGTAACCATTGACAGATTGCCTCTAATTAGTTATCATGGAATTTAGATTTCTTTCAAACAATGGAGGATTAAGGATATGCTCACCATTTTCTTTTGTCGAAGTTAAAATTAGTTTTCACCAATTTTAGTGGTTTGTTTCATTTCCCACCTTTACCTAGTTTTAAGTGGGATCCTGCAATGCCAGTGCCTCGCTACAATTCCGTATAAGTTGAATTCCTACCAATGACATGTGAATCTTTCCCAATGCCCTAGTCTTGCATTCTTGTTTAAAACCTATATCCACCATGTTGTTGGTATTGAGTTCAATTCTAGGGTCATGAGCACTTCTGTGAGCGAAATTTAAATGGATGGACCGTGATTATATAAACTTTGTAAGAAATAGGTATAATCTCCCAAGCCAACCTTCTATTTTCAGTGTTCAACTTCATCTTTGTCCAAGCCAACCTTCTTTTTTCAGTGTTCAACTTCATCTTTGTCCAAGCCAACCTTCTTTTTTCAGTGTTCAACTTCATCTTTGTCCAAGCCAACCTTCCCTTTTCAGTGTTCAACTTTATCTTTGTCCATTGTAGTGGCTGGTTTCATTTTCCACAGTAAAGACATGTCTGGTCATCGACACCGCTGCGAGTTAAACCGTAATGCTAGTATTTGGTTTTATTTCTTATGAATTAAACACTTTCGGTCAGCAACACCATTACGAGGGAAATCACAATTGTAGTGGTTGGTTTCATTTACTGCAAATCAATCCCTTTTGGGTTGCCAACAAGTGAAAGCGAAAATGGATACACTGCAATGATGTAAACGTCATAAGATCTTTCAAACAATAATGAAAACATGGGTTCATAACAAAATTAGAGCATCGAAGTGATACTAGGGTAGAACATCAACAAGTTTGACTAGGGTTCTTCATCACTTGTAAGAGTTAAGGCCTTTATCGAAATTCAGAAGTTGAATTACCCTTCCTTGCCCCTTCTTCATACAAAGAATTATGAGTTAGTTTGCATTGCCAGGGACATCGGCCTGGTTCATTCAATAAGCCTAGTTGACTTCACTTTCTTGGTTCAATTATGGATAGTTAATTGGGCTCATATGGATCTAACTATACTATGCAAAGAACATGTCAAAATTAACATGGTATTAGAGCACAGGTGAGGGCAAGCCTATGTCAGAGAGAAATCTATCAGGCTCGAGGGAAAGCTTTCAGTCAACAACATGGAAACAATTCCATCTCTCTCTACACTTGCAGTAATTTCTTCTTCCATCTACGACATGAAGTGTCTTGATTTGTGTAAGTTTCGAGCATTAAAAACCTCTTTAATATTTTTGAAGCAACTTCTTTATCTCTGCGTGCATTTCCTATGTATTTCTTAGTATCTAGTTTGGTTTCATAATTCCAAGGAGTAGACTTTCGTCCCCTTAAGGGTATTGTCTTTTATACAAGGATTTCCTCTGCGGCCAATAGGTTCATTGCTGAACAATGCATAAGAACTAGGGCTATAGAAACTAGCAAGAGTGATATAAAAGGCTCGTCCATGCAAATTCAAATAACTCCCTGTGGCATAATTTCTGAGCAACACCCTTGTCTCTGTGATTAATATAAATCAATGAATAGTAAGGGTTGTTAACGATCCATTCAGGCTTGTTTGAAAACTTTTTCTTTATATAATTTCAGCCTTCATTATGACTTTATTACTAAGCATGAAAGGTTTGGTGGTATCACATTTCACTGACAATTTGGCTCTAAAATAGATTGCATGAATAGTTGATGACGTTTCCAGAATTGTAGCATAAGCCCTCGTCTTTGTGGAATATCACTCTAATCCTTGAATTTCAGCATATTTTCTATCTTATGAAGTAAGGAGCTATTTCGATCCTCTTGGGGCTACAAATCAATCAACAAGGATGAGTTGTTAAGACGTGAAAGTCTTGAAGTTCCTTTTGGATTGGCTTGTATTTAAAACTTACACCAATGATCCTTTTATCTTGCGGACTATTTGAACATTCCCCAAATTATTGTTTACAGATCCTTGAAGCATTTCAGTCATCTCTGGTTAGGGCAAGGGCATATGACCTATTTCAGATTTGCGGATAACTGTTTTACTGATATGTCTGCAACCCCTTTTAGATCACAATTCTTTTGCACTTTGTTGACCGTCATCAATTCAGTCATCTACAACCCAACACCATTATAAAGATGAATAATTTAAGCAATTGATTTAGAATTCTGGAGTTTGAACCTAGATATTTGAAGGTCTATTCATACGTATTATAGTTTCTGAAACATTAAAACTCTGCAATATGCAAGATATTCAAGCAGAATTTTGTGCTTAAGTTGGCTTCAATATAGCGTTATTATTGGGAATATAATAATTTTGTCAAAGGCTTCCTCCGTATGCAGCATTATGAATATAAAAAGGACTACTATTCATAGTTCTCACGTTGCAAGCCTTTTATCTATATTAAACAGAAGTAGAAAATAAAATGCCTTGCAAGGTTTTGGATTGATGGTAGTCTTGACCTTAATAAGCAACAAAGACCATACTTGAAAAATACATGTGTTGATGTCAGAATCCCTCACACCAAGATACCTTGTAGGCTTGAGCAGATATGTGACATAGAAATAATAGTAGTCTTATATAAGACAATGATCTGATAGTGTTTTTGTTGTGACACACACTCGAGAAGACATTTTGAGATACCTTAAAGAGTTTCAGACCTAATCCGAAGTCTAGGATTTGAGGAGTAATAAAATTCATTATTTGAAGATGTTTTGAATATGTGCAACAATTTCTTCACCATTGAATATGGGTAAAAGATTAATTAGCTGACCTTGTATATATATTGCAAGTTGGTGCAATGAATCTTTGAAATTGACAATTGGTTGACAGTAGCGGAAAAACATTGGCAAGATAATGAATCAGGAAGGTGAGTGTAATTACCTTCTATCTGTCTATAATCTATGATGGGATGATGTATTAGATTCAACACAGTGACATACAGTGATAGTGAAGTGTCAATGACAGTGAAGACAATGTTGATTGCACAGTAACCCTTGTCACAACAACAAACAATGGTGTGTACGCTATATGATGTGCAACAGTAACATCAGACTTTATCAGTATCATTTGAGGTCTGGTAAGCTTTGCAAGAAATTAGTAAGGGTCCTCTTTCATTGATAACAATGTTACCGATGAAATAGGTAACCGCACTGTTACCTACTTTTTTTTGGTAGCATAAAAAGCACCCGATTTTGAAAAGTGGTGATGCAGAATCACTACTTTTTTTTTGTGCACATTTTTGACACTCTAATATTTTTATTTATGAAGTATGAATATTTTTTTTTAAATGTTAGTGATTTTCATGCTAATTTTGAAACGTATAATGTATTGATGCAGCATCAACTTTTTTTTTTTTAGAGTCATGATTTTCATGCTAATTTTGAAACGTATTGATGCAGCATCAACCTTTTTTTTAGAGTGGTGATTTTCATGTTGGTAATAAAACAAAAAACTTAGATTAAAAAAAAATATATAAAAGCAATTAAAAAAACCAAAAAAAATGTAAAAAAACAAAATTAACTCATAAAAATAAAAAATTTAAACAAAAATAAATAAATAAAACAAAAATATTCGAAAATTATATCAAAAGAAATGACAAAATTTGAAAAAAAAACACATAATTTAAAGAAAAAAAACAAAAATTAACCAAAAAAATAAAAATAAAAATAAAAACATCAAAAATATTTTTTTCTAAGTTATTAAAAAAAAACCATATAATTAAATAAAATAAAAATAATAATAATAATAATAATTAAATTACAAAATTAAAATTTAGATAAAAAAAATAAAATACAAAAAAGAAAAAATTTAAATTTAAAAATTTAAATTAAAATAATAATAATAAGAAGAAGAAAAAAAATAAAAATTTTAAAATTAAAAAAAAAAAAAAAAAAAAAAAAATGAAAAAGAAAATTAAAATAAAAGATTTAAAATAAAAAAAACTATCATTAAAAAACAAAAAAAAATGAAAAAATCCAAAATAATAAAAAAACATATATCCATGAATTTATTGTTTTTTTTAATGGAACAATTTATAAATTTTAAAAATGAAAAACTAAATAAACTAAAAGATTAAAAAAAATTAAAATTAAAATTAAAATTAAAATTTAATAAATAAATTTAAAAATTTTAAAAATAATTGATCTAAAATATTAAATTTAAAAACAAAATTAAAAAATAAAAAATAAAAAATAAAATTTAAAATAAAAAAATTGAATTAAAAAAAATAATTTTAAATTTTTTGAAATTAAAAAAAAAAAATTAAAAATTAAAAAAAAATTAAAAAGAAAAAAGAAAAAAATAAAATTAAAAAAGAAAAAATATTAAAAATTAAAAACAAAATTAAAAATCACTGTTACAAATTAAAAAATATTAAAAACTAAAAAAAATGTTACGAATTAAAAAATATTAAAAATTAAAAAAAATTAAAAATAAATAAAAAAAGTTTTATTTTTTTTATTTTTAATATTTTTTAATTAAAAATAAAAAAATATTATTTATTGCCCACTAGTTATATGTGCACTTTTTGTAATAAACATAAAATAGTATCTTACTATTGTTTAATATGGCTATACATACACTATAAATCACTATCCATTAAAGTAGAAGATATACATTACACTTTAAATTATTTAATTATATAATTAAACATATCATATCATTTAATAATGTTTTTTTAAAGTTCAACAATGCTGAACTCACATCAAACAAAAAGTTGATCAACCTATTAAAACGTTACCCAAACTATACCTTACTGAGTAAAATACGGTTTATCATTATTCCTTGTTGCATATTATTTATAAATATGAAAACATAACAGAGAAATCGAAAGGGTGGATCAATGGGCAGTTGTACACTTAAAATTGCATTCACATTGAGCGTATATATCTATTTTATATGTATCTGCAATACATATGGCCGTGATTGACAAAAGCCAATATTGATCACAGATCCTGTATGTAATTTAACACGCTGATAATTAACACGATACCATGTAATTTATTACAATGATAAAAAATATTAAAAATATTACAGGGTGGATCGCCATTACTTGTTGAGGAATAGTTGGAGGCCGATTTCGAGAATCGGCCTCCCGCCCAGGTGGCGGCGAAAGCCGGCCGTTGGGCGGGAGGTCGATTCTTAAATCGGCCTCCCGCCCAGGTGGCGGCGAAAGCCGGCCGTTGGGCGGGAGGTCGATTCTTAGAATCGGCCTCCCACTGTTCCTCAACAAATATCACAAACATTCTCTGAAATGGTTTGATATTGATTCCTTTCCTTTATCTGCCTGCAGCGGCATGGGCAGCGTAGGTGGCGATGCGGGCTTCTGCAAGGGGGTCGTGTGGGCCTCGGCTTCGAGGCACTGTGCCTCGGCCTCGAAGCACTGGGTCTCTCGAGGAGGTAATCTTTGCCCAAGTAGTGTAAATTCATCCTATTCACTTCAGGTCTCCAGCTGCCGGTCCTGTCAGGGGGAATATCTGCTTGGAGCACATAGCGATTCGTTTTCTTGAAAACTGGACCCTCACAAGGCTACAAGCGAGAATAAACCGGGGACAGTCCGAACAGTCGAACCAGCCACCCGATTACCCCTTATATAAGTGCTCCCACTGGGGTGAGCTTACAGAATTGCCACAACCCTAGGCACAGTTGGCACACTAATAATACATTATTTAAAAGTAATTTCATGTCGTCCCTTGACATACTTGCTCCAATTGACTAAGGATAGCACGCTCAGTGCAGCGTTCTAATGGTTCTCCTCCGCCTCCTTCGATTGCCCGCTCTGCTAATCTTCCTCTCCCTCCTCGTCTTAATAATCTTCTTTCAGTTTTTTTGAAAAGAATGGTCGGATTGCAGCGATATTCGACTGTCCGGGTAAAGTTTAACGTCTCGGTAGACAACGTCCTTTTTTTTTTTGGCTTTCCTGGTTGCGTAAATATGGGAGGTTCAGTATTTTTGTAATCTAAATCTTCATACATGATAGCGTAGGGCTAGATTCCTCCTGGACAACCTTTTTAATAAATTCACAGTTTAATATTGTGGACTTAAATAAAAAATAAAAAAATATTCTATTTTTTCTCCACTATGTGTTAATAAACATAATCCTCTGCCCAAATCAAACAAAAAAATGGGTTAGATGGTGGCAAATCAAACCAAAAAAAAAATAAAGCGGTCAAATGGAGTACAAAATTTATAATGCTATTCTTCTTACCATGGGCATTTGCATCACTTTCTATAAGAATCTTATATCAAACATGCCTGAATTGGTAAATAAAAAATAAACATGGTTAATGAATATTATAGTAGCAGCTTCAATCTATTTTACGTTTCTTCGTTTTTGCAGTTTTGTGGATAACAATTCTATGGCATAGATTCATTTCTGGTTGATCGCGAAAATTTTATGAGCTCTAATATAAAATATTCATTTTCTTTCAACCTTTTTGCGGATGCCCTTCGGATTATGAAGGAATTCCATTTTTTTTTTTAATGAAGGAATGGGCATTCTTGTTCAAACACAACTAAATTTTTTAGAGAACTATTTTACAAAAGCGATTTCCATAGGTCAAACACAGTTAAATTTTTTAGAGAACTATCAAAAATAATTTTTTAATATATATTTTTTTTAATTTAATATTTTTATTGTATTTTATTTTTCATTTTTTATTTTTAATTAATTTTTCATTTTTACTTTTAATTTAAATAATGTTTTTTTTTTTTTTTTTTAGTTTTAAATTTATTAAAATTTAATATATTTTTTAAATTTAATCATTTTTTTTTTTAAATTTAATAAACATTTTCATTTTTTTTAAAATTTAATTTCTATATTTTATTTTTTATAATTTCTTTATTTTTTTAACCTTTTTTTTTTTTAAATTTAATATATATTTTTTTAATTTCTATATATTTTGAAATTTTAATCTTCAATTTTTTTATTTTTTTTTCCTTAAATTTTAGGTTTTTTTTTAATGTTTGAATTAAAATTTTTATTTTGTTTTTTTTATTATTCCTATATATTTTTAAATTTTAAGCTTTAAAATGTTTTTATTTTTTAAATTTATTTTTTTTCTTAAATTTTAGGTTTTTTTTTTAATGTTTGAATTTTAAAAATTAAAAAACGTTATTTTTATTTTTTAAAATGTCAAAAATATGACACAATTTTTTTTTTGTTATTCCAGCATCAACTGCTTTTGTTTTGAGGGTGTTTTTTCAATCTTTTTTCAAGAAACAATTTTGTTTTTAGCATAATTTTATAAAATGTTGAAATTTGTCCTTCGAAAAAAACCAAGTGCGTTCTGGAATACACTTTTTTTTGTTTTTGAGGTGTTTTTTCATGTTTTTTGAGTCTTTTTGGGCTAGAGTTCCCGTTTTGAGGTCAGGTTACCTATTTCATCGGTAATAGTGTTTGATCCTAAAGCAAGTCTATAAGCAAAGGTTGTTGATAGTTTTAAGAACAGAGCATCTATTTAAGAAATGGCAGTGGAAAAATATAATAAAACTTCGGGTTTTTTTCGTTTAGCTGATTTAAAAACAAACATGCCTACTTTTTATAGACTTCAGTCTCATCCCTCGGCATGAAAGCAAAGAAACGTTTTGGCCAATATTCTATTATTGGTCATTATGAAACATGTTCTCGTTTATTTAAAATTGCATGTCCTTTTTTGTAGGAGTCAAACTCTTGATAAGCCAGAATATATATATTTATTTCATATTCATTGAGTATATAGTCCTATAAAATCAAGTATCCTCATTGAATTTATCTTTGGAAATAGCTAGGTAGCATTTATACATACCAGCACACTAGTGAAAATTGTTAGGAAATATGTTCACGTATTAATTCTAGCACATATATCAAAATATGCATACTACCACTGCTTATGCAATAATTTTTTCCACACATATATTTTTTCCGTAATAAATAAATTATATTAATCTTCTATTCATGCATGTAGTGTCATGCATGTAACACTACAAGAAGAAGGGTCATTTAGCCTCACATTAGCACCACTATTTGTAAATGATTTGAAAATTCTTTATTTTTTAAATAGTAGTGTAAAAGTGGTGATAATGTGGGGATAATGTGGGATACTCAATTGGTGCTATATTTTAAGGTGTAAAAGTGGAGTTAGTAAAAAAAGTTAAATTTGGTGGTAAATGCATATGTGGCATTCCATGGTGTATGGTGCAAACCACCAAAAACTAGTCTGACATGGATCAAGATATCAAGGGGATAAATGATCAGTCTATTTCTGTATTTGATTTTCAATGAAGAAAAAGTGAATTTGAAGAAGAAGAAATGCAAAGACAAGAAACAGATGGATGAAATAATTTTTCCTCAAGGGAAGCCAATGCAGTTGATTACGGACATAGAATTTTCATCAAATCATGTTGGATTAGCATTGCAGTTTCTGGAATTTTGCTCAACATTTGAACAAGTATGTACTTCTTATCCAAAATGTGTTTTAAGTTCATATCTATGGTTCAAACTAAATTTTTTGCACCGTGGATATTTTCTTTTACATTGCCGGAGTTATACCTTCAACAGTACCAATTTTTTGCTACAAACACACTAGTGTGACGGGATGAAGTGGAAATTTTTTATTACTGGTCAGTTTACACCATGATTTGGGATAACATCACTTCCTATTTATTCAGTTCTTGATTTATGCATGTTAGATATAGCCCACAACACCTTTCCATTCTTTAATAGCTATGCTTTTACACTAGTAAACAATAATTGTTATAGAAGTTCTTTGATTGTTAAAATAAAAGTAATCTTTCCAAGGTAGACTTTTGGAAGTATCTGTAAATGAGGTCTTATAGATGCCCCTTACCGATAGGTGACAATATATGCTATGCTTAGTGAAAGTGAAATACCAAATCTTAACTGATCATCAAGAAAGTATGGTTTTGTAAGGTCTCTGTATTATAATGAATTTCCACTATGCTGTTGTCCACATGCTTATATTGCAACTATACAAGTTTAGTCCCAATTGTGAGGCCTTGGCCTTGATTCTATCCAAAGAAACTCCTCTTTTTATAGGGCTTTGACACATGATTACCATTCAACATAGCAGTATATGACAAACTTTGTATTCATAAACAAATGAGCAATGATGACTCAGAAATGCCACTAAATGAATGAAAAAACCACTATTCTACGTGGATGTGTCCCTTAGGGTGGGAGGGGGCACCTCCATGTTTCCCATGTTCCCAAGGTGCCTTTTTCTTGTAGGATTCTCCAAGAAACATTTTTCCACATATCTCTTTTGGGAAATGCGGTGAAACATAGAGGGAAATACATTTTCCCAAAAGGGTTTTTTATTTTTCCCATTTTTTGGGACTATTGAAGAAACATTTCTCTACATATCTCTATGGGAAATGTAGATGAAATTTTTTCCCTAATGTGTGTTAGGATATTCCGACACATATGAAATAGTTAAGAATAACTTAGTCTAGTGTAGAGTTAGGTAAAGTGTGTTTCTTTACCATGTACATTTGTAACTTATAATCCGACGGTCACGATTTGTAGTGATCTGGCGGTTATCTCTCACCTTAGTATTAATGACACTTGATCCGTGGCTTAACACCCGACTAGTCCATGATATCTATTTAAAGAGCATGGAGGGTCATTTTTTCAGTAAACGTTTATGAGAGAAACATATGTAACTTTTCTCTTATTAATAAATTCCCTGAAGTGGCCGCGTTGGCTCAGGGTGTGGACTGTTTCCCTCTTTGAGGGTTTTAACCACGTGAGTATACTGGTGTACTGATTTGTGATCTGTTTGTGAGTGGTGACCTTTGTTTCTTGATCTACAGAACTTACTTTGTAAATTCCTACATGGTATCAGAGCTATTTTGAGGGCCGCGTCCGTTGTTGATCAAAATCCGAAGTCGGTTTGACTGCATGCGAATGCGGTTTTGTAGATCTACTATTTTTAAACATTTTTGGGGTTGGATAACTGCTAGGTTGTGTCCAGAGCATCTGTTATAGTGAGGAACACCTTTCGTTTCATGCGAAAAGTTTTTCGGCTGCCCAAGTTATGTTAGTTTAGATCTGGAGGTATAAAGCATTTATTTCGCAGTTATATTTGTTAATAGTTCTGCTTATTTCGGTTTTTTTTCTATATTAAGGTTTTATTTATTTGCCAGATCTATACCCTCTTCTCTATGTATGATATTTTCTATGCGCTCTGTGCGATCTTGGAAAATCAGAAACAGGAAAAAGAGATTTTTTTTCTACGTATGCTCTTTCCCCGCATATTTGTGCGATATTGGGAAATCATAGATAGTGAAAAAAGTGATAGTTGCCGGTAAGGCTAATCGAGAATCTAACATTCTGCCATAAGGCTTTGCATTTCGTTTTTTTTTTTTCCTCGTTTTTTGTGTAGGAAAAGGCACGCACACCGAAGAAGAAGAAGAAGAAGAAGAAGAAGAAGAAGAAGAAGAAGAAGAATAATAATAATAATAATAATAATAATAATAATAATAATAATAATAATAATAATAATAATAATAATAATAATAATAATAATAATAATAATAATAATCCCCCCTTCCTCCTTTCTAAAATAACATGATCCTTTTACTATCTCACTTGGTGAGAGGTTAGTTTATGAGAATAGAGGTCTTGGGTTCAAGTCTCCTTCTCAAGCTTATTTTGTAAAAAGTTTTTGTTCAAAGGGGCAGAAATTTTTTTTTTTTAAAGCCACACTTCATCCCGTTCCTGTAACTATTCAACATCTACAACTCAGTTTTTTTCAAAAGGCATAACTTCTTCATCCGGAAGCCATTTTTCGAGCCGTTTTTTTTTTAAACGGCCTAATTTTTCGAGATATTTCCATTGAAGCAGTTAGTTTCAACTTTTCTCAGCTTCATTTAAAAAAAAAAAATATGGAAAGTGCATGCTCAGTTATGCTTAACAGTGCCAATTATTTCCAATGGTTACTTCACATGGTAGATATACTTAGAAGTAAAGGGTTTTATAGAATAGCCATAGGACAAGAAACTAAACCTTCCGATGATGATAAAGCTGCTAAATGGGAAAATAAACAAGATCAAGCACGAGGGTTGATAGGAATGTCCATTTCTCAAGATCTTCAATTTCATATCCTTGACATTGACACCCCTGATGAGGCCCTGGAAAAGCTAAAAAATGTTTTTGGCATTCAAAATCAAATCCGGGCCCACCATCTTGAAATTGAGTTGCTTACTTTGGAGCCCAATAATTTCTCCTCCATTGAATATTTTTTGTCCAAAATTAAGACCCTCTGAATTCTTTTAGAAGGTTGTGAGATCAAAAAGGACGATGGTAGCCTCATATATTGCGTTCTTGCTAAGCTTGGTCCTGCATACTCTGTATTTGTTTCCGCCTTCCATTCCACCAGAGAAGCCATCATTTCTTCAGGAACCACCTACAAGAATCCCTCTTTTGATGCCTTTTGTGATTCTTTGATAAGAGAACAAGAAAATTTTTTACACCTTGGTCTTATCACTGCTGGAAATGCTTCTAAGAAAGCCTTAGTAGCCCAACAACAACCATATAAAAAGAATACCAAGAAGAAGTATCCTAAAAAATATGGTCCTAAACCAAACAAGGGCCCTAAGAAATTTCAGCCGCAAACTGAAAAATCAAATCACCAAAATAATAAGGAAAATCAAAACAAAGGGAAGAAGACAAAGAGACATTGCAACTTTTGCAACTGGGATGGCCATATAGAGTCCAAATGTTTTAAGACGATGGAAGCCTTAGAAGCAGCAATGAAGAAGCACAACATCAATTTGGAGCACTCTTCACCTTCATCTTCAGACATGGCACTTTCTACTTGTGGTTGTCAAGCATCAAGATCTGGTTATGCATTAAATGTATCTTCTTCTTCCCCTTCTCATGAGTGGCTCATTGATTCTGGAGCTTCTTACCAGATGGCTAAAAATAAATCCATGTTTTCTTCTTTAAATGATTGTAACACCAAAAATATTTATGTTGGTGATGATAGATCTCTTAGTGTTGTAGGATCTAGAACCATTCATCTGGATAATGGTCATTTTAATGATGTTCTATGTGTTCCTACCTTGTCATGCAACCTTCTATCTATTTATCAGATAACTCATTCAGGTGAAGGGAAAATAGTGGAATTCTCACGTCATGATGTTGTAATAAAGGACCTCAAAGATCCTAAACATATTTTAGCTACTGGCATTGCTGATGATTCCACAAGGTTGTACAAGTTTGACAACTTTGGGTCATCATCTCTTCCCTCTGTTTTTGTTGCTCATAATGATGATGTGAGCAAACTTTGGCATGTGCGATTTGGTCACTTAAACTATCGCTCTCTTCAAAATCTATGTAAGGAAAATATGGTGATTTGCCTTCCTATGGTATCTTGCCGGGTTGGTGTTTTCTCCGGATGTGTACTCGGAAAACATCATCAGGCTAGTTTTGACAAACATGCCTCTTAGCACGCTTCAGCCCCTTTGTAGCTTGTGCACAATGATTTATGTGGTCCACTTCTTGTTGTTTCTTTATCTGGTTGCAAGTACTTCTTAACTTTCATTGATGATTTTTCCAGACACACTTGGGTATATTTCTTAAAACTCAAGAGTGAAGTTTTTAACATGTTCTTGGCCTTTAAGGCCTTTGTTGAGAAATAATTTGGACATAAAATTCTTAAGTTAAGATCAGACAATGGGGGAGAATATGTTAACAATAAATTTATCAACTTCTGCACTGAGCATGGCATTCAATTGCAACATACTGTTCCATATACTCCACAACAAAATGGTGTAGCTGAAAGGAAGAATCGCATCTTAAAAGAAATGGCTAATTGTATGCTTCAATCTAAAGGACTTGGTCTCAATTTTTGGGCAGAAGCCATTAACTGTGCAAATTACATAGTAAATCGCTCTCCTACTAAGGTTTTAAAGAATATAACTCTAGAAGAAGCTTGGAGATCAATCAAACTAGATGTAAGTCGCTTTCGTGTTTTTGGAAGTGATGCTTGGGCCCATATTCTAGATGTGAAACATAAAGCCTTAGAACCTAAGAGTGAAAAATGTGTTTTTGTTGGATATTATGAAGATGTAAAAGGATATAGACTTCTTCAACCCAAATCCAAATTAAATATAATCATTAGAAGAGATGTAAAGTTTGATGAAAATATATCGGCCTGCGAGCCTAGTTCGGCAGATGTGCCACCTTTGGCCTGCGAGCCTGATTCCGCATATGTGCCACCTCTCTCTCTCTCTTCTATTTTTAATAGCATTCCTTCTAGTTCAGATGATGACAGCGAGGATGAAAATCCTCCTCCAGCTCGTGAAATTGTTCCTTATACTCCACCGCTTCCAAGATGGGTCCTCTCTACTCGGGATGTAGCAGGTTCTCTTGCAGGTGACCCTGCTGATCGACGACATACATGTTCTCAGTTCAAAAGAGCCTCTTCCTTATTGGCTCAAGTTCCAGAAAAAATTGATCCAGAAACCTTTGAAGAAGCCTCCGGTCATCCAGATTGGGATGAATCTATGAATGAAGAGTATCGTTCCTTATTGGAAAACAATACTTGGGATCTTGTTCCTCTTCTAAAAGGAAGAAAACTTGTCAGATGTAGATGGGTTTACAAAACAAATTTTGGACTAGATGGAAAAGTGGATAGACATAAAGCTCATCTTGTCGCTAAAGGTTTTTCACAAGTTGAAGGCATTGACTATACTGAAACCTTCTCCCCTGTTACCAAAATGAATTCTATCTGCCTTGATCTTTACCTTGCTGCCTCCTTTAAATAGGAAGTCCATCAGATGGATGTTAAATCCGCCTTCTTACATGGAGATTTGCATGAAGAAATCTACATGGAACAACCCCCTGGCTTTATCCAAAAAGACTCCAGCCTTTTTTGTTGCCTTAGGAAGTCTCTTTATGGTCTCAAAAAATCTCCTTGGGCTTGGTATGCCAAAATGGATAGATTTCTCTTAGATAATGGATTTTCTAGGTGTCATTCTGACAACACTGTCTACACCAAGAAGGTGGGTAATTCCTTCACCATCCTTGTTCTTTATGTTGATGATCTTATCCTTACTGGTAGTGATCCAAACCATATAAATCATGTGAATTCTAGCCTCAAATAGAATTTTGAAATGATAGACTTAGGACACTTGCATTATTTCCTTGGTCTTCAAGTCTTGCAATCCAAGGAACATATTACCCTCTCTTAGTCCAAGTATGCCTGTGATCTTCTACACCACTTTCACATGGAAGACTGTAAGCCTGCCCCTTCTCCCTTTCAGTCTGGAGTCAAGCTTTCAGTCAACTATACTACCCGTGAAGTTGATGCTACCTTATATCGTCAACTTGTTGATAAAATTTTGTATCTAACCCATACTCGTCCTGACCTTTCCTTTTCCATTGGTCTTGTCGCTCGATTTATGCATCAACCTCATGAAAGTCACTAGAAAGCAGCTAAAATAATACTTCAATATATTCGAGGTACAGTCCAGTTTGGGATTAATTACAATGCAGGAGCATCTCCCTTGTTGATTGGTTTCACTGATTCTGATTGGGTTGGTGACCCTGATGATCAGAAGTCCACTGCATGATATGTATTGTAACGACCCATTCCTAAGTTATAAGCAAAATAACATTAGCGAGTATACGACATATGCATATGATAGCTACACATGCATATATCGCGTACCCCACACTAGTATTAATACTACCTAAGTTAGAGTAACAAATTGAATATTACAATATATTTTATCTTGCCAAGATATAACGAAATATCAATAGGATACCTAACACGTATACCGCTCTATACGCGTATGCATGGGAGAGCATTATTCAAGAAAATCTAAATATAATTTAGTAAAAATTATATGTGAGTGGACCAATAAAATAATAATATAATTTAATTAATTATAAAGACAATTTAATTGAGTTAAAAACAAACATAATACAATTGATCTTAAAATAATTAGATCAAAGTTAATATCTCCTTAAATGCATAAAATATCCACATAAATGCATAAAATATCTCCTTAAATGCATAAATATCCCCATAAATGCCATCACATCTACGTAAGTATGAGGAGGTGGAGAAAAGTTATATAAGGAGGGGAACATGAAGGAGAAAGGGCGGCTTGTTTTGCAAAATTCTGGATGATTGTGAAGAGGAAGGGTTGAAGGATATGAACTGTTTTGAAAGGGAGACTCATCGTTCTTGGAATTCTGGGCACGGGGGCAGAAGAGGCATCTTCTGGGTCTAGGATTGTTTCCTAGATTGGCTGGGAGGATTTGATTGTTTCAGTAACCTGTCCGCTGCATTCACAAGGAGAACCACAACTCAAGAAATCATCACTTTTGTTCCAGGTATTTTTCTATGCATAGAATAGTTTCTTATGTAAGATTAAATTTTACTGTTGATCTCCATTTAATTGCATTACTGCTGAAATATGTGCTTAGATAAAAATTCATGTATAAAATTAAGGTACGGGGTTTTACACAAATTTTTTATGACTCCGCCGGAGTCAAACCTCAGACCTCCAGCGAGAAAATTGGGTGCTCTACCGTCGCGCCACCTCGTTGAGTCTTAGAAACATCACTTTCTTTAATCCTTAGCTGATAATAACCTGATTGCAGATCAATCTTTGAAAACACTGCAGCTCCTTTCATTTGGTCAAAAAGGTTTTCAATGTGAGGCATTGGATACCTATTCTTTACAGTGGCCTGATTTAAATCTCGATAGTCGACACACAGTCTTAATGAACCATATTTATTCTTGACAAAGATTATAGGAGCACCCCAAGGTGAAACACTGGGTTGAATGTGTCCTCTATCTAACAGTTCTTTCAACTGTATTTGTAATTCTTGAAGTTCAGGAGCGGTCATTCTGTAAGGTGTTTTAGATATTGGTTTCATATCAAATTTCAATTTTATTGTGAGATCTAGCTCTCTTTTAGGAGGCAACCTTGGTAATTCCTTTGGAAAGACATCCAAAAATTTTGATAGAATCTGATACTGTTCTAAGAATGGTCCTTTATCCTTGCTTACTTCTTGAACTGCATACACTTGGCAACCTTTCCTTAAGCACCGTTTCATTTTCATAGATGAGATGAAACGTAAGGATACTTTCCTCTTAATACCTTGAATTTGGATTGTCTCTCCCTCATCATTTGTGCAAAGTATTGTTTTCCAGAAATAGTCTACCCATGCATGATGCGACTCTAACCAATCCATTCCTATCACCAGGTCGTAAGTTCCTAGCGCTGTGACATAGGCTTTTAGTTTGGTCGAACAGACTCCTAGATTAACTTTGCAATCCTCAACACGTAACTCTATTGGTTGAAGTTCTCCCAAAGCCATTTATCATTTTTCTTGCAAGCTGCCAACCCAAATTTATTTAAGGTATATGATGAAATAAAAAATAAATAATAATATATATATATATATATATATAGTGTTAAAAGTTGTGGGAGGATTCGATTGTTTCGGTAACCTGTCCGCTTCATTCACAAGGAGAACCACAACTCAAGAAATCATCATTTTTGTTCCAGGTATTTTTCTATGTATAGAATATTTTCTTATGTAAGATTAAATTTTACTGCTGATCTCCATTTAATTGCATTACTGCTGAAATATATGCTTAGATTAAAATTCATGTATAAAACGAAGGTACGGGGATTTACACATGGTATCAAATCTTACTGCAAAACATTGAGACCTAAGCTTGGATTCGATTGTTTCGGTAACTTGTTCGCTGCATTCACAAGGAGAACCAAAGCTCAAGAAATCATCAGTTTTGTTCCAGGTATTTTTCTATGTATATAATAGTTTCTTATGTAAGATTAAATTTACTGTTGATCTCCATTTAATTGCATTACTTTTGAAATATATGCTTAGATCAAAATTCATGTATAAAATGAAGGTATGGGGTTTTACATGTATTCACTCTTGGTTCAGGACCTATTACTTGGTCTTGTAAGAAACAAAGTGCCATCTCCCTTTCTTCAGCAGAAGCAGAGTATCGTGGTGTAGTTGAAGCCAGCAAGGAAGCCATGTGGCTTCATTAGATCCTGTTTGAATGTGGTCTTCATCAGCAACATCCAACTACACTTTGGTGTGATAATCAGAGTGCCATTCGACTATGTAAAGATCCAGTTCAGCATCAGCGTATGAAACACATTGAACTCCACATACACTTCATCAGAAATATCATTCATGGTTGTGTTCTTGAAGTGCAGTATTGTCCGACCAATGATCAAGTAGCCGATATCTTTACAAAGGCTCTCACAGAAGCGAAGTTTAGTAAACTTCGATCCATGCTTGGAGTTCAAGAAAGTTGTCATTAAGGGGGGATAGGCTCTAATGCCTCCTTCCTTCTCCTATTGTGTCACTTTTGTAAATCCTTCAATCATATCCCAATTTCTTCTTAAGGGGGGATGTTAGGATATTTCGACACATAGGAAATAGGCTCCTTTTATGTCACCTTTGTAAATCCTTCAATCCTATCCCAAGTTGTTATTAAGGGGGGATGTTAGGATATTCTGACACATAGGAAATAGTTAAGAATAACTTAGTCTAATGTAGAGTTAGGAAAAAAGTGTTTCTTTACCATGTGCATTTGTAACTTATAATCTGACGGTCACGATTTGTAGTGATTCGACGATTATCTCTCACCTCGGTATTAACGACACTTGATCCGTGGCTTAACACCTGATTGGTCCATGATCTCTATTTAAAGAGAATGGAGGGTCATTTTTCCGGTAACCGTTTATGAGAGAAACATATGTAACATTTCTTTTAATAATAAATTCCCTGAAGTGGCCGCATTGGCTTAGGGCATGGACTGTTTCCCTCTTTGAGGGGTTTAACCACATGATTATATTGGTGTACTGATTTTTGATCTGTTTTTGAGCAGTGACCTTTGGTTCTTGATATATGAAACTTACCTTGTAAATTCCTACAATGTGAAGGATGCATTTTCCAAAAGAAGGATTTTAAGCATTTTCCCTATAAAAAAATGCGCTTTTGGATGACTCTTTTGGATGTCTCTTAGAAAAAATGAGTTGCCAATTTTTATGGTGTCGCAAATGCTTCTACTTGCTTGTTTGACAATCCCTATATGTGCAACCAAGACTACGATTCCTTGTATTACTTCTCCAAGTGACTCTTTATTCACGTTGTGTTCACTCTTTCCAATGCCATTGCAACCCTCACCTAGTCCAATATACCATCATTTCGACACGAGTCTTTGATCCACATTGTACTTTTGACTAATCAATGCTCATTAAATTGTACTTTGTCAATTTTGGATTTTTGGCCATGTTATTAGAAGCCCATTGTAGAGGTTCATAGTGTAGTCAATGTTCTTTATCCACATTGTGTTCACTCTTTCAAATGCAAGTGAAACCGACACCTAATCCAATATACCATCATTTCAACATGAGTAGTTGATCCACATGGTAATTTTGACTAATCAATACTCATTAAATTGTGCTTTGTCAATTTTGGATCTTTGGCAATGTTATTAGAACCCCATTGTTGAGGTTCTTAGTGTGCTTGATGTTCAAGGTGATCAAAGGTTATAGATCTTTTGCCACTTTTAGTGGTATGTAGAAGTAATTGGTTGATTTGTAGCAATAAAATTTTGTTCCAATTATATATTGTGCGAGCTTTTAAAAGCCAAAAAAAATCTCTATCACTTTTCAGATAATATCATTGGATCGTTTACATATATCATCAAAAAATACAGTAATAAGCGAGACAAAAAACTAGATATGGAATTCAACAACCTCCACAAAATTATTATTCATATACTCTTGGTATTCTAGCACTCGTGGAATAAGTTGGAGAGCTTGTTTACTAGGGTATTGAGTTCATGGTATATATGGCCACAAGAGAACCAATCCAACTTTTTTTTGACTTGTTTGATACCCTGAAAAATGTGAGCCAAATTAGGGGTCACTATGTTGACTTTTTCGTAGACTCAATCCACAACAAGTTTTGAATCCCCAAAAATATTTAGTTTTTTGACATCTTTTTGGTTGACCACATTGACAAGAGCCTAGAGAGTTGAAAATTCAACTCTCATGTTTGTGCCCATACTTGGAGCATATTTGATATCCAAAAAATGAGAAAGTTTTTCATATTTCTTTGCACAATGATTTTATTTCATTGCTTTGATCTTTGATGTTATGTCATCAATTAAAGATTCCATTTATCCATTAGCAGGACTGCTTAAATATAGACCTCCACTTTCAGATTCTATTTCTTTAAGTGGTTCACACCCAATGAATTTCTACTCATTGAAGCTAGATGGGTCATATGGTAAAATTTCATTTATTTTCATCAACCTTTAAAGACAAAAACTGGCATATCATATGATTCATGCCCATTAACAGGACAAAATAAACTAGCTACAATCCATTCATGGCTATTTTGGATGATGATAGATGGGCTAAGCCGGTGGATGCTTTTGTTGATGGTTGCGATATGTGGATGGATGCGGATCTTAGTGGTTCCTTTGCTGTGTTTCGACTTGGCCAAGGTTATAATACTGGCTTTGCAAGAAATACTTGTGCAACACAAATGAGTATGAATGTCACCCTTCCTGGAGGGCCTTATGTGCAAGCACCACTTCCACATGTTGGACTAGTGAGAAATAATTCAGTTGCTGATAGGTGGCAGCGTGCTTTTGGTTTGAAGAAGGGTTTGATTCCTCCTCCACAACCTTCTCTGCCCACAGTTCATATATAAGAGAACCGATATGAAGTGGGCAAGGTTTCTAATGAGGATCAGTTGAAACAAATACAAATTAAAGCCATCCCTAATAAATTAATGCCCCAAAACTTTGAGAAACTTTTTGAACAGGTCAAAGAAGTGAACACTAACTTTGCATCATGTATTCATGGTATAATATTCAAATATTTGACAACGCCTTGATGGAGCTGGCTTCTTGTGAAATGTATGCAAAATTCAATTTTCAGCGTCCTGCAGGAATACTAGAATTGTATGAAGATAATGAGAAGGTTGTTTTCAAGAGAGTTATTTTGAAAAAATGTCAGGAAGAATTGGAAAAAGATGAAAGAGAAGAGGTAGAGGCTGAGAAATCAGAAGAGCATGGTGAAAAAATCCTTTCAACAGAAGAAAGACGAGAGAAGAAGGCTGCAGCACAACGACAAATGCTAGGAAATATAAGGTTTATTGGTGAGCTTTATAAAGAAATTATCTTGATCGAAATAATTATGCATGCGTGCATCTAGAAATTAATTGGTGAATTTAAACATCTAGAGGAGGAAAATGTTGAAGCTTTGTGCAAGCTGATGAGCACTATTGGTCATATGGTTGACCCTTCAAAGGCCAAGGAACATATTGATGCTTACTTTGATAAGATGACAAAAATGTCCAATAACCAAGGGCTTCTCTCTAGGCTAAGGTTCATGTTGAAGGATTTGATTGATCCAAGGAGGAATGGATGGAAACAAAGGAAGAAAGTTGAGGGCCCCAAGAAAATAGAGGAAGTGCATCGGGATGTTGTGCAAGAACTACATGGACAGGGAGGCCACTCTCGAGTTACCAATATGGGACATTCAGGTCGGAGACTTGTGACACCACTTGTTCATGGTGGGAGAGGACCTGTGACGCCAACTTACATTGCATGTGAACATACGGGTTCACTTCCACATATGGGTGGGATTAAAGGGCCACAACCCCATATTGGATCATGTAACCGTGGATTCACCAGTCAAGATGCTCGAATTGTGGATAGGGCTAAATTTGAAAATCAATCTATGCAAAGCCCTTCAACACTCAAAGCTTCTGATGATGGCCACTTGACTTTTGGTCCTAATGGAGGTCTTGGCAAGGGAATAATAGGGAGGGCTCAACCTCTTCCATATGCTAAGAGTTTTCTAGCAGATATTCCACCATTCACATCATGAGTAATAGACAAACAACTGCAGGTCCAATTTCAGGTTGTATTTCTGACCGGATGCCAGTTGGTATGAGAGATGAAATTTTGACAAGGACTTATTCTGGATAAAAGCCTTTATTTGGAAAATCACGTGTCTTGGAAATAAATGTTTTGGATATTGACATAAGAGAGTTTAAGAATTCATACTCATAAGGTGACAGATGTGGGAAGATTGCAAATGTTGAATTTCAACTGTAAGAACATTCTTCTCAAAGAACTTTGAGTTCACAACTCGTTGAGGTTCAAATTAGGAAAAAGGATGAAATGGAAATCAAAGAATATTACAGGTGCATTCCTTTACAAAGCTTCTATGCATTTTCATTATGTCTTTCAGAGAATTTGACAAGTTTCCCTGACTTTTTCTTAATTTTACATGACATACCATCCAGTGTGAGAGATTTGAAGGAGGAAATTTTTTGTGTAGATGACCTTAAAGCACCATTGTTCCATTCAACTATGGTTTCACTTTGGATATTATATTCTTTTTTTCTGGAAAGATGTTCAAATTGATCTTCTATGGAATCTACTTACACATTTATGCAAGTATGAGCCTTTCTTGCTAAATCAAGGACATCTTATTGAAGGGTAATGTGAAATTTTGTGTTTTTTCTTATTCAAGTTTGAATTTATTTAAGGATTGCTACAATCTATGGTCATTTGAAATTATGAACTATAACTATATATCATTTTTATGTTTCTAGGTTGGAGACTGTACTATTTTCATTGGAGGATGCTATTGTTGATGCGACCAAGGCCCTTGAGTTCCTTGATCATGTAGGGTCAAAATTCACTAAACTGATTCCATGTCATTAGAACAATTTTGCATCCTTCCTGGGAAGTAAATCCATTACAGAATAGGAGTTGCCCAAGAAGGAATTTATAACATGAAACCAAAAAAATTACAAGCAATGTTAGTTTGTCTTTCCAAGGCATATGATAGAGAAAACTGGCTTTATTTAGGGCTACTCATCCATATAGGGTTCAATGTGCAATTGGTTAGCTAGATAATGAATTGTCTTTCCTCAATATATGTGCAATTCTAATTAATGGCTCAACCTATTCTTCTATCATGCCTACAGGAGACCATGGGTAGGTATGACTAATGGATCCTCTACCATTTTTTACTGTAGAGTAGGTGGTCTCAACAGAGTTATTATAGAGTCAAAAAGAACTATAAGCTTGGCAACTATACAAATAGGATTTTCCCTAAACTTGGCATATTTACTCTTTTTTTACTATGTTTTTCTTTTTGGTGATATGACCAAGGTAGATGCAATTATGCTCAAGGACCCCACCCTTGAAGAACTGAAATTCCTACCTTAAAAACTACCAACAACTAAGGAGCTACAAGAATCAACACCATCTTTGATTTGAACCTAAATAGTCTTATTATCTCCAAGTATTTCCCTAATCACAATGACTAGTAGATTCTCCTCATGGATTATTTCTCTCATTCTATTTATTAGTAAAATCCACAAAATGTATCCCTACATTTGAATCTTGGGAAAAAAACATATAATTGTTATCATTTAAATTATCCATATCTCTTGGAGCCCAAAAATCCATTTGATTTGGATAAGCTTTATTTATAACCTCAAAATAAACCCTATTATATGCTGAAGGACCATTATGTCCTCTTGATTCTTGATAAAATATGATGGAATGAAATGGGGTGAAGACTAGATCCATGTTTACCATGTCAGAACCTAGGTTCATTGAGATGACGACCTTGGTTTGAAGATATCCACCATACAAACTAGGACCACCCATACTTATCGTTGCCATCTCTCTTTCATCATCAATATTAACCTACTGAGGACCTATAACCCGTGGAGGCCCATGGTAGTCATTGCAATGTAATTTATTAGAATACATGCCATTTCTTATTATGAGATTTACCACATCTGACAATGGCATCATTCACATCATTTTGAAGAAGTCTACAAATTAAGTCAACATATTTTTTTTCACATTTACGACTTCCCTCACATTTGTTGGTTCTTGAAGCTCGAGCACTTTCATAACAAAAATAGGCAAAGTCAAACAAAAAAAATGGTCCACTCCCTTTTCATTTTCTAATATTATAATGATTTTTGATTAGAGACACTATTTGTTTGTTTGTTTTGGTTAGAATAGGGTTTGTTGTTGGTTTTATGTGACTTTTATTTTATCATATGTAGCATGTTGCGAAATGGGAAAGAATAATGTGTGACATTTATCTTGCAGAAATTGATGCTCAATGAAAGGATAAATGGTTTAACCAAGCTACAATTCACTTTGGTAAAGGTGGAGGAACATCTTAAAAAACTGCTTAAGAATACACCATATACAAATTTTGACCATAAGCAATATATGCATTTTTATTTTGTAGATATGTTATTTTTTCTACCCAAGATATCACAACAATAAAAATATTGATATTGTAGGAATTGTTTTAGGACGTCATTGAGGTCGATTTTTCTGATGTCCTATTTGATTGATACTTTCTCATATGTCAAGAAGGCTTTAAATATGAATTAATATGTTCATGAAACAAATTAGATTCAAATTTTATAGATATAAAAGATAATAAAAAAAAATTCAATGTATTTGTTTGATTGTTACGTGACTCTGCGGTGGGCAGGTTACAAGAAATGTGATTGGAAAAAGGACGGGGAGACTATGCATATCACGTCTTGGATATGGTTCATTCATTGTTAGAGATCACTTAGACACCTAAGCCATCGACTTTGGAAATGTTTCTAGTAGGAATTCCTATGGTTTTTAATGTTATGATTATTTCACTTCATGGTTATTTTTGGCAAGAAAATTCTTTAGGAATGCCACACACGACATTGATGGATAGGTAAACAAATTTTTTATAATTGCAATTTCCATTCCATGATATCCTCTCTTTATTGTTTGATTGTATTTTGGACATTTATTTTGATTTTCTTTTGTCTTTTAACTATGAAATTGAAAATACTTAGTACCATGTCCATTTAAACAACAACCAAAGCTTGAAGATGAAATTAGTATTACACTATATTTATTGGAATCCTTATAGCCATTTTGTGTTAAAATATTTTCATGACTATCAGAAAAAGCTACTTTCATGTTGTTATTTGAGTACATGTTGTTTATATACTTGACCGAGTTCATGTGTTAGAAAATGAAATGTTGTTGTGAATAAAACGACAGGGATTAAACATCACACCTCAAATTATTTGTTTTCACAAGTTATCTACAACTTGAGCTTTTTAGCATATAACTTAGTTGACATGATTGTTCTTAAGCTTTCCTTGAAAGTTGAATATTAAGTCACTAAGGTGTTCTTTTCTATATATGTTGATATTTTATTTGCTTTGTTTATACAGGTTATCTGGCCACATTATAGTGGCAATTATCGCCCCAATGAAGATAATTTGTTCGAGTTTCTTATTTTTATGGAGAAAAATGGCTTTCACACTGCTGATGTTGAGTTATATGTTGTGTAAATTATTTATAGTCTAATTTAGCTTATATTCTAGTGTTCATTGTCTTTCATGTTTTACACTCTACATTGTATCTTCTTTTGTTTTAGAGAATGAACTCAGTATTGATGGTAAGAAGCATGAATTGAAAAAAGAGGAGAGCAATAACATTGGAGCGACAAATGCAAAAAGAGAGAGAGGAGGACTGGTCTGGTGATACTCTTAGAGCCAATATCCCGCATAAGACACACATATAAAGACTGATGGTCAAGTCTTTAGAGTTTGAATTCACCTGCAATGCCTTCAAAACACAACGATAATGTTTGAAGTGATGAAACATCATTTCATGTGTAAATTGTAGTCCAGTCAATATTAAGTTGGAAAATCATATCGTAATAATTTAACATTTCATATAATATAATTTATGTGGTTGAAATTATTTATAGTTGCACTTGATATTGTTTAGTATTGTAATTAAAATATGCGACTTTGTGTTTTCATATTAGATGAACATGCACATTGTATGACATTTTTAAAATCATACAAATTAATCTATGTTGATTAATAATGAACATAAAATCAATTTAAAAATACTAAATTAATAGTTTATATTGGTTAATGATGAACACAAATAAAATGAATATATGACTAAATTAGTCATTTATAATGACTATTAATGAAAATAAATGAAATGAATATAAACTACTAAATTAGTCGTTTATATAATGAATAAATGACTACTGTAAATGGTAATTTTGTAACTAAAAATGACAACTAAATTTTGCATATATACGACTATTAGTAGCTAATTTACAGTATCTTCAGTCATTAATTGGTTTCAAAAGATGACTAAAATTTGCATATATATGACTATTAGTAGCTAATTTACAGTATCTTATAACACAACCAACATTTTGGTCATATTTCTTTGGTCATTAATTGGTTTTCTCAGGTGATCATATAGTAATATATTTGGTCATTAATTGTGACAATTAATAACCAAATCAAAGATTAAATTAATGACTAGATCAATGACTAAATCAATGTCCAAATTAATGACCAAATCAATGACTAAATTAATGATCAAATCAATGATTAAATTAATGACTAAATCAGTGACTAAATTAATGACCAAATATACAACTAGACGAAAAAATTGAGATAACCAATTAATGACTAAGCTAAAAATGACCAAAAGTTAGTCACGTTATAAGATACTGTAAATTAGCTACTATTGGTCACCGACTGAAAAATAGTTGTTTATATGCAAATTTTAATCGTTTTTTTAGTAACTAATTAGCCATTTTGTACTAGTGAGCATGTCCCTTTTTCGTTATCGAAAATGCCATGAACATGTCCATATTTTTAGGGACTACCCCTTAAACCAATCACCTAAATCTACCTCTAGCCCTGAAAACACTGATGCTGAGGGCTTCACCAAAGTCCCTAATTGCAGAAAGCATACTAAGAAAACCACCTCCACCCCCAAAGTTTCCCCAACCCCCCCCCCCCCTCCCACTAGCAACAACTTTGATATCCTAGCCAAACAATTGTTCTTAGAAGGATAATCCTCGCACCAAGAAGTAGAGAAGCCCAAACCCTCCTGTTATACAACATTTTGTCACTGTCCCTGCAATCCCCATCTCGTACATTGGAGGGTCATTTCTGTGACTAATTAGAAGTGTCATGCCTTGCAAAGACCATCATTTTATCCCTTTACATGAGAGCAGTATTCCTTCTATTGACAATTCCCTGACCAGAGCTTCAGAAACCCCTATTTTTTCCTTGGCGCGAGTAGTTAGTTCTATCCTCGCGCCAATGAGGAAGATTAACACTGGGCCCCATGCTGGTTGGCGCTCTGTCCCAGTTAGCCACCCGCGCCGAGCTGTTTGTTGAATGATTTTTAAAAATAGAGGAGGAGATTCCACTCTAACAACTTCAAGGATGAGTCATTGGGAGTGGTTGGACTGAATAACCACGGACTCCCTCCTTTGGTTTATGGTTTCCACCTCTTGTAGGAACCTCCTAAAGGATAGGCTTCCCTTCCACCTTTGTAGGGATCCTAACCTCCTCCTTTTCATCTATAAAAAGAAGCTATCTCTCCTTGCATAAGCTAGCTAAACATGGAGAACTGAGTATACTATAGCTGAGTTGTTGAAGAGATAGAACAAGAAGGAATTTCGTTGAGAGAGCTTAAGTCCATGCCCTCATCTCGTCTGAATCCCCTGACAAGTATTTGAGATGCGCTTCGGCTAAACCCCGTTGGAGGAGACTGCGATGTCAAAGCTTTGGTTGTAACTCTTCCTTCTATCAATACATATACGCGACTATTGTTTGGTTCCTATTTTGCGTTATGTCATTTGTTTAATGCAATATGCTTAGCCCTCTTTAACTGGATATTAGTTATGAATGAAATTATTATGTCGTATGTTGTTCTTGTTTTCTGATCTATGTGAAGATATCCGAGCATGACTGTAGAAGGATTGTGACTTGGCGAGGCAGGAGGAAGAGGCCACCACCACTACAGCCGCAATGACAGCATTGGACTCCAGGTAGGTCGATCTACCGTGTCCTCTTTTCATTCAGTAATTAGGAACCTACACTCTAGCATGTATTTTTGTTTCTAGACCCAATCTAGGGCTAGAGGGATCGTCTCTGTCCATAGAGAGGATTTACTTGCTTAACAAAATTGGTGACTCCACTGGGGATCAGTGTGAGTTTGTCGTTTTAGCTTGTTGGGTCAAATTTGATCGTTGACTTGCTTGTTGGTCATTTTCTGGTTTGGTTTCTTGTTTGCATCCATTGTTCAGCTCCAGAGTGTCAGTATTGACCTTTGATCATTGGTTTTCCCCTTTTCCCATAGTTATCTGGCTTGGCACGCTTTTCGCTTGAACAGTCACGCCGATTGGCGCAGGTTACTTTTGTTACAGTCGAGCCAATCCTTGTTTGGCACATATTACCGCCTTACAATCGCGCTGAATCCTATATGATTTGGTTTTAACTCCTTGATGAGTCTTTTGGTCAGTTGTGCTTGACTCTAGGTTGTTTTTTGTGTGTAATTGATCCTTTGGGACTGTTTTTACTGCTATAGGCTTGTTTTTCTCAGTTTTTTTGTCTATTTTCCTATCATTGTAGTTTAAGGCCTTAGGGTTTATGAGTGTCTTTGTGCACTGAGCCTTCTGTTTGGAAATCAAATTTTTTTTTTTATTGTCGTCAGTCTCATTCCTAGGTTGATTGTGCTAGGTTTTCTTGATCCTTTTGAGCGTTTGATTTGGTTGAATGATCATCTCATTTTCATTTGATTCTTCTCCTTGTTTCTCCAAGCATAGATTACATTGCTTGTTTGGGTCACTTTGAAAGCTTTCTTTTGGTTTGGAAGATTACAGCATTAGTTTGAGTGTTTTTTTGTGTTTGTTTTGTATTAATTGAGTGATTCAATTTCAATTCCTACATTCGCAATACTAAGGCTAGTGTTTATTTTGTTTTTCATGTAATTAGTGCATTGTGTACTTATTTTCATTGAAAAATAAAATAAATAAAAACACATTTTGTATTCTTTCCTTTGCATCGAAAGTGAAAAGTTCTTTCGCATAACTAGCATTTGATAGTCTAGGAAAGAGTTTTTCATTTTTGTTTGATTGCATTAGATGCATTAGTGGATTTCTTCACATATTCTCATTGTTTGCTATAGTTTGAAAGATCTGTATCCTTCTTGTAATTAGCATTCATTGAATGGAAGATGGTGTTCTTTTGCATATAACTTGCATTTAGGAAATTTGAGATCCAAATTCGGTAGGGCCTTGAAACTGAAACATAATCCAAGATCAACTTTAAAATTCATTCAATCAACCTAAGGAAGCATTGAAACCTAACGCAACATCTTTAGTGGTCTAGGCTAGAGACGTATTCCAGCCTCTTAAAACCTAATAGATGTCGTTCGCCATCTAGCTTTAGACAACACTAGTACAGACTTGTGCTCCCCATACCATCGAGTATATAATGGGAGACCCTTCTAGGTTGCAATCCTTTTATCCATAGGAAGCCGAGTCTACTGCCTTGTAACTGTGATACACCGAACACAGAATTCGGGGAGACTACCTGCACGTACATTAAGTCCTTGGTCATTTCTCTTTCATTTGATCACCAAGGTGTATATGGTAGTTCACGGAAACTTGGTACACCCTCTTGCTTAGAGTACTTGAGTAGTCATTTTGATCTTTTCATGACTCCTTAAAAAGAGAAGAGATCATCGAGCACTTGTCCTTTCACGCTCATTTTAAATTGAAAGAGACTAGAGTCATCTTTTGCCTATTTCTCGAATCTTAAAATATGAAACAACAAAATCTGGTTTCAGTGTCACAAAATTAATTACCTGCGATCACACGCCCGTCAAAAGTTTTATTACGTGGCCTGTTTTTTTTTTCCTTAGATTTTGATCTTGGAGCCTTCGATTGGTTATATTTTCTCCTCCCTGTTTTGAAATACGGTCACAGTGGCAGAACCACCAGTTTCATTGTCTTCACCGCCTCCTAGTGGTGATTCTTTTCGATACGTTTCTTTTGAAACCCCTCAGTCCACTAGGTTTGCCGAGTTTTCATAGCCTATTCTCCCATCTGTCCTGTCTCTTGCTACCCGATCTCCCCCTGAAGAGTCAGTTGAGTTCAATTGGCCTCCTTCAGGTGCTTAGTCTAGTTTTTGGGGACGAAGGAGAATTTCCTACTCTTACCTCAGGATCATTGTTTTTAGCTGCTGTTGTACCTCCTAGTCCCCATAGTCTTTTCAAAGATATTACTATGGAGTCAGACATGGATTCATCCAGTCCTGTTGACAGTGAAGGAATGCCTGTTTCTATAGGAGAATATCAAATTTTTCTTGAAGATCTCCCTCGTGTTTCTACTCAGTCGTCTCCACCATCGGTGTCACTTCCACTTGGATATAAGTCTTTGAGTCAGATTATGTTTGGTGTTGCATCCATAGCACAATCCAGTACATCAACTCCTCCTCAGAGTTCAGTCCTCCCTTCGTTAGGACTATCACCTTCCACACCTGGCTCATCGGTTACTGTTACATCTGTCCTAGTCCAACCTATTGTTTGTGTGGCTTCAACCACACCAGTTGTTACAACTATGTTGTCCAGATCTTTTCACACTCGCAGGTCTATTTTTCTCAATCCTACGTGGTCTGTCAATCCTAGTCTGGGTAGATCAAAATCTCGTGCCGTGGAGGCCTCGCCTGCTTCCAGTGCAGTTTCCACTACCCCAATGATTCCTAGAGACCTTACTTTTGAAGAGTATTTGTTAGCTGTTCAATAGTAGAGCTCTTAGGGTTCTCAACAGCCCTAAGCTTCTAGCAATCCTCGATTCCATCATTATGATGCTGTCGGTAACCCCGTTTATTTGTTTTCGCATCATTATGATGTGTATGGTAATCCTGCCTATTTTCTTCCTATTGATCCTTATCAGGTTGTTTATGATCCTTCGCAGACCGTTACTCACCTTGGACCCACCTTACCTGTGCAACCCTTTGGCTTGCAAGGACAACCCTCATCGGGATAGCCTTTGGCTCAACAGGGCTCTACCTCTGGTCCACAGGGACAACCTTTCGGTCCACAAGGCCAACCTTTGGTCCAACAAGTTCAACCCTACAGTCCGTCTGGTCAACCTCAGAATCAACCAGGACCATCTTATGCTCCCAGGGGGAAAATCTATCCGCCACAGGAACAACCTTTTGCACCACAACTGTTGCCATACATTCAGTATGGCCAAAAATTTGTGCAACAAGGACAACCCTACGGTCTTCCTCCGGGTCAACCTGGTTATCAGGGACAACCTGGTCCATCGCAACCATCAGGCCAAACTCTCCTGCAAGGGCAACCTGGTGGCCCTCAGTATTCAGTTCAACTAGCTCAGCAGCCTGTTCAACCTGCTCCCTAGCCGGTTCAATTAGTTCAACAGTCGGTTCTACCTGTTTATCCAACTCAGCCAGGTCCACCTGCTCAACCTGCTCAGCAGGGTCCGCCTGCTCAACCACAAGGTGCTTATTACCCTCAAGGTTAATACCAACTGATATATAGTGCGCCCCAAGGTTTTTACCCTCAAAATCAACCTTCATTGGTGTATCATCAACCTCAAATCCATGCTTACATTCCGCAACAGACTCCATACGTTGCTCAGCAGGGACCTAAATGGTCTACTCAGACTCAGTATCTTGGTCCTCAACCCCAGTATCAACAAAATTATCCTTCTTCTAACCCCTATGGTCAGAATACTTCGGGACAAAATATGTGGGGGAAGAATTCCTCTCGGACTGGGAGGAATGTGAACACGGGTCCTTATTAGAGACCTCCAATGACTTTTGATCCTCAATTACCATTTCTTGCTACGTTGGAGTTACCGGATGTGTCAAAGTTAATGAACAATCCCATTATTCATAATCCATATTGGCCTCCAATTTCGACCAAGATTCTTGGTGATTGTACTAAGTTTGAGGGAAAGTCTGGCGAAGACCCCCAAGCACATGTTATGACTTACCACTTGTGCTGTTCCTCTAACTCTTGGGTTGATGATTCTATTCGAATCCGTCTTTTCCAGCGAACTCTTACTGGTGTCGCTGCAAAGTGGTACATTGAGCTATCTCATGGCATATTCCAAGACTTAAATTCTTTACCCATGCCGTTCCTTATGAATTTTCAATCACCGATATGCTATGAGACCGGGATGCACCTCCTCACTTCATTGAAACAAGACCGAGCTACTCATATCTCGGATCATATTCATGTGGCGGTGTCATCGTCGCATGATCAAATTTGAGATTCCTGATCAGCTTCTGACTCATTGGTTCACCACCTCTTTTTTCAATTAGTTTGCGAAAGACATAACTGTGTAACTGAGAAACAAGCCATTTCTTATGCCCAGTACCTTGATCTTGTGTACTCTCAATCTGGCGCATTGTATGATATCTTACCTAATGCTCCTTGACCTAGAACTTCTAAACCACCAACGACTCCATCCGTTGATGGTATTATTGGTTTTGTATCTCAGACTTCTCATAAGTCTTCTTCTTCAAACTCTAGGAAGCCGAAGTCTACATCTTCCAGCAATGTTTCTTCTCATTCCACCTCAAATTCTAGTAAGCCCACAAAAGTTAATTCCATTTAGGCCAATCTGGGGAATAATGCTTCTAAAGGTAAAAATAAAGGTAAAGGTAAGGCCAAAGCCAATACCCCGAAATAGGATTCTCAGAAACCTCGTGTTGGTGATGGATCTCAATGCAAGCCGAAGTACCCTTGTTTGATTTGTCATGAAGAGCACTTCACCAAGGACTATCCTCGATAGTCTAAAGTGAGCCAGTTGCTCAAAGGCACCCAGGGACCTATGGTCATTCTTAAAGAACCTTTCCCATCTCAACAGACCCAGATGGTAGAACAACCTCAGTCCTTTGCCCCATTTAGCTCTCAGGTGTTCATGATGAATGATTCTGCAGCCATTTCTATTGCTACTTGATCGAAAGATTATATTGGATCGTGTCAGGCAGCGAGGAAGGATATTGCTGATGGTCCTCCTCCTCCACCTATTTTTGGCCCTCTTGAGATTGAAAGGCCCAGTGTTTAATCCATTGTACATCCACCTTCAAAAGGTGTACTCTGCAATAATTCTTACAAACCCAACACCCGCGCCACTCACCCTTACAGTATTTTTGAATATTTGGCTTAGGCGCCATTTGCGATGTTCGCATTAGAAGTACTTCAGAGTTGTCTGTATCAACGGAAGGCTTTGTTGTCTACGATTGGTGGGGTTGATCCTGTTGATACTAGCCTTATCGCTTTCGATTTAGATAATTTCGTTCCACGACATCCGCATCAGATTGTGCTTATTATCCAAGTGGTTATTAATGGCCTCGATATCCATCGGCCAGTTGTGGAAGAGGGTGCATCAACTTGTGTCATGTCATCTTCTTGCTGGAAAGCTATTGGTTCTCCAGCCCTGAATTCATCGCCAAATTCCCTTGAAATAGTTGATGGAAGGGAATCAAAGCCTTTAGGTGTTCTCGCTAGTTTACGATTGCTTTGAAAGGGAAGACAGTCAATGTCGAGGTAGAGGTAGTTGATGCCAAACTCAATTATAATCTTCTCCTCAGTCGCAGTTGGACTCACGCCACGTTGTGCATTCCATCCACTCTCTTTCGTGTTATGAAATTTTCACACAAAGGAAAGGTTGTTACTGTTGATAAATTGTCCTTCTTCACCTCTTCTTCTGAGAACAACATTCCGTATGTGGATCAGATTCCTATTCTCTATGAGAGCGTAGGGCTAGGTATTTTCAAGGATCCTGCCCTCATGGGAATTTTTCCCCTTCCTCCACCAAACACTCTTCAGATCAATATAATCTCTCAGTATGATGACCCATGGATTATCCCTTCGCCTAAATAGATTGATTCTTTCGGAGATTCGATGTCGTTGATTCCAATTGAGATTTACTATTTTGAACTCATTGTAGCTTTGGACACTTCGTCCTTTGATTATGCTCCTTTGAGCATGTCTCTTGACATTTATTCTCAATCCCCCTGGCTTGGCGATTTGGATTCGCCTGATCCTTTGAAAGAAGTGTTTCCCTCTGATGAAGCCATTGTGGAAACTATGTCTCTCAAAGATCTGTCGTGGGATGATGGTCATCATCATTCCACATTCATGCCTGGCCTCGGGGCCATGTCTACGTGGCTTGAGCGATTTTCATCTCAGGTTCCTTCTCCTCCGCTTCAAATTCTTGTTCTGACACATGACATTTTTATGGAAGGTAGCTTGAGTAATATTACATAGACGATGCCTATTGACATTTCCGTGAAACCGGGAATCATCGAGAACATCCATATCGAGGTCACTTGTTCTTCAGATGAAGTACAGGTTTACACTAGCCTTTTCCACGAGTTCCGTGATGTTTTTGCATGGTCCTACAAAGAAATGCCCAACATTGATCCTAGTATAGTGGTGCATGAAATTCCTACTTACATTGGTTCGAAACCTATTCGCCAACGTCTTCGTCCTGTGCACCCTAGAAAAGCTGCTGCCATTAAAGGTGAAGTCGAAAAGCTTCTCAGAGTTGGTTTCATTTATCTGATTCCCTTGACAAAATGGGTCTCTAATATTTTTCTTATAGATAAGAAGCAGGGAACATTTCGTGTCTGCATTGATAATCGTGATATTAATCGAGCTTGTCCCAAGGATAATTATCCTACTCCCTTTATCGATCAAATCAATGACAACTGTGCCGGGAGTGAGATTTTTTCCCTCATTGATGGTTTTTCTGGTTATAATTAGATTAACATTCTCCAAATTGATCAACATGAGACTACCTTCATCTGTCCTTGGGGTACTTTCACATATAAGAAGCTCCCTTTTGGCTTAAATAATGCTGGGACCACATTTCAGCGAGCGATGTCGTATGTTGTTCACAATATTTGTCACATAGTTCAACCTTATTTAGATGACCTTTCGGCTCATTCAGCTAAGCGTATGGACCATCTCGACCATCTTCGTCAGACTTTTCTTCGTTGTCAACGCTACAACATTCGGCTTAATCGGCACAAGTGCGTCTTCTGCGTTGATTTCGGTAGACTCCTGGGGTTTATTGTGTCCAAAGACAGAATTCACCTCAATCCTCTCAAGTTTGAGGCTATTATCAATCTCCCCTCTCCCTCCTCATTGCATTAGTTGTATAGTTTTCAAGGGAAGGCTAATTTTCTACGTCATTTCATACCTAAATATGCAAAAGTGGCTAAAGGATTCACACGATTATTAAAACAAACCATCCCATTCTATTGGGATGAGATTACTTAGAAGTCCTTTGATGCGCTGAAGACATTACTTGTCAACACTCCTCTGCTGCATCCTCCAAACTACATCGTGATTTTTCCTTCTATTTAGCTGCCGCTTTCAACACGATTGCCATGGTTATGGTATAAGACAATGATGACGGTAATGAGCATGTTATTTATTACTTATCTCGTAACCTTATCGATCCTGAGACACGATATGCACATGTCAAGAAGTTAGCGTTAGCTGTGGTTCATGCAGTTCAACGTTTTTGTCATTATATTCTTTTGTGTACTATGACTGAGATTTCTTATTACAACCCTATGACCTATATATTGTCTCGACAATTGCTGGGGGGAATACTCGAAGTGGATTGTCATCCTCCAAGAGTTCAATTTGGAATTCACTGCTGCCAAGTCGAAGAAATCATTAGTCTTTGCTAATTTGATCTATTCCCTCCCGTCAGACTCTGCTCCATCTCGTTCTGAGGAATACATTCTAGACGATACACTTTTCTTGATTAGCACCCTCGATCCTTGGTACGGTGATATCATCGTCTATCTCCAGACTTCTACTTTCAGATCTGAGTTGACGAAGGATGCCCGTCGACGCATCTGGCACCAATCGCAACCTTATCATATAGTCAGAGATATGCTCTATCACGTCGGCGTGGATTCCATACTCTGCCAATATTTGACTCTCGAGGAAGCTGAGAAAGCCCTAAATGATTGTCACAGTGATACCTGTGGTGGTCACATGTCTAGTTATGCCACTGCATAGAATATTCTTTGTGCTGGTTATTTCTGGCCTTCTATCTTCAAGGACTGCATTGTCGCAGTTCGCAAATGTTATGATTTCCAGATCTACTAGTGTAAGATGCATGCGCTGCCTGTACCTCTTCATGCTGTCATTATCGTTGGTCCCTTTGCAAAGTGGGGCATCGATTTTATGACGTGTAACCCTCACTCGGCCAGGGGGCATGCTTATATTATCGTAGCTGTTGACTACTTCACCAAATGGGCCAAAGAAATGCGTACACTTGTCGCTGACGGTAAGACAACTACTCAATTCATATTCGATCACATCACTGCTAGGTTTGGCATCCCTCAAGCCATTGTTACCGATCATGGTTCCCATTTTCGGCATTATATGGTGGCGGACTTGACTTCTAAGTTGGGTGTGCATAACGACAGCTCAACGTCGTACTATCCTCAGGCTAATGGCCAGGTTGAAGCTGTGAACAAAGTTATTGTCACCATGCTTCAATGTACGGTTGGGATCCAAAAGTCCAATTTGAATCTCATGTTATTTTTGGCTCTTTGGGCGTACCGAACCTCAGTTAAGAATGTGACTGGATTCACTCCTTTTCAGTTGGTTTATGGTCTGGAAGCTACTCTTCCGATTGAGTGTGAAATACCTTCGCTCAAGTTTGCTATTGAATTACTGTCGAACACTTTGCTAAACGAAAAGTGTCTCCTCTACTTAAAAAGGCTGGATGAAACTCGCTGCTTTGCTGCTCTGGTTATCGAAGCACAAAAGAAGAGGGTCAAAGCTCATTTTGACCAATTAGTTTCCCCTTGTTCCTTCGTTGAAGGAGACCTCATCCTCCTATATGACCAAGCTCATGATAAGCTGGGGGCAGACAAATTTCAACCCATGTGGCATGGGCCCTACATTATTAAACGTGTGTTGCAGAATGGGGCCTATGAGCTCATTGATTACGAAGGTCATCCTTTAGAACAACACAGAAATAGGTTGTATCTCAAAAATACATGATTTGCGTACAGAGGTGTTGTTTTCATTTTTGTACATGTTTTGGTTTTGTGCTTTGCGAGCATTTTGCCTGCTTATTGGGTCTTTCTTATTGTGTAGATGTCTATTACCCCTTATGTCGGTTTCGCGAATGGTGCTTCTCACATTACCAGGCATTTTTCTTCAGCAGCCTAGGTAATTTATGATCCTGCTGGTTAGTTGATGGATCTGCAAATTATTTGTCTAGGACAGACTACAAACAATGTCGCTGAGTATAGTGATGTCCTTGAAATATTAACCGAGGCAATCAACCTCGACATACACGCATTGCTTGTAAATCTAGATTCACAACTTGTCGTTCTTCAGCGCAATGGTCATTATTCGATCAGAAACCCGTACATTCTGAGATTTTATTTACGTGTTCATTTGCTAGAAATACATTTTGATTTTATTACATATCAACATATTCCTAGATGAACGAATGCATTAACTGATACAGTGGCTAACATTGTATTAGATAGACATTTGCGTAATCCGTAAAATCATCATCATAAGTAGAAGATCCATGTAGGAAACTAGATATATATATATATATATATATATATATATATATCGAATGTTTGCATCAGTGTGCATCATAAATTCAAAAAATATGTGTGTTTCTGTTACATCCTAAGACATCATGTCTCTCAAAATATGCAGATATAAAACCTAGGTGTGTAATCTGCATGATGCTCATGATAGCATGTCACTGCCGTACGAGCCGCCTCAGCAAGCGGTGAATTCAGCTTGGCACCCCTATGGTATGTCTCTATTAGGCACGAGGAACATCGTTGAATCTTGCATAGTCTGGGACTCCACGTGTGATTCCCTCCAAGTTGCACATGATCTCCTCCTCCTCGCCTCCCTCGTCATGAGGGTCAAAATCACGAGGGTTTCGCCTCGCTATTAGAGACATGCCTGTGGGTCTCTCTGGGCCAACATCGACAAGCGCATGGGTTTAACATCTAAACATACATAATTAAAAAATAATAAAAATCATGAAAATTTAAAATGAGTCTTACCCAAATATTCATCCCAATACTCTCCCTCTGGGAGTGGGAGGTCCGGTTCACCAGTAAAATCTGTACCAGAGTAGGGCCAATCCTCCATGACAATCAACTGTCAGCGGAACCAATCAAAGAACTCCAGTCTCCAGGACATCTGTTGACCGCCCCCTGCCGGGCCATCCGTGGTTCCCTCGCTGGTGGTGTCGGGACTATGACCTCCTGACACTGAAATATTGGTAGTCATTCCAGGAAGAACGATACTAGGATAGACCCATAACCAAATTTTCAATTTGGTATTCTTGCACTTTTTCAACTGGCATTTCATGTTGATTGTCACAGCCTCCGCCCAGTTGTAGATGGTTTGTGTCAAGCAGTCTACATCAAGAATTAGCTATGTCTTTATTGCTTCGTGCGGTGCCTGTGATCCCGCAACTCGTGTGATGGTATGTAGCACTAATTTTAGTGCCAAGTCTGGGATAGTCTAGATATCGACTTTCCCACTTCCTGATCCCTTCCGTGCCCCTGGACATACCCTGTCAATCACCATGGACATGTTCTCCATGCAAGGCCGGGTGCCGGTTAGGATTGGTTCTGCTCCCCTCCACGATAGTCCTATTATGAAGTAGACATCAGAAACATCCATCTCGAGTTCCTGATCTCGAAGGATGAACTTTTCCTAATTCTCATCCCATATGCTAATCAAATACTGTAACAGCTCTAGTTGAGCTCAGAGACACGGTGTTAAGAAGAACTTATTTAGTCCACAGTCTCTGAGAGCTTCCATGCATCTCTCATTTTCCATGCCAAGCTCATCTTCTTCGTTGTGTTCCCATTCTTTCCATTCGATCACCATTCTACCGCTTTATACCTGCAAACATGTTCATATGGATGGTATTAGCTGATTTAGAAGCTTGAATTTGTGCAAAATTGGGCCCTTAAATTGCATTTTTAAAAGTAAACATGGTCTGCACAGTTGGCGCGACTGTTTCTAAAACATTCGCACCAATGGGCATGCCCTAGTTCAGAAAAATGGGCAATTGGCACGAGTCCATGCTCGAAACTCGCGCCAACTGCCGTGCCCTAAAATTTGCATTTTCCTCCTCATAAATCAAAATTGAGGGTTGCAGGCACTAAAAAAGGACTCAAAATGAAAGGAAGGATGTCGGCTCTTACCTTGAACTGATGGATTCGAGATTGGTTTGCCGGATCGTTTGCTATCGTCGCCTCAAAATCGCAGTGTAAAATGGGTAACTATTGCTCTACAAGAGGTAAAAAGTGAAAAGTAATTATTTTTACCATTTTTGGCATTTTATAACTTTTCAAAACCCTAATTAGGTTTTAAGACATATTTTTAGATTATTTTATTATATTATTTTGAGAAATTAGTTTTACACGTATCTTTTGTGCAGCGATAGGTTTTCACACGATAGTGATGAAGTACCGAGTTATATTTTATACTTTTTCGAACTCGGTAAAAACACGAAAAAGTCCCTACTGGAGTCATCTTTCAGCTCTTTTATGACTCTCTAAAATTGAAAAGATTGTTGAGATTCTTGTCCTTTTGGACTCGTTAAATGGTTGCGAAATGATATCTACCCTGTATACGTTTACCCCTTTTTTAGGTTGGGATGGATTATTTACGAAAAAGGAATACCTTAGCCTATCGCGACTAAGAGGTTTTTTCATATATTGTTTTCTACCTTTTCAGATCTGAGAGACTATTTACGAAAAGGGGCATGCTGGAGTTTTCTTTTCTGCCTTCTTTTGAAACTCGCTTAACATGAAAAGATGTTGAGTTCTCCCTTTGTTAGACTCGTTAAACCCTGATTACATCAGACTTCGTCACCATAACGTTACTCGAGTTACTCCTTCCTAGGGCTCATAAAATGTACTAGGTTGGATTTTTCCGAAGGAAAAACTTATATTGCAAGCATATGCTATCCCCTTCAAGCTTGTTTAAAAAAAAAAAAATTGGGGTATTCGCCAGAAATGGTGGGGGAAAATGGAACCAATTTTTAGTTATGTTGGCAGTATGTCGCTCTTGAACATGGCACTTGTCTACATTCGTGTCAGGTTGGGGACATCTCATTTCGTCATTTTTGCCTCCATGGGTTTGGGTAATCTCTTTGGACCTCTCATTTGCTCTTTACCATGTCATCATGACCTCAGACCCTTGATGTCAAATACTTCCAAAACCAGTGTTGTGTTGCTGATATGTTCAACAGAAGTTTTCCTCTGCATTTTTCAACCTCCCTCTGATTCTCTGTTGGTCCTGATTCACTATCATCATGTTCCTCTATCTCGTGTCAATGATGTGGGAAATATTATGGCCCTCTTTCGACCAGGTCACTTCCTATCGACTTCAGCTCATTATCCAGGAATCTGATCTAGAGACTCCCTTCTAGTACCTTGGAGCCTGCATGCCTCAATGGCAGGTTCTTCGAATTTGATGCAAGGTCCACATCATTGGCCTTCGATCAAGTAATTTTGAGGGTGTTCAACGTCAACTCACTGTTCACATTCTGTGGATTGTACCTCTCGTACCTTGAGGGCCATTTTCATTATTGGTGGTTTCTCTCATGTTTGTTAACAACTTTCATCATTGGCTAGTAATCAGACGATTTTCTGCATGTTCGACTTTAGCTCATATATTCGTATGCTTGAATTTGTGCTTGTTCGGGTCGAGATGGAGTGCAAGACCATGGATTTTTTCTGATAAAATCCAGGCTGTGGGTTCTTGTGGATTACAATGAATTATTGCATGACTCTTTTGATTGGATGGTTGCGGCCATACCTGAGTCTATTTGTTGATCCTTGCTGTTGGATGGTTTTTGTGTACTCTATTATGGGTGGTTGCACCCATATCACATATTCATGTATCAAAGATATCAACTGTATTTGTAATTGCATGTTTTCTGATAGTGGTGTTTAGTTCGAATGCGTTCTTGTAAAGCACTTCGCCCCTCCCTCTCCCTCGGACCTCATGCTTTAGGGGGCATATGTTAGACATCATTTTGTCACTGTCCCTACAATCCCCATGTATCACATTGGAGGGTCATTTATGCAACTAATTAGAAGTGTCATGCCTTGCAAAGACCATCATTGCATCCATTTACATAGAGCAATATTCCTTCTGTTGACAATTCCCTGAGCAGAGCTTCAGAAACCCCTGTTTTTGCCTTGGCGCGAGTAGTTAGTTCTGCCCTCGCACCAATGAGGAAGATTAACATTGGGCCCCGTGTCAGTTGGCGTTCTGTCCCAGTTAGCCACCCGCGCCGAGTTGTTTATGGAATGTTTTTTAAAAATAGAGGCGGAGATTCCACTCTAAAAAATTTGAGGATGAGTCATTGGGAGTGGTTGGACTGAATAACCACAGACTCCCTCCTTTGGTTTATGGTTTCCACCTCTTGTGGGAACCTCCTAAAGGAGAGGCCTCCCTTCCACCTTTGTAGGGATCCTAACCTCCTCCTTTTCCTCTATAAAAATAGCTATCTCTCCTTGCATAAGCTAGTTGAACATGGAGAACTGAGTATAATATAGCTGAATTGTTGAAGAGATATAACAAGAAGAAAATTCGTTGAGAGAACTTAAGTCCATGCCCTCATCCCGTCCGAATCCCATAACGAGTATCTGAGATGCGCTTTGGCTGAACCCCGCTGGAGGAAAATGCGATGTCAAAGCTTTGGTTGTAACTCTTCCTTCTATCAATACATATACGTGACTATTGTTTGGTTCCCATTTTGTGTTATGTCATTTGTTTAATGAAATATGCTTAGCCCTCTTTGACTGGCTAGTAGTTATGAATGAAGTTATTATGTTGTATGTTGTTCTTGTTTGCTGATCTATGTGCAGGTACCTGAGCATGACTACAGAAGGATTGTGACTTGGTGAGGCAGGAGCGAGAGGCCACCACCACTATAGCTGCGATGACAACATTGGACTCCAGGTAGGTCGATCTACCGTGTCCTCTTTTCATTCAGTAATTAGGAACCTACACTCTAGCATGTCTCTTTGTTTCTAGACCCACTCTAGGGCTAGAGGGATTGTCTTTATCCACAGAGAGGAGTTACCTACTTAACACCTCCACCCCAGATCCCTCTGTCACTCCTCTGATCAGCCCCACTCCTCCCCAATATCATTTGGACCCTCAGGGTTCTACCCCTCAACCCAGTAAAGACACGTACCTTGTCATCTAGGAACCCAATCAAACAGAGATAGATGGAAACTCTCAGTTGGCTTCTCAGAAAGAAGGATCTGCAACATAAATGAGCTAGCCCACTCATATGGATGAAGAACCTAAAAGTATTGATTTGGGAGATCTGGATATATTAGGTTTGGTGCAAGCATGCAAGAAAAAGGAGTATGACAAAATACCTACCAAACAGATTAACAGCCTAGAAGTAATACTCTTTCGAGCGCAGCAGCAATGATCCCTAGGTATGCAACCAGGGAGTCGTTGGAATGGAAAATTGATATTCAAAGAAACAAAGAAAAGAGGGCAAAAAACATATCTGCAAAGAACGATCATTATAGGAGAAATGCTTGTTGAATCTGGGAGATATCCCAAGCTGACAAAGTTCTACCAGCCAATCTCCAACAGTTCTCAATGAAACTCACCTCATGGAATATTCGAGGGCTTAATAGCCCCACCAAGCACCGAATGGTCAAGAACATGATTCAGCAAGAAAGACGTTTTGTATTCTTTGTGCAGGAAACTAAATGCACTAGCAATACCCTCAACTCCATCATTACTAACATTAGGGGATTTTCGAGGTCTAAAATGGGCCTCATAAGAAAAATGTACAACAAAACTAAACTTTATGAGAACCAATAGGATTCAAGATGATGATGTCAACCATGGGGGAAGATTCACCATTTTTGGAGTAAAAAAGTCAAAATATTAAAATATAATAAAATAACAAAACTTCTTTTTCAACTCGTATTTTCAATTTATCTCCCTAAGTTTTTACTCAAATTTCGAGCGAGAGTACTCATTGGATGCAAAATTTAATTCCTCATCCAAAGAGTACCCATGTTGCATACTTTTGATGGACTCTGCTACACGAAAAATGAGAAATACTTGAAAAACACGATTGCAATCACATTTTTCATGTATTTCTCATTTTTTGTGTTGCATAGTCCATCAAAAGTATGCAACATGGGTACCCCTTGTATATGGAATTAGATTTTGCATCCAACGAGTATTCTTGCTCGAAATTTGAGTAAAACCTTAAGGAGATAAGTTCAAAATACGAGTTGAAAAAATAGTTTTTTCTTTTTTCCCTCTAAAATTTGATGATGTAATCAAATCTCATTTTATTATTTCCACTATTATTTTATAGTTTCCTTAGGAGGCCCATTTTAGACCTAAAAATTCCCCTAATGGATATGGTTTGGTTGCAGCACCGTAGTTGTAGATGCATTAGGAGCTTTTGGATCATCTCCCTCTCTGACTTTCATGCCTCTCATAATCTCATTCAAGCTTCCTTCCATTTGATAGGCTCCAACATCCATGGACACCTTTCCAATGTATACTTCCCTCAAGACCCTCTTCAAAAAATTTCCCTGCTCGATGCCTTGGAAATCCTCAATACCACTAGGCGCCATCCACATTGGATTGTTGGCGGCGACTTCAACATGATCACCAAGCTCAAAGAAAAAAAGGGAGGCAGAGTCAAGCTCGAAATGGACAGTCTCCGCTTTAAGGAATTTATTCAAATAAAATGGCTTATTGACCTTCCTTTCTGCAATGGAATGCACACTTGGAACAACAAAAGAACAAGCTCTTAGCAAATAGCTTCAAAGCTAGATCACTTCCTCATCTCTAACAATGCCATTCATCTGTGAGGCGACTTACACTCTTCAATTCTCCCCTTAGCTGGCTCAGATCACTGGCCCATCCTCCTCCAATGGTTGTGCCCAGGTGCTACTAATAAACAACCATTCCAGTTTGAACCCTTCTGGTTAACTCACCTGGTCTTCAAAGATTTGGTAATCAACTGTTGGAACAACTTTACACCACCCGTAGGCTCCAAAATGTATCAATTTCAGAAAAAAAACTAAAAATTCTTAAGTACAAACTCAAGCAATGGAACCACTCCACCTTCGGGAATATCTTCCAGCATTAGAGGGAAATGAAGCAGCAAATTTCTGAATTACAGCTGCGCATCATCAAAGAGGGCAGATCAGATTCACTTGCAACCCAGGAACAGAGTCTCCTCACCAAACTGGATGAGAGAAGACCGCAAGAGGAAATCCTATGGAAGTATAAGTCACGAATCCGCTGGCTAAAAGAAGGGGAGAAGAATACAAAATTATTCCATCACTCAACCATCCAAAGACACATGCACAACCAAATTTCCCTTCTCAATAATAGGTAAGGGGATTTATTAGAGGAACATGAGGACATAGAAAAGGAGCTCCTTCGACATTTCAAGAATATTCTATAGGAGCCTCTAGGAAGTAGACAACAAGCTATCAATAAGGTTACACAGCACATCTCGAAGCTCATAAATGAAGACCAAAATCAAACGCTTCTCAAACCTGTTTCCCTCCAAGAAGTGGAACAGGCTATGGCACAACTCAAAGATGGCAAAGCTCCCGAACTGGATGGCTTCACCTCCAAATTCTTTCATTACTTCTGGGATCATATCAAAATGGAGGTCTGGGACCTAGTAGAGGAATCTAGAAATATGCATTGGATTCTTCCTTCTCTCTATGCTACTTTTCTATCCCTCATCCCAAAAGAAGAACACTCTGTCACTCCTGACAGGTACAGGCCAATAGCTTTGTGCAATGTCATCTACAAGGTGATATCCAAATTCATTGCCAACAGGATTAAACCCCTTCTTTCTCTGCTCTTCTCTTCAGAATAGACAGGCTACGTAGAAGGACGTCAGATACTGGATGGGATCATTCTCACTCATGAATTCATTCACTCCTTGAAGCACCTAAAGAAAGCAAGTATGCTCTTAAAAATAGATCTTTCCAAAGCTTTTGATAAATTAAGTTGGGATTATATTAACCATATGCTCTTAGCCTTTGGATTCTGCCCAACCTGGACTCGTTGGATCATGAACCTCATCTCCTCCCCCTAATACTTCATTCTAATCAATGGGGTACCTTCGCCCCCTTGGACCCCCTCGTGAGGTATTCGACAAGGAGATCCTCTTTCTCCCTCATTTTTGTCCTCATGGCAAAGGGTCTAGGATGTCTTATTTAGAATGATGTCTCTAATCATTCCCTTCGAGGTATCTCCTTACATGACACTCCCCCCACCACCCACCAATAGTTTGCAGATTATAATATGTTGTTTAGTCATCCTTCCGTTCAAGAAGCTAGTACCTTCAAAACTCTGTTGGACATCTTCTCTGAAGCTTCAGGCACCTCCATCAATGCTGGAAAATCTCAAATTTTCTTTTTTAATACTCCAGCCCTAACTCAACTCAACATTGCCAAAATCTTCAGCTTCTCCATCACCTTGTTGCCTGCCAAATATCTGGGAGCTCCTCTAATTGATTATGTGATTAAGCATTCCTCCTGGGAAGAGCTTTTAGAAAACCTTGAGGCTCACCTCTCCTCCTGGACCTATCGTTCTATCAACATTGCCAACAGACTTGTCCTAATCAAAGCAGTCTTGTAATCCATGCCTTTGTATCTCTTTTTAGTTATGACAACGCCAGAATGGGTTCTCAAACAAATTAAGAATCTGCAGTGCAACTTCCTTTGGGGCACCTCAGGGAAAAATAAAAAATGGGCTTTAGTAAAGTGGTCAACAGTTTGCACTCCAAAATTGGACAGTTCTCTAGGATTGAGAGATCCACATCATAGCAATGCCGTTATGGGATCTTGCATTTGGTGGAAATGGCTTTCCAAGTCATACACTCCTTGGGCCTATTTGCGGACAGCCAAATACACAAACAACAGACTGCCTGCTGATCTTATAAGACTCACTACAGTAGACTCTGGCTCTCTTATTTGGAGTGATGCCAAAAAACACAGAACCCTCATCCAAGAGCACAACTTCTGGGAGGTCAGATCAGGAGGCATGACTTGTTTTTAGGAGGATTCATGGCAACAAATGCCCAAAATCGCAACTCTATTCCAACAACCACAGTGGCAAGCGGTCCTTCAAGCACAACTGGAAAACCAAGTCAAAAATTTTGGAAACCCACGTCCATCCTGGGTTACCGTCAATGGCTCCCAACAGCTCAATGGCAAGAAAACTGGCAAGAGGAAACTTACAAGGATATTGATAAAGAGCTAAATAACAGAAAAATCAGATGTTCAGAAAATAAGGACATACTTATATGGGGCTATACTCCTCATGGCACCTTCTCCACCAAGGAAGCGTATCATCTACTCTATCCCACTACTCAGGATCCCAAGGACACGATTTGGACCCAAATATGGAGACCTGGAATCTGGCCCAAGGTCTCCACCTTACTTTGGCTCCTAAGTGAAAAACGAATCCTCACATGGGACAATCTTCTAAGAAGAGGATATATAGGTCCTTCAAGATGCCCCAGCTGTCTAGATCATGCCGAAAATATCCCTCATTTAATGGACACCTGCAAATTGACCAACGACCTGTGGGAAAAAATTGACATCAGATGCAAAAGATCTAGCACAATAAAAGGTGATCTCATTAGTACCATCAGGAACTGGCCAACTGAACCTTACAATAGCAAGCTGTTAAATACTCTTTGGATACTCCTCCCTAGATTCTTGCTCTGGTCAGTCTGGAAGGAACATAACAAAAGAATCTTCAAAAATCAAATCACTCCCTTGGACACCATCTGGACCAATATGTGCATCAATCTTCAAGAAACATTGGCACTGCAACATTGGCAGGACTCTGATTTCCCAAATCAGCCTCCAGAGAGCATCATTTGGGCGAATTGGCATCTCTACATTCCCATTCTCCCTTTGAGCACTCACACTCCCTCCAATCATCCAGACTCGCCGAGCTCTTGGATTCCCCCTTCTTGGGGACTGATCAAGCTAAATTTTGATGGAGCATCTAAAGGCAATCCAGGAGCAGATGGCTTTGGTGGCATATTTAGAGACTTAGCAGGAACTCCCCTCGAGGTTTTCTTTAGATCAATAGGATGGGACACAAATAATTCAGCAGAACTGGAAGGTCTTTGGCAGGGTCTTCTTCTAGCTCAGACGCATAACTTCTTCCCTTTAGAAGTGGAAGGGGAGTCTCAAATACTCATCAACGCAACCACTCATATCCTCATGGGTGCCATAGCCTTTAAGGTCTTCAAGAGTTGGTGTCTTGCTGCTAGACTTGAGCATATTGAATAATGGCTCAAGTCTCACTGAGCTATATCCTTCAAGCATGTCAAATGCTCTAGAAACAAGATAGCGGATCTCCTTGCAAACAAGGGATTTGATTATGACCACACCCTATTCTTGGGCCCTCTAGACAATATTAATGATGCTTCTCTCCTATAGGAATGCACTAAATTGGTGCAGAATGAAGCAATGCCCCTGGATGCAGGTGTATAATCAAAGGAGGGAGACGACAGGCCCAGCGCACGCCAAAAGGCCATGCATGGGCTCTGTTTGGCTGCATTTAAGTTAGCCAGTGGCTCGCTTCACTCCTTATTTATTGCTCTCAGTTTGATATGCCGCCTGAATTTCCTCTTAATGGCTCCGCGCTTCTTAATGCCTCGATTTCCCTCCTGTTGCATCTGCCCCTCTGTTGTCTCAGAGCCGAGCTCTCGAACGCACACAGGGAGGCGTTGCAGCCTCCATTATTGCCTCACACTAGCTCCAAATCTCCATTTCACCCACAGTCTCCACTGCAGCCTCACGCTTGCTCCTTCGCCACTGGATTATGACCCCTCTGCAAGTTCTATCACCCCGCCTCCGCTCACTGGCCTCCCAAACGACTCCGACTGCTCCAGTATGCCTAGACGGCACAGAATGCGCTATCGTCGAGGCAATGGTCGGGGCCAGGTGTCTCGTCCCCCTCTGTCCATTCACTCAGAGTCTCACTCATCGCCAGCTGAAGAGAATTATGCTCAATATCCTCCCACACACTGAGGCAAAGGAAGGGGACAAGCTTCTCGACCTCCTCTGTCTATTCATCCTGAGCCCTGCACCCTCCTTCGTTAAGAGATTTCTGCCCAGCGCCATTCCACAGGCCGAGGTAGAGGACGGGGTTGAGCTTCTCAAACTCCTCAGTCAATTCACTCTGAGCCCCACTCACTGCTGCCTGAGGAGAATTCAGCACAATTTCATTACAATTGTGCTTTAGACAGACCCCGTCTCATGACCACCATTTCTATCATTTTCTAGGAAGAAGCACCTTTTTCTGCATAGCGAAGCACTAGGAAAAAACCAAGAAAATCCACCATAGCCATAGTGCCTCCACAACTCTCGAGGAAATCAAAGGCCCTACCAGTCAAGCCTGATGCTAATGCCTCTAATAGCAATGGTAGTGGCAGTGGTGGCAGTGGGAGTCCCAAATGGTCGGGTGAAGAACGCAGGAAGGGTAGTGCCAACGCAGTTCGCACCGCTACAACACATGAACCAGCAGCGCACCAGTTGAAGCACGTAGATGGTTCCTTTGACGACTATAGGTGCCTCATTGTGGAGGAGCCTCCGCCTCAACAAAATGACACTTAGCATGGAGCACAACTACAACAAGGAGAGGTCCTTTTTCACTGTTTTATTTATTTTCTACGTTAATATGTCTTTCCAAAACACTTTCTCAACTTTTAAATTTTTTTTGTATGAAGCTGGTTTCCCCATTGAGGACCGCTGTTTCATGACCGGTTTCCCTATCTCGAGTGGTCATTATTTTGTTTTTTTTACTTATAATGCCTCCGGTATTGGCTAGCATAGCAATTCCAGAGGCCTGACTCAATCTGTATATTATGTTACATTAATAGAATTTAGTCCAACTTAGAAAAATAATAATAATATAACAAAAATAACCTTTTTTTCAAATAAAAAGTTATAACAGAAATATACTAAATATATATATATATATATTTTTTCAAATACTATTTTTTTTTTTAATTGATAACTACACCAATTAACGCTAAAAGGGTTGATTAACATAAATAGTTGTTTGCCCTAATCTAGGGCTACAAATGCCATTGACTTATGACATGTTTTCAAAATGACGCTACCTGCTAGATGATTGCCTCGCTTGAATTGGTGCGGGTCCTCTGTTTGTTAACAATTTAATGGCTAACTCGCGTTTTCAACTTTCTAATGGTTTTGAAATGCTTTCTCCATCAGTCTCCCTTTCAATCTTGATTTTCAGAAATCGTTGTTGGTTGGTTTGCAGGTGATGAGTGACCTGGAGAAGATGAACGTTAAACTCAATATTTCTGATGTGGATGTAGAATTAGACTGCGCATGCCATGCTAAATGCGGTCTTTCTTGGATCACCTGTACAGCCCTCGTCTCCATCTCCATAAAGGTACGGTCGCATTCCTCCGATATTCTTTCTTTTTTTCTTTGCAAAATTAATCTGGCATAACCTAAGTCTGCTAGACAATGGTATGACCTGGGTTGGTTTGGAAGAGTGACAGTTTTAATTATTTTATTCTCAGGGTAATTGCAGGGTTTTAACGTACATGGAGAAATACCATTGGTATTTCAATCAAGAAATACGCACATGGAGCTTTCTACTCGTCAATTGTTTTAAATTTCTTTGGTGCCTCGATAGGGTTTGGCTCAACTATTTTTTAAATGAAATGAAATCTCTAGGAGTCATTGTCTTCCAAAGTAGGCGCTGTGGAAGGGAAAAGTGCAATGAGAAGATGATGTATATATACTTTTTCCTATTTGCCTGGAATTTAATCTTTAGAAAGCATTTTCAGCTTATGATAGTTGGTTTCATTTAGGGTTTTAGAAAGCATTTTCAGCTTTTTGATAGTTGGTTTCAGTTAGGGCTTTGCAGTGCTCTCTGTAATTTTTGAGTTCATTACATTACTATTTTCTCTTTTAATCTGTATCTTTATCAGGCTGTTTGACTAGTTAGCAGCTGAGTGGCAAAGAGAAACAAATGGTGAACAATAAACTCTCTGAGGATAATGGAATTGACAGCTGGTGTGTGATGCGACTGAATGCAGTTGTTCTATTGGGTAAAACGTAGCCTCCATGCAGCTAGGGACGCATTCCACTATTTCTTGTTTGGACAAAATTACATGGCTCTGTCCAACTTTATGTTGCATGTGGACGAGAGTTTAGGGAAGTACAAATAACATAGCGCTGGCCTAATTCTTTGAAACTCACATTTTAGAATGATAGTCAGAGTGCAAATAGGGAAGTAAAAATAAACAGAGGGCTTGCTCACTTAATCGATGCAAAAGTAGAATTAATGCATCTGTAAGTAGAATTAATGTTAGCGTTGGTTTTGTTTTTATATCTTTTGAGTGTACGTTGGATTTGGTTTTATTCCTTTTACATCACATCTCTTTTTCAGTTTTTTTTTAATCTATAATGAGTTATGGTTATTTATTTAATTTTTGCTTGGTTAAGTTATCTCAAAAAGAATGATGTGTGAAATATTTTTACCTATTATATATTTATAATTCTCTTTTTAAGTTGGAAAGGTTATTTTATATTTAATGTTGAAATTTGCAAAATGTAAGTAGTTAATATATCGTAATTTCATAGATTTAATTTTTAATTTGTAAATGGTAAAATAGTAAATAGTAGAATTTGTAAAGGGTAAGATAGTTAATATATTGAAGTTCACATAATTTTTAAGTTATGATTAATTTAAATTTAAATTTGTAAATTTAGGTTGATTATGATAGATATCATATGCTAATCACATAATGTTATTAAGTTTATTTATTACATAGTTAATGTAAGCTATGGTTTATTTAATTTTTGTTCTTCTAGATATTTTTCCTTTGAGGATCAATTTTTACAATTTAATTTATTGGAAGTTTGAGATGAATTGTAGTTTTATATTTATATAACTTTTGGTAACCCAATTATGAAAAAATCAATCAAACTGCAGAGGCAAAGTTTTTAATACATTAAAGTTTGATATAGCTTTCAAGCTATGGTCCACTTGGAGTCTAGTGAGTTTAGACTTATGAATTTGGGTTCACCATGAGCATTGCCATATATTTATCACAATATGTCATTAAGGGTTACCTATTGAACAATTGATAGATTTTATGGCTAGTATGGCTAGTAATGCTAGCCTTTTAAGCTAACACACTCTCTCAAGGGGTTGTTGTAAAGTGGTAAATTTGTGACCATTAACATAGATATTACCTTATACTTTCAAATGCCAATCGTTCCTACCTCTTGATAGGTGGTGTATATTTGAAAAATATAGATATTTTGAAGGATCTTTGGTCATTACTTTACTAACACTAACTTAACAAGTCAAATTGTAATTTATCAGTTCATCATTGAAGTTTAATGATGATATAATAAAACTAACCTCCTTATTAAGAATTTACATTTTAATGAATAGTTGTAACTATTCTTAAATTTTACATAGTCTAAAATTGTAGTTGCCCAAATGCCATGAACTTGATTTTTCCAGGGAAAATCAATCCCCTTTCTTCCTCAGAATATTTGAATGGATGGTAGCTTAGTAATATTTGGATGGATGGTAGCTTATTAATTGACGACAATAACAATGGATAACTCTAAGGGAGTTGATTGGATTTGAACTTATGACTTATGGACTCCCCATTGGAAACATGCGTTAGGTGGATGGTTCAATTGTTTGAGCTAATCCTTGGGGCTCCAAATGCCATCAACTTATGTCATGACAAGTATATAATGGTTTTATTTTAAATTCCACAAGCACAAATTTCCATAATCTAGAGTAAGTTATATTTTGTAAATGTCATGCCTACAAAATCCATATGCTATAGAGTAAGACTACATAGATGAAAATACATAAAGGATACCATAATACAAATACATTACATACATGGATATTAGTATCATAAGTTGTTTTTATAATTTGTTAAAATTTGGTGATTATGTTTGTTTTATAGGTTGCATGATCCAAAATCTAGATGATATCTAATGGGGCACATTTATCACATTTCTAAATTCAAGGTTGTAAATGCATAATTCCCACCAAGGGTTATAAATCCTACTAATGACATAGTGTTTGAGATGTCATCTTTACCTTATTTTATCGTAAGAGAGCGAGAACTCGAACAACTCTATACACTTTGGTTGCTTGATATTATCACTTTTTATAAGGTCTCATGTTTCACTCAAGAAAATTCAGCAATAACAAGTGATTGAAGTTGTTTATTTTTCTTAGATAAATATATTTCTAACATTATGGATTAATTAATTTTGTACTATGTTCATATTGATCATTGAATTTTAATTTCACCATAATTATTTATGAAGAAGAATAAAGACCAGTATTAGGAATTTAGGAGTGTAGTGTGTTTGTCAAAGATATTTATTGTTTAGACATAAGAATACTATCCACCTAAATGTTGATACAAAGAGGATGGTGTAGAGGTTTTTGTTTCTTTTATGCTAAATTTAAGTGTTAGACTAGAAAAGAATATAAGCATGATGAAACAATTAGCTATGGTATGCCTAGTGGGTCTATCATGGACCAAGGGCATGAGGTGGAGCTAACAACCAAGAAAATATATTGGTGAGGCTAGTATTCATTAGAAGTTTGACCAAAGACATGGTTAAAAACTATGAGTTTCCAACAACAAATTTAAATATAAGTCATGATGGTATTTATATTTAATCAATCTTAAGGAAAGAAACCACAAATAGGTCTAGATAGAGATACTAGGCAAGGAATTGACAATTTTTAAAAGGGTAAAGGATTTCATTAGAATATTATCTATTTGTTGATCGATTGGGATATGTTAGAGCTTCATTGCTCCCTTCGAAACCTTGTCTCATATGAAGTGATATCTTATCTCCTATAAGCTTGGATCTATCATGAAACACTGGATTATTGGAGAGTTTGATACAACTGATTATCACAGTGAATGACTATAGTTTCCAATTCCTGATCAAACAATCTTGCAAGTAATTTCTGAAGCTTGATGGCCTCACAACTAGCAGTACTAGATTCCATTTATTCTACCTTTGCTGAAATAAGTGCTATGAAAGTTTGTTTCCTGTTGAACCATGATACCATTATTGATCCTAAGCCAAAGCAACACCTTAAGGTGCTCTTCCTATCTCCTACACCAAGGTTACTTGAGAGCAGGAGTGAAAATGGGAAACAGGAGCTAGAGCAACATTTTCAGAAGTTTCCGGTTCGAGAGCGAATCAACGAGTGAATTTTTACATAATATATTTTTTATATTTTGATGCATATATGTCAACAAAAGCATGTAGAATGATGAATTAGATATAAAAAATCATAAAAACATAGATTGAACCATATAAAATCAATCATCTAGAAGTTATAATCTTCCTCAACCACATCCACAAGTTAGTAACATACAACATATTGAGTCTCATGATTCATCAATCTTAAAGTTTCAAGCTTTCAAAATTCAATTTATAACATTTATCATCATTGATGACCAAAGTTGTACTTGTAAGCTAATTGCAACCATTACAACAAAGAATATCTAACATGAAATAAAATTTTATAAAATGAAATAACTTTAAACTTTCATGAAGCATCATATTCATAATTCATTACCAATGAGTTATAATTTCCAACTTCAAACTTCAAACTTAAATTGTCATATATTGTTTACAAAAAATATCATAATAAATATGAAAGAGTCAACAGTTATAAAAACTACTAGAAATTAGAACAGACAAGTAAATCTATTATCTATAGCTAATGCTTGGGCCTCTTGCTGCCACATTAAATTTCTAATTTTTTAGTCTTGTTGGAAATCCAGGATCTTTGTCATTAATATCACCATCTAAGCATTAATATCTAGAGGTATATTTTTCATTACGTATGGATCTATATAGGGATCTTTGTCATTAATATCGCCCTGTAATCATTCACTCTGGGAGTAGGTTCAGGGGAGCGCTCTCTGGGAGCGGGTTCAAGGGGGAAGGGAGTCACTCCCCTGCAACCTTGTCCTACACTACCTACCTAATTTGAGTTTGATTAACCTTGTAACTTCACTTTACTATCTCTAAGATATCTTATACCCTCAGATACTTAATCACATGTTTTGCTGCTACCCAATGCTCCTGCCTTAGCTCCACCATGTTATAACTCAATTTGTTCATTGCAAAACATATATATAGCCTAGTGTTCACCAAATACATCAGGGAACCAATCAATGGCCTATACTCTCAATCGGAAGTTTTCACCTTCGTTAGATTAGTGATCATGGGTGTGGCCATAGGTTTGTATTCCTCCACCAAAACCTCTTCAGGATTTGAATTACATACTTACCCTAACCAAGGAAGATCTCCCTTGGTATTTTCCAAATCTCCAACCCACGAAATAATGCATCATGTCAATTTTATTCATTTTAAACTGAACTGACATGTTTGCTTTGCGTTGATTTTTTTTCACAACACTCAAGAATCAGGTTTGAGTCTAAGATCATGATAAAAAATATATTCAAATTTCACAACACAAGCACTTTGCACAACGAATTAACATATAACAGTGACTCAACTAGTACACAAGACAAATTTTAACCCTTAAATTTTTATATTACAAAATTTAATACAAAATTCTTAGGGCTCTCATATCAGGGATCATGGCCCTTACCAATTTTAACCCATAACTTGTTATATTACAAACTTTATTACAAAAATATTAGGGCTCTCATACTAGGGATCATGGCCGTTACAATTAGCCTTATTACAAGAATAACTAGGGGTTGGTATCAACAACTATGATTACTAATATTTCCTTGAACAAAGTACACTTGAGTTACTTGTTGATGTAGTGCTTCACAGTCCTTTCAATCCACATACCTTGAACACACCTGGTGGGTAATTTTCCTCCCCTTGTGTTGATTACTTAGGGCTTCAAGGCTGCCCTCTTATCACTGATTTCGCCCATTGCAAATTACTGAACTAGGGCTCAACAAGCCGCCCTCTTATCATTGATTTTACCCACCAACAACCCACTAAACTAGGAAAAAACAATCTACCCTCACACAGTCCACAAATTGAATTATCTATGGATCCTTCCACAACCCACTCTCCTGCAATTTTCCTCCTAAATTTGCATAGAACTAGGGCTCTTCCTAGAAACCCACAAAACAATGGATCCTCTGCTCAAATCACTGTAACTTAGGGATAATATTCTGTTGTTAAATGCTTATGACCAAACCCTTACATCACCTATAAATCCTCTACTCAAAGACACCATCAACACTTACCTTGTAACCTCTGTGCAGATCACAAGATACAAGGTTCCGTGCAATGATACTTGGCCCTAACAAAGCTTGTATAAACCAAAATTGGCTTCTCCATAGGTCATACCCTTAACTTGGTTCAAATGGCACTGAGATTTGTCATAGTTGGCCTCCACTATTGTACAGAACCTCAAACCTCATCCAATATACCAACTAGACCCATTGACCCTTTTTCTTAGTTGTTTTAAGGGTCTCAGCCCTCCTAAAATTCCACAGAAGTTTCAGCCTATACACAAAGGTTTGCTATAGAAAGTACATGACCAATTATTCTATTTTGTTCGCCTAGAAAAACCATACACAAAACCCTTTCAATGTTGGACCAGACCTTCACTACATTGACCAAAACACAAGAAAGAACAAACTCACTTTTCTTCCTCCAACTCTAGCTTGACTAAACAAGGAAATTGGTCACCTAAAATTAGTATTTGCACAAGAGGAATTGCACTTGTGATGTGTGTTGAATGTTCTCACCTTGTCTTCTATTTATAGATTTCTTGGTGGGTTTCCTTTAGCCACCAAGGGTCATCTCATAACTCCAAGCCGACTTAAAAAGTTATTTAAATTCCATAAAAACACAAGACAATTCTTTTTCGTCATCCAACATTACATCATTGAAGATTTTGATGCCCCTTAGCTTGTTAAAGGTGCTTCACATGCTCTCAATGATCAAATCATCAAAATATCCACTCGGTTTCATGCCCACAACTTTGGGTGCAAAACCCACTGGTTGGGAATAGTTGCCACAAAGCTCATGCAGGTCAACTTCTCCCATACCCGGTACCCTAGGGTGTGGTAGGACCTCACAAGATACACAAATCAATGCTTTTCACCCTATAATGAGCTAATTTTCACTCATAAAAAACAAGCCATCTATGAAAATTCCTTGAAATTCATCAACTGGAATTTATTATTCTAATTGATCAATTATGCAGTTTATTTTGTTACGAAAAAATAATGAATAAATCACACTACAATTTTTTCACAATAAAAGTAAAATACTTTGCAAATATAAATCTGGAACTGAGAAACTAGAGCACACACACACAATACAATTGACATCGTTATTTTTGGAAAAATATCCTCGTTGTTGTCCATGATAGCCCCTCATTTAAATTTTTGATCTTCAATTCCTCCCCCCCCCCTCCCCCCTTAACATTCATGTTCCCTATCCTGGCTTAATGCATTCATCTTGCTTACTGTTGCCTATCCCGAACCCTGAAAACACATCAAAAAACACTATGGGCGCATATTCGCAATCATAAGGGACCTAGCCCCCTTAGACACAGCTCCCATATCTTACTGTCCACATGACCGTCCGATCATGAGCACTCTATCTCTGCAAGATTGCCTACCCTGTGGCAGTTTCTGTAAGTACTGGTCCCATTTGAATCAATTTCCTTGTTTTACAAGAGATAGCAGGAGAGATTTTGGATTGACAACCCAAGTTATATTATGTGCTCCTTGCTATGCTAAGATGTCCTAGGAACTGGTCTATAGCAGCTCTAGGCTGTCTCTAGGAGTTACAACATCTTTCTGCCGCCGTTACCGGGGACAAATTTAAGAATATCAGTTTCCCTGGGCCTCGAAAAATCATATTCACTCTCTAATCAGGTGAGCACAGAGAGTTGAATAGTTGTATACCCCTCACCTTGGAGACTCCACTATTATTCATTTTATAAATCTATTGGTAATCTTGGCCCCTCATAAGCCACATCTAAGGCCAGATACATCACAATCAAAGACACCTTCCGTGTTTGACCCAAAAAAGATTATCCATAAGAGAAGTTGGAAAGAGAAGAAATCAGTCCGTGCTCAAATCCCTGAATACTCTGTAGAAGATTATCCATCCTCTTCTTCTCAAGAAGTCCCAGTAGAAAATCCCGACTCCACTGTGGGAGGCACAGATTATTATTCAGATAGCCCACCCCGGGGAAGTGCTAGAACTAAAGAGAACTTTCATCCTACCCCGGAGGCCGAGGAAGTTAAAGAAGTTACAGAAGTAACCCCTGTTAATCGTGAATTGTTTCCATCTACACCTCAGGCTTCTGTACAGTATATTCCTATTGTTATCCATACTCCACTCCCTCCTCCTCCTCTTCCCCCATTTCTACATCAGATTGCTGCACAACCTCCACCTCCTCCAATGGCTAATGTCCCAGCTTTTTTGTTGAACAAATATGCTCCCCTAGCACTGCCTCAAGTGTTAAATGATATGCCACAAGATTATTTGAAGATCCTGCCCAGATTCACTGGGGAAAATGAGATAGATGCTCAGAAACATCTTGAGACCTTCTGCTCCTTTGCAGAAAAATTTAATGTGGAACATTTAGACGTGGTCTTAAGACTATTTGTGCAATCTCTGGACGGTGAAGCCAGAAAATGGTTCAAAACATTGGGAAACCGTTCTATAACCACTTGGGATGATATGGAAAGTACTTTTCTCAGGAAATGGGGAGAAAAGAAAGATCATGGACAATATCTTACTGAGTTCAATACACTTAAGAAGAAACATAATGAAGGGGTGTCAGAATTCATTAAGAGATTTAATAAGTTATATCTAAATCTCCCTGCAGATATGAAGCCTCATCAGAATGCTTCCAAATTTGTTTTCATAGCAGCATTTGACTCAGATTTTGGTTTCTCTCTCAGGGAAAGAAAGCCTGCCACCCTAGACGATGCTCAGACAGATGCTCTTGAGTTCGAAGAAAATTTTGCCTCCACTGGAAAATTAAAAGTGAAAGCTGAACAAGATACCAGAAGAAGAGGTAAAGAGGAAGTTTCCACCTCCAGCCAGGACAAGGATTCGGATAAGATGGATGAAATAAGCAAAATGATTAAGAAGATGGTCAAGCTTGAATTGGAAGCTAAAAATGCAGCCCCCAGGAATTTCTACAATGCTCCTAATAGAGGATACAATCCCCAGTACAAGAAACCACCTCTGCAGATACTGCCAAGGGAAGCAAAGGAGCAACAAGATCAAGTTCCACACCCACTGTACTTGGAAGGCCCAGTAGATGACTCCACTGAAGATGCTGCTTATGAGCTGCAAGATGCAAATCTTGCTTTTTCAAATAATGATGAAATAGAATGCCCTTTGCAAGAATAAGAAGAAGCAGAGATTGATCATTATTGCAAGCAGTTTAATGATTTCATGCAGGCACATTTTAACAGAAAGTACGATCTCAGGTCTTCCAGAAAGAGGACCCGAACTCAGGATCAAGAAGAAGAGTCACCTCAGAAGGAGACACCTGTCCAGAAGGAGTCAGCAACGAAGAAAAGCACAGAAAAAGGTAAGAGCCCTCTTAATGAACCTCTACGGTCTAGTGATCAAATTCCTTCTTCTTCCAAAACAACTAGTCCTCCTAATGTCCAGTCTGCTTCAAAAGAATCAAAACCCTTAACTGAAAATAGAGAGTCAAAAGAAGTTGTAATAGAAAATCCTTCTCTTGCGTTTAGTTTTCAAAAAGAACTTGAGAAAGTCAAGATCCCAATCCCCTTGACTGAGCTTTTGAAGCAACCTGCATACCAATCTCAAGTTACTTCTTTTATGTTTCCTCCTGAAGCACCAATTATTCCAGATAGTCTCAACCTCCAAGAAGAAAGACCCATGGTAGTCTTTGGCCCACATGTCGAGGAGATAGACCCCTCTACTCCCCCTTTCTATGTGTCTCTAGTGATTCATGACCTGCCGTTACACAATTGTATGTTAGATTCTGGAGCTTCCCATAATCTTATGCCTCTGTCAGTCATGGAACAACTAGGACTACAAATCACACGTCCATATAAGGATCTATATTCATTTGATTCCAAAAGAGTTAAATGCTTGGGGATGATTAAAGATTTACTGGTCAATCTGGCCCAAATTCTAGCAAAGAGTGTGGTAATGGACATCGTGGTTGCTGATATCCCAGCTTGCTTTGGCATGCTCCTATCAAGGTCCTGGGGTACAAAAATTGGTTGGTCACTCAAAATGGATTTAACCTATGCCACTATCCCTGTTTTTGGGGGCCAGGAGAGGAGGTTATACAGAGAAACCAGGTTTTTCAAGATGGTTACCAAGGTTAACAGCTGAGAGAATTCACCATTTTACAGCAAGGAAGGATATTTCTTGTGTTTAATGTTAGAATAAGATCAAAATTATGCTCAGGAAGCTTCCTTCTACCAGATAAAGACTAAGCAGTCTTCAAAAGATCATGAAGCAGGAATCTGGACTTTATATTTTGATGGAGCAAATTCAAGGGAAGGTAATGGGGCTGGAGTATTATTAATCTCCCCTACAGGCCAATGGGTGCCACTGTCTTTTAAATTGGAATATGAGGCTACTAATAATGTAGCTAGATATGAAGCACTTCTATTGGGATTACAAACAGCCAGGAGCATGGGCATACAGTGTTTAAAGGTCCTGGGAGATTTTGAGCTGGTGGTCAGGCAGATCAGAAATCAATGTCAAACCAAACACCCTCGGTTGAGAGTCTATAGAAATGAATTATAAGACATGGTGGAGGACTTATTCTTGGCATTTGATATCCAGTTCATGCCTCGGGAGCAGAATAGAATGGCAGATTCTCTTGCTGTGGCCGCTAGTACATTTCGCCGTCCTCAGAATCCTCTCCTGAGGTATGAAATCGAGGTACGTTATAGACCATCAATCCCAGATAATACTAAGCACTGGCAGGTATTTGAAGATGAGGAACAGATGAAGAGATTATTAGAAATAGTGGGAGAATTTTCTAATATGGAGATTGATGATTGTGAGGAAGATGAGGCCAAGAATGTTTCAGAAAACAAATGGGAGGAGAAAGTGGCAGGAAGTAAAGTGTTGCAGCTGAAAGGAAATGTCATACCTAGAGGGCTGGTGCCCCTAGAAAGACTATTTGATAAAAATGATGTCTCGTTGCAGCCTAGTAAAATGGTAGAAGAAGATCAGGTAGAAGATCTGAATCTGGGTACCAATATTGAGCCCAAAATTGTAAAGTTATCCAAGAGGGTCCCAGATGTATATAAGGAAAAATACTTGAAATTATTTCAGTTATACAAGGATGTATTTGCATGGTCCTATCAGGACCTGAAAAATTTTGATATCAATGTAATGCAACATAAAATTCCTCTGAGGGAAGATGCAAGACCTTATAAGCAGAAGCTCAGACAGATAAATCCTCTGTTGCTTCCCTCCATTGAAAAATAAATCAAGAAACTGCTAAAGGCCAAAATAATTGTGCCATTAAGATACTCAGAATGGGTTGCTAACTTGGTCCCTATTCGAAAAAAGAATGGAGAAATAAGGTTATGTGTAGATTTCAGAAATTTAAACAGAGCATCTTTGAAGGACAACTATCCACTGCCCAAGATAGACCACATCCTCCAGAAAGTGGTGGGAACTTCTAGAATGTCAATGATGGATGGTTTTTCTGGTTATAACCAGGTGGCTGTACTCCCAGAGGATTAGAAGAAGACTGCTTTCATCACACCATGGGGTACATTTATGTATTCCAGGATGCCTTTTGGCCTGATCAACGCAGGAGCTACTTTTCAGAGGGCGATGGACATAGCCTTTGTTGGGGAGAAAGATAAATTTCTGGTGGTGTACCTTGATGACATTACAATATTTTCAAAAGGTGAGGCTGAACATATTGAACACCTGCAAAGAACCTTTGAAAAATGCAGAAGGTATGGTCTTTCTCTAAACCCACAAAAGTCCTTATTTGCATTAGAGGAAGGCAAACTTTTGGGGCATATTGTAAATAAAGATGGGGTAAGGATAGATCCCAAAAGAGTAGAGGTTATAAATAGTATTCCTCTCCCTAGAAACAAGAAAGAGGTGCAAGTGTTTTTAGGCCGGATAAATTTCCTAAGAAGATTTATTCCTAACTACGCTGAGATAGTTAGGCATATAACTGATATGCTGAAAAAGAGTAATGAAGTAAAGTGGTCTCAGGAATCTAGGGATGCAGTCACCAGAATTAAAGCTACAATTGCTGAAGCCCCTGTGTTAGCTGGACCAGATTATACAAAACCTTTTATGATCTTTTCATTTGCTTCACCTCATACAGTAGCTAGAGTTTTGTTGCAGAAAAATGAAGATGGATATGAGCAGCCTATTGCCTTTTTCAGTCAAGTTCTCCATGATGCTGAATTGAAATATAACATATTGGAGAAACATGCATATGCTCTAGTAAAATCCCTTAAAGCTTTTAGAAAGTATGCGTTGCAGTCTCATATTACTGCGTATGTCTCTACTGCAGCTGTTAAAGATATTCTTATTCAGGGATATAGTGAAGGAAAAAGAGAGAGATGGATTGCAAAGATACAGGAATATGATTTGGATATCAGACCTACTAAGCTGATCAAAGGATAGGGGCTTTCAAAAAATTTATCAGAATCAAATTATCAAGCTTTGGGCATAAATTTGTCTATGGTAGCAAATGAAGAGTCTAAGAAAGAAAAAGAGCATCAAAGTCTGGAGATGAATACTCAGAGAGTACACATAAAATATCTCACTAGCCCATGGTACAAAGAAATAGTTGAATATCTTTTGACACTCAGTTGTCCCCCAAGTTGTGATAAAGCAAAATACAGGTCTTTAATATTGAAATCACAGAAGTGCATAGTTGCTAATGGGCAGCAATATTGGAGAGACCCTTCTGGAATTCTACTCCTATGCCTCACAGAGGATGAAGTAGAAAGTACAATGATAGAGTTTCATGAGGGAATCTGTGGAGGCCATTACAGTTGGAGAGCTACAGCTTATAAAATCCTGAAGGCTGGTTTCTACTGGCCAAATTTATTTGGAGATGTTTTTACTTGGGTCAAAGCATGTGATAAGTGTCAGAAGTTTGTTGAGAAGCAGAAGTTGGCAGCTCTGCCCCTGATTCCAGTTCATGTGAATGAACCATTTCAACAATGGGGATTAGATTTTATAGGAGAAATACATCCCCCATCAAGTGGACAACATAAATGGATATTAACAGCCACAGATTACTTTACAAAATGGGTGGAAGCCATACCTGCAAGGAATGCTACAGATACTGTAATCATCAAATTCATGGAAGAAAACATCATATCCAGGTTTGGCTGTCCTGCTGGAATAGTGACTGATAATGCACAGGCCTTCAAGTCTGCAAAGTTTGTAAATTTTTGCTAGTAGTATAATATTGCACTAAATCACTCCACAGCCTATTATCCACAGGGAAATGGCTTGGCAGAATCTTCCAATAAAACTTTGGTGAGGGCTTTGAAGAAAACAATCAATGAGAATCAGAAGAATTGGGATTCCCAATTAAAGTTTGCTCTATGAGCGAATAGAATCACCAGCAAAAGAGCAACTGGGAAATCCCCTTATGAACTGGTATATGGACGAGCAGTTGTGTTCCCTGTGCAGCTGGCTTTGCCAGTGGCACGTTTCATGCAGGAAAGCCATGAAGAACCGGATGATATGGTTAGAAGAATTAATCAATTGGTAGAACTAGAGGAAACACGGGACCAAGTGAATCAGAGATTAACATCATATCAAGAGAAAATGAAACATATATTTGATCAGCATGCAAAAGACAGGAAATTGCAGGTTGGCGAGCTGGTGCTCAGATGGGATGTCTGGAGGGCTGAAAAGGGAAAGCATGGCAAATTTGATCCCCTCTGGTTTGGTCCTTTCAAAATTGTGGAACGAGGAGGTAATAACATGTTTATATTGGAGAATCTACAGGGTGACGTGCTGGACGCCCCTGTAAATGACCAATTTCTGAAACCCTACTTTCAATTCTGATTTGGGTCGTGGTGACCTGACTTTACCATATTGTATATTAAATTTTGTTTTGTTACTAACTGGATGATGCAGGTGTTATAATGAATCATGATGGGAAAAGGCTTTTGAGAGCAGAATCCACAGGGTTTACATAAGATTGTGATCTGGAGGTCTGCAAGTTCTCGACACGTCCAAGTATGAACGCGCCGTCCCCAGTTGGAGCCAATGTTGTCCATGACAGCCCCTCATTTAAATTTTTTATCTTCAATTCCTCCCCCCCCTTAACCTTCAAGTTCCCTATCCTGGCTTAATGCATTCATCTTGCTAACTGTTGCCTATCCCGCACCCTGAAAACACATCAAAAAACACTACGGGCGCGTATCCGCAATCATAAGGGGCCTAGACCCTTTAGACGCAGCCCCCGTATCTTACTGTCCACATGACCAAAGCCCATGAATGAGTGCTAAGTCAGAAAATCGCCTAACGTACATGTCCATCGGGCACGTTCCGTGCCATCCGATTAAACATAAATCGACGGCCCATAGTTCTATTTGCTTTGGTGGTCCCCATGCTTTCAAAATCGGCTGATTACTTCGCACCACTCATCTGAGGCAGGTGGTATTCCCCCTTCAGCCAGTGATTCCATACGCTGCGTGACAAGTGTCCCTCTATACGTCCTAAAACCGCTTCCATTTCACGCGTTATTGTGCGGTCAATGGACGTGCAGCGAAATTTGTGTCAACCTCCGATCATGAGCGCTCTATCCAACGGCTCCCGCCCTTCTAAGTTGTGCGATTTTTAACCCAGTGTACAATGTCTCGGGCCCGCCTGTCCATCGGTCTCCAATTCAATATTAACCGTCGATCCCATTTTTTATCGTATGGCCCTGAATTGTTCGCGCACCCCGCCGGTTGACCGATTCCACCTCCACATCACCCCTTCCGTATGGTCTCTCGTACGCCCACATGTCATTCGCGTTCACCTCCACCATTTCCATGCATCGTTTACGTGTCCATGTTGTCTATCTCCGCCCCGTCTACACAGCGTTGTCTCTCTGTGTTTCTCGTTGCCGCCCTTCATTCCTCCGTCACCCTGCTTCTCCTCATCGTTTCACTCAGTCCATATCACCATCTCCGTAGTCATCACCGCCCTCATCGTCCCTGTCTGGTTTCCTTTAATGTGTTTGTGGGTTTTGCAGGTGCCTCGTGCCAGAGAACTATTATAACTTACGGCCACCATCACAGAAGCCGAGAACGCATAACAGGACTCGATTACAGAAGAAAAATTTGTGAAGAAAAATCCGGGAGCCTCTAGGATATGTCAAACATTAAATGAAGCAGGGGCTAAGACCTGTTGAACCCTCCAGAGAATTTCAAAATGCAGATTTTACAGATGAAGATATTAATTGTCACGGCAAATAACATCAATGAAAGATCCAAGGAATGCAGTGCCTGGCATTGAAGAATTTAAATTCCGATTTGGCATTCAGAAGACAGAGAGTACTAGTGCATCAAAATCATATCCCCCAGGTTTAACTTCAGTGGATTTTGCTCTCAAGAAAGTACAGAATGTTACATATTTTATTCTTCATGTCTTATCCCTGGAGAAATTTGCACCCACAACATTTATTCCATAGAGCAGCAGCAGAGTACCTACACCAGTCTAGAGCTGTCAAATAGTATGGGCGCGAAGTGTTTCCGCCATTTTGTTTTAATGCAACAATTAATTGTTTCCACCTACTTCTTTATGAGTTTCTCTTCTCCTTCCTCTATAAAAAGGAGGAAGAAAAACATTGTAGGGGTTCCAGACTTTTATCAGAACATTGTGCAGCGAAAGGCATTTTTATGTACATCTTTTGAAGTTTCCGTGTGAAGGCTCAGAGCCCGTAGGGTCTCAGTGAGGAGGAGTTCTGTCTGTGATGAGGATTCTGGTCTTTGATATCCCAAAGTGTGTAAACTTCTTTTATGTGCTTAATACAATATTTCATTTCATATATCTTCTTCTTGTATCACGATCCCGGAATGCGAGTGGCTCACTGATTTTAGGTAAGGATTCATCCTAGTTGATGCCCATACTTGAATCAGTCTAGCACTTTAAATTGGCCTAGGCATGATATACTATTTCATATTCATTTCATCCACATTTTCATTAGTTGATTTGGGAGGGTGCTTTTAAAACGCCATTGTCATGTATGGATTCTTAGATTGATAAGCCCATGCATGGTTCTGTTGTGTATCTGGGTATCAAACCAAAGTTAACTAATATCCTCTTTCTTTCCTTTCCCTGCATACACCTTCTGATATCTAATTTCTGTGGTATATTATTTGAATCGGCCCTCTTTACAGTAAATTGTCTCTTAACTATCTAATGTTTTTGTATTGGAGCTTTACATCTTGTCTCTGCAAGATTACCTACCCTGTGGCAGTTTCTGTAAGTACTGGTCCCATTTGAATCAATTTCCTTGTTTTACAAGAGATAGCAGGAGAGTTTTTGGATTGACAACCCAAGTTATATTATGTGCTCCTTGCTATGCTAAGATGTCCTAGGCACTGGTCTATAGCAACTCTAGGCTGTCTCTAGGAGTTACAACACTCGTAAAAGCCCAATGTGAGAATGTGGTCCAGCAAATGAGTTTTATTATTATTATGCAGCAACAAAATTCTGAGTACAATCTGGATGACATACTGGAAATCCTCTCCAAAGGAATTAATAGGAAAATTATTACGGGAAATTTTCTTCTGTTCTTCATAAGCAATCCTGCAACAATCTGCCCACTGAAATTGGTTATCGAAGACCCCTGTCCGGGCCTTTGCACAACATATAACTCGCACTACCGGGTACTACTTCTGAATCAGACGTCCTACTTGTTGTTGCCTTTAGAAGTGACTCTCCATCCCTTTGGGAAATTATTCCGGCCTTCAACACCTGAATCAACCTCCTCTCCAGCTTAATCGAATTGCCTCAATGAAGCTACCTGCGCAACCTCTTGTGGAATAACTTGAACTCCTCTGGCTGACTCTTCCGACATTGGAAACCTCTAATGGACGCTCAATTGTTGCTTCTCTACCTCTGCTATTGATCTCCTGGCTTGAATTCTCTTCTTGACCGAATCTCTGCTCTCTGGGAAATTTGATCTGCTTAGATCACTCACCCACTCAATGTGTCTATCTCCATCCTAGCGTCTTGCTCTTATAGCTTTTCGGTTGCGAACCAATGACCATGATTAGATCTCCATCAATAGCTAAGATCATCTCAAATCCAATCCGTGTGAGTTTCGCATACATACCTACTTTTTTAAGTAGCGTAAATCCATCTCAATTTTATACACATATTTCAAAATTATTTTTAAACCATCATAATTTTGAATTTTCTAAAAAAATCAAATCTCATGAAGTGAATTTTATTTTAACGCTTAGTATATCCAAAATTATGATAGAGCTATACTAACCTATATATTTTTAAATAAAATTATTTTAAAAATATAAATGTAAATTTTTAATTTAAAATAACAAAATTAATAACTATTATTATTATTTAAAAATAATAATATAAAGATATGGCTTTTTATCCCCGTATAAACTTTTACATATTTTTTAAATTTGGAATTTTCTACATCAAAGAGAAATCAATTTTAATTAATTTTAATTAAATACGTTGATTTGCGATAAATTTAAAAAAGTAAACGTTTATATGAGTGGAGTGCATGGGTGTTTCTATAAAGCAATTTTGACATTAGATGTAGATTTATAGTGGTTGCTGTTTTTTCCACAGTTTAAATGTTTCATTTTTTTATTTATTTTTATAATCTAATGATATTATTATTTTATTTTTTTAAATCATAGTGTTGAATATATAAGTAGATTTTTATATTAAAATTATAAATAAATTTAAAATATTAAGATTATATAATTATTGATACTAATTAAAATAATGATTTTGATATAAATTTTATCAATTTTATTTAAAATATATATATATATATATATATATATATATATATATATATATATATATAACATTAATTATATATTTAAAATCAAATATTTAAAAATAATAAATTTAATATTTAATATTTTTATTTAAATATGTAGATTTTGAAAAAATGATTTATGTAAATGATTTATGTTTTTTATATAGAAATTTATCATAACTTGTCAAATTAATTTCAATGACAATTATTTATGATTATTATTCTCCAATGTAAATTGATAGCATTAATGACAATTATCTCTAATTGTTTTTGTCTAATGTAAATTGACTCATTATTGTTATTAGAAAAAAACTATACTATCTGAAATAAGCTTGATACTTTACTTCTACCAAATACTTTTGGACAGTTAACTTGTTTAGTTAAATCCAACCTAAACAACCATAACTATCTTTAAAAAAAACAAATATTTAATAAACAAAATAATTTTTATATTCATAATATTTGGACATTTAATATACTTACAAAGTCCTTTTATAAAATAAATTACATATAAGAGGAATCCTTTTCGTTATATGTTACAAGGAATTATTTTCGTTAAATTCAGATACAGCAACGTAAAAGTTTAATATAAAAATAAAAAATAAAAAATAAAAAATACTGTGTGCACTCTCAAAGCTGCCTATATCCTTACGAATTGTAAACCCACCCCTTACCTGCAATAAAACATGAAAAGCAGACGCGCGGATGCGTTTGCGACCGTTTGAAACGGAGTGGCTATAAATAATTATCAGGTACCCAACATAGAACAGGTTCAGCTTTATCATAAATCCTTTTCTGCATTCCGTGTTGGCTTGGCCGGGTTGCTTGTTGTTATCTTTTTCATTTTTCGTTTCTTTGAATTCTGCAATGAGTTTCTACAATTGGCCATGCATGTCTTTCTTTATTGATGCTTTCTTTTTCATTTTTCTTCTGTTTTCTTTGTCTGATCAGCGGATCTATTTTTATCTTTAATTTTAAATTGTGAGAAGCAGGGTAGAGGGTAGGCAGAGTCGCAGACAGAAATGAAACCTGATTTCAAATTTATAGAGGTATGCTTTTGTTTGGTTTAATGTGAATCCATGGACAGATATTTAGAAAGATTTTAAATTGTTGAGGTGCAGAGCAGTAGAGCATAGCACAACAAAGACAGAGAAGTAAACAGAGACAGGAGAAATGAAATTAAATACACAGAGAAATTGGGGAATAAAACACAGAGAGATTTATTACATGAGGTCTGGACTTGCTTGCCTTGACATGCTCAGGCAGAGGCAGGAATACAGATTTATAGTTGCAGAAGAGGAATAATTCTGCATGTGAAAAACAGATTAAATCACGATGGCTGGACGGCGTGTTAGGTTCGGCACCGTCGGTGACGGCATTGGTTGGCTAGTTTAGGTTCGGCGCCGACATACGGCTTCACATTTAACATTCTCCCACTTGAAGCCGAATGAAGAATTTTGAATCAAGTCACACCGATACCTATCATGCCTCCACATAACTCATGCTTACTTCTTGGTAGAATTTTAGTGAGCATATTAGTAGGGTTCTTATCTGTATGAATCTTTTCCAAATATAACTGCCCTTCCACCAACACATGTCGGATCCAATGGTACCTTAAGTCAATGTGCTTGGTTTTTGAGTGAAATGTTGGGATTTTTGCCAAGTGAATGGCACTCTGACTATCACAATACAACACATACTTTTCCTACTTGATTCCTAACTCTCCTAGGAATCGTTGCATCCACAACATTTCTTTGCAAGCCTCTGTTGCAGCTATGTACTCTGCTTCTGTTGTAGAGAGAGCTACTATTCTTTGTAGCCTTGACACCCAAGATACAACTACACCTGCAAATGTGTACAAATATCCTGTAGTGGACTTTCTGGTGTCGATATCTCCAACCATATTTGCATCTGTAAAACTTTCAAGCACAATATCATTATTACCAAAACATAAGCAATAATGACTAGTACCCTTAAGATATCTGAAAATCCATTTTACTGTTTGCCAATGTTGTTTCCCTGGATTGGCAAGGAATCTGCTCACAACTCCCACTAAATATGCAATGTCTGGTTGTGTGCATACCATGGCATACATCAAGTTGCCAACTGCTGAAGCATAAGGAATCTTGCTCATTTCTTCCTTCTCTTTATCATCACTGGGACATAACTCAGCACTCAACTTGAAGTAGCCTGCAAGGGGTGTACCAACTGGCTTGGCATCTTTCATATTAAACATGTCAAGTACCTTCTCGATATATTTTTCTTGTGACAGCCACAATATTTTTTTTTCCTTGTCACGCATGATCCTCATGCCCAATATCTGTTGTGTTGGACGCAAATCCTTCATTGCAAACTTGCTGCCCAAATCCTTCTTTAACATATTGATCATATTCTTATCATGTCCAACAATCAACATGTCATCCACATATAACAATAATATGAGATATTTTCCTTGATCATACCTCTTGATATAGACACAATGGTCAACTTCTAACCTATGAAAACCATGTTCTAACATGAATGAATCAAATTTATTGTACCATTGTCGAGGTGCCTGTTTCAACCTATAGAGACTCTTCTTTAACTTGCAAACAAGGTCTTCTTTGCCTTTTTCTATGAAGCCTTCTAACTGATTCATATAAATTTCTTCCTCTAATTCTCCATGAAGGAAAGCAGTTTTTACATCTAACTATTCACATTCTAAGTCTAAAGCAGCAACAAGACCAAGAATGACTCTAATGGATGACATTTTGACAACAGGTGAGAAAATTTCAATGAATTCAATACCTTTCTTTTGGGCGAATCCTTTCACCACCAACCTTGTTTTATACCTCTCCTTCTTTTCGTCACCTTCATGCTTAATTCTATATACCCATTTGTTTTGCAAAGTCTTTCTACCTTTTGGGATATTTACCAACTCCCAAACTTTTTATTTTCCATCAAAGAGTTCATTTCTTCTTCCATTGCTTTCTTCCATTCTTTATTGTACTCAACTTTACAAGCCTCTTGAAAACAACTAGGCTCACCTTCATCAGTTAATAGGATATAGTTTGAGGGAAGATACCTTTGTGAAGGCTTATGAGGCCTACAAGATTTGCGAACCAACTGTGGAGGTGCATTATCAGGTTGAATCTCATGTAAAGGTTCTTGCAAGATTCCTTTTTCTTGGTGTTCATCACTTTCCCCTTGTTGTCCTTCTTGCTCTTGAATTTGTTGCCCATTTTCCTGCATTGGTGGGATTTTTTCATGTTCTTCTTCAAACTTGTCAATAAATTTCTTGACTTCCACCTCACCTACATTCCTCTTAAACATTTCTAACTCATTAAATATAACATCCCTGCTTCTAATAATTTTATGTTTGACTAGATCCCATAGACGATAACCAAATTATTCATCGGCATATCCCAGAAAAATGCATTTCATAGATTTATCATGTGGCTTAGTTCTATTTTCTTTTGGAATATGTACAAATGCTTCACATCCAAAGATTTTCAAATGAGAATAATTCAAATTCTTACCAGTCCAAACTTCTTCAGGGATGCCTCCATCCAAGGCTGTAGATGGAGATCTATTTATGAGGTAGTAAGTTGTCCTCATAGCCTTTGCCCAAAAATGCTCGTCCAAATTGGAATTGGACAACATGCTCCTTACTTTTTCCATAATGGTGCGATTCATTCGTTCTGCAACACCATTTTGTTGATGTGTACCAGGCACAGTCTTCTCATGCTTTATGCCAAACCTGTTACAATATTCTTTCAATGCATTTGAGGAATATTCTCCACCATTATCTGTTCTTAGGCACTTGAGCAATTTATTAGTCTCTCTTTCAACAGAAAAATGGAATTTCTGAAATATTTCAAACACTTCAATTTTACTTTTCATGGGATAGGCCCAAACCTTCCTGGATGCATCATCTATAAATGTTACAAAATATGATGCTCCTCCTAATGACTTGATGTTAACTGGTCCAAACACATCTGATTTTATCAATTCTAACACATTTTTCTTTCTGTCATGACCACCTCTAAGAAATGAAACCCTTCTTTGTCTACCATATATACAATGCTCACAAAGATCAAGATTGTAGGATTTCAGACCTGGTAATAATTTTTTACCAACAAGTATTTTTAAACCATTCTCGCTCATGTGACCCAAGCGCTTATGCCACAGATCTGCTGAATTTCCTTCTCTTGTGACAACAACCAAATCTAATTTTCCTATCATTGCCTTCAATGAATATAATGTTCCTTTCTTGGGTCCTTTGGCGATGACCAATGCTCCTTTTCTAATTTTCCAGCCTCCTTTTCCAAAGCTTGTGGAATAGCCTTCATCATCCAGTCGTCCCATAGAGATCAAAATCATGTGCATTTCTGGTACATGCTTGACCTGTTTCAACAATATGTCTTGTCCATTCTTCATCTTGATTTGGACCTCTCCCACTCCAACAATACTGCAACAATGATTATTCCCCAAATGCACTCTACCATAATCACCAAGATTATATGCAACAAAACTATCTTTGCATGGGGTTACATGGTGAGATGCCCCAGAGTCAAGGATCCAATCAAAGCTACCGCTAGATGTATATAAACATACATCCTCTACTGAAACAGTAAATAACACATCACCATCTATGACTACAGCAGTAGTCTCACCTTCATTTGAGTTGGATGACTTGTAATTTGTATTGGCCGGTCTTTGATCCTTTTGTCCTTTCTTCAAGGCTCAACATTATTTCTTCATGTGCCCAGGTTTGTTGCAATGAAAGCAGATGATCATGTCCCTCCTTGAATTTGATCGGCCTCTCGATCTTGATCGCCCTTGTCGGCCTCGATCAATCCTCCTACCACGATCAGCTAGATCTAGAGCTTATTCTCCCTAGTTTTCCAAAATTGACATGTGTCGCAGCTCCTCATTCATTAAAATGCTACTGGCATCATCAAAATTTAGGGTCCCTGCAGGTGCTGAAGTACTCATAGCCACAATTAAATTTTCCCAGCTGTCTAGCATAGAACACATTAGCAAAATAGCTCTAATTTCATCATCTAGAGTTATTTTAACAGAGGCAAGCTGACTAGTTATAATATTGAATTCATTCAAGTGCTCCGTAACTGAAGCACCCTCCTTCATCTTGAGATTGTAAAGCTTCTTCATCAAGAACACTTTGTTTGATGCCATGTTCTTCTCATATAGATCATGGAGCTTCTTCCATAATCCTGTTGCCGTCTTTTCTCTGGACACATTGAAATACACATTCTTTGCTAGATATTGGCGGATTGTTGCAATCACCTTTCTATTTAGCTTATCCCATCCCTCATCTGTCATCCATGAGGGTTTCTTTGTTACACCCTCAATTGGAAAATACTGATCTTTTAAAATTAGTATATCCTCCATCTGTGATTTCCATAGGGAAAAATTAGCCCCGCTCAACTTCTCCATATCAGTTACTGCTGTCTCCATTCTTAATAAAATTTCACACCCCAAAAATCTCAAAATACCCCTTACAAAGTAAAACTTTAATTATTTCAACATTATCCACTTTTAAAAAAATACCAAACCAATCTCTTTAAAATGCTGACTTTTCTCTTTTTTATTTTAAAAAATATCCACTAACAATTATTATAAAACATATATGTTATGTTTCATAATAAAATAGGTTTATGATAATTGTGAAACATAAAAATATTATAAAACATAACCATTAACAATTATGCTTATCCTTTCACACAATATCGATTATGGAAATCTCTAAAAAAAAATTAAATGGGCTTACAACTTGCAATGGCCGCCCTCATGACAATATGGATTATGGAAGTGACTTCTGCAGACCACTTTGGCTCATTTCTTAGCCGCTAAGCAATGGGCCACCGCGCTGATTTTTGAAGTTGTATGGCAGTAGGGAATTCATGGGAATTTAACTAGCATTGAAAATTTCGCCAGAACTATTCTGGGCATTTTGCTGTAGTGGAAAAAATTTGCTGCTAACCTTACTGCAGACAAGAGCAACTGCAAACAACACTATGCAAAATTTCCTGGCATTTTTAACTATTCATCTATTGAATCTTCTAGTTCACTTAGACTGGCTCTGATATCAGTTGTTTAGGTGCAGAGCAGTAGAGCACAGAACAACAAAGACATAGAAGTAAATAGAGACAGGAGAAATGAAATTAAATACACAGAGAAACTGGAGAATAAAACATAGAGAGATTTATTACATGAGGTCTGGATTTGCTTGCCTTGACATGCTCAGGCAGAGGCAGGAATACAAATTTATAGTTGCAGAAGAGGGATAATTTTACATGTGAAAAACAGATTCAATCATGATGACTCGGCGGCGTGTTAGGTTCGGCGCCGTCGGTGACGGCGTTGGTCGGCTGGGTTAGGTTCGGCGCCGACATACGACTTCACATTTAACATAAACTAGTAGATATCTATTTTTTCCTTCTATTTTAAATTGTGAGAAGCAAAGTAAATGATAGGCAGAGCCGTAGACACAAATGAAATCCCTAATTTCAAATTTATAGAGGTATGCTTTGGTTTAATGTGAATCCATGGACATATATTTAGAAAGATTTTAAACTAGTAGATATCTATAGAATGGACACTGCCTGCTAGATGATAGCTTTGCTTGGATTGGTTTGAGTTCCTCTGTTTCTCAACAATTTGATCCTTAACTTGCAATTTCAACTTTATGGCCTTCCTTGGATTGGTTCGAGTTCCCCTGTTTCTCAACAATTTGATTCTTAACTTGCAATTTCAACTTCAACTTTCTGATGGTTGGCTTTGTTCTGGGTTTTGTACTAATCCCTCACCTCATGAAGGTATAGTCTCATTCCTCCGATTTTCTTTCATTCATTCTTTGAAAAATTAATCTGACGTGTCACGTAACCCAACTCTGCTAAAAGCCAGGTTAACAATCACCTGACCTGGATCGGTTCGGTAGAGTATAAACGGTTTTTATTAATTTTCTCTCAGTGAAATTGCAGGGTTTTAACGAAGATGCAGAAAGACCATTGACATTTCAATCAGAGAGAGAGAGCGAGCCATTCCAGCTATTAGCTTCTTCAATTGTTTTAAATTTCTTTGGTGGCTCGCTAGTGTTTGGTTGAAATGTTTCTTATCTGTCTTCCAGGAGGAGCTGTTGTTGAAGGACAAAATGAGATGTGAAGATTTTATTTATGTGGGAAGTGTGAGTTTTATTTTTTAATTTTTTTTCCCATTTTCCCAGCATTTATTCTTTAAAAAGTTTTTCTAGCTTTGATAGTTGGCTTGACTGAGGGCTTTGTGGTGCTCTCTAAAACTTCTAAGAGATGTCGAGTTCATTACATCTTTGGTTTTCTCTCGTTTAATTAGCAGGTGAGTGACCAGGAGAAACAAATGATGTTCAATAAAAATCTTATATCTTAGGAAAATGGAATTGGTCGCCAGCGTGTGATGCCATTGATTGTGGTCGTTCTATTCAGTACAGCGCAATCGCCTAGCCTCCATGCAGGTACGAACACATTCCATTCCATTATGACAAAATTAACATGATTGTGTGGAACTCTTCCATTCTCTGCAACTTACAGTTTAGACAAGAGTGTAGGTAAGTACAAATAAACGTAGGGTTGCTCTAGTTCTTGTTATCTCACATTTTAGAACGATAGTCTCGCGAAGTACAAAGAGCATAGGGCTGGTAAAGTCAGAGTACTGTGTAGGTTCGCTTAATCGTTCTACATTTAAGTAGTATTAAAGGTAGCGTTGGTTTTGTTTTTTTATATCTTTTTAATAATAGGTTAAATTTAGTTTCTTTTACATCTAGCAGTAGCATTTTTTAGATGTTTTTGAGGTTTTGTGGACATTTTAAATTGGTTTATAATTTGGCAGAATTTGGTTGAATTATCAGTTTTTATACCTTAATTCTGTATAATAGGAGTGTTTGAGAGGTTTTTGCGGTAGTGAATTTATTTATGTATTCAAAAATAGATTTTAAATAACAAAAAAATTATTTTATTGAATGTATTTTTAAGAAGGAACTTCAATATATATATAATGGTTAGATATTAGCCATATCTAATTGCAAGGGAATTTCGGAGATTTGACCTAATGACCTTTTTATTGGCAATGTACTTAGCAACAAGAAGTCAACCAAGTAAACTATCCCTTAAAACTTAATAGTTAGACAATATATTATATATCTTATTGTGGTTTTTAAACTCCTGTGGTGATCATTTTGTAAGAAGCTTTCCGGATTATCCATAGTATTGAGGAATATGTGTCGACGTTTCGAATCCCAACTGGGATCCATCATCAGGACTTTTAGAATGAAGAATTTTAGAGAAGGGTTTCAGACCTTTAATAGAGATCAATTTCTTGAAAAGAGTCGACTAAGGTTTTTTATTTCTGTATTTCTATTATTTTTTATTATTATTTATTAAGAGCACTATAAAAGAAGAAAGATAAGAGAGGCCCTTGAGATTATAAAGCATCTAGATAATCTTAATAGGGATGGGGGAGTTGAAATCAGTGACACTTGGAGACCTCTTCTTCGGAAAATTTGCTTCTCCAAAACACCATTTGCCGAGACATAGTTTTTCAGGTATAAGAATCTCAGGTATGTTCCCCCTCTTTTGAATTCTAATTTGGTATAAAAATTAAAATTCTAATAATTATTCCTATTAATTGATTTTTATTTTGATTAAAATAAAAATTAATTAATTAAACAATAATTATTAGTAATTTCTACTATATTCCTATAAAAATTATTAACAATTTATTAAATCATTAATATAATTAATTAAAACAATTAATTAATTATAAATATAATTAATTAAACAAATAATTAATTATATTTATAATTAATTAAGTTATAAATTATATCTAATTATATCTTTTTAAAATTAATAAAAAATTAACCATTAATCAATAATTTTCCCAATTAATTAATTATATATAAACTTTAATTAATTAATTAATGATATATATAATTAATTTTTTATAATTAATTAATTATATTTATAGTTAATTATTATAAATATTGATAATTAATAATCTTCATAAATTAAAAACTAAATAATTAATTTATATATTATTTTTAAAAAACCTACCCAAAAATTATTCATAAACTAAATTAACCAATTTAATTACTTTATAATATAATAAATAATAAACTTAAAAATTAAAACCAATTTTTAGTAAAATAAAATAAAATAAACAAAACTAGAATGAAAATAAAATTAGAAATATTAAAATTAATAAAAATATAATTTATTAAATTAAAAATATAATTTTTTTTTTCCACAGAAAAAAATCGAACTTTCTATTAGTAATAGATAGTCTCAGAACATATGCAGAGCATTTCAGTACAACTCCATTCTCCTTTTTTCAAAGAGGAATTGTGAACTTAGCTAATTTGCAAAACCTGGGGGAATGCCAGAGTAGCCAGTACAAAAGCAAAAGAAATCTCTAGTAATAAAGCTTCTCCTTTTATTCATCATCCCCCGGATTAGAAACCGAAACAGAGATGAGAACACAAGGTATTAGATGCCAAGACAAAGCCCGAAGCTTCCTTTTATCAAAAAGAGAGACTGGCAGTAGAAACTATCCCAGTCTCCTATTAGCATTTTTTATCAAGAATGGAGCCCAGAACCTCCTTACATAAGGAAAACAGTTCTGAGCCCTTAGAAGTAGCAGTTTAAAGTTTTAACAGCACATATGTACATAAAATAAAATAAAAACAGCAGTGTCAATCAAGAACCGGCTGTTCCTGAGCATGAACAGCCCCATTCACTAACTCAGTTACTGTCCAGGACCCTAAATCTTGCTGAGAACCTTCTTTCGATAAGCGATCTTCTTCCTGGTTCCTTTCCCTGTAAATGTGACAAACAGTGATCTCAGTGAAAAAACATTTGAGTCGACGAATCTCTTTAAGCAAAGGTAACAAAATATAATTTCTGCACTGCTGAGTCCCATTAAACCAATTCACAACATTCCTAGAATCACCAAAAATCTGAATCTGCCTCAAATGTTTCGAAATCAACCAGCAAAGGAGAAAATGGAGTGCTTTAAGTTCAGCAAAATTGTTTGACCCTTGCCCAAGGCCCACCGAAGCTCGAAAGGAAATTGTAGGAGAGAGGTGAATTACTAATCCAGCACCACAAGAACCATTTAAATCAGAGGCCCCATCAAAGAAAGCCCACAAAATTGTTTCATTGATCACTTTAGGTTGAATGTTACGTGGGGGACTTGGGCCTGGAGAAGAAGGAATACTGTCATAGATGGCAGCTCCTTCCGCTGCCAATCTAACAATTGGGAAAGAGTGATCATGGAAAATAGCCCTGTTACGTGCAATCCAAGTTCCCCACGCAATGAGGAGAGGAATTGATCTATCTTTATCATTTGGAGCCTTCTGCCACCACTGGTTCCAAGCTCGTAGAAAATCATCACCATGCCATATAAAATGAATTTTGATCAGCCTTAATGTTTCTACCCAGAGGCTGGAATTAAAAGGGCACTGGAGAAAGAGATGGAGAACGGTTTCTTCACCCAACTTGCAGAGGGGACACCATCCTGGTCCCGATTTTCCCCTTTTTTGAAGAAAATCCCACGTTGGCACATTTTTTTGAAGGATGCACCAAAAGAAAAGTCTGGTCTTGGCTGGGCATTTCAGCTTCCAGATTGGTTTGTACCACCAGCTCGAGGCCTCCCTCCCAAGCTAGGACATCAGCCATTTATTGCCTGACTTTGGAGAGTAAAAACCTGTCTGAGCATGAACCCAGCGCAGTTCATCTCTTGAATCCGAAATCCGGACAGATGAAAAATGTAAGGCTGAAACATATCGGCTCCATTCTTCCAACCACCTGTCTTCCAACTGCAGCTCCATGTCAGAGAGCCAGCCTTGTTTCACTAGGGAGGTTGATCTAGGATCAACTACTTGACTCAAGGTATAAAAACCTCTTTCATTAAGAAAATCTACGAAAGCCGGAGAAAGAGAGAAACTGTCAGAGCAACCAACCCATGGATCGCAACCTAGACAGACCTATGTACCATCACCTACATTCCATGCCAAGCCTTGCTCAATAGTTTGAACAGAAGCAACAACAACTTTCCATACGACAGAAGCATTTTTTGAGGACTTAACTGGAGAGCGAATCTAATCTAGAACAGATGTTTGGCTAATATATTTCCTTTTTATGATTGACACCCAAAGAGAATCTATTGAGATCAAATGCCAGACAAGCTTGGCTGCAAGGGATTTTGAAAAAGAGGGCAGATTTTTTATCTCCCAACCTCCCCATTCCTTGGGTCTAGTGATTTTGTCCCAAGCGACCCATGGGGTGACATGTTCCAATTTTGACCCTGCCCAAAGGAATTTACAGCACAATTTATCAATGGAGGCCAAAATGCCTTTCGGGACCCAAGAGAGGCTGGCCCAATAAACCGAGATAGCCATCAGCACTGACTTAATTAGGACCAGTCTACCTGCCCTTGATAGCCATCTGAAGCTCCATTGATTAAGACTTTTCTCTATTTTTGCAAGCAGCCACTTCCAATCACGAATTCGATAGTTGTCAGGCTTGAGATAAAAACCCAAATACTTAAAGTTGTCCTGAATGGATTTGACTTCAATGTTCAAAAAACTTTCCACTCTTTCAATTTCTTCAGTGGAAAGACCAGAGGGAGTGAGAGTTGATTTTTGTTCATTGATTTGGAGACCTGTAGCTTTTAGAAATAGGTCCAAAATATTTTTTAAGGCATGACAGTCCTCCAAGCTCCCATTTACAAACAACAAAATGTCTTCCATGAAGAGGAGGTGAGTAATCCAAAGATTTTCCGCCACTTCAATGCCTTTAGGATTGCCCTGCCTTTTAGCTTTATGGATCATTAAGCTTAACCCTTCCGCTGCCAGGAGGAACAGAAGAGGAGAGAGAGGACAACCCTGCCTGAGGCCGCGTTCAGGGTTGAAAAAAGAGGTTGCAGCACCATTTATCAATAAGGCAATAGCAGTAGAGGTTACACAGCTCATAATCCATCTGAAAAAATCAAATCTAAAACCAATGTGAGTGAGCAAAAGGCACAGATACATCCAACTAAATCTATCATAAGCTTTAGACAAATCAATTTTAATAATAGCCCCTTTTCTACCACTTCTCTTCAAACAATGAAGGGTTTATTGAGCTACACCTACTGCTTCATGGATTTGTCTACCATCCAAGAACCCAAATTGTTTAGGGGAGATATGTTTGGAAAGGAAAGGCTTAGTCCTGGAAGCTATGAATTTTGTAATTACTTTATAGACACAAGTGCAAAGAGAAATGGGACGAAAATCAGCAAAAGAGTTAGGCTGATCAGTTTTAGGGATCAAGGCAAAGAAGGTAGAGTTGAAAGGCGGGTAAATGGTCCCCGAACATCTGGACTCTTCCACAACAGCTACTAGCTCATCTCCTAAAGCTTCAAAGAAATGCTGGAAAAAATCAACAGTCCATCCATACGGACCTGGACTTTTGTCCTTAGGCATTCCTTTGAGTATGTCCTCCACTTCTTGTTTCGAAACAGGAGCCATAATAGCCTCGTTACCTTCTTCATCAATGAAACTAGGGAAGAACTGGGCTACTCTGATAACTTTTGCTATGGAAATATCTGCAGGAGCTTTGAAAAGAGCTTTGAAGTGACAAATACCCAAGGAAGCCAAAATTAAAAATGTAATTATTATAATTAATAAAAAATAATAGAAATACAGAAATAAAAAACCTTAGTTGGTCTGAAACCCTTCTCTAAAATTCTTCATTCTAAAAGTCATGATAAAACCCAGTTGAGATTCGAAACGTCGACACATGTTCCTCAATACTGTGGATAATCCAGATATCTTATTGCGTTTTCTTTTTAATAATTTATAGTGAATTATATTTATTTGTATAATTTTTACTTAATTAAATCATTTAGTTAAAAAAAAATATCTAAAATAAAATTTGGATATTATTAAATTAAACATGCAAACTTGTAAAAAATAATATATATATATATATAGACATATATATATATATATATATATATATATATATATATATATATATGTATGAAAATTTGCAAAATGTAAAATAGTTAACATATTGTAATTTGATTTTTTCAATGTTATAATTTGTAAAAGGTAAAGTGGTTAATACATTATAATTCCATATAGTTAATATTAGAATTTGTAATTTGCAAAGAGGTTTTAGATCATTTTTAAACTAGTACAACCACATTAAAAATATTAATGTGGTTGATATAGCCTAAGGCTTTATAAATATAACAAAAAAAATTATTGTAACAAAAAAACTATTGCAACACGAAGAATGCCTTACCAATGGGCACATTTACATAATTAGCCATGTATAAAAAGGCTATGGGTCAAATGAATTACACATTTGATTGTAAAATAGACCATTTTGCTAGATAAAGTTTGGTTATATATAAATGAATGTTATAAACAATAACAAGGAACTTATCATGGAGGAACTTATTAGAATTGGAATAATTTCAAATTTCTAGGAAATTGGTGAATGGGGTAGCAAGTGGCACAAATCTAATTTTTTTAATTTATTAAAAGTCAATGCAATCTAACAAACTTTGTAACACACTACAACCCTTGATAAGCATTAAGACAAAGCATATGTTAAACATATTCCCTTGAAAAAAATAAAAAAATTAATTAAAAAATAATAATAAAAAGTCCACATATCCTCATCCACTTTAAGTTGAAATAAAAAGCTTTCGACAATTAAGATTAATTTAATTTAAATTTATAAACTTAGATTGTTTAGGATAAATATTATATGTTAAGTATATGGTATTTTAAGTTTACTTAGTTAATATAAGTTTTTTTTTAAGATATTTTTTATTATTTAATTTATTAGAAATTTGCAATGAATTATAGTGTATTTATATCATTTTTGACAACCAATTGATGTGTATGTTTGTCTTCATTATTGATTATGAAAAAAATGATTTCATAATTAACTTTAAGATTTGCAAAGAGCAAGGTTGATAATACATTGAAGATGGATATAGATTTCAAGTTATAGTAGCCTTATGAATTTGGGTTTATCACCAACAATATTATATATTTGTCACAATATGTAATTAAGGGCTATATATAATATAATTGATTGATTTTATTGTTATAAATGTTAATCTTTTGAGTTAATGCATTCTTTCAAAAAGTTGTAAAGTGGTAAAATTGTAACTATTAACATGAATATGACTTTATGCCGTAATTTTCTCAAAAATCATAAAGTGATAAAATTGTGACTATTAACATAAATATGACTTCATGCCTTTAAATATCAATAATATCTCACCTTTTAATAAATGGTAGATATTAAACAAATATAAATAAAACATATTTTATCATTACCCTATCAACTTACAAATCAAATTATAAATTATTAATATATCATTAAAATTTAATAATAATATAACAGAAATTGTTTGAATGAAGATTTATAATTGACTGCACCAAGTAACACTAAAAAGTGTTGATTATTTGAACCTATAACAACATAAATAGTTATCTGGGGCTGCAAATGCCATCAACTTATGACATATATACATAATAACGTTACCTGCTAGATGATTTCCTTGCTTGGATTGGTGCGGGTCCTCTTTTTGTCCAATTTAATCTCTAACTCAGCATTTTCAACTTTCCAATGGTTTTGAAATGCTCTCTGCATCAGTCTCCCTTTCCATCTTGATCTTTTAGAAACCGTGGTTGGTTGGTTTGCAGGTGATGAGTGACTTGGAGAAGAGTAGAAGATGAACGATAAACTGGATGTAGAATTAGACTGTGCATGCCATTCTAAATGCGGTTTTTCTTGGCTCACTTGTACAACCCTCGCCTCCATAAATGTACGGCCGCATTAGACAATGGTATGACCTGGGTTGGTTTGGAAGAGTGACCGTTTTTCTTATTTTTATCTCAGGGTAACAGCAGGGTTTTAACGCACATGGAGAAATACCAATGAAATAATCAAGAGAGAGAGCGAGCCATTCGCTTCCTACTCGTCAATATTTTTAAATTTCTTTGGTGCATCGGTAGGGTTTGGCTCAATTATTTTTTAAATGAAATGAAATCTCGAGGAGTCAGTGTCTCCCAGAAGTAGACGCTGTGAAGCGAAAAATGCAATGAGAAGATTATGTTTTTATGTTTGGTTATATACTTACTTTTTCCTATTCGCCCAGAATTTAATCTTTAGAAAGCATTTTCAGCTTTTGATAGTTGGTTTCAGTTAGGGCTTTAGAAAGAAGCATTTTCAACTTTTGATAGTTGGTTTCAGTTAGGGCTTTGTAGTGCTCTTTGTAATTTTTGACAGATTGAGGCTGCGTTTGACTACTTAGCAGGTGAGTGACTAGGAGAAACAAATGATGAACAATAAATTCAATGCTGAGGATAATGGAATTGATAGTTGGAATGCGATGTTTTTTATTTTTCTAGTTTGGTCACGAGGGGCCATAGACAACTCTATCTTTGTTAGTTTTGAACTTGTAACCTCTGAAGAAAACTCACAAGTTCTTAATCATTGTGCTCACTCAAATTACTAATTTGCAAATCACATTTTAGAAAATGATAATCAGAATGCAAATAGAAAAGTACAAATAAACAAAGGGCTTGCTCACTTAATCAGCTCAGAAGTAGAATTGCATTGCATGTGTAAGTAGAATTATTAGCGTTGGTTTTGTTTTTATATATTTTGACTGTTGTTTTTATATATTTTGAGTGTACGTTGGATTTGGTTTTAGTCCTTTTACATCACATCTTTTTCTTTTCTTTTTCTTTCTTTCTTTTCTTTTCTTTTTTTTCTTTTTTTTATCCATAATGAGTTAGGATTATTTATTTAATTTTTAATTTTTTTATTTTTTTTGGGTTATTTTAAAATTTTGCATGTTACCTATATATATATATATATATATAATTTTTTAGTTTTTTATAAGTTGGAAAAATCTATTTTATATTTAATGTTAAAATTTGTAAGGTTTTTAAGCGCTAATTCAAATCCTAATGATATGATTAATCGGAAAGACATTTATCTAAATTTTGGATCACAAAAGTCTTAGATTTCATTTATTCAATTTTTAATTTGTAAATGGTAAAATAGTTAATAGTAGAATTTGCAAAGAGTAAGATTGATAATATATTGAAGTTCACATAATTTATAAGTTATGATTAACATAAATTTAAATTCATAAATTTAAGTTGATTATGATAGATATTATATGCTAACCACATAATGTTATTAAGTTTATTTATTATATAGTTAATCTAAGTTATATTTTATTTAATTTTTGTTTTTCTAAATCTTCTTACTTATCAGGATCAATATTTACTATTTAATTTATTGGAAGTTTGGGATGAATTGTAGTTTATATATATAAATTTTGGTAACTCAATTATGAAAAAACCAATCTATAATCAACGTTAAAAATTGCAAACACAAAGTTTTATAGCTTTCAAGCTATGGTCCACTTGGAGTCTAGTGAGTTTAGGGTTATGAATTTGGGTTGACGATGAGCATTTCCATATATTTATCACAATATGTCATTAAGGGTTACCTATTGAACAATTGATAGATTTTATGGCTAGTATGGCTAGTAATGCTAGCCTTTTAAGCTAACACGCTCTCTCAAGGGGTTGTTGTAAAGTGGTAAAGTTGTGACCATTAACATAGATATTGCCTTATACTTTCAAATGGAAATCATGTCCCACCTCTTGATAGGTGGTGGATATTTGAAAAATATGGATAGTTTGAAGCATATTTGGTCATTACTTTACTAACACTAACTTAACAAGTCAAATTTTAATTTATTAGTTCATCATTGAAATTTAACTATGATATAATAAAACTAACCTTCTTATTAATAATTTACATTTTAATGAATAGTTGTAACTATTCTTAAATGTTACATAGTCTAAAATTGTAGTTGCCCAAATGCCATGAACTTGATTTTTCCAAGTAAAATCAATCCCCTTTCTTCCTTAGAATATTTGGATGGATGCTAGCTTAATAATTGATGATAATAACAATGGGTAACTCTAAGGGAGTTGATTTAATTTGAACTTATGGCTTATGGACTCCCCATTGGCAACATGCCTTAGGTGGATGGTTCAATTGTTTGAGCTAATCCTTGGGGCTCTGAATGCCATCGACTTATGTCATGACAAGTATATAATGGTTTTATTTTAAATGCCACGAGCACAAATTTCCATAATCTAGAGTAAGTTATATTTTGTAAATGTCATGCCTACAAAATCCATATGCTATAGAGTAAGTCTACATGAATGAAAAGACATAAATGATACCATAATAAAAATACATTACATACATGGATATTACTATCATAAGTTGTTTTTATAATTTGTTAAAATTTGGTGAGTCTGTTTTTTTTATAGGTTGCATGATCCAAAATCTAGATGACATCTAATGAGGCACATCTATCACATTTCTAAATTCAAGGTTGTAAATGCATAATTCCCACCAAGGGTTATAAATCCTACTAATGACATAGAGTTTGAGATGTTATCTCCACCTTCTTTTATCATAAGAGAGTGACAACTTGAACAACTCTCTACACTTTGGTTGCTTGATATTATCACTTATTATAAGGTCTCTTGTTTCACTCAAGAAAATTCAGTAATAACAAGTGATTGAAGTTGTTTAGTTTTCTTAGATAAATATATTTCTAACATTATGGATTATTTAATTTTGTACTATGTTCATCTTGATTATTGAATTTTAATTTCACCATAATTACTTATGAAGAAGAATAAAGACAAGACTTACGAATTTAGGAATTTAGTAGTGCAATGTGTTTGTCAAAGATATTTGTTGGTTAGGCATAAGAATATTATCCACCTAAATGTTGATACAAAGAGGATGGTGTAGATGTTTATGTTTCTTTTATGCTAAATTCAAGTGTAAAACTAGAAAAGAATACGAGCATGATGAAAAAATTAGCTATGGTGTGCCTAGTGGGCCTATCATGTACCAAGGGCATGAGGTGGGGCTGAAAACCAAGAAAATATATTGGTGAGGCTAGTATTCATTAGAAGTTTGACCAAAGACATGGTTAAAATCTATGAGTTTCCAACAAAAAATTTAAACATAAGTCATGATGGACTTTCTATATAAAATCATTGAAAAAGAGGGATGCAATGATCAATATTAAGGAAAGAAACCATAAATAGGTCTAGATAGAGATGCTAGCTAAGGAATTGACAATTTGTATAAGGGTAAAGGGCTTCATTAGAATATTATCTATTTGTTAATTGATTGGGATATGCTAGAGCTTGATTGCTCCCTTCTGAACCTTGTCTCATATGAAGTCACATCTTATCTCCTATATGCTTGGATCCATCACAAAAAATTGGATTCTTGGAGAGTTTGATACAACTAAAGTTTGTGTAATGCCCCCTAATAATGATAAAAATACAAATAATTTTCAATTCCTGATCAAACAATCTTGCAAGTAATTTCTGTAGTTTGATGGCATCACAACCAACAGGACTAGCTTCCTTTTATTCTACCTTTGTGAAATAAGTGCTATGAAAGTTTGTGTAATGCCCCCTAATAATGGTAAAAATACAAATAATAAATAAATAATATAATATAATTAAATAAATAATAAGTCAATAATAGTAAATATAGAATAAATAATAAAGAGAATAATAATAAAAATAAATAAAATAGTAAATAATAAATCAGAGTTCTAAATAGTAAATAAATAAGAGAAGTTAACAAGAGTAAAAATGAATAAATTAAGAAAGAGTTAAACTAAGAAAACTATAAAAATAAGTAAAGTTAACAAAAATTAAAAAGAAATAAAATAATATAAAGTTAAATTAAGAGAAACATTAAATTAAGTAAAACTTAAAATAAAGAAATAAAGGTTGCATGTTGACACAGTGAATGTGTGCATGTGGTTCCCCTTCCATTGTTTGGTCTATTTAATAGACATTGAGGCAGGTTCATTCATGATTCCTTCATCTATTATCTTCAGAGAAAGGTATTGTGAGGCAAATGATTCACTTGCAGTAGTATGTTGATTGAGGGCTCGAGGGTGGCTAGTTGTAGAGAGATTATGTGCAGTTGAGCCTATGGTTGGGTGGAGAGTTGTCCCCAAAACTTTGTTACAGTTAGCATGATTCAAATAGCATTCAACTTTGGAGTCTCAAGTAATGAATATTGTTGTTACAGGTAAGTCGTCTTGCTCGTGGTTTTTGTAATTTCTATGCTGATTAGTTAAACAATTTTTTTTGTTCATTATTAATTGCATATTTGATATAATTAATTACATGTTAAATTTGGGGTTGTTACATATGGTATATGAGCAGGTTTCAACTTTATGTGACCTCCAAGTAAAAGTTTGAAAAAAAAATTATTTAGCAATTTATCTATAATTTTTATGTGATTTTTTAAATATATTAAAAATACAAAGGTTATTTTTTTAACAAAATATACATTAAAATTAATATGTATATTTTTAAATTGAATAATTACTTACATTTTTTATTAAATAAAAACTATTATTTATTTAACTTTGATATCACTTCTTAATCACATGTATAAGGCTCTACAAAATATTAATATAATTATATACATGCTACTCAAAATAGTATTATAATATTATTTAAAATAATTAGATATGAACTCCACATACTTCTTGTTTACATGCATGCGGATTCCAAATATGTTATCAATGTTTTATTTTTAACTTGTTTACATGCACGCGGATTCCCAAATATATTATAATTTTTTTTTTTATGATTTTTAAAAATAAATGATTTACATGCATGCAGATTCCAAATATATTATCAATTTTTATTTTTATTTTTAACTTGTTTACATGTATGTGGATTCCCAAATATATTATCAACTTTTTTTATTTTATGATTTTAAAAAATAAAAGATTCTCATCCTTATCTAGTTCTTCCTAGCTACGATCTGGCATTAAATCAAGGTTTTATGGAATCCAAGGCTTGTTTTGGCTTACATGAGTTGAACCCACAGCCTTTGGCATGATAAAACACAGAACATCTCTTCGGACATCACTCATTGAAGTGAATAACCATATGGGATTTCGTTTAATACATTTTGAGACATAATCTAATTCGATATTCTATGCGAAAAAAGATAGCCATTCTTGTTTGTGCCATGACAAGCCACATTGTTCGTCCCCATTCAAATTTGAAAAAAAAAAAAAATTCTCGAATTCCATTAATATATCTATCTTCTCCACCTTTGTAAATTCTTGAACTTCTTGTTGAGCTTGATTTCCACTATGCAATCATTGTAATTAATCAGTCAGAAGAGATTGGGGTTTTAAAGGCTTGCTTCTTGCGATTTTTATTTTTACATCATGTTTCTTGTTTATTTTGATAATGTAAGATCATTTTTCTTACTATGGTGGGGCTTGATTTGAATTTTAGTTTTTATTTTAAATTTGTTTTGTATGCCTATTGAATGTAAAGGTTTATCTTTGAAATAGTGTTAAGATATTAATTTCAGAATAGTAAAATATAAAATGAGCAATATGTTATTGGATCTACTTATTAAAATATGTGCTTAAGTTCATTATTTTGAATGGAAATAAAATAATATATATATATATATATATATATATATATATATATATATATATATATATATATATATGAATTAGAGAAAATAACATCGAAATTATGTTTTTAATTTTTTTTCCATAATTTCCATTATTTTAGGCATAAGTGGGTGTCAAACCGATTATAAATAATAACATTGTCTATGGGAATAAAACCCACTTTAACATTTATTTTAACCAATGCATTATTTTTATATATATAAAAAGAGCAAACCAAACAAAAACTCTTTAATTTTTGAATTCAAAGTGACCTTAATGACTTTTTAGTAAATCCTTATTTTGGCCTTAATAATATAAAATACTTAAAATTCCTTTATATTGCTTTTCCAAGATCAAAATTGTTTTTTTAAAGATCATTTTCACTTGAAATTACCAAAAGGTTCACTTTTAAATGCTTAGTAAGTATCAAAGATAAGTGAAAATCTTCCTTGATCCAAGGAACTCACTCTTCATGGAGTAAATTCATGTTAGAATAATGTAAGGTTTTGAAATTTTTATTTAGGGAAAATTGGATTCCTTTTTGTAGTGGCATACGAACTACCTAGTTTCTAGTTATTTCCTCTGAAATTGGGGTAGATTTCAAAAAAAAATTGTTGTACAAATTGGAATTTGGAATGTTAAAAATCACTGATCAAACTACTTTTACTTATATTTAAGTAAAGCTATAATAATTGCATGAATAGTATATTGATTTAACTCGTCATCTTATATAAACATCATATAGGATCCATGTGAAGCTATCTATAAATATTATACCATTGCACCACGAAACCCCAACATTCGACGCTTACCCAAACCATTAAGCTAATCCGCCAATTGCAAATACTAGATTTCCATTATATAATCATTTGACCGCCAATGCGAGATTTCAAATAATTATTTTAGAACCAATAGCGCATGATTTCAACTAATTATTTCAGCACCACTGGTGCGTGATTTCAACCACTTACTTCAGAACCACCAGGAGATTAAATTTACCAATGAAATCTGTCGAGATTACCAATACTAAATGCTTTCCATTATAATCATTTTGCTAAATTGTAATTACCTGTTAATTGCGAACACTTTGATTTTCCGTTATAATCCTTTTCACTCAAATTGTAATTACTTGTGAATTGTGAACACACCAATTTTGCACTATAAGCATTTCGACCAATTACTTGTGAATTACGAACACTCCAATTTAGTTTTAGCATTGGTGCGGAGGCTCAGTCGCACGAACGTGAGCCTCCACTACCACAAATTAAATTATTCCATCGACCTTCTTGATCCACTCTTCCAATGAACCAAGGCTTGTGGTAAACTTCGCAATTGGTGCGAAGTGTAAGAGTTAAAGGTGTAAGAGTTAGAGGTTAAATGCTACGCACACTCTGGTCGTTTTAAAAAAAAAAAAAATATCACACGAACATAATTTTGGAACCATAAGAATTGAATGACATCTGATCTTTGACATATCTATATCATTCGTCTTCCGATATTATTTAATTCAACATGGTTTATCATATTCTATAATCCTTCAAATATTCCATATATCGTATCACTATTTCACAAATATGAAATTTTATTAGCACCTTTTGATAAAAACAATGAAGCTTAGATTAGTTACATGTGAAGGGTGAACCCGGTTCTAATTATATTACCTTTGAAATATATACAAAGTGATAGGGATTTGAAGGGTAGTTATGTAGTGTATTATAATTGAGTTATGGCTAAATTTTGGCAAGGCTCATGACTAACTTACAAAGAAAAGACACCAGCTTTAATGAGCATATCTTATTAGACAAATCCTAATTCTTTTGATTGTCACATCAAAGTGTCTATCTTCATAAAGTAGTTGGTTAGAATATTTGTGAAGCAATGCTCAATTTTCTACCACATTAGATGAACATTGGGTATTATTATTATTATCCCTGCTACGCAGGTATAATGCATCAAGTTTCTAACTGATTTGATATTAATTTTTTTTTGAATAATTTTTTTTTTTTTAACTTATACTATGGTTGAACTTTAATTTTTTATTTTTGTTATTTAAATTTATTTTTCTTGCTTCTTATTGACTAATATAATTAAGTTCTTATTGCCCAAGACCGTGATTAGCACACCCTGCAACGTACAAAAATATTAATCTCCTCCTGCCACATCTAACTTATCCCATCCCATGTTAATTCAATGTTATAATAGTTGAATTAATGTGACTGATGCTATTTTCCAGTCTCCATTATCTTCTTCTGGAAGGAATCCAAATTTCATGTTAGGGTATTGTCTTACTCCAACCCATAATGACACCTCCCCAAACCTCACAATGAAAAAACAAAAACACACAAAGAACACCTTAACGCCTAGGAACGTTTGTAACCTCTGTTATTATATAATAACCATTTAAACCCTCATACATATATCATACGACATTTCTTTTGGGTATATTTTGCCTTCCACATTGTAAGTATATCAACCAACAAATGTCACATCATCTTCAATTCTCGAGCCATGTCAATCACAATGGTATTCGTACGTCCCTTGAACCCTACATTCAATGAAAGATTTATAAGAAATAACTATGAAACTTTGACAAACAATGAGATAAAACTTGAAATTTTGTAATACATTAACCAATGTTATTCCTTTGTAAGAGTTCTGCTTCATAACATCAATGCCACTGACATTATATAGTGGTATAAGTGTTACAATATGATTGTAGACACTTAATAGTTAGGCTTGCATTATTTACATATGCTAATTTATATTGTATACAAATTTTAATATGTTTGAAAATATTTATTCTCTAAATTAGAATATGTTTATTTATTATTTGCAGATAGGGATTGTATTAAATAAGTCAAATGTTTGCAAAATTATTTTGGATTTTTTTTTTAAAGTATTTAATTGGCATTTGTTTTTAACATATTTACATATTTTATCGAATATTTATTTTTAAATTATTAATATATTTATTTTTTTATATTTTTCACACATTAATATTAACCAATCATTTTTTTTGTTTTTACATAATGAAAAATGATCATAATTCAATTATCAAATTAGTAGTGTGACTAAACATATTTATAATTTCATTAAATAATTTTTTTTTAAATTATTAAATTAAGTCATATTATATGTTTTTTAGACAGAAAGAAAAATTAGCATAATTTTATTAACATTAACTTGAATCCAACATTTCTAGTTTAATTTAACTATACTTTATTACAAAGAAAATCCTCATAAACTTGCTCAAACTCAAATTGAACTCAAATTGCAACATTTCTATAATTGCATTAAGCGGCAGGGAGTAGCTACTCTGAAGCACTTGTTATTATAATGATGGAGCTTGCATTTAATGGAGGAATAGTAAAATGTGTATATAATATTTTAAAAAAAAGCTACATCAGTATTAGTTTTACTCAATTTTAAAATTTTATTAATTTATGATTCTCCATGCCATTCAATATTGATAGAAGCACAAGAAGGCTAGTTAGAATATTAGAATTTATAGAATAGCCTATGTTATGATGATACTATAGTTTAAAATAAATATCAAAATCTTGGGATAATTATTTTATGTAATTATAGAGATTGTTCAATAATAACCCATAAATCAAATGTTCTTTTAATTTGATGCACTAAATTAAAGATCAAATTCTAAATTAGAGAATGTAACCATGTTCTTTTAAGTAACTTGTCATTTTTCTTGATTAATGTGAAATATCTAATGTAACCCAAAGTTGATCGTTTGAGAAGATCAAAGTTGATCGTTATTTTTGACTAACCCTTAATTGCTAGATGATCTGATTTGCTAATTGGAACATGGTTTATTGATTTAAAAATTAAATATGAGATGAATATGAGATGATTTGGAAATCTCACTCAAAGTGATGTGTAATATATATTCATGTGAAACATTTTAGTGAAAGAGATCATTAATTAAAATTATAGATATGTTATTTAATATAGTTGATATCTTGTTTGAGGATTTATAGATTTTTATTAGTGGATGGTATATATATTTAATGTTTAAATTATGATTATAATATGAGTAATAATTAAATTAATTTGCAAAGGATATTGAGTTTATTTTATATGAAGCTATGTAGAGTATGCAATTTATGAAAAAGATCAAAGATTTTCAAGGGATAGAATGTGATGTTAAAATGAGTGAGTAAAGGTTTCATGAATGAGTGTAAGTAGTTAGCAAGGAGTGAAACCTAACCTAAAAGGACCAATATAGCATAGGGTCAACTACCTAGGAATATGCAAATGCTATTTTTAGTAATTTCCTTATCTATTTAATCAAATGGTGTAGTGAACTAGATAGGATTTCATAACTTAGATAGATACCATTGTGGAGTGTCTAAAAATCATGTCTTATTGTTAAATTTTTTGATACATCTAAATAATACACTATGATTGAGTTTTCATGATATGATGGTATGAGGATAATGAGGCACATGTGGTTCTTATTTATTTAGTTGTTACGATAATGATGGTGAATGTTCATGATGAATATGATATGCAAAGGGATTATGATGTTAAGATTTAAGGTTATATTGACATGTGGTTAGTTTATTATGTGATGTCATGATATGTCTTTGATGTTGATACGTTGATGTTATAACTTATGAGGGTATTTTATCTGGTAATCGCATACAAATTTTGTGATATGCTTGAGAATGCATTTATTTACTATCCATAATGTGGTGATTAACATTGATGTTACATTATCATGATGACATGCAAGAGTTGGCATGTAGATTATTTTATATGATGTTATGATTATAACTAATGCATTGGATGCATGTTGAGATGTTGTGACTCACAGGAACTCCATAAATGGGCTGAGAGGGCTAGATTATTTGATGATATCGTGGGAGCTCATACCTGCAAGGGAGAATATGTAACACCATATGGGCTGGGGACAAACTCAATCAACACTACATATGATGGTTGATCCTTTGTCTTGTATAGCTCTTGAGGGGCTATGGGACGATCTTGAGGAGGCCAAGGGCCTGATATTGTAGGCCAAGTGTCTGTTATTGGATTGGCATGTCAAAGTCTGGAATGGGTGTAAGGAATTCGATGCATGGGGCTGTGCACCTTAGTGAGTGTGGAGGGAGTGGACCAGCCTTGCAAGATGCTCGAAGTCATTAAGTATTGGGACCGGATGCCTGCCTTGAGGCAGATGAGGTCTGAGCCGGGCACAAGCCTTGGGCTATCGTACAGAACGATGAGGCTTATGCCCAGTTCCGAAAGTGTGAAAAAAGACAAATATTCCTTGAGATTTCTCGGGTATTATGGAAAATTTCGATGCCTGCTAGTTATACTAGTTCATCATAGGGTGTTGGGAAAACATGAAGTAATAAATAACTAGATAAATAAAATGCTAAATTATTCAACTTAACTTCAGGACGGCGTTCCTTAAAGAGGGGGAGTATGTAATGTCTCATAATAATGATAAAAATAAAAATAATAAAAAAATAATATAATATAATTAAATAATAAGTCAATAACAGTAAATACATAATAAATAATAAAGAGAATAATAACAAAAGTAAATAAAATAGTAAATAATAAACTGGAGTTCTAAATAGTAAATAAATAAGTGAAGAGGGTAAAAAGGAATAAATTAAGAAATAGTTAAACTAAGAAAAATATAAAAATAAGTAAAGTTAACAAAAAAAATAAAAAAGAATAAAATAAGATAAAGTTAAATTAAGAGAAACATTATATTAAGTAAAACTTAAATAAATAAATAAAGGTTGCATGTTGGCATAGTGAATGTGTGCATGTGGTTTCCCTTCCATTGTTTGGTCTATTTAATAGACATTGAGGTAGATTCATTCATGATCCCTTCATCTATTCCCTTCATAGAAAGGTATTATGAGGAAAAATATTTCTTGGCAGCAGTATGGTTGGGTGGAGAGTTGTCCCCAAAACTTTGTTGCAGTTAGTGGGATTCAAATAGCGTTCAAATTTGGAGTCTCAAGTAAGGAATATTGTTGTTATAGGTAAGTCGTATTGCTCATGTTTCTGAAATTTCTATGCTGATTAGTTAAACAATTTTTGTGTTGATTATTAATTGCATATTTGAGATAATTAATTGCATGCTAAATTTGGGGTTGTTACAGTTTGTTTCCTGGTTAACCATGATACCACTGTTGATCCTAAGCCAAAGAAACACCTTAATGTGCTCTTCCTATCTCCCACACCAAGGTTACTTGGGAGCAAGAGTGAAAATGGGGAGCAAGAGAGACATTTTCAAAAGCTCCCGGTTTAGGAGCGAATTGGGGAACGGATTTTTATATAATATATATTTTTTATATTTTGATGCATATATTTCAAAAAAAGCATGTAGAATTGTGAAATAGATATAAAAAAACATAAAAACATAGATTTAACCATATAAAATCAATCATCTAGAAGTTATAATCTTCCTTAACCACATCCACAAGTTAGTAAAATACAACATATTGAGTCTCATAATTCATCAATCTTAAATTTTCAAGCTTTCAAAATTCAATATATAACATATATCATCATTGATCACCAAAGTTGTACTTGTAAGCTAAGTGTAATCATTAAAATAAAGAATATCTAACATGAAATTAAATGATAAAAAATGAAATGAAATGAAACAACTTTCAGCTTTCATGAAGCATCATATTCAAAATTAATTACCAATGAGTTATAATTTCAAATTTCAAATTTCAAACTTAAATTGTTATATATTGTTTACAAAACATATCATAATAAATGTGAAAGAGTCAATAGTTATAAAAACTACTAGAAACTAGAAAAGACAAGTAAATCTATTATCTATAGCTAATGCTTGGGCCTCTTGTTGCCACGAGAGATGTCTAATTTTTTAGTCTTGTTGGAAAATCATGATATTTGTCATTAATATCACCCTCTAAGCATTAATATCCAGATGTATCTTTGTCATTACCTCTGAATTTGTATAGGGATCTTTGTCATTAATATCACCCTCTAAGCATTTGCTCTAGTAGCAGGTTCGAGGGAGCGCACTTCGGGAGCGATTTTTAGGGGGGGAATCGTTCCCCCGCAACCATTTCCTACACTGCCTACCTAATATGAGTTTGATTAACCTTTTAACTTCACTTTACTATCTCCAAGATATCTTATAACCTTAGATACTTGATCACATGTTTTGTTGCTACCTAATGCTCTTGCCTTGGCTCCACCATGTTCTTACTCAATTTGTTCATTGCAAAACATATATCTAGCCTAGTGTTGACTAAATACATCAGGAAACCTATCAATGGCCTATACTCTAAATCTAAAATTTTCACCTTCATTAGATTAATGATCATGGGTGTGGCCATAGGTTTGCATTCCTCCATCCAAAACCTCTTCAGGATTTGAATTACATACTTACCCTAACCAAGGAAGATTTCCCTTGGTATTTTCCAAATCTCCAACCTTAGAAATAATGCATCATGCCAATGTTCTTCATTTTAAACTAAACTTACATGTCTACTTTGTGTTGATTTTTTTTTCAAAACACTCAAGAATCAGGTTTGAGTCTAATATCATGATCACAAATACACTCAAATGTCAGAACGCAAGCACTTTGCACAATGAAGTAACATATAGCAGTGAATCAACTAGTACACAAGACAAATTTTAATCCATAATTTGTTATATTACAAACTTTAATACAACAATCTTAGGGATCTCATACCAGGGATCATGGCCCTTACAAATTTTAACCCATAACTTATTATATTACAAACTTTAATACAATAATATTATGGTTCTCGTACCACAGATCATGACCCTTAAAATTAGCCCTGATACAAGAATAACTAGGGATTGGTATCAACAACTATGATTACTAATATTTCCCTGAACAAATTATAGTTGACTTACTTGCTGATGTAGTGCTTCATAGTCCTTTTAATCCACATAACTTGAACACACCTGGTGGGTACTTTTCCTCCCCTTGTACTGATCACTTAGGGCTTCAAGACTGCCCTCTTATCACTGATTTCAACCATTTCAGATCATTGAACTAGGGCTCAACAAGCTGCCCTCTTATCACTTAGTATACCCACCAACAACCCACTGAAATAGGACACAACAATATACCCTCACATAATCCACAAATTGACTTATCTAAGGATCGTTCCACAACCCACTCTTCTGAAATTTTCCTCCTCAATTTTCATAGAAATAGGGCTCTTCCTAGCAACCCACAAAACAATGGATCCTTTGCTCAAATCACTGTAAATTAGGGATACTAGTCTCCTATTCAGTGCCTATCAAAAAACCCTTACATCACCTAGCAATCCTCTACTCAAAGACACCACCAATACTTACCTTATAACCTCTGTGCAGATCACATGATACAAGGTCTTGTGTAATGATACTTGGCCCTAACAAAGCTTGCATAAACTAGACTTGGCTTCTCCATACGTCTGACCCTTAACTTGGTTCATATGGCACTAAAATTTTTCATACTTGGCCTCCACTACTGTACAAAACCTCAACCCTCATCCAACATTCCAACCAGACCTATTAACCCTTTTTCTTAGTTGTTTTAAGGTTCTCAACCCTCCTAAAATTCGACAGGCGTTTCGGCCTATACACGATCGTTTGCTATAGAAAGTAAATGACCAATTATCCTATTTTGTCTGCCTAGAAAAAGCATACATAAAGCCCTTTCAATTTTGGATAAAACCTTTGCTACCTTGACCAAAACATAAGAAAGAACAAATTCGATTTACTTCCTCCAACTCTAGCTCGACTATACAAGGAACTTGGTCACCTCAAATTATTCTTTGCAGAATAGGAATTGCAGTTGTGATGTGTGTTGAATGAGCTCACCTTGTGTTCTATTTATAGATATTTTGGTGGGTTTCCCTTAGCCACCAAGGGTCATGTCATAACTCCAAGCTGACCTAAAAAATTATTTAAACTCAATAAAAACAAAAGACAAAATTCTCTTCCTTCATCCAACACCACATCATTGAACCTTTTGATTCCCCTTAGCCCCTTAAAGGTGCTTCACATGCTCTCAATGATCAAATCATCAAAATTTCCACTTGGTTTCATGCCCGCAAATTTGGGTGCAAAACCCACTGCTTGGGAATACTTTCCCACAAAGCTCATGTGGGTCAACTTCTCCTAAACCCGATACCCTAGGGTGTGGTAAGACCTCCCAAGATACACAAATCAACACTTTGCACCCTATAATGAGCTTATTTTCCCTCATAAAAAACAAGTCATCTATGAAAATTCCTTGGAATGCATCAACTAGAATTCATTCTTCTAATTGATTAATTATGTAGTTTCTTTTGTTATAAAAAAATAAATAATATATCACACTACAATTTCTTCATAATAAAAGTAAAATATGTTGCAGAAATAAATATGGAACTGAGAAAATAGAGCACACACACACAATAAAATTGACACCATTATTTTTGGACAATTTAACTACAATCTGGATGCCATATTGGAAATCCTCTCCAAAGGAATCACTAGCAAAATTATTATGGAAAATCTTCCCTTCTTCACAAGCAATCCTACAACAATTTTCCCACTGAAATTGGCTATCCATGACCCCTATGTGAGCCTTTTCACAACCTATCACTCGCACTTCCTAGAACTACCTATGAATCAGAAATCCTACCTGTTGTTGCCTTTGGAAGTGACTCTCCATCCCTTTGGAAAATTATTCTGGCCTTTGGCACCTGAATCAACCTCCTCTCTAGCATTGAATTTCCTTAATGAAGCTACCTGCGTAACCTCTTGTGGAATAACTTGAACTCCTCTGGCTGACAATTCTAACATTGGAAACCTCTATTAGAATCTAAATTGTTGTTTCTTTGCCTCTGCTATTGATCTCCTGGCTCAATTTCTCTTCTTGGCTGAATCTCTACTCTCTGGGAAATTTGATCTACTTAGATCACTCACCCACTCGATATGTCTATCTCCATCCTAGCATCCTGCTCTTATAGTTTCTTAGTTGTGAATGAACGACCATGATTATCTCCCCATCATTGGCTAAGATCATCTCAAATCCAATCCATGTGAGTTTCTAAAGCATTCTCACCTTTCTCAATAATTTTTGTTAATTAATCACTTTTCCTAAGTTAGACTTGGGAAATATTTAATTATTGAACAATTAACTTAGTTGAGTTGTATCTAGGTGTTTTCTCCTGGAACCTTTTCTTGGTTTTGGAGATATTTTGTTCTTTAGCCTCTCTTACGAAAGTCGAGAATAGAACACCTATCTGATGCTACAAGAACTATCACTCCCTCTTAGCAAGGAAGGTGTTCTGTCTCAAATAACATCTTGCCATACGTTGCTGATGTCTAACAATTGTGACTACCTACCACTTCCCACCAAGCCACTGCACATACTTTGATTCATCTGCCACTCTATAGATGAACCATCCTGCATTCGCATTGCGGCTGACACTACACTTTGCCTCTTACATTACTTCCAACACTGCTCTGTGCTGCAACTGATCTCAAGCTGTTGTTGTTGCTGCAACTAATGCAATTGAGAACCAAGTCATCCTTCTACTAAAAAGGGTTCTCCATTATACCCATATGTTCTCTGAAATAAATAAACTTAGTTCTCCCTATATATTTCGTGAGTATATCTACAACCTTCTCTTCTATGGGAACATGTTGTAGCTAAACTACTCCATGCTGCACAAAATCTATGATGAAGTGATATTGGATATCTATGTGTTTTGACATATCATGGAACACTAGATTTTCAGAGAGCCTGATGCAACTATGATTATCACAATAGATATTGGTCAGCTCCAACATCAGACTAAAAATTCTCACTAGTGGGTTCCGAAGCCATATAGCCTCGCACATGGTTGTGCTATTTTCCATATATTCTGCTTTTGCTGAACTCAGTGCCACTGACTTCTGCTTCCTTCTGCACCAAGAAAAAATACCTAATCCAACACTAAAGAAACACCTTGATGTGCTTTTCTTGTCCACTGAACTGCCTGCCCAATTTTCATCTATGAACCCACATAGTCTGACACCATCATGTCGAGTATATCTCAATCCATACTTGATGGTGTTGCGTGTTGTCACTCATATTATACAGGCACCATGACAATGGCTCAGGGTGGGGGCTGTCCATTAGGGGAATTTTGAGGTCTAAAATGGGCCTCCTAAGGAAATTATAAAATAATAGTTGAAATAATAAAATAATATTTTTTTACATCATCAAATTTTAGAAGGAAAAAAGAAAAAACTTCTTTTCAACTCGTATTTTGAACTTATCTCCCAAAGTTTTTACACAAATTTCAAGCAGAATTTATCATTGGATGCAAAATTTAATTCCACAACCGAGGAGTACCCATTTTTCATACTTTCAATGGATCTGGCTACATGAAAAAAGAGAAATACATGAAAAACGTGATTGCAATCACGTTTTTTCATGTATTTCTCATTTTTCGTGTAGTAGAGTCCATCGAAAGTATGAAACATGGGTACTCCTTGGATGAGGAATTAAATTTTGCATCCAACGAGTACTCCCCCTTGAAATTTGAGTAAACACTTTGGGAGATAAGTTGAAAATACAAGTTGAAAAAATAGTTTTATTATTTTATTATTTTTTAATATTTTTACCCTTTTACTTTAGAAAGGGTGAATCATCCCCCATGGTGGACATCATCATCTTGAATCCCATTGGTTCTTATAAAGTTTATTTTGGTTGTACATTTTTCTTAGGAGGCCCATTTTAAACCTCAAAATTTCCCTAATGACTTTGATCCCCACCCACTCCATTCTAGTTGTCTCCCAACAATAGGCTATGGGGGCTAGTCCCTATGGAAACAAGGTGATGAAAGACAAATTGGGAACTAACCGGTTTGGGAGACACATTTGAGTGGCCTAGCTACTTGGTTAAATTTAACAAGACTTAAGGATCCGATTAGATTTAGAAATGAGACCAATGCCTTATGGAGTCAAAATTATTGATTATTATAAATTAATACCAAGTAACTGGATGGAAAATTGTTGCTTAAATGACTTACTAACCTATATGTTATGATAATCCTAAGACCTAGGTTTGATGCAAGAATCTTGGTCGATTTTAGCTTATATGCCTATTCTAAGTGGAACCTCCCTCTTAACTATTTTGATATTATTATTTAGAGTAGATTGTGGGATGGAAGCCAACGAGAAGCAAACAAAGGCTTGATTATCGATTCCTCCCCCTTTGTTCCAACCATCTAGTGCCTCAAGCATTGTAGAGAATATGGATATGATGACTGCAAGGCCACTGTGTTAACCACTAGAAAGGTGTTGAATCCCTGAAGCTAGGTGAGAAAGGGTTTTCCTAAGTCTATCAACCAAGCTTATGCTTGGAGGTAAATTATTAGTGTAAGCTAGTCCTAGAATGCTTATGAAATGATTATGATTGAGTTTTTAGTTTAATATTAGCTTAATGTTTAAATAATTTAAGTTATGATGAATATTTAATAGCAAGAGTACTTATCAATGAATTATACACAATCATACAATTAATAAAGTGCCAATTAACTTAGTGCATTACTTTACTAACATTACTAAAATAGAGATAGTTTGAAGCATCTTTGGTCATTACTTTACTAACACTAACTTAACAAGTCAAATTGTAATTTACTAGTTCATCATTGAAGTTTAACGATGATATAATAAAACTAACCTCTTTATTAAGAATTTAAATTTTAGTGAATAGTTGTAACTATTCTTAAATGTTACATAATCTAAAATTGTAGTTGCCCAAATGCCATGAACTTGATTTTTTCAAGGAAAATCAATCCCATTTTTTCCTCATAATATTTGGATGGATGGTAGCTTTTAGTTATTAACAACAATAACAATGGGTAACTCTAAGGGAGTTGATTGGATTTGAACTTATGGCTTATGGACTCCCCATTGGAAACATGACTTAGGTGGATGGTTCAATTGTTTGAGCTAATCCTTGGGGCTCCAAATGCCATCAATTTATGTCATGAAAAGTATATAATGGTTTTATTTTAAATCCCATGAGCACAAATTTCCATAATATAGATTAAATTATATTTTGTAAATGGCATGCCTACAAAATCCATATGCTATAGAGTAAGACTACATGGATACAAAGACATAAAGGATACCATAATACAATTACATTACATAAATGGATATTACTATCATAAGTTGTTTTTATAATTTGTTAAAATTTGGTGATTTTGTTGTTTTATAGGTTGCATGATCCAAAATCTAGAGGATATCTAATGAGGAACATTGATCACATTTCTAAATTTAAGGTTGTAAATGCATAATTCCCACCAAGGGTTATAAATCCTACTAATGACATAGAGTTTGAGATGTCATCTCCACCTTCTTTTATCATAAGAGAGAGACAACTCAAAAAAATCTATACACTTTGGTTGCTTGGTATTATCACTTTTTATAAGATCTCATGTTTCACTCAAGACAATTCAACAATAACAAGTGATTGATGTTGTTTAGTTTTCTTAGATAAATATATTTCTAACATTATGGATTAATTAATTTTGTAGTATGTTCTTATTGATTATTGAATTTTAATTTCACCATAATTATTTATGAAGAAGAATAAAGGCAACTCTTAGGAATTTAGGACTGTTGTGTGTTTGTCAAAGATATTTGTTGGTTAGACATAAGAATACTTTCCACCTAAATGTTGATAAAAAGAGGATGGTGTAGAGGTTTTTGTTTCTTTTATGCTAAATTCAAGTGTCAAACTAGAAAATAATATGAGCATGATGAAAAACTTAGCTATGGTGTGCCTAGTGGGCCTACCATGGACCAAGGGCATGATGTGGAGCTAACAACCAAGAATTGGTGAGGCTAGTACTCATTATAATTTTGACCAAAGACATGGTTAAACACTATGAGTTTCCAACAATAAATTTAAACATAAGTCATGATGGTCTTTCTATATAAAGTCATCGAAAAAGAGGGATGCAATGATCAATATTAAGGAAAGAAACCACAAATAGGTCTAGATAGAGATACTAACTATGCAATTGACAATTTGTATATGGGTAAAGGGCTTCATTAGAATATTATCTAATTGTTGATTGATTGGGATATGCTAGAGCTTCATTGCTACCTTTTGAACCTTGTCTCATATGAAGTGATATATTATCTCCTATATGCTTGGATATATCACGAAACACTAGATTATTGGAGAGTTTGATACAACTAATTATCACAGTGAATGACTATAATTTGCAATTCTTGATCAAATAATCGTACAAGTAATTTCTGAAGCTTGATGGCCTCACAACTAGCAGTACTAGCTTCCATTTATTCTACCTTTCCTGAAATAATTGCTATGAAAGTTTGTTTCCTGTTGAACCATGATACCACTGTTGATCCTAAGCCAAAGCAACACCTTAAGGTGCTATTCCTATCTCCTACACCAAGTTTAATTGGGAGCAGGAGCGAAAATGGGGAGCGGGAGTGGGAGCAACATTTTCAGAAGCTTCCAGTTCGAGAACAAATCGAGGAGCGATTTTTTATAGAATATATATTTTTTATATTTTGATGCATATATGTCACCAAAATCATGTAGAATGATGAATTAGATATAAAAAAGCATAAAAACATATATTGAACCATATAACATCAATCATCTAGAAGTTATAATCTTCCTCAACCACATCCACAAGTTAGTAACATACAACATATTGAGTCTCAAGATTCATCAATCTTAAAGTTTCAAGCTTTCAAAATTCAATTTATAACATTTATCATCATTGGTCACCAAATTTGTACTTGTAAGCTAAGTGTAACCATTACAACAAAGAATATCTAACAAGAAATGAAATGTTATAAAATGAAATGAAAGGAAACAACTTTCACGAAGCATCATATTCATAATTCATTACCAATGAGTTATAATTGGCAACTTCAAACTTCAAACTTAAATTGTCCTATATTGTTTACAAAAAATATCATAATAAATATGAAAGAGTCAATAGTTATAAAAACTACTAGATACTAGAAAAGACAAGTAAATCTATTATCTATGGCAAGGGCCTCTTGCTGCCATGAGAAATGTCTAATTTTTTAATCTTGTTGGAAAATTAGGATATTTGTCATTAATATCACCCTCTAAGCATTAATATCTAGAGGTATATTTGTTATTACCTCTGGATCTATATAGGGATCTTTGTCATTAATATCACCCTCTATGCGTTCGCTCTAGGAGTGAGCTTGAGGGAGTGCGATCCAGGAGCGGGTTCGAGGGTGGGGAGGTGGGGGAGGAGCCGCTCCTCCGCAACCCTGTCCTACACTGCCTACCTAAATATGAGTTTGATTAAACTTGTAACTTCACTTTACTATCTCCAAGATATATTTTACCCTCAGATACTTGATCACATGTTTTGTTGCTACCCAATGCTCCTACCTTAGCTCCACCATGTTTTGACTCAATTTGTTCATTGAAAAACATATATCTAGCTTAGTGTTGACCAAATACATCATGGAACCTATCAATGGCCTATACTCTCAATCTGAAGTTTTCACCTTCCTTATATTAATGATCATGGGTGTAGCCATAGGTTTGTATTCCTTCATCCAAAACCTCTTCATGATTTGAATTACATAATTACCCTAACCAAGGAATATCTCCCTTGGTCTTTTCCAAATCTCCAACCCAAGAAATAATGCATCATGCTAATGTTATTTATTTTAAATTGAACTGATATGTCTTATTTGTGTTGATTTTTTTCCACAACACTCGAGAATAAGGTTTGAGTCTATGATCATGATCACAAATACACTCAAATGTCACAATGCAAGCACTTTGCACAACGAAGTAACATATAGTAATGAATCAACTAGTACAAAATACAAATTTTAACTCATAACTTGTTATATTACAAACTTTAACACAACAATCTTACGACTCTCATACCAGGGATCATGGCCCTTACAATTTTTAACCCATAACTTGTTATATTACAAAGTTTAATACAAAAATATTAGGGCTCTCATACCACGGATCATGGCTCTTACAATTAGCCCTGATACAATAATAACTAGGGGTTGGTATCAACAACTATGATTACTAATATTTCCCTGAACAAAGTACACTTGACTTACTTGCTGATGTAATTCTTCACATTACTTTTAATCCACGTAACACATGTGTTACAGTAACCAATTCTTTAGGTGTTGGGCTCTGTCGATCATGCACCCAATTACATTCAGACTTGTGACTTATCTTACGACTCTTTGACTTCAGACTTACACAAATTTTTCATCTTGGATGAAAATACTCAATCTCAACTCAAAACTATCCAAACTTTCATTTTACTCTAACATCTATTTTCACTTCAAGGCTCGACCCAAAAATTATGACAATGGATATTTTGACTTAAGTCAAGTTATATAATCCTCCAACAATCATACACCCCTAATACATTTTAGGATGTAAAATATTCACTCTCTTTCATATTTCATTCTTATGAAAAATCATCAGTTTGCCTTATCATTTCACATGATACTGAAGTCTTTAGTCAAATTGAAATTTAGGTTTTTTTCAAGATTTATTTTAAGGTAAAAATAAATAAACCATTCAATCTTCAATGTTCAAAAATATATTCCTGAAGTATCGTACCTCATTCTCCTGTTAAGGTTATTAATAAACCTTTCTCTCTATAGTCTCAACCCTCTGATTTCCACTCTTTTGTGCTGTCTTTTTCACTGCAAACACTCATATGCCCATAAGATTGTCATCTTAATGCAAACATTTTCCTGCACTTTTATGCATCATGCAACATCAATTCACATCTCTTCACCTATGTACAGAGAACAAGCAACTTCTTCGATGAATGATGTACAACTCGTACATTGTGTTCATCCTAAATATCACCTCCTTAAATGCTGTCACATGATGGTAAAAACAAAGGTTTACAACATAAATCCATTATATTTTCAATCACCAATCAAAATAATTCTTCTTTTCCCAACTACAGGCTTTGGTCCAAGATGAATTAACCAAAACTGTGAAGAATCTACATTATGCATAATAAATCATCACACTATGTATATAAACCTCCTCATATAAACATGCATGTTTTCCTTCATAGCACCCAGGATTAGTACATTTTCCATTCATTTATACTTCCGCATTTGCAACTCTTTCATAACATTTACAAAATATTATCTTCTCAAGTATGGAAATTTAATCATCCAGATTTTTAAAATACCCCTGCTCAATGAATATTTATTTACCTTGAATCTTCTCGTGGTTGAAATGATCCAACCCTTCTCTCGCGTATTATTTTAGGAATACATTCAAGTCTCTATAGACTTAATTTGAATATGCAAGGTCCATTCTCCAACAATATCTCCCCAACAATTAAATTTTTTCCCAACAATTAATGTTAGAAACCTTCAAAGTATGCACACTCTCCCCTTTAATTTTAAGCCAAGTTCCTTTATCTCAATCAATCTCTTTTTCATACCAACATTTCTTATCTATTATCATAGTCATGTTGAATGAAAGATATATAAAATACCTTCTTGAATTACATGAGTCACTCCACTAGAATACGTAGAGCACAACAATCACACCCTCTCATAACAAGAACGCAACACATATCACACATTTGTAGTGGCTCTATGATTCATATCATGGGTCACTTGTCCACGAAGTCAAACGAGCAAGTTCGAAACATAATCAAGAAACATACTTCCATCAAAGAAGGGAAATGACCCTTTGTCACCAAGTTGACTAGTGGCACTACTTCAGAGATGAGCATCAACCCTCAGTTAGTAGCCACACCAAATGCTCTGAGCGTACAATTAAACTCTGCAAATTAAGGATTAAGCCAATCTTCCACTGTTCCACGTTCTCTAGGGTCTTTGTAATTTCTCAAATATTCTGAGGAGAGATCACAACCTTCTGGCTCCATCAAATTCCTTCTGATACCACTAAGGGAAATTTCAACGAGACAGTACCTTCGGAATATGTGTGTGTGAAGTTCTTTGCAAGCTACGAAAACTAGTTCTTCTAGGAAGAATGGGGAAGTAAGTCCACTACATCAACAACAAACTATTGTCCTCTTTCAGCATGGATCTTTGACCTCTTCTAATCAACACAAGGGTATCCAAACTACAGTCGGCAGCATCAAACCAAAATTGTTTATCCAAAAATAATTAGAAATAATGGACGATATCCACAGAGCAGAGAAGGTGACCCAAATCATTAACGACATTGTTCTGGTGAAGAGCATAATAGAATGACGCTTTCCTCAATGACGATGGATTTTCCCTCACCTCTCAACAGACCATCAAAATCGCAGATGAGATTCTAAGTGTTGCTCCAACAGAGGTGGATGCACTACTTGCTGGTTCCAATTCAATTGTTCAAATTTCTTCTTCGTGGAGTCATGGGTCCAATTCAATCAACTCAATTTCAACAGGTAATGTAGAGATATAAATCTGGTTAATGTTCTTCGAACACTGTCTTATAAGTGAAGAACTGTGACCTGGGTATGAGGGGTATGAGGCTGGAACAATAATCCACAATTTTGATGTAGACTTCCTCTTCATAACAGATCTGTCTCCCTTTGTTTCTATGCAGATTGAACAAGAAAATGACAGATTTCATATGACAGATCGAGCAACCAATGCTTCCATGCCATTATTCCACAAAAGAAACCTCAAGAATGCTCAGTAATGAATGTTTCCAGAATATATCCCAACGCAAAGCACTTTAACAATTCTGCATTATGGTTTTGGGCACTTATGATACATTACAATCATGCTTCAACGATGTGTGGTTCTACCAATGTCACGTGGTTGTCACTTACGCTTTAATCCCACTGTGATATATCTTCAAACCACTATAAAATTCTTCGACTGTCTACAATGCGTCGAGCCACCTGTTCGCAGCCTCCTTACTACGATGCTTGGTCACGATGCTTCGGCCACCATTGCAACGTTCATTGTTGCTCTTCCCACAGCGTTTGAGTGGCCTTCTCCTTTTTGCTGCATGTGCACAGCTCCTTAGACCGATTCTAACTCACCTTCAATTGCTCGATGCTACAGCTCCGCCTGCGAGCTAGTAGTTTTTCTACACCATTCCATGCATTGTCTAGCTATGGGGATGTGCTACCATAGTTTGTCCATTAACTACCTGTGTTCAAGCTTATTTAACTCACAACACATGCATTAATATCCATATAAATTGCAGACTTAAACGAAAAATATAATATATCAATCAACTCTCTCCCAAGCTCTAGAAGAAATTGTTTCCGGCTCTGATAAAAAATGATGCAGAGATTCTGCTATAAAATAGATCCTAGCATACAAAAAACACACTCCTTCACTCAGCATGAAAACTCTCAATAATTCTTCATTAAAATCATAAAAATATTCAACTAAAAAATGACATGAAGGAAAGGGAGCCACATAAAAGAATACTGATAATAAAACACAAAACTCTTTGGCCAAATATTACATTGGGCGGCCTCTTAGCTCTCGGCCCATCAAACCATCTCTCACTCTCGCTGTACTTCTCATTGCTCTCAGCTATGTTTCATCCTAAGAAAACCCTCCTATATATACATAAATAATGAATTTATTTCACCCCATAAATTCCTCCACACAAATCGCAACTTAAATCTAATTCAAATTTATTCTAGTTTGGACTCAACAAAGTCCCGTATATGGAATTCCTACTCCCTATATTATCTACCTAATTCCAGTCCACTCATATCCTTTAATTATTAAAGAATATTTACAAAAATCCTCACATTTATAATTTTCTCCTAATTTATTAAAAATAAGCAATTTAATTAATAAAATAATTAAAATGTCTCACCCCCCCTTATTACATAATTGAATAATGAAAATTTGGCTTGGATGCTCCTGCATCAGTTCCTACTTGAAATTCACCTTTAAATAGCTCCATAATTACACAATTCCAAGCTTGGGTAACATATTAATTAGAGTGGAAGGTAGAGAAAATTTTAAGAATGAAAAATTATCTTAAAATGTAGAAACCTTGGCAAATCTTACTAGCCTATAATATGCAATCTATAAAGTGTTTGGAAATATTTTTGTAAAAACATTTGAATTTCCTAATGATTTTATATTAAGGTAAAATAATTTCATCCTATAAAATATGGTGAATCAATTTAGAAAAATGGACATTGATGAGTATTTTTTTGGGAAAAACTATAGAAAATTAGTTCATTTGTGAAATTTAGCCTCTAAAACTTTAGGGTCAAATTAATGAAGTTAATGCAATGACTTCCTCCTAGCATCAAATGTACGCATAGTACCACAAAGCTATTATAAACTAGGGGTGTTACATATTTGCTTGAGTTATTCAATTATGTACTCTTGATGTTTCTTTAGTGTGAGTGAACATCCATAGCCTTACCATAGCCCTACTAAAGTCACCTCAATATGTTAAGGCTTGCTTCATTACCAATGAACCTCATGTTGCTTCAGTGCAAATGAAAAACCATAGACTTACCATAGCCCTACCAAAATCACCTCAATATATTAAGGCTTGCTTCACGACCAATGACTATCCATAGCCATAACAAAGATGGATCCTTACACATAACCTTTATCTTTTTTGAAATTTTGATTTGAGAAAGAGGTAAATCAAGGAAATCTTAAAGGGAAAGGCTTGAAGCCATTATAAAGATATGCTCATTATTAGATCAAACATGTCATAGCACAGTTACCGATCAAAAGAGAAAATTACCTAGTCCCTGTTTTTTTGAGGTCGCAAAAAAAACACCCAATTTTGAAAAGTGGTGATGCAGAATCACCCTTTTTTTGGAGCATAGTTTTGACACTCGAAATTTTCTTATGACTTTTTTATTTTATTTTTATCTTATTTTAAATGTCATGATTTTCATGTTGAATTTGAAAAGTGGTGGTATAGAATAACTTTTTTTTAGCATATTTTGGGAACTTTAAATTTTATTTTTTATTTTATTATTTTATTATTTTATTATTTTATTATTTATTTTATTATTTTTTATTTATTTTATTTATTTATTTTCTAAATCTCACGTCGAATTAGAAAAATGGTGATTTTTTGGCACTTTAAAATTTTTTATTTATCAAGTATGAACATTTGTTTTAAAATGTTAGTGATTGTAATGCTAATTTTGAAAAGTGTTGTGCAACATCAATCTTTTTTTGTTTAGAGCGGTGATTTCCATGTTAGTAATAAAACATAAAAATAGAATAAAAAAACGTGACAAAAAAATCAAATATAAAAAAATATAAAAACAAACTAATATAAGTGTAAAAAAACAAAAATAACTTGTAAAAATAAAAATAAAAAATTAACTAAAAAATTATATATATATATATATAATTCCAAAAAAAAAAAAAAAAAAACTCATAATTTAAAGGAGAAAAAATAATAATAATAATAAAACAATTTTGTTTTTTAAAGTTATAAAAAAACAATATAAATAAAGAAAATGATAAAACAAAATAATTAAAAAAAATTAAAATAATCAAAATACTAAAATAAAAGTAATTAACATTTTCAAATTTAAATAAAAACAGATAATTAATTTAAATTTAAAAAGAACATTAAAATAAAATATTAAAATAATAAAAAATTAGAAAAAAACCATTAAAAATTTAAAACAAAAATTTTAATTAAAAAAATTATATATATATAAAATGCATTTTCAAAGAATAAAAAGAAAAAAAAAAAAAAAAAAACATATTTTTTTTCATTAAAATAATAAAAAATTTAAAAAAAAGCATTTTTTAAATTAAGATTTATAAGAAAAAAATATTAAATTAAAAATTAAAATTAAAATTAAAAAAATTTAATTAATTAATTAATTAAAAATAATAATAATAATAAATTAATAAAAATATTAATATATTTTTTTTAAATGCGTTTTATTGCTTCCCCGAGGCTGTGGGGCTCGGTTGTCTCATAGCTCTCCCACTGCTTAGCGATTGAGCTCCACGGTCCCAAGACGACAAGGGCTGATTCGGGCCCCTAGGTTGGGCGGTAAAACACATATTTTCTTAAATAATTTTTTTATTAATTCTTTTTTCAACATATTAGTATTGTTTTTTAAATTAAATTAATTTTTTTTTTTTAATTTTAATTTTATTTATTTTTTTTTTTTAATTTTTTAATTTTTTGTTTGTTTTTTTTTTTTTTAATGCTTCTATTTTATTTTTAATTTAAAATAAAATGTTTTTTGTTATTTTATTTAGTTATCTAATTATTTTTATTTAAAAATGTATTTTTCATATATTTTATATATGTTTTAAAAAATTAGCTTATTAGTTTTTAATTTATTTCTTTTTAAACTTTCACTATTTTTAATTTTTTAATTTTAATTATTTAATTTTATCATTTTTTTTAATTATGCATTTTATTATTATTATTATTATTGTTGTAACTTAGTAAAATAAAATGTGTTTTTCTTCTTTTTTTTGGGTTAATTTTCATTTTTATTTTTTAAATGGTTTGTTTTTTTCCTTTTTTTCCTTTTTTTTAAATTTTTTTTTTCTTTTAATTTTTTAATTTTATTATTTATTTCATTTATTTTTATAAGTGATATTTTATCTTTAATACCATGTCTAAAAATCAATGGAATTTTATTTTCATAAATGTGATTTTTGATCTTTAATGTCATCTTTGGATTTTTAAGGCTTTTCAAAGACACGATAATAGATTATCTTTAATATCATGCCTAAAAATAGTCGGAATTTTAAGGCTTGATATTTTATCTTTAATGTCATGTTTATCATTGAAATGTTAAGGCTTTTCATAGTCATGATATTTTATCTTTAATTTCATTATTAAAAATTGTTGACAATTACCCTGAAAATAAAAATACGTTCTTCCAACATTAACACTTTTCATTTTCAACGTGTTTTTTGCACAAAAAAAATTGACGAGGTTATTCCAGGATCAACACTTTTCGTTTTCATAGATTTTTTTTGCACAAAAAAAAAATGGCGATGTTATTCTACCATCAACACTTTTTGTTTCGAGGGTGTTTTTTCAATCTAGGACGGCAAGGGTCGATTCAGGCCCCTAGGGCAGTGGTAAAACACATATTTTTTAAATTAAATATATATATATATATATATATATATATATATATATATATATATATATATATATATATATATATAATTTTTGTTATTTTAAATTTTTTATATTTTATTTTTTAATTTTAATTTTAAATTTTTTTTTTTTTAATTTCAAGTGATTTCAAATTTTTTGTTTTTTATTTTTTCCTCAAGAAAAAAGTGTAATTTCATTACTGTAGGTGAGTACAAAATTACATTGTGAATCACATAAATGTGTGATCATAGTAGACAAACCCAAGAGTTTGTAGGCAAAAACAGTTACAAAGAGAAAAGCAATCCTGTGCAGAACCAGAAATCTGACTTTAACCCTTTATCATTTGGATGACATGCTGTTCATAATATATTAACAGAACTGCTGCTATCTACTATTAGCAGTCCAGCAAGAATCCGTTCAAAAAAAACACTGCCCAGAAGAAATATTTCTAATGTTCTTCACTGAGCCAATCATAGCCCAGACAGTCATAAGACCTATTGGATGCACCAACAAATAAAAAAAACGCATCATAAAAGCTGTAATGTAGCACCGCCCAGCGAAGAGTCATTGTCAATGTGTGTCAATTAAATGTGTGTCCAGCCCGCGGTAGCAGACCTTTAGGTGAGAAATACCAAGCAATAAAACAGTGGTTGCGCAGCCACCATCACATATATGTTGTGAAACGCTCACCAAGTGTAAGCAGCCCGTGACTTTTACATGTCATACCTATTAAATAAGTTCCATCCCACTGCTGACAGCCCATCAAGCATGTAAACCAAAATAAAATGCAGTGATAAATCACAAACACCGTCACATAAACTATTGAGAAAACACGCACCATGTGTATGCTTTCTGTTGGCAATTATTTGTCAGGCCAACATAGGAAGACTATAGCCTCTCAGTAAAATAAACATGGATGTAAATATTTAGTGGTATTGCCATCATGATGTTCTCTGATCCTCCAGATACCCTCGTCCTGCTGAATCCCCCTCTTTGAAGCTTGATCAGCCTCATCATTATTTTCTCGATATATATGCTGACAGGAGAAAGATTCAAATGAAAGGAGGATCTCCCTAATAGAGCGAAACAGATTTTGTAAATGGTGTACTCTGCATTGCTGAATTCCTTTTATCCAGTTTATCACATTCAAGGAGTCCCCATAGAAATTTATCTTTCTGCACCCTTTCTCCATAGCGAACATCAGAAGAATCTTGAGGCTCAGCAATTCAGCATAATTATTTGTTCCTTCCCCAAGCCCAACAGAGATCTCAAACCAATGTGATTCAAAAAGAAACATCATAGCCCCTCCACCACAAACATTTTTCTGCATAGCCCCATCAAAAAAGCCCCAAGGATTCCTCCTATTATTGTCCAACAGTAGGACCTCCCTCTGATTGGCAGCACGGATATGGATAGGAAAAGCAGAGTGCAGTCCAATAGTCATGGCACCAATGATATCTGGTGTACTGACTGTCCCATCAACTAGTAGGTGGTTACGTGCCAACCAACAACCCCAGATGACAAGGAGAGGCAGAGCTTTTAGATTCTGCTCCGCATAAGACACCCACCACGAATCCCATGCATGAGACACAGTTAAGCCCTCCCATCTACAAAGAATACCCAATAACCTGGAACATTACAGCCAAACACCTTTAATGAAAGGACAGCTAAGGAATAGATGGTTAACTGATTCCTCATCAGAGTTGCACAGATAACACCAGCCAGGGCCCTGAAAACATTTGTGTTGTAGAACATCCCAAGTGGGGACTTTATTTTCAAGGACAAACCACATAAAAAGGCGAGTCTTAGCAGGACAATTTAGTTTCCAGAGTTTCTTCCACCACCACTGCTCTTCACCCAAGACAGCTCTAGCACTAAGTTTGGTGTAGCCAGCCCGAGGAGAATAGATCCCTGAAGAATCAAAATCCCAAGAAATCTTATCCTCCCTATCCTGAAGCAAAATATGAGCATGTTTTAAATCACAGATATAAACAGCCAAAGCCCTCTCATCATGAGCATCCAGCCCCAAAGAAGAGGCCAAAATCCAAGGCTAAATGCCCACCCTTCTCCGAACCGGATCAGCAAGATGGGAGAGAAAGGTAATCCCCCTCTACCTTAAGGCCTCAACCGTGCGCCTGGGAAGGAGGTGTTGTAGTACGCTTCCCATCCAAGGATCCTCACCAACCCGAAGCTTCCTGCCACTGCCCACATCCCAAGCCAGACTTGTTTCCAGAATGTGAAAATATTTAACTAGAGCCTTCCAAATCACCGACCCATCCGCAAAGGATTTTCTTGGATTCCCTATCCAATCAACAATAGAAAAAGGAGCAATATATTTCTGTGTGATCACCTGTGTCTAAAGACTGTCAACATTGATGAGCCTCCACCCACCCTTTGCAGCAAGAGCCTGAGCAAAGAGAAAAATATTTTTCAGTCCCCATCCTCCCAACCCTTTAGGGACTGCAATTTTCTCCCACCGAACCCAAGGGGTCACCAATGATTCTTGTTTCCCACTCCAAAGGAATCTAAAGCAAATCCTCCTGGCAGCCTCCAAAATACCCTTTGGAATCCAAGAGAGGGACAACCAATATACTGGGACAGCCTCCAAAACAGACTTAACTAAAGTCAACCGCCCAGCTCTAGACAGCCATTTATGACACCAAACTCTTAAGCGCTTTTCCAGCTTTTCCAGCAACCAGCTCCAATCATGTTTCCTATAATCATTGGGTTTTAAATGGAACCCCAAATAATTCAGCCCATCATCCAAACCAACAGAATTATAGGGAAAGATCCTCACGAACTCACGCCTCTCCTCATCCCTCAGAAAATGAGTAGTGATGGAAGACTTCCCAGCATTCACTTCCATTCCAGTGGCCTTGCTAAACAGGTCCAAAATCTCACCAATAGTGATTGCATCTCGCACCGATCTAGAGCAGAAGATTAAAACATCATCAACAAAAAGTAGATGAGTGATGAAAAAAATAGGAGCAACCTGTATGCCCTTCAAGGAACCCTGTCTCTTGGCCTCCTGAAGAGCTCTGCTCAAGCCGTCAGCAACCAATAAAAACAAAAGGGGAGAAAGGGGGAAACCCTGGCACAGACCCCTTTTAGCATGAAAAAAGGGAGATGCAGCCCCATTAAGCAAAACAGAGAAAGAGACAGTTGTAATACAACTCATAATCCATCTTATGAAACTAATGCCAAAACCAAGGTGAGTCAGAAGCATACGAATATATAACCAGCTTACCCGGTCATATGCTTTGGAGAGATCTATTTTCAGCACAGTCCCTTTGAGGTTCTTGGTCTTCATGCTGCGGAGAACCTCTTGAGTAGTTCTAATTGCTTCATGAATTTGACGACCATCCAGGAAGCCAAATTGTTCACCAGAGATATGAGTAGACATAATGTATTTGAGTCTTCTCGCAACCACCTTGGCTACCACTTTATAAATACAGTTACACAAAGAGATAGGACGAAAATCAGCCAGAGAAAGAGGGTTATCCACTTTTGAAATTAAAGCTATGAAAGTGGAATTAAAACAAGCAGGAATCCTCCCTGAAATTCTGGTATTGTCCACAACTTTCAACAAATCTGCCCCTAACACATCATATAGAGCCAAGAAAAATTCTATTGACCATCCATCTAGCCCAGGACTTTTGTCTTTTTCAAAGCTATGGAGAACCTCCTTTAATTCCTTCTTAGAAACCTCAGCCATCAATGATCTTTTATCTGCCTCCTCCACAAATCTCGGAAAAAATTGAGCAACTCTTATCACTTCCGCAAGAGATGCATGAGTTGGAGCCTTAAATAGAGCCTTGAAATGTTCAACCCCCAGCTTAGCTTTAGCCTCAAAGGTAGAATGCTCAATGCCTTGACCATCTCTTAAAATCCATATAGTATTAGCCACCTTCCGACCACGAGCATATGCATGAAAATTTTTTGTATTATCATCCCCACATGCCAACCATGTGGCCCTACTTTTCCACCTCCAATATTCCTCCTTATCCATAAGTAGGGAGTTCCTTCTTTTTTCAACAGAAACAAGAGTATCTTTATCTACTTGAGATTGAAACCCTCCTCCAATCCCCTCATAGATCAAGCGTAGATCCTCTTACACCTGCTTCAAATCCATATCCTCCCTCTATCTCTTAGCAGCTGACCATACCTTCACAGCATCCTTGATGCGTTTAAAAATTTCAGCAAATTGAAAAGCCGCAGAAAGATTACTATCCACCCTAAAAGGGATCCACCTAGCGATAACAAGAGCTTTGAATGAATCATCCCTGAGCCAGATTTTCTTGAACTTTAAAGGGCTAGGAGGCTGCCTAGGCCCGATCTTGAACTCAAGAAAAATAGGAAAATGATCAGATGCACCCCCACATCCAATCCACTGCCTAATCTAAAAAGGCCTGTCCACAATCTACTCAGCCACAAGGAAACGATGAAGTCTCTTTGCTATTCTTCCTTCAGCACATCTATTGTTCCTTCAAGTGGGTTTCATCTTTATGGGCTCAATATCGAGCAAAAGATTCTCCTCCAATTTTTGTGTGAAGTACCCATTCAATAAATCAGTTTGTGCATGAGGACCCCAGACCTCAGACTGGCCCAATGAAAAGTTCAGATCCCCTCCCAAGATCATCGATTCCCCCTTGAGTAAAGTGTTACCCAGGAGTGAGTCCCAGAAAGGGATCCTATCTTGATATGGGCCATAAATATTAAAAATATTAAAAGCTTCACCTAGCTCCAACGCCAAAAAATTTAAACCCAGGACCGACTCCATACCCCAGAAGTTCAGAGGTTTGATTGTTCTTTCATTCCATCCAACTGCCAAACCACCCGACCTTCCTCTAACATCCAGCGTCTCAAAAGTCCATCCTGGAAACCAACCTTCCAATCTAGCTTTGACCACAGTCCCTTCACCTAAAGTCTCTTGTAGCAGAATAATATCCGGACAATCCAGAAATATAATCCTCCGAAAAGAAGATTTCTTAAGGGGACCTGCCAAGCCCCTGCAATTATAGGACATAATCTTCATCACACACTAGGCTTCAGGGATTGGCTTGCTCTAAGCGCCCTGTCAATTGAAATCTACCTCCCATCATGTACATCCATCATAGCTCTATCATGAGCTTTCGCCAGAAAAGAGATCCTACCCCTGCCCCGAGCTACTGGGGATTTCCCCCTCCCAAACCCACCTGCACCTGTTTTAGCACTAGATCTCAGATTATAGCCAGTGACCAAAGGGGCAGGGTTTACCAAAGGAGCCAGCAGCCCTTCACCTGGGTCGAAAACAGTAGCCTTCTCTTGGAGAGCTGGCTGAGAAAAAAGAGTAGGAACAACAATAGGTAACATACCACAATCATCCTTCTGAACCGAGACTGAAGTGGATACCAAGTTAAGAGAAATATTGATGTTGGGGGAGAATGGGAAGGATCCTATGAGAGAATATTTCAACAAAGTTAACACTTCCTTCAACATGCCATCATCCCTCAACTGGAAATCCACTCCATAATGATGACTATGGATCTTCACAGCAGATAATGATCCACAATCAGAATTTTGAGAGAGCGACTCCTACCCAGAAGAGAGACCAGACTCCGCTCCCAACGCCTAGAAACCCAAATCAAACGGAATGCTGGAACTATTGGCAACATGGTTCGAAATGCATGAGAAGGTTGAAGTGGGCAATGGCTGCATATTGGAAGGGCTAGAGCCAGCCCCCTTCGAGATAGGTTCCACCTCAGATCGACTAGACCTCCGAATTTTTACATTTCAAGAGAAAGAAACACATTCGGAGGCAGGATGGCCGTATGCATGACACTGACGACATCTGAAAGGAACATTTTCATAATCTAGTAGTTGCTTAATGTCATATTGCCCCCACCGGAGATTCAGATATTCTGCAAGGCCTTCTCTGATGTTAATCATGACAAGAATTCTAGCAACACGCTTGTGATTTGTCTTTAAAAAAGAGAGATCAGCCTCTAGGAAGACCCCAAGCGTATTGCCAATACCACGGAGATGTTCCTCTGTCCAGTAATGAAGAGGCAGGCCAGGTATACGAACCCACAATGGGACTGAATTCACCCTCTCCCTACTGGCATCAAAAAGAGGGTGCCAAGGTTTTAGGAGCATTGGAGTATGGTCCAAAGCCTAGCACCGATGCATCACCAACTGGATATGATCAGGATGCAGGAAATTGAAAGCAAACCACCCCTTTGAGAGGGACACCACCTCAGGCACATATCCAAGGACAGCTTTCCAATGCGCTTCAGCCCATGCAACAACGGTTTTCAGAGCGAAGAACCTCCCCACAGCCCTGCCAACCAGTGTTCTGCTAGCCATTTGTGAAACTTGCTCCCAGCCTATGTCTTCACCCAAGACATAGTTATACTCTGCTCTTTTTACCTTGATCCATTTCTTTTTTCTGCCTCCCTTCTTCGATGCTCCAGCCTCCCTTACATTGTTAGATCCCGTCTCTTTTGTGCCTTCAGAAACATGAACCCCACACTGTTCTTCCAAGCTTATATGGTTTGGGATAGCTCTCAAGCTCTCCCTTTCACTGAAACCATCCACCCTTCTATTCATGAGCACAGCAAGATCCTAATCCTTTTCATACTCTGAAAAATACACTCTCTGATAATCACCCACATTAAGATCCCTCTCTTCCGCATTCAAGCACTGAGACAGTCCCTTCCCCTGCAGATCGAGACCCTTTACCAAGGGTGTCGCGCTCCTACTGCCAGTCAAACTACCTCCCGCCCTCCCATCTAGTTCGCCTTTGAAACCAAAGGATGACAGCCTTCCTTCAGTGAATAATGGGGGCTCCTCCTCTCCTTGAGAAAGCAGCCCAAGCTACACATAGTTTCCGTTCTGTTCATCATTTGCAGAGGCGCGCAGTCCCTGTACATTCTCCCGCCCATCGCCATTCAAACCTGCCTATCTCCCGCCCAGCGCTATCTTCAAATTTTTTATTTTTTATTATTTTTTTTTATCATTTTTTTTTAAATTATGTGGTTTATTATTATTATTTTTTAACATATAAAAAAAAACAAAAAACAAAAAAACAAAATTTATTTTTATTTTTTGTTTTGGATTAATTTTTATTTTTTTCTTTAAATTGTGCGCTTTTTTTAATTTTTCCTTTTTTAATTTTTCCTTTTTTAATTTTTAATTTTTATTTTTTATTTTTTTTGTATTTTTATTTAATTTATTTTTTACAAGTGATATTTTATCTTTAATGGCATCCTTGGATTTTAAGGCTTTTCAGATATGCGATAATAGATTATCTTTAATACCATGCCTAAAAAGTGTTGGAATTTTAAGAGTTGATGTGTTATATTTAATGTCATGTTATCGTTGAAGTTTTAAGGTTTTCCAGAGTCTTGATATTTTATCTTTAATGTCATTATTAAGAATTGATGGCAATTTATCTTGAAAAGAAAAATATGTTATTCTAACATTAACACTTTTTGTTTCCAAGGTGCTTTTTGCACTAAAAAAATTGACGAGGTTATTCCAACATCAACACTTTTCGTTTTCAGGCTCTTTTTTGCACACAAAAAATTGGTGATCTTATTCCACCATCAACACTTTTTGTTTTAAGGGTGTTTTTTCAATCATTTTTTCAAGAAAATAAATTGGTTTTTAGCATAATTTAAAAAATGTTGAAATTTGACCCTTAAAAAAAACAATGCTTTCTGGAAGACACACTTTTTGTTTTTGGGTTGTTTTTTCATGTTTTTTGAGTTTTTTTGGGCTAGAGTTCTCGTTTTGAGGTAATAGTTCATGTTTGATTAGTAACTAAATATTGGGAATTAAGTCTCAACCAAACAAAATTTCTTTAAACCACTCAAATTACATCCAATTAATTCTTATATATATATATATATATATATATATATATATATATATGTACGTCATCTGAAATATATTAATTAGAATAAAAACTGATAGTGCATATGGTTACAAAATGGCCTGTCTGATCCATATGAGCATAAGGGAGCTCAGGCCAACCAAACATAAAGTTATGAAAACCCCTTCAAGAGCTGACAGAGTACCTAAATTCTGTTATTGACTGACTGACCAATGTAGACATAAAGTTGGCTAACCATGCAGGGTTGCCTAACAGTGTAGTGCATTTGATGAGAGAAAAATTGTCTACAACTTGACTAAACCATCAAACAAACTTACAAGACCAAGCAAATAGAGAAGACATGGTATCTAGAAAAACAGAGACGAAATCAAACAAGGTGAGATCACAAGACTGGATTGGAGGCACCTGAATGACCAGCAACACTAGGACTAGTAGCCTCAGCGCCTTTGGGAATGAGGCGCGGCTTGTAGCGACGGATGATCGTTGTTTGGGAGTCATCCTCCAGCACCTCAATTGAAACGGTCAGAACATGCCTCAGGTACAGTTCAACATTCGGATTAAGCCATCCAGCCTCTTAGAAAACATTTTCAATTCTTCCGTTAGAGAATTCAGGGAGACCTCCAACTTATTCAAGCACGCAGAGTTTCTAGCAGAGGCGAGGGAGGTGGCCACAAAAGTATCTTTAACAACCACTCCATGCATGCCAATGGCCTTGGCTAGCATAGTTTTCATCTACCAAACCATAGTCTGAGTCTGCAGAAACTGCGTAGCTCTGGTAGAAGGAGTACTAGGGTCTATAATCCAATCTACCTCCTCAGTGATGGCTCGACAGTCTATGGTAGTCTAGGCTTTTTGAACCTCCTCCTACAGTCACTCAATAGTCTACTTGCCTTTTTTAGAAACTACCGCTTCATAGCCTTCCTTAGCTCGCTTGATCTCTCTGGCTGCCTTAGCACTACGAAGATTACGGTCTGCCATAGCTAGGATGCAACCACCTAGAATAGGAGACCCGCAGACAAGAGAGAGGGACACAGACACTACACAGAGCACAATAGAAGGTTTGAAAAAGATGAAAATTGTCCAGAGCGCGAGTCGATTTATAACAATAGGAGCTTGGAGGGGGCGCAAAACTCCACTTATCACCCGCTTTCTACCATCATTATCGGCTGCATGTAGTCTAATCAGGGTGTTGATGCCAGTTCCCTGAAAAAGGATCCACTTCTTAATTCCAGTTTTTTCGCGTGCTTGAAGATGCCATGCAAACCGCCACTTGTATCGGTGGAGCCTGCCATCGTCCTTTCGGATGATCCTCCAACTTTCCCAAGGCTCCTCATAGGACAGCTCCCAGCGGTGCCAACTCTTGTAATTAAGAACATAGTTAATCCTCATCATTTACTAAAGATTCGTAATCTGTAGGCCGTCCTCCTCACTTAAGCCTCCGGTGAGGTCTTGTCTTGAGATGAGAGAGCACTAATTCTGAAGATCATCACTTGTGATCTCTTGCCAACAAGTGTTAATGATTTCCCTTGGATGATCCACAGCGTGGTTAGCAAGACTGTCCGCTAAAGCATTAGCCTTTCGCCTAACCACCTAAAGAATGATGTTGTTGAGGGAGGTGAGATGATTCGCAATGAGCTCCATTACCATGGCTAGTCGCCAATGCTTAATTGCTTTCCTCGGCTTCTTACCATTTTGAATTCTTCTGGTCGCAGTTATGGCCAAGAGGGAATCCCCTTCCATAATAACCGAGCCTTTACCTAGACGGATGAGGATCCGCAGGCCTTGTTCCAGGGCAGAAAACTCATCTTCATTGTTGGTAGCCTCCCCCAGAGTTATGCTGAATATGTGAAGGATTCCCCCTTTGTCATTTCTAATAACCCCTCCAAGCCCATCCGGACCAGGGTTACCCCGAGATGCCCCATCAAAGTTTAATTTGCAGAAACCCGGGATAGGGTGCTGCTAGGAATCAGGAGAAGGGGTCGACCTAGGCTGGTTCTTAGGGATACTAAGACCCAAAAAGCCGGTCAAGCCAAACATCATCAGAATTCGTGAATCATTCCTAGAGAGCTAGGTGGCCTGCTCAGCTTTGCAATTGGTAAGGACCGTCTCTCTTAAATTTTGCATAATGGAAGTTTTGACAATGTCAAGCTACCTGGTTTCTTTTTGAAAAATGTGTTTGTTCCTCTCCTTCCAAGTAGACCAGATAATGAAACTAGGGCTTAGCCACCAGAGGGTGTTAACCATGTCACAACTAGAGTGATTTGTGTGCCAGTTCGCAATACAGCCTTGAATGGAATTCTTTGTTCTGTCAGTTTGTGTGAAAATTTCCTTCAGCCACTCCCAAAGTTTGTTAGTCCAATCACAGTCATTAAGTAAGTGGTTCATAGTCTCCTCATCCTTTTCACAGAGGGGGCATCGGGAAGGGCCAAAAAATCATCGCTTTAACAAATTTTCCCAGGTGAGGATTTTGCGGTGCATGAGCATCCAAAGAAAAGTTCTTACTTTTGGCCACATAGTTCTATCCAAGACATTGGGGTGCCAAGCCACTTTTTCTTCGAGGTCCCTGTGTTCGATGTACATTCTGGCCTCCCTGAGGTTGAAAGTGCCTCCGTCTAGCCTTCCCCATCTGAGTTGGTCCTTCTCCTGAGTGGAACGGATCAGTCACTTAGCAAGATCAGAATTGAGGGTGTGGAGGAGTTCAGTCAAGTCATCCTCCAAGGGAGGAGGAACTAGATTCCATTGCCTCCATTGCTGGTTTTCATTATTGTCCGACCAATAATGATGGACTTTTATCTTACCAGCAACCTGAAACCATCTTTGAAGAGGGAGAAAATTAGGGCTTTCCAACTTGGGCAACTATTTCCACGCATCCTCCCAGAAAAGCGCATTGGTGCCATCTCGAATTTCCCAGAACCAGAAATCCTGAATGATATTTCTGTTAGCCTTGGCCAAGTTCCAAATAGGAGACCCTGCAAGGGGATCTGACATTCTTATCAGCTCCTCAGGTCACCAATTCTCAGCATATTTTGCCTTCCATATTTCAGCCCATGGCGTATGAGGTTCCTTGCGCCAGCGCCACCAAGGCTTGGCTCCACAAGCTTTGTTGACCGTGTTCGGGTCCTGCAGCCCCAAACCCCCTAGGTTTTTTGGTTTGCATAACTTATCCCAGGCTACAAGAGCCCACTTGGGTTTTTACGCTTTACCCGACCAGAGAAAAGCTCTTTGAATGTTCTTGATTTTCTGGATGCCTCCTTTTGGAGTTAGGAGAATAGAGAGCATGTACTAAGAGATGGCCTAAAGAACAGCCTTAGTCATAACCAATCTACCAGCAAAGTTCAAGACTCTGTTAGTCCAATAGTTTCCCTTGTCTTCCAGTCTGGAGAGCAAGTGTTCCCAGTGGATCTTCTGCCAAGGTTTATCGGTAAGAGGTATGCCTAGATACTTAGAAGGGAGGCTACGTCTTTTGAAGCCAAGAATATTCGTGAGGTATCTTTGGATCGCTATGTGCGTGTTGAAGAAAAAAATAGAGTATTTATCCAAGTTAAGATCCATACCTAAATCATGGCTGAATAGGTTCAAAATTTCTTTGAAACCCTTGGCTTCCTTAGCTTTAGGGGTACCGTGCAACATGGTATCGTCTACGAATTATTGATGAGTGGTAGCAAGATAGTGACTTAGGGGTTGGAGACCCTTGATGAGATTCCTTTCCTTAGCTGATTTGATGATGTGACTTAGGCCTTCCATTAAGATGACAAAAAGAAAAGGCGATATGGGGTCACCTTGTCTAATGCCCCTAGAAGGGAAGAAGGGGGAAGAAGGGGCTCCATTAACAAGGATAGAGAAGCTAGGAGATTTAACCGGCTAAAATCCAATTTATCCAACATTGACCAAAACAAAACTCTTGTAACACTACTTCCAGGTAACTTCAACTGACCTTATCATAGGCTTTAGAGAGGTCCAGTTGTATGATCATTCCTGCATTCTTTTGAGACTGAAGGGAGTGGATCATTTCCTGACCCAAAAGGATATTTTCCATGATCTGCCTGCCTTCCACATAACCCAATTGCTCTTCTGATATAATCAAGGGTAGAATGGGCTTTAATCTGTTGGCCATTACTTTGGAGATGATTTTTTACAGCACATTGCAGAGAGCGATAGGTCTGAACTTTGAAGGAGTGCAAGCATCCTCTTCCTTGGGGATGAGGGCAATGAAAGTGGAATTAAGGGATTTGAGAATAGAGGAGGACCTCCTCGAGTCCTCAACCACCTCCCAAACATCTATCTTCACCAGATCCCAGCAAGCCTTAAAGAGGTCAATGGTGAAACCATCAGGTCCCGGAGCCTTGCCATTGGCCATATCTTTGACAGCCTCTTCCAACTCTTGAAGAGTAACCGGTTGGTTCAAGGATTTATTCTTCTCTTCAGTGATCAGCTTGGGAATGGAAGTAATGACTTCATTGATAGCCTCCCTTCTGTCAATGTTGGGCTCATTTGCAATCAGACTGAAGTGGTTTCTAAGGATGGAGGCAATCTCTTGATGGGACTGGACAGAAGCGTGGTGCTCATCCTTGAGTTTGGTTATATTTTTGTTGCATCTGTAATCCATGGCTGATCGATGGAAAAATTTGGTGTTTTTCTCCCCTTCCTTGAGCCATTGAATGCGGGATTTCTGTCTCCATGGTATTTCTTCCTGCTGACACCACTCATTCCATTTTTTCCTGAGATTACGCTCTGTGTTAACGAAATCTTGGGAAATGTCCCCCTTAATCTAGTTGTTGTGTATCAGTTCCATCTTATCCTCCAGGGCTTGTTTTTCCTCAAAAATATTGCCAAAGACCTCTTGGTTCCATGTGAAAAGCCTAGCTTTTAAGTGCTTCAATATGGCTTAGAACCGAAACATTTTGGTTCCTCTGGTGTCTAAGTGTTCATTCCACCAGAGTTTTATGTTGGTGGAAAAATTCGGATGACTGAGCTAGAATTTCTCAAAGTGAAAAGGCATGTTTTTAGGAGTGCCAAGGATTGTAGCATCCAGAGATATAGGCCAGTGATCCGATCCCCCAGATGGAATGATATTCGATTCCACCGTGACTCCCCCCAGGAGAATGGAGTCAGAGATCAGAAAATCATCAAGTCTAGAAGCGATGTGTCTTTTGCCTCCTCTTCTATTGGTCCAAGTGAATGAGCCATTTCTTGGTAACATGTCCACCAAGTTAGTTGTTCTAATGAAAGATGTGAAGGCCTCAGCATCTCTGTTTAGGGTTCTTATCCCTCCCTTCTTCTCCCCAAGAGATGTGATAATGTTGAGGTCGCCTCCATAGATGACTTTAGCATTAGGGTATCTGTGCTGCAGGCTAGAAATATTGTTCAACAGTTGTAGCTTGTCTTCCAGTCGTTGGGGACCATAAACATTCGTGAACAGATAAGTTCCATTCTCTCCCAGGATTTGCATTTCAAGGGAGATGAATGATCTGGAGGCCTCTACATTCAGTAGGTGTAGGGACAAAGGATACCAGAATATGGCTAAACCCCCTTCCATACCATTACCCTCAACCTCCATGTACTCCAGTCTCTTTCCCATGCTTCTACCTATTGTTTCCAACTTCTGTCTGGTACACTTGGTTTCCTGTAGGAAAATAATGTCTGGTTTTTCCTTCGTGACTTTTTTCTCAGAAGTCTATGTTTGTTTTGGCTGTTAAGCCCTCTTATATTCCATGAAAGTAACTTCATAATTAAACAGGGTTAAGAGGAGAATGGGAAAGTCTCAAGGGTTCTTATTTCACCTGAGTTGATGAGTATTTGGCCAAGCTCTTGGAGTGCTTCATTACTGGTTCTTCTGCCTCTTTTATTCTTGTGTTTTATACTGGAGTGTGTGTGGTGTAAGGTCTGCAACTTTAAACCTAGCCCCTTTGTCGCACCCAGATTCCTTTTCTACCCTCTCAAGGCTGCATCCTACCTAGAAAGGAAGAGGAATTTGATTCTTTCTATCTCTTCCTCTGGGATGTGATCAACCCCTTTTTGTTTTCATTGCTCAACTATGGTGTTAAGATCCAATCCTTCTTTGTCTAGTATGTCACTTAAGTCCAGATCTTCCATGCCTATTTCACTTAGAGCCATTTCCTCATCCCCTTCAACATCTTTCCCAAGACCAGGATCTAGGAGGAGGTCATCGATCGAGTTAGGAATCCATGGTTGGGTGTTCTGATCAGTTCCTTGCGGGACATCCTACTCAGCAGCTGAAGTTTGGGCATTCTCTTCAACGATAGTTTCCTCTCCAAGCACTTCAAATGCGTTCATGGACCCTTTGTTGGGGTTTCCTGTCTTCGGTTGGCTTCTTCTGTTGGCCCTATGTTTGCCTGAAAGTCAGACAAAGCCATCCTAATTCTTGTCTGAGCTCTCCTTAGCCTTCTTAGTCAGTTTGTGCAGGGGACATTCCCGGATCAAATTACCATGTTCATGGCATCTCCTACATCTGAAGGGTATCTGTTCATAGTTTATGGCTTGGAATAAGACTTCATCTTTGTATTCTAACCATAGACCATCATGAAGAGCACCTGAAACGTCCATTTCAACACAAATTCGAGCATAGGAAGTGTACCTTTTTTGGACAGTTGCTTTAGAAGCCTGGATAGAAGTACCTAGTTTGTTGCCGATTTATTCCAGTGCCACCGGTCTCCAGCAGTCAATCAGGAGAGAAAATAGGCGAATCCAAACAGGGACATGCATGAATATTTCCTATTCAGGAGCAAATTTAGGCTTCCAAGGTCTCACGTAGAGACCCGCAAAATCGTAGAAGTAAGGGCCTCCATCAAAGATGCGGTCCCTCTCATCTAGGTTAGCAAATATAGCCGTGAAGAAACCCTTGGCCCCCAGGTGGAGTTTCATGTCTCCTTTCAGCTTCCAAGTCTGTTTTATCCATTGGCATAAGGCCTTTTCTGTGGGCCAAAAGCCCATAAACTTTCAGATCACGGCATGAATAACCATGTGATCCCTGTAAGCTTGCAGTTCTGGGTCCGTAATGATGACCCTTAGGCTTTCTGTAGTTTTAGGCTTACACATCCCTTGGGTCTTTGGCTTTTTTTTTTCCCGTTGCTGAGCCTTCTGGAGCGGATCCATTCAGGTTGGAGGTATCATTATCCTCAGCTGCTTTGGATTTCGTTCCTCCTTCTTGTGGTTTCTACACTTGAGTGGAATTCGTTGTGCCTTTACCTTCCAGAGTTTTAATGCCTTGAGTTTGGTTTTGAAGCTGGGTTTCCTTAGCATTGCAGTCCTTCTTTGTCTTTTTGTTGAGGTCGTTTTTCCCATCTGTTTCAGAACTCGTGATCTGCACTCCTTCCAAAGGACCTTTTCCTTTGTCCATCATTATCTATTTGAAAGAAGGGGCCCCAGAGGCCCCCGGTCTGCCCATCCGTTGGGCCAGGGCAAGCCCCCTCTGTCGTAGATTTGAGAATAGGGCACTGCCCCTTACCAGAGTTGGTAATAGTGTGCAGACAGTGAGCCAAACCCTAGGTCAGAAAGTCGCTCTGAGGATATATATATATATATATATATATATATAATTTAAAATATATTTTTTATAATATATAATACAATTTAAATAATATTTATGTAATATAATATAAGTTTAAATAATTATTATTAACATTTTAATATTCCATTCTTTAAAATATTGATTTTACTATAAGATTGTAATTGAAATTGGTTAGACTAGGAATTGTTACCTTTTTCATCTCCATTTGACATTTGTACCTCTGGTGTTTTGACATGGGTCAACTTTAACGTAAGAAAAAAAAATAATTGAGGCGTCTATAATGCGATTTTTTGAAAAGTTTTCAATTTACCCCTAAAAGGAAAAGACATTATTCCAACATTAACACTTATCGTTTCCAAGTTTTTTTTGCTCATGAAAATTTGACGAGGTTATTCGAGCATCAACACTTTTCGTTTTCCGGCTCTTTTTTGCACACAAAAAATTGACGATCTTATTCCACCATCAACACTTTTTGTTTTGAGGGTCTTTTTTCAATCCTTTTTTCAAGAAAAAAAATTGGTTTTTAGCATAATTTAAAAAAATGTTGAAATTTGACCCTGAAAAAAAACAATGCTTTCTGGAAGACACACATTTTGTTTTTGGGTTGTTTTTTCATGTTTTTTGAGTTTTTTTTGGACTAGAGTTCTCGTTTTGGGGTAATAGTTCACGTTTGATTAGTAACTAACTATTGAGAATTGAGTCTCAAGATAAAAAAATTTATTTAAACCACTCAAATTACATCCAATTAAACCACTCAAATTGCACCTAGTCCTCATGATGAACCACACTAGCTGGTTCGAAACGCGTCGACAATGTTCCATTGCATGTGATTATTACCGAAAGATTTTTTACAATTTATAATTCTTATATATATATATAAATAATTTTTTTATAATATATAATACAATTTTAAATAATATTTATGTAATATATAATATAAGTTTAAATAATTTATTATTAACATTTTAATATTCCATTTTTTTAAATATTGATTTTATTTTAGATCTAAGACTTTTGTGATCCATAATGTAGAAAAAATCCTTTCAGATTAATCACATAAGGTGAAGAAGGAGATCAATCTCATTGAATAAATAGAAGGAGCATCATTGCCCGATGATAGTTGTTTAAGACTAGCCATTAAAAACTAGTTGTTATTTAGTTAATTAGTTAGACAATTTAAAAGTTATAATTATTTACAATTTTTATAAATTTTTAATTGAAAATTGTTACCTTTTTCATCTCTGTTTGACATTTGTCCCTCTGTTGTTTTGACATGGGTCAACTTACGGAAGAAAAAAAAATCTATAGTTTTCCGATTTATTTTCCGATCAAAATTTTCTAAAATTTCATTACACATCTTATTGTAAATGGACCATTTTTCTAAATAAAATTTGCTTATATATAAATGAATCTTATAAATAATAATGAGGAACTTATCATGGAGAAACTTATTAGAATTGGAATAATCTCAAATCCTTAGGAAATTGGTGGGTGCAGAGCCACTTGGCACTAAGATCCACTTGGCACTAATCTAATTTTTTAAATTTATTAAAAGTCAATGCAACCTAAAAAATGCTCTAATACACTACAACTGTCGATAAACAATTCACCACGTCACTCATGAAGGCAACTAAATAACACATAAGATCTGAACATCAATCAACATACAAAGATACACATGCCCAACAAAGAGTGAAACACAAAAAAAAACATAAGAAGAAATAAATAGTTATGAATTCTTATCAATAATAAATAAGTCGATGGTAAGGATTTAACCTCCATGAAATATTCTATAATTTTCATAGTAGTATACACAAATGAATGATTGAGATTTATCTCCAAAGTAGTTATGTCTTTTTTATTCTTTTAATTAAATTATTTTATTCAAAAAAATGTGAGTTATGGTTTTTTGGGCATTTAGTATTGATAAGCCATAGTAATGACCCATGATATTATTAAAAAACCTATTTACAAATTAAGAATCTCCATGATAAAGTAGGGATAAATATATTTAGTTAATTTTTGATATCTAAATTAAAATTAGGCTTGTTTTTTTATTTATTTTTAATGTTTTTCAAAAAGAATAATAATAATAATAACCATAATTTAATTTTAAGATTATGGCTAAATTAGATATTATATTTATATTTGAGATTTTTTTTTAGATATTTATATTTATATTGAATTTCTCTCTTTTATATTTATTCTTTGTTAATATGAAATTGAGATTTATAATTTCTCCATTCCACATACAAAACAAATATATTTGAAATAAACAATTCAATAATGTGAAAATTTTCCAAACTAAAAACACATATCATATACTTAGTAGGTACTCCTTCAAATCAAGAGTGAGGAGTGTTTACTTATTGTTTCAAATTAAAAATGGGATTTTTTTTTACTCACTCATTATTAAAGAAAAATAAAACATAATAACAAAATTATTAACAATGTTAACATTCAAGTGATGGAAAAATTATAACATCAATTAAATAACTCATTTTCATTTAAACTATATATTTATATTTAAAAATATATATATTGTAATTTTTTTTTGGTAAGTCAAATTTTTTTCATTACTCAAAAAGCATATACAAAGATGTCAAAATGCATGTGGTCTCACCCTAACCAGGTTTGTTAACTAATGTTATTACCATGGTACATAAAAAAAATAAAAATGCCCAATGAAGATATCCGCAACCTTATAAGTCTTACATACCAAAAAACAAAAAGTACTAGAAAGACACATGTTACCTTAAGCAACCATTAGAAGTGATTGAAGCAGGATTATCTCGCCCCATTCCTGAAGGAGGAGAAGGATGCTACAAACAGTTGACATGTTGCTCAAAGTGGGAAATTCAAGCTTCCATATTTTCTATCTTCTCAATTAATATATTTTTCCCATGCCAGAAAACCACAATTCTTTCGCGGACATGGCATTGAAAATAATGGATTTTCTCCAGCTTGGTCATAACTACATCGTGTTTCTCCCTCTAGACCCTATCATGAGATTCTAGCATGTCTATGATATATTATACCATCATTTGAAGCATCGAAGTTCTCCCAACATGCCTAGCAGATGCGCGTCCAACTGACTCCACACCACCTAGATTGTTGCTCCACCCCCGTGTGCTCGAGACTCGACCATGAACCATTCCTCCTGCTACCCCTGCCAACCATAGGACTGACCGAAGACTTTCACCCACCATGTGCTCCATGACCCCCACACCCAAAGCCATGCACATTTCTGACACCCTGGTTGCTGCTATCACTATTTGCTCTCATTCCGCCACCCTAGATTCCATCTGACACAATTTACCCCTCCCCAAAACGGGACACTTCCACCTTCACTTGAACAAGGGAACACAAGGAACGCAGACTTGGATTCATGCTTGTGTCCGTGTCAAATCCCAGACCCTCGAGGCTAACCCCAATCCACACCAAGGACCACCTAATCAAACCCAACACCACACACTACCAATCAACCACCCTCCACCAAAAACCTAACATTCCACATAACATACAGAGAAGGAAAGGTAACCCAGCGTCGTTGGTCACCTTGACCCAAAATCGACGAGAAACAATAAAAAATCTAGGCTAGAACTTACAAACAACCCCTCTCTTGGAAAATATAGAAGGACACCTCCGAGTTGCACAAAAGAAGAACTAGAAGTTCAGGCTCCCAAAGACATGACCGACGCCAAAGCCATTGGGCTTCACCGAAGGGAATTCTTCTATTAGTGGCCCTAAGAAGGAAAATGCATGCAATACCTACGCCAGAGATCCAAAACAACACCAACATTAAAACCGCCACCACCAGAAGCATGGACGCCACTTATAAAAGCAACAGACACCTTATACAAAAAAACAAAGAACCACCACCCATAATTCCAAAGCAATAATATAAGCAGGCCTAAAACATCAATGCCAAAAACCGACTAGATCTAAAAACAACACACCCTGCGACCAAGGAATGAAAGGGAAAGTTTCACCCAGAGAAATAATGAAAGAGTTGTTACCTTACTAACCCTGCGGGAGGAGATATAAACATAAGACCACCACCATATTCACGTGACCCTAAGAAATGAGAACACAGATAAATTTATATCCCTCAATGAGCCAAGAAGCATCCAAACTGCTCCATGTGCCATACTACTTAACCATCGTAACATCGGTGCCATTGATCCTCAAGACAGTACTATTCCTTTGCACGCAGGTGATCCAGGTGGATATTGGTGGTCACCCACCTATTCCACCTCGACCTCCTGACAATTTCATCAATTTCCTTGTTTATAGCATCATTTACTATTTTTAACAGTTTTTCAGGTCTTGAAATTCCGAAGTTGTTTTGACCCCCTAAACGACGTTTTTTTGAAGCCCAATGCAGGTATAAAATCTTGCAGTACTTGGAGATATATTTCCAATGATATATCATACGCGCCAAATGAAGATAATATGATCAAGGTACGACCTCGAGAAGTTGGCTACCCAACTAACCTCAACACTTCCCACAAACACTTGGTGTTCCATCTCCTGGGTTAGGGTTTTGGTTTTTTAGGGTTTTCCCATGTCGTTCAATAATAAAAATGCCATTGAGCCTCATTGTAACACAATTGAGAGGCATGTAGCCGCCACATCGCTTCTTAGAGATAAGTCACCATCACCCAAGCTAGTTTATTTCTATTATGCCTGTAATCATATTTTAGTTATCTGATATTAATTAAATGAAGTTTTATTCCTGTTGCACCTCTGCATTTATGTTTATTTATATATCCTATTGCATTTTTTCATAAGTTCAGTTCAACAGGTGAAGAAAGATGTTTCACACATTTTAATGCAGAGTAATTAACCACATCGTGATGGAAGGGATGAATGCATGTCGTCCTTCGCTCATACCTTATGCCAAATGTCATTTTTCACGTGACACATAGTTCCAAGTGTCCGACACCACCATTGAGGATAATTATTTTATGTTTTAAATATAATTATTTTTTAAGTTACTTATAAAAAGTTTCCAGTTAATCAAATTCACTTTTAATTAGCATTATTAAAAAAAATCACATTTAAATATTTATATAAATAAAAACTTGGTAACTTTACTTTTTACAATTATAGTACATAATTAAATTACTAAGAAATAATAAATAAATTTGCATCACTATAATATGACATTGAAAATAAAATATAAATTAAAGTCATAAAAAATTTTACAAGAAAAGAGTTCTTATTTTATTAAAATATAATGAGTTATCTTCATCTTGGGAGTAGGAAATGCACAAAGGTTTTACATAGGTTGATTGTGATAGGTGGTCGAATATTTATTTATATATCATAAATAAAAGCTAAATATATTCATTTTTTGGATGTGGTTATGGAGCTTTATGTTCAAAATCCATGATACCTATGATGTAGTGGGGAACACACACCTTAAATTAGATTTGATTTAAACAAGCCATTTTCACCATGGGGTCTTACACTATGCTCCATGCTTGCATAGTAATAAATATGATAAGATTTACATTAAATTATGTATTTTAAAATATTTTCTTTAGGTGTTTAAGGGATTTTTTAGTTACAATGATATAAAATATTTAATTGAAAAATTAAATGGGCTTAATTTTATTTTTTTCCACCAATTTACAGCTAGATCTTAACCTAACAATTTTTTTTATATAATCGAAAATATATAAATTTTTGGTCAAGTTCACATTAATTCCCACACAAAATTGCTTTAACTAATTATGATAAAGTCGCATCTTAAATCGTGTTCAACCTGAGACTTTATTGGGTGTTTTTTTGTTTAAGAATGGTCATCCTTGAAATAAAGTCTTCTTAACTACAATTAACTTACATGGTCATTAGTTATTAGGGGACCCAAGCTGTGCAAAGGAAGCCGTAATTACTTCTGGAAAGACGAGAAAGAAAGAACTTCCACCAGGCTAAATATATCCTATGGGACCTCTTTGAGAGTGCAAAACTTGAAAAAAAAAATGGACCTCAAGATATTTAAACCTCTTCAAAGTTGATATATATTGGTTCTATATATGCATATAGCATGTGTAAATTTTCATTTTTTTAAATGTAGTTTTGAATGTATAAATGGATACAATGCCTTGAAAGTTTAGTTGGACACTTTTATTGTGTAAATTACACCACATAAATTTGTAATTCCAACAAATCTTTGCTAGGAAAAATTTAAATTTAAATTTAAAACTGGAATCAATGGCAGCAAATTAATTTAAAATTTTGAAAAGGAGATAGCTAAAATTCTAAAACAAACCCTTCTTTATGTTGATTGCAGAATATCCTGGAATTTGAATGCCACTCCAGTGAAAGATGCTCTTTATTTAATCTCATTATCAACATACACTGACTTTGGTCATTTCCTCTGTGCAATTACATTTTGTGTGTGTCAGTTCCCACTAAAACCTATGGTAATGTTTCTCCTCATTACATTGCATGTTATAGATTGGATATAATATGCATATAAGATTTTGACATAGTGGCATGATTGGAAAGAAATAAGTTATCCAGGTGGTTTGAGCAACATCTATCAGACAAGCGTGTATCTTTGCACCTATAGGAGCAATTTGTAGTATATACCTATTTTATAAAAGTTTACTTTTATTTTTAAATGACAACACACAAAATTATTAAGTAGATCTTTCTTCCATATCATATTTAAATTGACTGAGACCTAGCATCAATACAACTGAATAGTAGAAAAAAAAAGCAACACAAAATATAATTCACTTTTAATCTTTTCTATGAAGGGGTATGAGCTATTGCCTGAAAGGCATTCTACAACCCAGTACGAGGAAAATGTGTTACATTTAAAAAGTAATAAAATAATACTAACCTTAATAAATTAAAAATTAGTAATAACAAAAAATCAATGTCTAAAAATACAATAATTCAATTTTCATCTTGATTTTATATCAATTTCATATAAAAATAAATTAATTGAAAGTAAAAAATAAATTAGTTTTCAGTATGAGGGAGATATGTTATTCTACCAGATTTAATATATAGTTGATAAGTTACATGTAAACATCAAAATGAGTGAATATATGTGTGTGTGTGTGTGTGTTAGCTTTGAGTAAAACATTAATAAAGCATTTTAATTAAAAAATATAGATGTTTTGTTTAAAATTAGCATAAATCCATTTTAATTTTATAGGTATATTTCAAAATTGTTTTTAACTCATTATAATTTCAGATTTATCAAGAGAATCAAATTTTTTGAAGTGCAAATTTCTCTTCGACACTTGGTAGATCTGAAATTAAGATGAATCTATACTAATTTATTAGAAACTTATATTTTTTTTAATTTTTTAAAAACAAAATAGTTTAAAAACTATGAAATTAATATATATATATATATATATATATATATATATATATATATATATATATATATATATATATATATATTAATTTTATTTTTTTAAACACATTTGTAAATTTTTAATTTAATAATAATTAGTATTATTTAAAAATAATAATATAAAGAGGTGCATTTACTGGGTTTTTCTATCCGAACGACAAATTTTTACATATTTTTAAAATTTGGAATTTTCTAGATCAAAGAGAAACAAGTTTTAACTAAATAGGTTGATTTGCGAAAAAGTTAAAAAAGTAAACGTTTATATGAGTGGAGCGCTGTATGGGTGTTTCTATAAAGCAATGTTGACATTAGATGAAGAGTTATAGTGGTGGGTGTTGTTTCAACCGTTTAAATGTTTTATCTTTTTTTTATATAAGTTAATGATATTATTATTTTATTTTTAAATCATATTGTTAAATAGATAAATAATTTTTTCATATTAAAACTATAAATAAATTTTAAATTTTAAAACTACATATTTATTTATACTAACTAAAAGTAATGATAATAAATTTGATATAAATCTTTACCAATTTTATTTAAAAAAATATTTAACACTAATTTTATATATAAAATAAGTATTTAAAAATTATAGATTTAATATTTAATATTTTAATTTATGCAAATTATTTATGTTTTTTTATATAGCGGGAAATTTATCATAATTGCATTATGCATTAAGACTTGAACGTGGGCAGAGAAATTATAATAAAGACAGGTTCAATGTCAATGAGACTTGAAGACAACTTGAACCGGAAATTATAATTAAACTCTGCTTGTTAACCACCTGGGCTACCTTCAATTTACCAATGTAGCCCAATTCCGCTAATAGCCTGGTAACAATGATGTGAGATTATGGCCTTCCTTTTGGATTGGTTAGGGTTACTCTGTTTGTCAACAATTTAATCCTTAACTTGCGTTTTCAACATTCTGATGGTTTTGTAGTGCCCTCTGCTCTCTAAATAATGCTTGAGTTTATGGCATCGGTTTCTTTTCCAATCTTTGTCTCGCCGGTATGCTAAGCATATTTTCTTGAGAATCAATTTAGGTAGTTAATTAAAAATAAAAAATAAAAAATTAATAGATCCTCATTCACTTTAAGTTGAAATAAGAAGCCTTCCACAATTAAAATTAATTTCAATTTCAATTTATAAATTTAGATTATTTACAATAAATAATATATGTTAATTATATGGTGTTTTAAATTTACTGAGTTAATATAAGTTTTTTTTAAGATATTTTTTTATTATTTAGTTTATTAGAAATCTGCAATGAATTATAATGTATTTATATAATTTTTGATAACCAATTGATATGTTTGTTTGTCTTCCTCATTATTGATTATGAAAAAATCATTTCATAATTAACATTAAGATTTACAAAGTTTAAAATTATTAATACATTGAAGTTTGATATAAATTTCAAGTTATAGTAGACTTATGAATATGGGTTGACCACCAATAATACTATATATTTATCACAATATGTCATTAAATGTCATATTGTTATTAATATTAATGTTTTGAGCTATTGTATTTTTTCAAAAATTTATAAAGTGATAAAATTGTAACTATTAACATGGATACTTGTCTTAGGTTTCTTTCTTAAAAATTATAAAATGGTAAAGTTATAACTATTAACAATTTAAAACGAAAGTTTAGGAAGTACAATAACATAGGATGCCCTAATTCTTTGCAACTCACATTTTAGAATGATAGTCAGAGTGCAAATAGGGAAGTACAAATAAACAGAGGGCTTGCTCACATAATCGGCACATAAGTAAAAATGGATGTGTAAGTAGAATTAATGTTAGAGTTGGTTTTGCTTTTATATCTTTTGAGTGTACGTTGGATTTGGCTTTATTCCTTTCACATCTCGCATCTCTTTTTGGTATTTTTTTAATCTATAATGGGCTATGGTTATTTATTTAATTTTTGCCTTGTCAAGTTATTTGGATGTGTGAAATATTTAATTTTTATTTTTATTTTTTAACGTTATTTTTAAAATTTTGTATGTTACTTATTATATATATAATTTTTTAAAGTTGGAAAAGGCTATTTTATATTTAATGTTAAAATTTGCAAAAAATAAGTAGTTAATAAATTGTAATTTTATATATTTAATTTTTAATTTAATGGTAAAATAGTTAATAGTAGAATTTGCAAAAGGTAAGATAGCTAATATATTGAAGTTCACATAATTTTTAAGTTATGATTAATTTAAATTTAAATTCTTAAATTTAGGTTGATTATGATAGATATAATATGCTAATCACATAATATTAGTAAGCTTATTTATTACATAGTTAATGTAAGTTATGGTTTATTTAATTTTTAATCTTCTTATTTTGAGGAACAATTTTTACTATTTAATTTATTGGAAGTTTGGGACGAATTGTAGTTTATTTATATAACTTTTGGTAATCTAATTATGAAAAAATCAATCTATGATCAACATTAAAAATTGTGAAGACAAAGTTTTTAATACATTAACTTTTGATATAGCTTTCAAGCTATGGTCCACTTGGAGTCTAGTGAGTTTAGACTTATAAATTTGGGTTGATGATGAGCATTGCCATATATTTATCACAATATGTCATTAAGGGTTACTTATTGAACAACTGATAGATTTTATGGCTAGTATGGCTAGTAATGCTAGCCTTTTAAGCTAACATGCTCTCTCAAGGGGTTGTTGTAAAGTGGTAAAGTTGTGACCATTAACATAGATATAGCCTTATATTTTCAAATGCCAATCATTCCCACCTTTTGATAGGTGGTGGATATTTGAAAAATATAGATAGTTTGAAGGATCTTTGGTCATTACTTTACTAACACTTACTTAACAAGTCAAATTGTAATTTATTAGTTAATCATTGAAGTTTAATGATGATATAATAAAACTAACCTCCTTATTAAGAATTTACATTTTAATGAATAGTTGTAACTATTCTTAAATGTTACATAGTCTAAAATTGTAGTTTCCCAAATGCCATGAACTTGATTTTTCCAACGAAAATCAATCCCCTTTCTTCCTCAAAATATTTGGATGGATGGTAGCCTAGTAATTGACGACAATAACAATGGGTAACTCTAAGGGAGTTGATTGGATTTGAACTTGTGGCTTATGGACTCCCCATTGGAAACATGCCTTAGTTGGATGGTTTAATTGTTTGAACTAATCCTTGGGGCTCCAAACGCCATCAACTTATGTCATGACAAGTATATAATGGTTTTATTTTAAATGCCACGAGCACAAATTTCCATAATCTAGAGTAATTTATATTTTGTAAATTTCATGCCTACAAAATCCTTATGCTAGAGAGTAAGACTACATGGATGCAAATACATAAAGGATGCCATAATAAAAATACATTACATTCATGGATATTACTATCATAAGTTGTTTTTATAATTTGTTAAAATTTGGTTATTTTGTTTGTTTTATAGGTTACATGATCCAAAATCTAGATGATATCTAATGAGGCACATTTATCACATTTTTAAATTCAAGGTTTTAAATGCATAATTCCCACCAAGGGTTATAAATCCTACTAATTACATAGTGTTTGAGATGTCATCTCCACCTTATTTTATTGTAAGAGAGTGACGACTCGAACAACTCTATACACTTTGGTTGCTTGATATTATCACTTTTTATAAGGTCTCATGTTTCACTGAAGAAAAGCCAACAATAACAAGTGATTGAAGCTGTTCAGTTTTCTTAGATAAGCATATTTCTAACATTATGGATTAATTAATTTTGTAATATGTTCATATTGATTATTGAATTTTAATTTCACTGTAATTATTTATGAAGAAAAATAAAGACAAGTCTTAGGAATTTAGGAGTGTAGTGTGTTTGTCAAAGATATTTGTTGGTTAGACACAAGAATACTATCCACCTAAATTTTGATACAAAGAGGATGGTGTAGAGGTTTTTGTTTCTTTTATGCTAAATTCAAGTGTCAGAATAGAAAATAATATGAGCATTATGAAAAAATTAGCTATGGTGTGCCTAGTGGGTCTATCATGGACCAAGGGCATGAGGTGGAGCTAACAAACAAGAAAATATATTGGTGAGGCTAGTATTCATTAGAAGTTTGACCAAAGACATGGTTAAAAACTATGAGTTTCCAACAAAAAATTTAAACATAAGTCATGATGGTCTTTCTATATAAAATCATCGAAAAAGAGGGACGTAATGATTAATCTTAAGGAAATAAACCACAAATAGGTCTGGATAGAGATATTAGGTAAGGAATTGACAAATTGTATAAGGATAAAGGGCTTCATTATAATATTATCTATTTGTTGATCGATTGGGATATGGTATAGCTTCATTACTACCTTTTGAACCTTGTCTCATATGAAGTGATATCTTATCACCTATATGCTTGGATCTATCACGAAACACTAGATTATTGGAGAGTTTGATGCAACTGATTATCACAGTGAATGAATATAGTTTCCACTTCTTGATTAAACAATCTTGCAAGTAATTTATGAAGCTTGATGGCTCACAACTAGTAGTAATAGCTTCCATTTCTTCTACCCTTGCTGAAATAAGTGCTATGAAAGTTTATTTCTTGTTGAACCATGATACCACTGTTGATCCTAATCCAAAGAAACACCTTAAGGTGCTCTTCATATCTCCTACAGCAAGGTTACTTGGGAGCAAGAGAGAAAATGGGGAGCGAGAGCGGGAGCGAGAGTGACATTTTCAAAAGTTTCTGGTTCGAGCGCGAATTGGGGAGCGAATTTTTATATAATATATATATATTATATTTTGATGCATATATGCCAACAAAAGCATGTAGAATGATGAATTAGATATAAAAAATAATAAAAACATAGATTGAACCATATAACATCAATCATCTAGAATTTATACTCTTCCTCAACCTCGTCCACAAGTTAATACATACAACATATTGAGTCTCATGATTCATCAATCTTAAAGTTTTGAAAGCTTTCAAAATTCAATTTATAACATTTATCATCATTGATCACCAAATTTGTACTTGTAAGCCAAGTGTAACCATTACAACAAAGAATACCTAACATGAAATGAAATGTTATAAAATGAAATGAAATGAAACAAATTTCAACTTTTAAGAAGCATCATATTCATAATTCATTACCAATTATTTATAATTGTCAACTTCAAACTTAAATTGTCATATATTGTTTATAAAAAATATCATAATAAATATGAAAGAGCCATCAGTTATTAAAACTACTAGAAAATAGAAAGGACAAGTAAATCTATTATCTATAACTATTGCTTGGGCCTCTTGCTGCCACGATAAATGTCTAATTTTTTATTCTTGTTGGAAAATTAGGATCTTTGTCATTAATATCACTCTCTAAGAATTAATATCCAAAGGTATCTTTATCATTACCTCTATATCTGTATAGGGATATTTTTCATTAATATCACCCTCTAAGCATTCACTCTGGGAGCAGGTTTGAGGGAGTGCCCTCTGGGAGCGAGTTCGAGAGGAGGGGGGTAGGGAGCCGCTCCCCTGCAACCTTGTCCTACACTGCCTACCTAATCTGAGTTTGATTAACCTTGTAACTTCACTTTACTATGTCCAAGATATCTTATACCCTCGGATACTTGATCACATGTTTTGCTGCTACCCAATGCTCCTACCTTAGCTCCACCATGTTCTGAATCAATTTGTTCATTGCAAAACATATATCTAGCCTAGTGTTGACCAAATACATCAAGGAACCTACCAATGGCCTATACTCTCAATCTGAATTTTTCACCTTCCTTAGATTAGTGATCATGGGTGTGGCCATAGGTTTGTATTCCTCCATCCAAAACCTCTTCAGGATTTGATTTACATACATCCCCTAACCAAGGAAGATCTCCCTTGGTATTTTCCAAATCTCCAACCCAAGAAATAATGTATGATGTCAATGTTCTTCACTTTAAACTAAACTTACATGTCTGCTTTGTGTTGATTTTTTTTCACAACACTCAAGAATCAGGTTTGAGTCTAAGATCACAATCACAAATACACTCAAATGTTGCAATGTAAGTACTTTGCACAATGAAGTAACATATAGCAATGAATCAAGTAGTACACAAGACAAATTTTAACCCATAACTTGTTATATTACAAAATTTAATACAACAATATTAGGGATCTCATACCATGGATCATGGGCCTTACAAATTTTAACCCATAACTTGTTGAATTACAAAATTTAATCTCAAATCTCTAGGAAATTGGTGGGTGGGGAGCCACGTGGCACAAATATAATTAAATTTATTAAAATAAATGGACCATTTTGCTAAATAAAATTTTCTTATATATAAATGAATGTTATAAATAATAATGAGGAACTTATTCGAATTGGAATAATCTCAAATCCCTAGGAAATTGGTGGGCGGGGAGCCATGTTGCACTAATATAATTTTTAAATTTATTAAAAGTCAATGCAATCTAAAAAACTCTATAAAACACTACATATGTTGATAAACATTTCACCACCTCACTAATGAAGGCATACATTTATATACAAAAATAAGTGTTTGTACTAATATAATTTTTAAATTTATTAAAATTCAATGCAACATAACAAACTCTGTAATACACTATATATGTTGATAAACATTTCACCACCTCACTGATGAAGGCATACATTTATATACAAAAATAAGTGTTTGCACTATTATAATTTTTAAATTTATTAAAAGTCAATGCAACCTAACAAACTCTGTAATACACTACATATGTTGATAAACATTTCACCACCTCACTGATGAAGGCATACATTTATATACAAAAATAAGTGCATATGTATATATGCTTATGCAGAAAGAAAAATAAACATACACATTTGCATATATGAGCTAAATAACACATAAGATCTGAAAACCAATCAACATACAAAGATACACATGCCCAACTAAAAGTGAAACATAAACAAAAAAAAACATAAGAAGAAATAATGAGTTATGAATTCTGATCAATAATTAATAGGTGGATGGTAAAGATTTAACCTCCATGAAATATTCTAGCATTTTCATAGTAGTATACACAAATGAATGATTGAGATTTATCTACAAAGTACTTATGCATTTTTTATCCTTTTAACTAAATTAATTTATTAAAAAAAAATTATATGAACAAGTGTCATATGAAATGAGTTATGGTTTTTTGGGCATGTAGTATTAATAAGCCATAGTAATGTCCAATGATATTATAAAAAAACCTATTTACAAATTAAGAATCTCCACAAAGTAGGGATAAATATATTTAGTGATTTTTTAATATCTAAATTTTAATCAAGCTTGTTATTTATTTATTTTTAATGTTTTTGAAAAATAAGAATAATGATGATGATAATTTAATTTTAAAATTATGGCTAAATTAGATATTAAATTTATATATGAGATTTTTTCATTTAAAGTTTATAAAGGTATATATTTTTTAATCCTCTTTCAATTTGAACCTATAACATTTTACCAAAGAAACACATACTCTTAAGCGTTGTCTCATATATATATATATATATATATATATATATATATATATAATTTCTCTCTTTTATATTTATATTTTGTTAATATGAAATTGAGATTTATAATTTCTCCATTCCATATACAAAACAAATATATTTAAAATAAGCAATTCAATAATGTGAAAAAATTCAAAAGTATAAATGCATATCATATACTTAGTAGGTACTCCTTCAAATCAAGAGTGAGGAGTGTTTACTTGTTGTTTCAAATTAAAAATGGGGAATTTTTACTCACTCATTATTAAAGAAAAGTAAAAAATAATAACAAAATTATTAACAATGTTAACATTCAAGTAATGGAAAATTTATAACATCAAATAAATAAATCAATTTCATTTAAACTATATATTTCTATTTAAAAAAATATATTATAATTTATTTATTTTTTTAAATCAAAGTTTTTTCGTTACTTAAAAAGCATATACAAAGATGTCAAAATGCATGTGATCTCACCCCGACCAGGTTTGTTGAACAATGATATTACCATGGTATATACAAAAATAAAAATGGGCAACAAAGAGATCCACAACCTTATAGGACTTATATACCCAAAAATAAAAAGAACTAGAAAGACACATGTTCCCATAATAAAACATCAGAAGTGATTGAAGCAGGATTATCCCGCCTCGTTCCCGGAGGATGAGGAGGATGGTACAGACAGTTTGAAATTTTGGTTAAAGTGAGAAAATAAAACTTCCATATTTTTAATCTTCTCAGTCAACATATTTTTCCCGCGCCAGAAAACCACAATTCTTTCGCAGACATGGAATTGAAAATAATGGATTTTCTCCAGCTTAGCCATAATTACCTCATGTTTCTGGCTCTAGACCCTATCATGAGATTCCAATATGTTTATGACATATTAGACCATTGCCTAAAGCGTTGAAGTTTTCCCAACATGCCTATCAGATGTGCATCCAACTGACCCCACACCACCTTGATTGTTGCTCCGCCCCCGTGTGCTCAAGACTCAGCCATGACCCATTCCCTTGCATCTGTTGCCTTCTCCATGACCACTCTAATCCAGGATCATGATACCCCTGCCAACTACAGGACCGACCGAATACCTTTTCCCACCATGTGCTCCACGACCCCCACGCCCAAAGCCACACACATTTCCGACACCCTAGTTGCTTCTATCACCATTTTCTCTCACACCGCCACCCTGAATTCCATCTAACACAATTGACCCCTCCCTAAGATGGAAATATTTCACCTTCAACTAAACAAGGGCACATAAGGAGGGCATACTTGGCTTCATTCTTGTGGTCGTGTCGAAACCCAGACCCCTGAGGCTAACCCAAATCCACATCAAGGACCACCTAATCAAACCCAACACCACACACCTAGAAATGACACACACTACCAATCAGACACCCTCCACCAAAAACCTAGCATTCCACATAAAAGACAGAGAAGGAAAGGTAACCCAACACCACTGGTCACCTCAACCTAAAATCAACACGAAACAATCACAAATCCAGGATGGAACTTACATACAACGCCTTGCCTAGAAAATCCAAAAGGACACCTCCCAACTGCACACAAGAAGAACTAGAAGTTTAGGCTCCGAGAAACCTGACCGACGCCAAAGCCATTGGGCTTCACCAAGGGAATTCTTCTATCAGTGTCCCCAGGAAGGAAAATCTAGGCAATGCCTATGCAAGAGAGCCAAAACAACACCATCACTAAACCAACACCATTAGAAGCATGGATGCCACTTATAAAAACAACATACACCTTATACAAACAAACAAAGAACCACCATCCATAATTCCAAAGCAATAATCCACGCAGGCCCAAAACATCAACGCCTAGAACTGAATAGATCTACAAACAACACACCCTCTGACCAAGGAATGAAAGGGAAAGTTTCACCAAGAGCAATAGGGAAAGAGTTGTTACGTTATTGACCCCGTAGGAGGAGAAATAAATAGAAGACCACCATCATATCCACATGACCCTAAGAAATTAGAACACAGGTAAACTTGTATCCCTCAATGAGCCAAGAAGCACCCAAAATGCTCCATGTGCCATACTACTTAACCATCGTAACATCGGTGCCATTGATCCTCGAGACGATACTATTCCTTTGCACGCAGGTGATCCAAGTGGATATTTTTGGCCACCCACCTATTCCACCTTGACCTCCAGAAATTTTCATCATTTTCCTTTTTTATAGCATCATTTACTATTTTTAACAGTTTTTCAGGTCCTGAACTTCTAAAGCAGTTTTAACCCCCTAAATGACGTTTTTTTTAGGTCCACTACATGCAGAAAATCCTATAGTACTTGAAGAGATATTTCCTATGATACATCATACGCGCCAAATGAAAATAATATGATCAAGTTATGACCCCGAAAAGTTGGCTACTGAACTAACCCTAACAGTGCCCACAAACACTTCGCATTCCATCTGCTGGGGTTAGGGTTTTGGTTTTTTAGGGTTTTCCCATCTTTTTCAATAATAAAAAGGCCCTTGAACCTCATTGTAATACAATTGAGAGGCATGTAGCTGCCACATCTCTTCTAGATATAAATTACCATCGCCTAAGCTAGTTTATTTCCATTATGCCTGTAAGCATATTTCAGTTTTTTGATATTAATGAAATGAAGTTTTATTCCTACTACATCTCTGCATTTATGTTTATTTCTGGATTCTATTGCATTCCTCCATAAGTTCAGATCAACAGGTGAAGGAAGATGTTTCACACATTCGAATGCAGAGAAATTAACTACAACGTGATGGAAGGGATGAATACATGCCCTCCTCCGCTCTTACATTATGCCAAATGTTATTTTTCAGGTGACACATGGTTCCAAGTGTCTGACACTGCCATCAAGGATAATTATTTTATTTTTTAAATATAATTACTTTTTAAGTTATTTATAAAAAGTTTCCAGTTAATCAAATTCACTTTTAATTAGCATTATTTTAAAAAATTTCACATTTAAATCTTTATATTAATAAAAACTTGATAACCTTAAGTTTTACAATTATATTACATTTTTAATTAATAAGAAATAATAAATAGATATGCATCACTATAGTATGACATTGAAAATAAAATATAAATTAAAGTCATAAAAAGTTTTACAAGAAAAGGGTTCTTATTTTATGAAAATATAATGAATTATCTTCATCTTGGGACTAGAAAAGGTACAAAGGTTTTACATAGGTTGATTTGATAGGTGGTTGAATATTTATTTATATATCATAAATACAAGTTAAATATATTCATTTTTAGGATGTGGTTATGGAGCTTCATGTTCAAAATCCATGATACCTATGATATGGTGGGGAAGAAACAACTTAAATTAAATTTGATTTAAACAAGTCATTTTCACCATGGGGTTTTACACTATACTTGATGCTTGCATATTAATAAATATGATAAGATTTACATTAAATTATGTATTTTTAAAGATTTAATTTAGGAGTTTAATGGGTTTTTTTAAGTAGAATGATATAAAATATTTAATTGAAAAATTAAATGGGCTTAATTACAACTCACCTAGGTGCCATTGTGTCAATGTCTGAGCCATTGGATCAAATTTTAGATGATTGAAATGTTTTAGGCCATTAGATTCACAAGTAAAAGGTTCATATATTTTTTTTATAATGTTAACTTTTTTTTAATAAGTGATTGAATTTAGGTTTTGGTGACTTTGTCAAATTACACAAAAATCAAAATAAAAGTAAATTAAATAAGAAGATTGACATATTGTAATGAACATTTTAACTAGGTCAAATAAAAAATAAAAATAATGCTAAACTATAAAAACAACCCATGGTATTGACTCATGGTATTCATGTGGAATGTGGTTTATCTAAAGGGGGAATCAAGGTGGTCTAACTCTAGATCTACCAAGAGCCAAGAGGGATTAAATGTCTTGATATGCAAACGTCACTGATCCCTCTCATCAAGAATATAGATCTAAAATAATTATTTAATAAAATTATTTACTAAACTATAAAAACAACCCATGGTATTGACTCATGGTATTCATGTGGAATGTGGTTTATCTAAAGGGGGAAATTAAAATGGCCTAACTCTGGATTTACCAAGAGCCAAGAGGGATCAAATGCCTTGATATGCAAACCTCATTGATCCCTCTCATCAATAATATAGATCTAAACTAATTATTTTTTAATGTTTATAACCATTATTCTTTTAAAATCTCACTTAATAAAATGTATCTAAATTTTTATACATCCAAATATTCATAGTTTTTCTTGTTCTATATTATTTTTGTTACAGCTATTTTATTATTCCAAAAATACATGGTTTTTTATGTTATATATTATTTATGTTACAATTGTTTTATTATTGTTGAGTAGTATTTCTTAATATCTAAAAAATTAAATTAATAATGATTTTTTTTATAAATATGTGATCTTTTTAAATTTCCAAATTATTTCATAACACATGATTTATCTTGAGCAATAATGATGAATGTTCATAATTCACATTTATTAAATAACACTAAATTTACCTTTAATTACTTAATTGTAATAGTTTCTAACTACATAACAGTTTGTAACTACATACATGTTCTTTCTTCCATTCAAAAAAACTATATACATATCTTTAATTACCTAATTTTAGCTTAAAAACTCTTACATGTTCTTTACTTTATAATCATAAACAATTTTCATATTTTATGATGTCAAACTTACTCAACTTTTTATTATGAAATTTTAAACAAGGTTTCTCACTACATATTTTTAGCTTTTATAATTTTTTTTTTAAATTTTCAATTCCAAACAAAACTTACAAAAGAAAAAACCCACTTAGTCCTTATTGTAGATTAGAGTTTTACAAAATTGACATTATTTGATTAACAATAGAGTAAGTTGAAACAACCTTAAGGGTTTTTTTTACAATTTTTATCATAACCTTTCCCTCCATCCAATATATAATGTAGAGTCTTCTCAAGAGAGAGTATATTTTAGTTTATAACTTGATCCACAATCAAAGAAAATGGCTAGGGATTTCACAAGTTATTAGTTTATAACTTGATCCATAATAAAAGAAAATGTCTAGGGATGTCACAAGTTATCATTCACACAATGACGTATTGATTTTCTTAGTTGAAATGGATCCTATTAGATGCATGGTGGTCAGAGAGACTAAAAAGTTCAAAAAAGATATATGTTATGACATTCATATTGTCTACAAACCATCCAAATTTCCCATCTTATACAACATTTTCTAACAATAACCACTCAATTTACATCACGTTAGCTCACATAATATATATAATGCTATAAGGATCTAAGATGATAAGAAAGTTTTGAATCATGATAACTAGGTGAAAACCAAAACTGAGTTGTAGCCATAAGCAAAAAATCACAACAACTCATAGAATATATCCAAGGTTGCAATGAACCTCATACATTGTGATGGACCTCATGGAAATTTTAGTGCACATAGAACACTACCCGAATAATTCTATACTCTTGATCAATTTAGAATAACCTAGGATGTGTAAAATATTTTAATAAGATAAAGAAAATAGACACCAAGAAAGTCAATATTGTGGTATAATAACTGATTTTTGAATCATTGTGACAAAAAAAACATCACATCAGCTCGCATAATATATATAATGCTATAAGGATCTAAGATGATGACAAAGTTTTGAATCATGATAAGTAGGTGAAAATCAAAACTAAGTTGTAGCCACAAGCAAAAAATAAAAAAACTCACAGAATATATCCAAGGTTGCAATGAACCCCATACATTGTGATGGACCTCATGGGAATTTTAGTGCACATAGAACACCACACTAATAATTCTATACTCTTGATGAATTTAGAATAACCTAGGATGTGTAAAATATTTTAATAAGAAACTAGATTTGTAATTATGAAATATAAAACTATAACTTAAATTTGTGAATTTACTTGGTATTTTTTTTCTTATGTACATAGAGAAATAATAAACCAATTTTGGAGTTAAGAAAATAAACCATAACATAAATAACAATATCTCCTTCCAAAAATTTCTCCATATTAAAATGACATTCACTTTTTGTATACCAAGACGGTTGTTCTTCATATACAATTTCTGATAAGCATGCAATTAGCACTCAGATATGTAGATGAACTTGAAGTAAACTCTATTTTTATTAATAAAAATTCTCTTTATTTATATCTATGCTAGATAGATTGTACTTGAATGTATTTAAAATATCTTATTTGAGTTATGTGCTGGATTATTAATCACCAAAGGATTTTCACCCTCAATTTCCTATTTCAATATCTATAACAAAATTTGTATATATGTGAACATATTATCTTGGTTTACATATATGTTTTCACCCCAAATTTCCTATTTCAAAATCTATAACAAAATTTTTTGGTTGATAACTCTTATCATCAATATCTTTGAAACCTCCACGACTAGTTTCCATGGAAGCAAAGTTTTCCTTTCATTCCTTCACGATGACTTGTTCTTTGCAACATCTTATTTCTTCTAGGATACTCTTTCCTATACTATTTCCTTCTTATTTATTATAGGCTACTCTTTCATATGCTATTGGCTTACGACGTTTCTTTTGCAACATATGGTGCAATTGCTAGTTTTAATATTTTTCAACCAGTTTACAACTGGATCTTAACGTAACCAAATTTTTTATATAATAGAAAATATCTAATTTTTGGTCAAATTCTATAGCAATTCTGGCTTTGGGGATTCTTAAGATAATTTCCTCACAAAATTGCTTTAACTAATTATGATAAAGTCCCACCTTAAATCGTGGACATAAAGTCTTCGTAACTACTAGATTAACTTACATGGTCACTAACATGGTCTATAGTTATTATGGGACCGAGATGTGCAAAAGAAACTGTAATTACTTCTCCTAAGATGAGAAAGAAAAAATGTCCACAAGGCTAAATATATCCTATGGACCTCTTTTAGAGTGAAAAACTTGAAAAAACGTATGTACCTCAAGATATTTAATCCTCTTCAAAATGGATCTATATTGGTTCTATATATGCATATAACATATGTAACTTTTCATTTTTAAAAATGTCTTTTTGAAGGTATAAATGGATACAGTGCCTTGAAAGTTTACTTGGACACTTGGATTGTGTAAATTACACCACATAAATTTGCAATTCCAACAAATCTTTTCTAGAAAAAATTTAAATTTAAATTTAAAACTAGAATTAATGGAATTCCAAATTAATTTAAAATTTTTAAAAGGAGATAGCTAAAATTCTAAAACAAACTCCCTTCTTTATGTTCTAAAACAAACCCTCTTCTTTATGTTGATTGCGGAATATCCTGGAATCTCAAGGTCACTCCAGTGAAATATGCTCTTTATTTAATCTCATTATCAACACACACTCACTTTGGTCATTTGCTCTCTACAATTACATTTTTTCTGTGCTAGTTTCCATTACAACCTATGGTAATGTTTCTCCTCATTACCATGCATGTTATATATTGGATATAATATGCACATAAGATTTTGACATAGTGGTATGATTGGAATAAGAGCAACATCTGTCACATAGGCATGGCACAAATGTGAGATTATTGCAAGGTTGAACACATTTCCTCCCATCCATCCTCCACCCTTTAGGTTGTTATTTTTACTTTGTTGCAACATTTTTGTAGTAACATTATAGACATGTTCAATTCCTTTGGTGTATCTTTGTACCTTTAGGAGCAATTCCTAATATATACCTATTTTATAAAAAAATTCTTTTATTTTTAAACGTCAACATGCAAAATTATTAAGTAGATATTTTTTCCATCTCATATTTAAATTCACTGAGACCTAAAGTCAATACAGTTTAATAGTGGAAGAAAGAAGCAACACAAAATATAATTTCACTTGTAATCTTTTCTATGAAGCTATTGCCTAGAAAGGCACTCTACAACACAGTATGAGGAAAATGTGTTACATTTAAAAATAATAAAATAATACTTACTTCAATAAATTAAAAAATAGTAATAACAAAACAAATCAATGTCCAAAAATACAATACTTCAATTTTCATCAAGTTTCATCTTTATTTTACATCAACTTCATATACAAATAAATTAATTGAAAGTAAAAAATAATTTATCTTTTAGTATGAGAGAAATGTGATTCTACACTACTAAATATCTAGTTGATAAGTTGCAGTCAAATATATACAAAATGAGTATATATATATGTGTGGATTTATGTTAGTTTTGAGCAAAATATTAATAAAATGTTATAATTAGAAAATATAGAGATTTTGCTTAAAACTAGTATAAATCCATCTTAATTTTATACACATATTTCAAAATTGTTTTTAACTCATTATAATTTGAGATATACCAAGAGAATCAAATTCCTTAAAATATAAATTTATTTTAGACACTTGGTAGATCTAAAATTAAGATGAATCTATACTGATTTATTCCAAACTTATAATTTTTTTAAAACAAAATTGTTTAAAAATTATGAAATTAAAAATATATATATATATATATATATATATATATATATATATATATATATATATATATATGTTTTTAAAATATATATATGTAAATTTTAATTTAAAATAATAATATAAAGATATGCATTTATTGGCTTTTTATCCCAGCGATAAATTTTTACATATTTTTAAAATTCGGAATTTTTTACATCAAAGAGAACAAGTTTTAACTAAATATGTTGATTTGCGATAAAGTTAAAAAGTAAACGTTTCTAGGAGTGGACCCTGCATGGGTGTTTCAATAAAGCAATGTTGACATTAGGTGAAGAGTTATAGTGGCGGGTGTTGTTTTAACAGTTTGAATGTTTTATCTTTTTATTTTATTTTTATAACTTGATATTATTATTTTATTTTTTTAATAATAGTGTTGAATATATAAGTATTTTTTATATTAAAATTATAAATAAATTTAAAATATTAAGACTACATAATTATTCATATTAATTGAAAAGTTATAATGATAATAAATTTGATATAAATCGTTATTTAAAAAAAAAAATTTAACATTGATTCTATATTTAAAATCAAATATCTAAAAGTAATAAATTAAAAAATATATATAGATTTAATATTTAATATTTTTATTTAAATATGGAGATTTTGAAAAAATTATATATATATAGAGAAACTTATCATAATTTGTTAAACAGACAATTATATCAGGTTATTATTCTTCAATGTAGATTGATGGCATTAATGACAATTATTTCTAGTTGTTTTTGTGGAATGTAGGATGATTCATCACTGTTATTCAAGGAAAACCATATTGCCTAGAATGACTTTTCAAGGAAAACCATACTACCTAAAATGACCTTTCAAGAAAAATCATACTATTCAAAGAAAATCATACTAACTCGAATAACCTCGTTAATCTGCAAAAAGACATGCTTTCACTCCTACCAAATACCATTAACTCCTTGAATCGTTAACTTAATTGATTAAGTAGATTAAGTAAAAAAAAACACTCTTAAACGAACTCTGACGGTATTTAAAAAAACAAATATTTAATAAACCAAATATTTTTTATATTCATAATATTTGGACATTTAATATACTTAGAAAGTCCTTTTATAAAATAAATTACATGAAACCGGAATCATTTTCGTTATACGTAACAAGGAATTATTTTCGTTAAATTCAGATACAGCAAGGTAAAAGTTTAATATAAAAAGCAAAAATACCGTGTGCACTCCCAAACCCGTCTGTATTCTTACGAATTCCCTTACCTGCAATTGCAACATAAAAGATGAAAAGCAGACGCGCGGATGCGTTTATGACCGTTTGAAACAGAGTGGCTTGGCCGGGTTGCTTCTTGTTATCTTTTTCATTTTTCTTTTCTTTTACTTCTGCAATGAGTTTCTGCAATTGGCCATGCATGTCTTTCTTTTTCCATCCTAATTTTGGTTCTTGTTGATGTTTTCTTTTTCTTTTTCTTGCTTTGTCTGATCAGCGGATCTATTTTTATATTTAATTTTAAATTGCTTTGTCTGATCAGTGGATCTATTTTGTTTGGTTTAATGTGAATCCATGGACAGATATTTAGAAAGATTTTAAACTAGTAGATATCTATTTTTTCCTTTAATTTTAAATTGTGAGAAGCAGAGTAGACAATAGGCAGAGCCGCACACACAAATGAAACCCCTGATTTCAAATTTATAGAGGTATGCTTTGGTTTAATGTGAATCCATGGACGCTGCCTGTTAGATGATAGCCTTCCTTGGATTGGTTCGAGTTGCTCTGTTTCTCAACAATTTGATCCTTAACTTGCAGTTTGAACTTTCTGGCCTTCCTTGGATTGGTTCGGGTTCCCTTGTTTCTCAACAATTTGATTCTGAACTTGCAATTTCAACTTCAACTTTCTGATGGTTGGCTTGGTTCTGGGCTTTGTACTACTCCCTCGCCTCATGAAGGTACAGTCTCATTCCTCCGATTTTCTTTCTTTCGTTCTTTGCAAAATTAATCTGACCTGTCGCGTAACCCAACTCTGCTAATAGCCAGGTTAACAATCGCCTGACCTGGATCGGTTCGGTAGAGTATTTTTATTAATTTTCTGTAAGGGAAATTACAGGGTTTTAACGAAGATGCAGAAAGATCATTGACATTTCAATCAGAGAGAGAGAGAGCGAGTCATTCCAGGTATTAGCTTCTTCAATTGTTTTAAATTTCTTTGGTGGCTTGCTAGGGTTTGGTTGAGCTGTTTCTTATCTGTCTTCCGGGAGGAGCCGCTGTTGAAGGACAAAATGAGATGAGAAGATTTTATTTAGGTGGGAAGTGTGAGTTTTCTTTTTCAATATTTTTTCCCATTTGCCCAGCATTTATTCTTTAAAAAAATTTTCCAGCTTTGATAGTTGGCTTGACTGAGGGCTTTGCGGTGCTCTCTGCAACTTCTGGGAGATGTCGATTTCATTACATCATTGGTATTCTCTCGTTTAATTTTTTTCTGTGTGTTGGTTAGCAGGTGAGTGACCAGGAGAAACAAATGATGCACAATAAAAATCTTATATCTCAGGAAAATGGAATTGGCCGCCAGCGTGTGATGCCATTGATTGTGGTCGTTCTATTCGGTACAGTGCAGCCGCCTAGCCTCCATGCAGGTAGGGACACATTTAATTCCATTATGACAAAATTAACATGATTGTGTGGAACTCTTCCATTCTCTGCAACTTACAGTTTAGACAAGAGTATAGAGAAGTACAAATAAACGTAGGGCTGATCTAGTTCTTGGCATCTCACATTTTAGAACGATAGTCTCGCGAAGTAGAAAGAGCATAGGGCTGGTAAGGTCACAATACCGTGCAGGTTCGCTTAATCGTTCTACGTTTAAGTAGTATTAATGGTAGCGTTGGTTTTGTTTTTTTATATCTTTTTAATAATAGGGTAAATTTAGTTTCTTTTACATTTTGCGGTAGCATATTTTAGATGTTTTTGAGGTTTTGTGGACATTTTAAATTGGTTTATATTTTGGCAGAATCTGGTTGAATTATCAGTTTTTATACCTTAATTCTGTATAATAGGAGTTTTTGAGAAGTTTTTAGGGTAGTGAATTTATTTATGTATTCAGAAACATATTTTAAATAATAATAAAAAATAAAATTATTGAATGTATTTTTTAAGGAGGAACTTCAAAATATATACTAGTTAGATATTAGCATGTCTAATTTTAAATAAAGGTATTTAGGAGATTTGACTTAATAATTTTTTTATTGGCAATGTACTTAGCAACAAATACTCAACCAAGTGAACCATCACTTAATAATTAGACAATGTCTTATATCAATTTTCATAATTATTGTGTTTTTTTTTAATAATTTATAATGAATTATATTTATTTATATAATCTTTACTTAATTAAATCATTTAGTTAAAAAAATAATATATAAATAAAATTTGGATATTATTAAATTAAACATGCAAACTTGTAAAAAATTATATATATATATATATATATTAAAATTTGCAACATGTAAAATAGTTAACATATTCTAATTTGATTTTTTCAACCTTATAATCTGTAAAAGGTAAAGTGGTTAATACATTATAATTTGATATAGTTAATATTAGAATTTGTAATTTGCAAAGTGGTTTTAGATCATTTTTAAACTAGTACAACCACATTAAAAATATTAACGTGGTTGATATAGCCTAAGGCTTCATAAATATAACAAAAGAATTACTGTAACAAAAAAACTATTGCAAAAGGAAGAATGCCTTACCAATGGGCACATCTACATAATTAGCCATGTATAAAAAGGTTATGGGTCAAATGAATTACACACTTTATTGTAAAATAGACCATTTTGCTAGATAAAATTTGGTTATATATAAATGAATGTTATAAAAGGAACTTATTACAATTCGAATAATCTCAAATCCATGGGAAATTGGTGGGCGGGGGAACCACTTGAAACAAATCTAATTTTTTAAATTTATTAAAATTAATGAACCATTTTTCTAAATAAAATTTACTAATATGTAAATGAATGTTATAAATAATACGAACTTATTAGATTTGGAATAATTTCAAATCCCTAGGAAATTGGTGAGTGGGGAAGCAAGTGACACAAATCTTTTTTTTTTAATTTATTAAAAATCATTGATATTCCGTTGAGAAAAAAAAATAAGAAGCCTTCAACAATTAGAATTAATTTAATTTAAATTTATAAACTTAGATTGTTTAGGATAAATATTATATGTAAGTATATGGTATTTTAAGTTTACTTAGTTAATATAATTTTTTTTAAGGATATTTTCTATTATTTAATTTATTAGAAATTTGCAATGAATTATAGTGTATTTATATCATTTTTGACCAATTGATGTGTGTTTGTCTTCATTATTGATTATGAAAAAAATGATTTCATAAATAACATTAAGATTTGCAAAGAGCAAGGTTGATAATACATTGAAGATGGATATAGATTTCAAGTTATAGTAGCCTTATGAATTTGGGTTGATCACCAACAATACTATATATTTGTCACAATATGTGATTAAGGGCCATATATAATATAATTGATTGATTTTGTTGTTATTAATGTTAATTTTTTGAGCTAATGCATTCTTTCAAAAAATTGTAAAGTGGTAAAGTTGTAACTATTAACATGAATATGACTTTATGCCTTAATTTTCTCAAAAATTGTCAAGTGGTAAAGTTGTGACTATTAACATAGATATGACTTCATAGCTTTAAATATCAATAATATCTCACCTTTTAATAAATTGTAGATATTAAACAAATAGAAATAAAACATATTTTATCATTACCCTATCAACTTACAAATCAAATTATAAATTATTAATATATCATTAAAATTTAATAATAATATAACAGAAATAACCTCTTATTAATTTTCCTCTCAACTAGCCTTTTTTTCTTCTTATTATTTGAATGAAGGTGACTTATAATTGACTTCACCAAGTAACACTAAAAAGAGTTGATTATTTGAACCTATAACAACATAAATAGTTGTTTGAGCTAATCTGGGGTTGCAAGTGCCATCAACTTATGACATATTTACATAATGAAACTACCTGCTAGATGACTGCCTTGCTTGGATTGGTGCAGGTCCTCTTTTTCTCCAATTTAAACTCTAACTCAGCGTTTTCAACTTTCCAATGGTTTTGAAATGCTCTCTGCATCAGTCTCCCTTTCCATCTTGATTTTTTAAAAATCGTGGTTGGTTGGTTTACAGGTGATGAGAAGAGCAGAAGATTAGCGTTAAACTCAATATTTCTGATGTGGATGTAGAATTAGATTGCACATGCCATGCTAAATGCGGTCTTTCTTGGCTCACCTGTGTTGAGATTTCTTTTATTAAATTTGGAGAAAATCTCATGAATATGACAACAATAGGATTTGTTGCTAAATTGACTCCATCTAATCTTGATGTGGAGTTATTGCATCCTATTTTGTTGTGATTGAATTTAATGATTCAGTTTCTATTCCCAGCTATAAAATGTAAGCCCGTAGAGGCAAATGAGCATGATGAGGAATGTGAGGTGAGTGGAAGAGAAGTGCAGATGAGAAACTCTGCTGTTGTGATTCTCCTTTTGCTGAATGAGATTGTCGATGCCTCTGTTTAGTGGATGTAGCCCAGATTGGTTGGGTGAACCACGTTAAAATATTCTTGTCTTCTTTGTTTATGCTATGTGTTTGATTATTTATTTTAGTTTCCGTTGTGTTTTTCTCAACAATTGGTATCAGAGCAAGTGGAGCCACTCCCTGAGAAATCTATACGCTGCCTGCTTGAATGTGTATGGCAAAGGAATGATGTTGTAAAGTTTGCATGGGTGCGGTGGATGAAACCGGATCAAGCTTGCGTGGATCGAGCTTGAGTGTGGGTTGTCGATCTGCCAAGCTGTGGGCTGTGCATATGCGATGTTGTGCATTGCTTGATAAGATCTGTGTTTTTTTGTTTTTTGCATATGCGTAAACTGTATCCATGTGGTATTGCAACACGTGCAGAGGCTGAGTCTGAGTTCGTGAGGCCGGGTTAGCTATGAATGGTTCACGGTGGAAGATCTGAGTTTGCGTGGATTACTGTTGACAGGAAACGTGGAAGAGCTGAGTTTGAATTTCCATGAAATACAGTTATATAGGTTGAGCCATCGAGCGAGTTGCTGTGTGTTGAATCGTGAGCTCTTGTGTGTTGAACAGTGCGGTGAGATATCTTTAAATTGTTTTTTCATGTTGAAAAACCGTTGCGTTAACTCTAACTTCAACAAGTGGTTTGTTGAACGGTGGTGGCTTCTTTCAAATCAATTCGTATTGATTTATGTTTTATGCCATTTTTTAAATCGATGGCATAAGGTGGCACTTCATTGATTTTTTTTAAGTTTTTTTTTTAAATCGATTTGTATGGTAAATCGATATTTTATTAATCGATTTAAATGGAGTTTACAAGAATTGTAATATCAATTTTTGTATATCGATTTTTGTAATATGCCATTATAAGGGCCAGGCATAATATCCAAACCGGCTGAAATAACATTTCAAGTATCCTAAAAATTATTTGTTGTTGATAAGTGCTGTGAAGATTTCCTTGTGTTGCATGAGAATACAAATTAAGCTATGTCAAAAACACAAAGTGCTTGGTTTGAGATCGAGAAGTTCAATGGGAAAAACAACTTCGAGATCTGGAAAGTTAAGATGCATGATATACTCGTGCAACAAGGTGTGGCGAAGGCATTTTTTGGAAAAGCCAAACAACCTTACACCATGACAGATAACGAATGGAGTGACATCGATGAAAGAGCACTGAGCAGCATTCATTTGTGCTTGGCAGATGATGTTTTGTTTAACATTGTGTCAAAGAAAACTACTGCTGGTTTGTGGACAAATCTTGAAAAGATGTACATGACAAAATCCTTAACCAATAGGATTCTTCTGAAGAGATAGTTGAACAGCTTGCGCATGAAGGAAGGTACATCAATTACCGATCATTTGAATACCTTTAATACTCTCTTGGTGCAGTTAGATAGTATAGATGTAAAATTTGATTCAGAAGATAAAGTTGTAACTTTATTATGCTCGTTGCCCGAGTCATGGGATCATTTTGTTACTTCTATAAGTCTTAGTTCATCAAAAATCCTTGAATTTGATGATGTTGTTGGAGCTTTTCTATCTGAAGAAACAAGGAAAAGGTCAAATTCAGACACCTCTACATCAAAAGAAATGATGGTTAGAGGTCGTTCTAAAGAAAGACACTTCAGTAAGCAAAACAAATTGCTGTCAAAATTGAAAGGGAAGAAGAGTAAGGTAAAGTGCTGGTTTTGTGGAAAATCAGAACATTTGAAGAAGGACTATTGGAAGAGATAGAAAACATCCAAAGGAGACTCTTCTATAGAGAAGAAAGAAGCAAACACGACAGATAAAGGTTTGGCATCCATTTCAGGTATGAGTGATGAAGTGTTATCAGTTAGTTTGTCTAACCATGATCAACATTGGTTGTTAGATTCTGGTGCATCAAATCACATGTGAATTCATAGAGAGTGGTTTAAATATTATAAATCAATCAATGATGGAGTGGTTTACATGGGAAATAATGTCTCGTGTAATATTGTGAGAATTGGAAGCATTCAGATTAAAATGTTTGATGGGAAAAATAAAATTTTAACTGATGTAAGACATGTGCCTGAACTAAGAAAAAACCTCATTTCTCTAGGAGTGCTAGACACAAATGGATATAAATCCTTTATTCAAGGTGGAGTAATGAAAGCTTATAAAGGAATTTTACTAGTAATGAAAGAAAAGAAGGTTGGAAATCTTTTTCAGTTAGAAGGAAGAACAGAGTCAAATCATGCTTCTACAGTATCTGAAAACGACAGTAATTCTATTTTTCTATGGCATCAAAGGTTGGGCCATATGAGTGAAAGAGGATTAAAAACTTTATCTGATTGTAAGTTACTTCCTAGTTTAAAATCTTCTAAGTTTGATTTTTGCAAAAATTGTATATTTGGGAAACAAAGCAAGCAGAAGTTTAAAACTGGAAAACATACTAGTAAGGGATTCCTTGATTATATCCATTCTGATGTTTGGGGTCCATCTCCTACAACCTCATATGGAGGATCGTCATATTTTGTATCTTTTATTGATGATTTCTCTACAAAAGTGTGGGTCTATATGTTAAAGAAAAAGTCTAATGTATTCACAGTTTTCAAGCAGTTTAGAGCATTGGTTGAAAACATCACTGGAAGAACCATTAAAATTTTAATAACTGACAATGGTGGTGAGTTTACTTCAAAGTAATTTGATAATTATTGCAAGGACATTGGGATCTAAAGACATAAAAATACTGTATATACTCCTCAGCAAAATGGAGTTGTTGAACGCATGAACAGGACTCTCTTAGAGAGAGCAAGAAGTATGCTTAGTAACGCCAATTTGTAGAGGGAATTGTGGACAAAAAAGGTTTCTACGACTTGTTACTTGATAAATCAATCACCATCAACTGCAATAGGATGCAAAATTCCTCAAGAGGTATGGAAAGGTCATCCATGTGATTATTCTAAACTCAAAGTTTTTGGTTGTGATGCATATGCTCTAATTCTGAAACATCAACGTTCTAAATTAGATCCTAAATCAAAAAGATATATCTTTGTTGGATATGGTGATGGGACTAAGGGATACAGGTTGTGGGATCCTACTACTCACAAGATCATCATTAACAGAGATGTTAAATTCAATGAATCTTCACTCAATAATCCAGATGTAGATGATAAATTGAAACAGGCTATTGTACCTAAGTTTCAACATATTCAATTTGAAACCAGTTCAAATACTGATGATAGTCCAGATGAACAAGTTTCAGATGTAGATCATGAACATGTTTCAGATGCAGATCATGAAGAAGTTCCTACAGATAATAATCAAAAAATTGTGGAAGTACCAGAAACATCTTTAAGGAGTTCCACGAGAATCAGACGTCCTCCTAAAAGGTATGATGATTATGTTACTTCAATTGCTTTAACCGCTAATGATGATGAACCTTTGTGCTATCAAGAAGCTGTAGAAGGTTCTAACAGTAATAAGTGGAAAGAAGCTATGAAGGATGAGATGAAGGCATTAGACAAGAATGCCACATGGGATCTGGTGGAACTTCCTAAAGACAGAAAAATTGTGGGATGTAAATGGGTTTACAAATTGAAAAGGGGTGTTGATGATACAGAAGACAGGTACAAAGCAAGGCTAGTCACAAAATTTTTTCTCAGAAAGCAGGAATTGACTTTCATGAGATATTTTCACCAGTTGTAAAGATTGTTTCAATTCGGATTGTGTTAGCATTAGTTGCTTTACTTGATTTAGAATTACAGCAACTAGATGTTAAAACTGCATTTTTACATGGAGATTTAGATGAGGAGATTTATATGGAACAACCTGAAGGGTTTGTTCAAAATCGCAACAAGAAATTTGTCTTCAGGCTCAAGAAATCATTGTATGGTCTGAAGCAGTCACCTCAACAATGGTACAAGAAATTTGATTATTTCATGATGAGTCAAAATTATATAATAAGTGAATATGATTGTTGTGTTTACTTTAAGAAATTGAATAATGACATGTTCATTATCTTAGTGTTATATGTTGACGATATGCTTTTAGCAAGCAAAAGCATAAGAAAGATCAACAAGTTAAAGGCTCAGATGGCTAGGACGTTTGATATGAAAGATCTAGGAGCAGCAAGATAGATTTTGGGCATGGATATTTTCAAAGACGTGAGCAATGGTAAGTTGTGGTTATCACAACAGAAGTATATTGAGAAAATACTCTTGAGGTTTGGTATGAATAATGTGAAGCATGTTTCAGTCCCTTTAGCTTCCCATTTTAAGCTTTCTTCAAGTTTATGTCCTAACACAAATGAATAAAAGGAATATATGTCTCAAATTCCATATGCCAATGTGGTAGGTTGTTTGATGTATGCGATGGTTTGTACACGACCAGATATTTCACATGCAGTTGGGGTTGTCAGCAGATATATGGTAAATCCAGGGAAAGAACATTAGTCAGCAGTGAAATGGGTGCTTCGGTATCTGAGAGGCACAAGTGATTATTGTATCACTTATAACAGAAGTAGTGAATTTGTTTGCAGATATGTTGATTCTGATTTTGCAGATGATTTGGATAAGAGAAGGTCAACTACAGGATATGTCTTTACTCTTGCAGGTGGAGCTATAAGCTGGATGTCAAAGCTACAAAACATTGTTGCTTTATCCACTACAGAAGTAGAATACATAACTACTTCACATGCTTGCAAAGAAGCGGTTTGGTTGAAAGGTTTGTTTGGTGAGTTTGGTAGGTTGCAGGACAACATCAAGTTATTTTGTGATAGTCAAAGTGCAATTCACTTGGCTAAAAATCCAGCCTATCATAGTAAATCAAAGCATATACCTATAAAGTACCATTTTGTAAGACAGGTTATCACTGAACGGGGAGTCTCTCTTGAAAAAGTGCATACAAAGTAAAACTGTGCAGACATGTTCATGAAACCAGTTTTATTAGAGAAGCTACGATGGTGTCTGGCTTCTCTTGGCTTGCAGAAAAGATAAAAATAATAATGGAACAGGGTATCAGGCTAATTTTTGTCAAGGTGGAGATTGTTGAGATTTCTTTTATTAAATTTGGGGAAAATCTCATGAATATGACAACAATAGGATTTGTTGCTAAATTGACTCCATCTAATCCTGATGTGGAGTTATTGCATCCTATTTTGTTGTGATTGAATTTAATGATTCAGTTTCTATTCCCAGCTATAAAATGTAAGCCCGTAGAGGCAAATGAGCATGATGAGGAATGTGAGGTGAGTGGAAGAGAAGTCCAGATGAGAAACTTTGTTTTTGTAATTCTCCTTTTGCTGAATGAGATTGCCGATGCCTCTGTTTGGTGGACGTAGCCTAGATTGGTTGGGTGAACCACGTTAAAATCTTCTTGTCTTCTTTGTTTATGTTGTGCGTTTGATTGCTTATTTTATTTTTTGTTGTGTTTTGCTCAACAACCTATACATCCCTTGCCCTCATAAAGGTACGGTCGCATTCCTCCGATTTTCTTTCTTTCTTGCTTTATTAATATGACATAACCCAACTATGTTAGACAATGGTATGACCTCGGTTGGTTTGGAAGAGTCTGACAGTTTTTCTTATTTTTATCTCAAGGTAACTGCAGGGTTTTAACGCACATGGAGAAATACCATTGAAATAATCAAGAGAGAGAATGAGCTATTCCATTAGGTACAGCTTAGCATCCATGCAGGTAGGGACATATTCTACTATTTCTTGTTTGGACAAAATTACATGAGCTATATGTCCTTTCTCTTTTTATCTTTTTAGCTTGGTTATGAGGGGTCATAGACAACTCTACCTTCTGTTGGTTTTGAATCTATAATCTCTCCAGAGAAATCACAAGTTATTAATCATTAAACCCACTCCAGAGGGCTTGCTCACTTAATCAGCTCAGAAGTAGAATTGCATTGCATGTGTAAGTAGAATTAATGTTAGCATTGGTTTTGTTTTTATATATTTTGAGTGTACATTGGATTTGGTTTTATTCCTTTTACATCACATCTCTTTTTAGGTATTTTTCTAATCTATAATGAGTTATGGTTATTTATTTATTTTTTGCTGGGTTAAGTTATTTGAAAAAGAATGATGTGTGAAATATATTATTTTTATTTTTTTGGGTTATTTTTAAATTTTGCATGTTATATATATATATATATATATATATATAATTTTTTATTTTTTATAAGTTAGAAAAATCTATTTTAAATTTAATGTTAAAATTTTTAAAAATTTTAAGGGATAATTTTTAATGGTTATTTTTGGGCAATGATGCATTCTTACTATTTATTCATTAATGATATGATTAATCCAAAATACATTTATCTAAATTATGGATCACAAAAGTCTTAGATTTCATATATTCAATTTTTAATTTGTAAATGATAAAATAGTTAATAGAAGAATTTGCAAAGAGTAAGATTGCTAATATATTGAAGTTCACATAATTTTTAAGTTATGAATAACATAAATTTAAGTTGATTATGATAGATATTAAATGCTAATCACATAATGTTATTAATTTTATTTATTACATGGTTAATCTAAGTTATGTTTTATTTAATTTTTGTTCTTCTAAATCTTTTTACTTATGAGGATAAATATTTACTATTTAATTTATTGGAAGTTTGAGATGAATTGTAGTTTATTTATATAAATTTTGGTAACTCAATTATGAAAAAACCAATCTATAATCAACATTAAAAATTGCAAACACAAAGTTTTATAGCTTTGAAGCTATGGTCCACTTGGAGTCTAGTGAGTTTAGGCTTATGAATTTGGGTTGACGATAAGCATTGCCATATATTTATCACAATATGTCATTAAGGGTTACCTACTGAACAATTGATAGATTTTATGGCTAGTATGGCTAGTAATGCTAGCCTTTTAAGCTAACATGCTAAGGGGTTGTTGTAAAGTGGTAAAGTTGTGACCATTAACATAGATATTTCCTTATACTTTCAAATGGAAATCTTGTCCCAGCTCTTAATAGGTGGTGGATATTTGAAAAATATGGATAGTTTGAAGCATCTTTGGTGACTCATTACTTTATTCACACTAACTTAACAAGTCAAATTGTAATTTATGAGTTCATCATTGAAATTTAACGATGATATAATAAAACTAACTTCCTTATTAATAATTTACATTTTAATTAATAGTTGTAACTATTTGTAAATGTTACATAGTCTAAAATTGTAGTTGCCTAAATGCCATGAACTTGATTTTTCCGAGGAAAATCAATCCCTTTTCTTCCTCAGAATATTTGGATGGATGGTAGCTTAGTAATTGATGATAATAACAATGGGTAACTCTAATGGAGTTGATTGGATTTGAACTTATGGCTTATGGACTCCCCATTGGAAACATGCCTTCGGTGGATGGTTCAATTGTTTGAGCTAATCCTTGGGGCTCCAATTGCCATCAACTTATGTCATGAAAAGTATATAATGGTTTTATTTTAAATGCCATGAGCACAAATTGCCATAATCTAGAGTAAGTTATATTTTGTAAATGTCATGCCTACAAAATCCATATGCTATAGAGTAAGACTACATGAATGCAAAGACATAAATGATACCATAATACAAATACATTACATACATGGATATTACTATCATAAGTTGTTTTTATAATTTGTTAAAATTTGGTGACTCTGTTTGTTTTATAGGTTGCATGATCCAAAATCTAGATGATATCTAATGAGGCACATCTATCACATTTCTAAATTCAAGGTTGTAAATGCATAATTCCCACCAAGGGTTATAAATCCTACTAATGACATAGAGTTTGAGATGTCATCTCCACCTTCTTTTATCATAAGAGAGCGACAACTCGAACAACTCTCTACACTTTGGTTGCTTGATATTATCACTTTTTATAAGGTCTCATGTTTCACTCACGAAAATTCAGTAATAACAAGTGATTGAAGTTGTTTAGTTTTCATAGATAAATATATTTCTAACATTATGGATTATTTAATTTTGTACTATGTTCATATTGATTATTGAATTTTAATTTCACCATAATTATTTATGAAGAATAATAAAGACAAGTATTACGAATTTAGGAATTTAGTAGTGTAGTGTGTTTGTCAAAGATATTTTTTGGTTAGGCATAATAATATTATCCACATAAAGGTTGATACAAAGAGGATGGTGTAGAGGTTTATGTTTCTTTTATGCTAAATTCAAGTGTCAAACTAGAAAAGAATACAAGCACGATGAAAAACTTAGCTATGGTGTGCCTAGTGGGCCTATCATGTACCAAGGGCATGAGGTGGGGCTAAAAACCAAGAAATATATTGGTGAGGCTAGTATTCATTAGAATTTTGACCAAATACATGGTTAAAATCTATGAGTTTCCAATAAAAATTTTAAACATAAGTCATGATGGTCTTCCTATATAAAATCATTGAAAAAGAGGGATGTAATGATCAATATTAAGGAAATAAACCACAAATAGTTCTAGATAGAGATGCTAGCTAAGGAATTGACAATTTGTATAAGGGTAAAGGGCTTCATTAGAATATTATCTATTTGTTAATTGATTGGGATATGTTAGAGCTTTATTTCTCCCTTCTGAACCATGTCTCATATGAAGTCATATCTTATCTCCTACATGCTTGGATCTATCAAACATTGGATTCTTGGAGAGTTTGTTACAACTAATTATCACAGTGAATGACTATAGTTTTCAATTCCTGATCAAACAATCTTGCAAGTAATTTCTGAAGCTTGATGGCCTCACAACTAGTAGTACTAGCTTCCTTTTATTCTACCTTTGCTGAAATAAGTGCTACGAAAGTTTGTGTAATGCCCCGTATAATGATAAAAATACAAATAATTTTCAATTCCTGATCAAACAATCTTGCAAGTAATTTTTGTAGCTTGATGGCCTCACAACTAACAGTACTAGCTTCCTTTTATTCTACCTTTGTGAAATAAGTGCTATGAAAGTTTCTGTAATGCCCTCTAATAATGATAAAAATACAAACAATAAATAAATAATATAATATAATTAAATAAATAGTAAATAAATAATAAGTTAATAATAGTAAATACATAATAAATAATAAAGAGAATAATAATAAAAATAAATAAAATAGTAAATAAATAAGTGAAGTTAACAAGAGTAGAAATGGATAAATTAAGAAAGAGGTAAACTAAGAAAACTATAAAAATAAGTAAAGTTAACAAAAATTAAAAAGGAATAAAATAAGATAAAGTTAAATTAAGAGAAACATTAAATTAAGTAAAACATAAAATAAAGAAATAAAGGTTGCATGTTGACATAGTGAATGTGTGCATATGGTTCCCCTTCCATTGTTTGGTATATTTAATAGACATTGTGGCAGATTCATTCATGATTCCTTCATCTATTCTCTTCAGAGAAAGGTATTGTGAGGCAAAGGATTCCCTGGCAGTAGTAGTTGTAGAGAGATTACGTGCAGTTGAGCCTACGGTTGGGTGGAGAGTTGTCCCCAAAACTTTGTTGCAGTTAGCAAGATTCAAATAGCGTTCAACTTTGGAGTCTCAAGTAAGGAATGCTTTTGTTACAGGTAAGTCATCTTGCTCGTGGTTTTTGAAATTTCTATGCTAATTAGTTAAGCAGTTTGTGTGTTCATTATTAATTTCATATTTGATATAATTAATTGCATGTTAAATTTGGGGATGTTACATATGCTATCAGAGCGGGTTTCAACTCTATGTGACCTCTAAGTAAAAGTTTGAAAAAAAAAATTATTTAGCAATTTATCTATAATTTTTATGTGATTTTTTAAATATATTAAAAATACAATGGTTATTTTTTTAACAAAATATACATTCAAATTAATATGTATATTTTTAAACTGAATAATTACTTACATCGGTTATTAAATAAAAACTATTATTTATTTAAATTTGATATCACTTCTTAATCACATGTATAAGGCTCTACAAAATATTAATATAATTATATACATGCTAGCTAAAATACTATTATAATATTATTTAAAATAATTAGATATGAACTCTACATACTTCTTTTTTACATGCATGCAGATTCCAAATATGTTATCAATTTTTTATTTTTAACTTATGCAGATTCCCAAATATATTATAAAAATTTTATTTTATGATTTTTAAAAATAAATGATTTACATGTATGCGGATTCCAAATATATTATCAATTTTTATTTTTATTTTTAACTTGTTTACATGCATGCGGATTCCAAAATATATTATCAAATTTTTTTATTTTATGATTTTAAAAAATAAAGGATTCTCATCCTTATCCAATTCTCCCTAGCTACGATCTAGCACTAAATTAAGGTTTTATGGAATCCAAGGTTTGTTTTGGTTTGCACGAGTTGAACCCATAGCCTTTGGCATGATAAAACAATGAACATCTCTTCACACATCACTCGTTGAAGTGAATAACCATATGGACTTTCGTTCAATACATTCTGAGACATAATCTAATTCGATATTCTATGTGCAAAAAAAAAAAAAGACAGTCATTCTTGTTTGTGCCATGTCAAGCCACGTTGTTTGTCCCCATTCAAATTTGAAAAAAATGAAAATTCTCAAATTCCATTAATATATCTATATTCTCCACCTTTGTAACTTCTTGAACTTCTTGTTGAGCTCGATTTCCACTATGCAATCATCGTAATTAATTGATCACAAGAGATTGGGGTTTTGAAGCCTTGCTTCTTCTAAATTTTTTTTTTTACATCATGTTCCTTGTTTATTTTGATAATGTAATATCATTTTTCTTACTACAGTGGGGCTTGTTTTGAATTTTAGTTTTTATTTTAAGTTTTTTTTGTATGCCTATTGAATGTAAAGGTTTATCTTCGAACTGGTGTTAAGATATTAACTTCGGAATATCAAAATATAAAATGAGCAATATGTTATTAGATATACTTATTAAAATATGTGCTTAAGTTCATTATTTTGAATAGAAATAAAATAATATTTTTATATTTTTATATATATAATAAAATAATATAATAACATTACATGAATTAGAGAAAATAACATCGAAATTATGTTTTTATTTTTTTTTCCATAATTTCCATTATTTTAGGTACAGGGTGTCAAGCTGATTATAAATAATAACATTGATTATAAATAATAATGTCGTCTATGGGAATAAAACCTACTTTAACGTTTATTTGAACCAACGTACTATATATATATAAGAAGAAGAAGAAGAAGAAAGAGAGAAAACCAAACAAAAACTCGTTAATTTTTGAATTCAAAGTGACCTTAATGACTTTTTAGTAAATCCTTATTTTGGCCTTAATAATATAAAATACTTCAAACTCCTTTATATTTCTTTTCCAAGATCAATTTTTTTTTTTAAAGATCATTTTCCCTTGAAATTACAAAAAGGCTCACTTTTAAATGCTTAGTAAGTATCACATATAAGTGAAAATCTTCCTTGATCCGAGGAACTCACTCTTCATGGAGTAAATTCATGTTAGAATAATGTAAGGTATTGAAATTTTTATTTATGGAAAATTGGATTCCTTTTTGTAGTGGCATACAGACTACCTAGTTTTTGGTTATTTCTTCTGAAATTGGGGCGGATTTCGAAAAATAATTTTTGTACAAATTGGAATCCGGAATGTTAAAAGTCACTGATCAAACTAATTTTACTTATATTTAAGTAAAGCTATAATAATTTCATGAATAGTATATTGATTTAACTTGTCATCTTATATAAACATCATATAGGATCCATGTAAAGCTATCTATAAATATTATACCATTGCACCATGAAACCCCAACATTCGATGCTTACCCAAACCATTAAGCCAATCTACCAATTGAAAATACTAGATTTCCATTATATAATCATTTCACAGCCAGTGCGAGATTTCAAACAATTATTCCAAAACCAATAGCGTGTGATTTCAACTAATTATTTCAGCACCATTGGTGTGTGATTTCAACCACTTACTTCAGAACCACCAAGGGATAAAATTTACCAATGAAATCTGCTGAGATTACCAGTACTAAATGATTTCCATTATAATCATTCTACTAAATTGTAATTACCTGTCAATTGCGAAAAGTTTGATTTTCCCTTATAATCATTTTCACTCAAACTGTAATTACCTGTGAATTGTGAACACACTGATTTTGCACTATAAGCATTTTGACCAATTACTTGTGAATTACGAACACGCCGATTTAGTTTTAGCATTGGTGTGGAGGCTCGGTCGCGCGAACGTGAGCCTCCGCTGCCACAAATTAAATTATGCCATCAACCTTCTTGATCCACTCTTCCAATGAACCAACGCTTATGGTAAACTTCACAATTGGTGCAAAGTGTAAGAGTTAAAGGTGTAAGAGTTAGAGGTTAAATGCTACGCACACTCTGATCGATTTAAAAAAATAATCCCATGAGCATAATTTTGGAACCATAAGCATTGAATGACGTCTGATTTTTGACATATCTATTTTACTTGTCTTCAGATATTATTTAATTCAACATGGTTTATCATATTCTAGAAGCCTTCAAATATTCCATATACCTTATCACTATTTCACAAATATGAAATTTTATTAGCACCTTTTGATAAAACTAATGAAGCTTACATTAGTTACATGTGAAAGGTGACCCCGGTTCTAATTATATTACCTTTGAAATATATACAAAGTGATAAGGATTTGAAGGGTAGTTATGTAGTGTATTATAATTGAGTTATGGCTAAATTTTGGCAAGGCTCATGACTAACTTACAAAGAAAAGACACCAACTTCAATGAGCATATCTTATTAGACAAATCCTAATTCTTTTGATTGCCACATCAAAGTTTCTATCTTCATAAAGTAGCTTGTTAGAATATTTTTGAAGCAATGCTCAATTTTCGTAGTGTTCTTACTACCACATTAGATGAACATTGGGTATTATTATTATTATACCTGTTGCACAAGTATAATGCATCAATTTTCTAACTGATTTGACATTAATTTTTTTTTGAATAATTTTTTTTAACTTATACTATAATTGAGCTTTATTTTTTTATTATTTTTTCATTTTTATTATTTAAATTTATTTTTCTCGTTTCTTATTGACTGATATAATTAAGTTGTTATTGCCCAAGATCTCGATTATCACACCCTGCAACATACAAAAATACTAATCTCATCCTACCACGTCTAACTTATCCCATCCCATGTTAATTCAATGTAATAATAGTTAAATTAATATGACTCATGCTATTTTCTGATCCCCGCTATCATCTTTTAGAAGGAATCCTTCGAATTTCATGTTAGGGTGTTGTCTTACCCCAACCCATAATGTTACCTCCCCAAACCTCACAATGAAAAAACAAAAACACACAAAGAAAACCTTAATGCCTAGGAACGTCTATAGCCTCTCTTATTATATAATAACCATTAAAAACCATCATACATATATCATACGACATTTCTTTTGGGTATATTTTGCCTTCCACATTGTAAGTATATCAACCAACAAATGTCACATCATCTTCAAATCTCGAGCCATCTCAATCCAAATGGTATTTGTACATCCCTTGAACCCTACATTCAATGAAATATTTATAAGAAATAAAAAACAATGGGATAAAACTTGAAATTTTGTAATACATTAACCAATGTTATTCCTTTGTAAGATTTCTGCATCATAACATCAATGCCACTGACAATATAGTGGTATAAGTGTTACAATATGATTGTAGACACTTAATAGTTATGCTTGCATTATTTATCTATGCTAAATTATAATGTTTGAAAATATTTATTCGTTCATTTATTATTTGTAGGTTGGGATTGTATTAAATAAGTCAAATGTTTGTAAAACTATTTTGGAAAAGTTTTTAATTTTAATTTTTTGAAGTATTTAATTGGCATTTCCTTTTAACATATTTATATATTTCTTTGAATATTTATTTTTTAAATTATATATATATGTATGTATATTTCACACATTAATATTAACAAGTCATTTTTTTGTTTTTATATAATGAGAATTTATCATAATTCAATTATCAAATTAGTAGTGTGATTAAACATATTTATATTTTCATTTAATATTCTTTTTAAATTATTAAATTAAGTCATATTATATGTTTTTTAGACAGAAAGAAAAATTAGCATAATTTTATTAACACTAACTTGAATCCAATATTTCTAGTTTAATTTAACTATACTTTATTACAAATAAAATCCTCGTAAACATGCTCAAACTCAAATTGCAACATTTCTATAATTACATTAAGCAGCAGGGAGTAGCTACTTTGTAGCACTTGTTATTATAATGATGGAGCTTGCATTTAATGGAGGAATAGTAAAATGTGTATATAATATTTAAAAGCAAGCTACATCAATATTAGTTTTACTTAATTTTTAAATTTTATTGATTTATGATTCTCCATGACATTCAATATTGATAGAAGTACAAGAAGGCTAGTTAAAAATTAAAATTTATAAAATAGCCTATGTTATGATGATACTTTAGTTTAAAATAAATATCAAAATTTTGGGATAATTATTTTATGTCAATAAATAATTATAGAGATTGTTCAATAATAACCCATAAATCAAATGCTCTTTTAATTTAACGCACTAAATTAAAGATCAAATTATAAATTAGAGAATGTAACCATGTTCTTTTAAGTAACCTGTCATTTTTCTTGATTAAAGTGAAATATCTAATGTAACACAAAGTTGATTGTTTGAGAAGATCAATGTCGATCATTATTTTTAACTAACCCTTAATTTCTAGATGATTTAATTTGCTAATTGGAACATGGTTTATCGATTTAAAAATTAAATATGAGATGAATATGAGATTATTTGGAAGTCTCACTCAAAGTGATGTGTAAGATATATTCATGTGAAACATTTTAGTGAAAGATATCATTAATTAAAATTATAGATATGTTAGTTAATAGTTGATATCTTGTTTGAGGATTTATAGATTTGTATTAGTGGATGGTATATATATTTAATGTTTAAAGTATGATTATAATATGAGTAATAATTAAATTAATTTGCAAAGGATATTGAGTTTATTTTATATTAAGCTATGTAGAGTATGCAATTTATGAAAAAGATCAAAGATTTTCAAAGGATAGAAATGTATTGTTAAAATGAGTGAGTAAAGGTTTCACGAATGAGTGTAAGTAGTTAGCAAGGAGTGAAACCGAACCTAAAAGGACCAATATAGCATAGGGTCAACTACCTAGGAATATGCAAATTCTATTTTTAGTGACATTCCTTATCTATTTGATCAAATGGTGTAGTGAACTAGATAGGATTTCATAACTTAGATAGATACCATTGTGGAGTGTCTAAAAATCATGTCTTATTGCTAAATTTTTTGATATATCTAAATAATACACTATGATTGAGTTTTCATGATATATGGTATGAGGATAATGAGGCACATGTGGTTCTTATTTATTTAGTTGTTACGATCATGATGGTGAATGCTCATGATGAATATGATATGCAAAGGGATTATGATGTTAAGATTTAAGGTTATATTGACATGTGGTTAGTTTATTATGTGATGTCATGATATGTCTTTGATGTTGATATGTTGATGTTATAACTTATGAGGGTATTTTATCTGGTAATCGCATACAAATTTTGTGATATGCATGAGAATGTATTTATTTACTATCCATAATGTGGTGATTAGCATTGGTGTTATGTTATCATGATGACATGCAAGAGTTGGCATCTAGATTATTTTCTATGATGTTATGATTATAACTAATGCATTGGATGCATGTTGAGATGTGGTGACTGACAGGAACTCCATAAATGGGCTGAGAGGGATAGATTATTTGATGATCTCGTGGGAGCCCATACCTGCGAGGGAGAATATGTAACACCATATGGGCTGGGGACAAACTCAATCAACACTACATATGACAGTGGATCCTTTGTCTTGTATAGATCTTGATGGATAGCTCTTAAGGGGCTATGGGACCATCTTGAGGAGGCCAAGGGCCTAATATTGTAGGCCAAGTGTTTGGTATTAGATTGGGATGTCAAATTCTGGAATGGGTGTAAGGAATTCGATGCCTGGGGTTGTGCACCTTGGTGATTGTGGAGGGAATGCGCTAGCCTTACGAGATGCCCAGAGTTATTGAGTATTAGGACCGGATGCCTGCCTTGGGGAAAATGAGGTCTGAGCAGGGCACGAGCCTTGGGAAATGGTACAGAACGATGAGGCTTATGCCCGGTTCTGAAAGTGGGAAAAAGTACAAAGGTTCCTTGAGATTTCTCGGGTGTTATGGAAACTTTCGATGCCTGCTGGTTATACTAGTTCATCATAGGGTGTTGGGAAAACATGAAGTAATAAATAACTAGATAAATAAACTGCTAAATTATTCAACTTAACTTTAGGATGACGTTCGTTATAGAGGGGGAGTATGTAATGTCTCATAATAATGATAAAAATAAAAATAAAAATAATATAATATAATATAATTAAATAAATAGTAAATAAATAGTAAGTCAATAATAGTAAATACATAATAAATAATAAAGAGAATAATAATAAAAATAAATGAAATAGTAAATAATAAACTAGAGTTCTAAATAGTAAATAAATAAGTGAAGTTAACAAGAGTAAAAAGGAATAAATTAGGAAATAGCTAAACTAAGAAAAATATTAAAAAAATGTAAATTTAACAAAAAATAAAAAGGAATAAAATAAGATAAAGTTAAATTTAGAGAAACATTATATTAAGTAAAACTTAAAATAAATAAATAAAGGTTGCATTTTGACATAGTGAATGTGTTCATGTGGTTCCCCTTCCATTGTTTGGTCTATTTAATATACATTGGGGCAGATTCATTCATGATCCCTTCATCTATTCCCTTTGTAGAAAGGTATTGTGAGGAAAAATATTTCCTGGCAGTAGTATGGTTGGGTGGAGAGTTGTCCCCAAAACTTTGTTGCAGTTAGTGGGATTCAAATAGCGTTCAAATTTCGAGTCTCAAGTAAGGAATATTGTTGCTACAGGTAAGTCATCTTGCTCGTGTTTCTAAAATTTCTATGCTGATTAGTTAAACAGTTTTTGTGTTGATTACTAATTGCATATTTTATATAATTAATTGCATGCTAAATTTGGGGTTGTTACAGTTTGTTCCCTGTTGAACCATGATACCACTGTTGATCCTAAGCCAAAGAAACACCTTAAGGTGCTCTTCCTATCTCCTACACCAAGGTTACTTGGGAGCAAGAGTGAAAATGGGGAGCAAGAGAGACATTTTCAAAAGCTCCCGGTTCAGGAGAAAATCGGGGAGTGAATTTTTATATAATATATATTTTTTATATTTTGATGCATATATGTCAAAAACATCATGTAGAATGGTGAAATAGATATAAAAAAGCATCAAAACATAGATTGAACCATATAAAATCAATCATCTAGAAGTTATAATCTTCCTTAACCATGTCCACAAGTTAGTAACATACAACATATTGAGTCTTATGATTCATCAATCTTAAATTTTCAAGATTTCAAAATTAAATATATAACTTTTATCATCATTGATCACCAAATTTGTACTTGTAAGTTAAGTGTAACCATTACAATAAAGGATATCTAACATGAAATGAAATGTTATAAAATGAAATGAAATGAAACAACTTTCAGCTTTCACAAAGCATGATATTCAAAATTCATTACCAATAAGTTATAATTTCCAACTTCAAACTTCAAACTTAAATTGTTATATATTGTTTACAAAAAATATCATGCTGCCACGAGAGATGTCTTATTTTTTAGTCTTGTTGGAAAATCAGGATCTTTGTCATTAATATCACCCTCTAAGCATTAATATCCAGATGTATCTTTGTCATTACCTCTGAATTTGTATACGGATATTTGTCATTAATATCACCCTCTAAGCATTTTCTCCAGTAGCGGGTTCGAGGGAGCACGCTTCGGGAGCGAGTTTGACAGGGGGAGTCGTTCCCCCACAACCCTGTCCTACACTGCCTACCTAATCTGAGTTTGATTAACCTTGTAACTTCATTTTACTATCTCCAAGATATCTTATACCCTTAGATACTTGATCATATGTTTTGTTGCTACCTAATGCTCCTGCCTTGGCTCCACCATGTTTTGACTCAATTTGTTCATTGCAAAACATATATCTAGCCTAGTGTTGACTAAATACATTAGGGAACCTATCAATGGCCTATACTCTGAATCTAAATTTTTCACCTTCATTAGATTAATGATCATGGGTGTGTTCATAGGTTTGCATTCCTCCATCCAAAACCTCTTCAGGATTTGAATTACATACTTACCCTAACCAATGAAGATCTCCCTTGGTATTTTCCAAATATCCAACCTTAGAAATAATGCATCATGTCGATGTTCTTCATTTTAAACTGAACTTACATGTCTGTTTTGTGTTTATTTTTTTTTTTTCAAAACACTCAAGAATCAGGTTTGAGTCTAAGATCATGATCACAAATACACTCAAATGTCAGAATGCAAGCACTTTTCACAACGAAGTAACATATAGCAGTGAATCAACTAGTACACAAGACAAATTTTAACCCATAACTTGTTATATTACAAACTTTAATACAACAACCTTAGGGCTCTCATACTAGGGATCATGGCCCTTACAAATTTTAACCCATAACTTGTTATATTACACACTTTAATACAATAATATTAGGGCTCTTATACCAAGGATCATGACCCTTACCATTAGCCCTGATACAAGAATAACTAGGGGTTGGTATCAACAACTATGATTACTAATATTTCCCTGAACAAAGTACACTTGACTTACTTGCTGATGTAGTGCTTCACAGTCCTTTCAATCCACATAACTTGAACACACTTGGTGGGTAATTTTTCCTCCCCTTGTGTTGATCACTTAGGGCTTCAAGACTACCCTCTTATCACTGATTTCACCCATTGCGGATCACTGAACTAGGGCTCAACAAGCTGCCCTCTTATCACTGAGTCTACCCACCAACAACCCACTGAAATAGGACACAACAATCTACCCTCACATAGTCCACAAATTGACTTATCTAAGGATTGTTCCACAGCCCACTCTTCTGAAATTTTCCTCCTCAATTTTCACAGAAATAGGGCTCTTCCTAGCAACCCAAAAATCAATGGATCCTCTGCTCAAATCACTGTAACTTAGGGATACTAGTCTGTTATTCAGTGCCTATCAAAAAACCCTTACATCACCTAGAAATCCTCTACTCAAAGACACCATCAATACTTACCTTATAACCTCTGTGCAGATCATAAGATACAAGGTCCGGTGCAATGATACTTGGCCCTAACAAAGATTGCATAAAATAGACTTGGCTTCTCCATAGGTCAGACCCTTAACTTGGTTCATATGGCACTGAAATTTGTCATATTTGGCCTCCACTACTGTACAAAACCTCAACCCTCATCCAACATACCAACCAGACCTATTAACCCTTTTTCTTAGTTGTTTTAAGGTTCTCAGCCCTCCTGAAATTCCACAGGCATTTCGGCCTATACACAGTGGTTTGCTATAGAAAGTACATGAACAATTCTCCTATTTTGTTTTCCTAGAACAACCATACACAAAACCCTTTCAATGTTGGACCAAACCTTCACTACCTTGACCAAAACATAAGAAAGAAAAAATTCCCTTTACTTCCTCCAACTCTAGCTCGACTATACAAGGAATTTGGTCACCTCAAATTATTCTTTGCACACTAGGAATTTCACTTGTGATGTGTGTTGAATGAGCTCACCTTGTGTTCTATATATAGATTTCTTGGTGGGTTTCCCTTAGCCACCAAGGGTCATCTCATAACTCCAATCCGACCTAAAAAAATATTTAAACTCAATAAAAACACAAGACAAAATTCTCTTCCTTCATTCAACACCACATCATTGAACCTTTTTTATTCCCCTTAGCCCCTTAAAGGTGCTTCACATGCTCTCAATGATCAAATCATCAAAATATTCACTTGGTTTCATGCCCAAAAATTTGGGCGCAAAACCCACTGCTTGGGAATACTTTCCCACAAAGCTCATGTGGGTCAACTTCTCCTAAACCTGATACCCTAGGGTGTGGTAAGACCTCCCAAGATACAAAAATCAACACTTTTCACCCTATAATGAGCTCATTTTCCCTCATAAAAAACAAGTCATCTATGAAAATTCCTTGGAATGCATCAACTAGAATTTATTCTTCTAATTTATTAATTATGTATTTTCTTTTGTTACGACAAAATAAATAATATATCACACTACAATTTCTTCATAATAAAAGTAAAATACGTTGCAGAAATAAATATGGAACTGAGAAAACAGAGCATACGCACAATAAAATTGACACCATTGTTTTTGGACAATCTATGTACAATCTGGATGCCATACTGGAAATCCTCTCCAAAGGAATCACTTGCAAAATTATTACGGGAAATCTTCCCTTCTTCACAAACAATCATGTAACAATTTTCCCACTGAAATTGGCTATACATGACCCCTATGTGAGCCTTTTCACAACCTATCACTCGCACTTCCTGGAACTACCTATGAATTAGACATCCTACCTGTTGTTTCATTTGGAAGTGATTCTCCATCCCTTTGGAAAATTATTCTGGCCTTCAGTACCTGAATCAACCTCCTCTCTAGCATTGAATTTCCTTAATTAAGCTACCTCTTGTGGAATAACTTGAACTCCTTTGGCTAACTCTTCTGACATTGGAAACCTCCACTAGAATCTAAATTGTTGTTTCTCTGCCTCCATTATTGATCTCATAGCTCGAATTCTCTTCCTGGTTGAATCTCTTCTCTCTAGGAAATTTGATCTGCTTAGATCACTCATGCACTCGATGTGTCTATCTCCATCCTAGCATCCTGCTCTTATAGTTTCTTGGTTGTGAACGAATGACCACGATTATCTCCCCATCAATGGCAAAGATCATCTCAAACCCAATCCATGTGAGTTTCTATAGCATTCTCACCTTTCTCAATAATTGTTGTTAATTAATCACTTTTCCTAAGTTAGACTCGAGAAATATTTAATTATTGAACAATTAACTTAATTGAGTTGTATCTAGGTGTTTTCTCCTAGAAAATTTTCTGGGTTTTGGAGATATTTTGTTCTTTAGCCTCTCTTACGAAAGTTGAGACTAGAACACCTGTCTGATGCTACAAAAACTATCACTCCCTCTTAGCAAGGAAGGTTTTATGTCTCTAATAACATCTTCCCATTTGTTGTTGATGTATGACAACTGTGACTACCTGCCACTTCCCACCAAGCCACTACGCATACTTTGATTCATCTTCCGCTATATAGATGAACCATCCTGCATTTGCACTGCTGCTGACAATACACTATGCCTCTTACATTTTTGCCAACACTGCTCTGCGCTACAATTGAGGAAATAAATTTTGGATGAGGAAATAATTTTTGCATCCAATGAGTGCTACCGCTCCAAATTTGAGTAAACACTTTGGGAGATAAGTTGAAAATACGAGTTGAAAAAATAGTTGTATAATTTTATAATTTTTTAATATTTTTACCCTTTTACTTTAGAAAGGGTGAATCATCCCCCATGGTTGAAATCATCATCTTGAATCCTATTGGTTCTTATAAAGTTTATTTTGGTTGTACATTTTTCTTAGGAGGCCCATTTTAGACCTCAAAATTCCCCTAATGAATTTGATCCCCACCCACTCCATTCTAGTTGTCTCCCAACAACAAGCTATGGGGGGTAGTCCCTCTAGAAACAAGGTGATGAAAGACAAATTGGGAACCAACTTGTCTGGGAGACATAGTTGAGTGGCCTAGCTACTTGGTTAAATTTTGAAAGACTTAAGGATTTGATTAGATTTAGAAATGAGACCAATGCCTTATGGAGTCAAAATTATTGATTATTATAAATTAATACCAAGTAACTGGATGGAAAACTGCTGCTTAAATGACTTACTAACCTATATGTTATGAAAATCCTAAAACTTAGGTGTGATGCAAGAATCTTGGTTGATTTTAGCTTATATGCCTATTCTAAGTGGAACCTCCCTCTTAATTGTTTTGATATTATTATTTAGAGTAGGTTGTGGGATGGAAGCCAATGGGAAGCAAACAAAGGCTTGATTATCGATGCCTCCACCTTTTTTCCAACCATATAGTGCCTCAAGCACTCTAGAGAATATGGATATGATGACTGCAAGGCCACTGTGGATATGAATCCCTCAAGCTAGGTGAGAAAGGGTTTTCCTAAGTCTATCAACCAAGCTTATGCTTAGAGGTAAATTATTAATGTAAGCTAGTCCTAGAATGCTTATGAAATGATTATGACTGAAATTTTTAGTTTAATATTAGCTTAATGTTTAATAATTTAAGTTATGATGAATATTTAAAATCAAGAGTACTTATCAATGAATTATACACAATCATACAATTAATAAAGTGCCAATTAACTTAGTGCATTAATTTACTAACATTACTAAAATATAGATAGTTTGAAGCATCTTTGGTCATTACTTTACTAACACTAACTCAACAAGTCAAATTGTAATTTACTAGTTCATCATTGAAGTTTAACGATGATATAATAAAACTAACCTCCTTATTAATAATTTACATTTTAGTGAATAGTTGTAACTATTCTTAAATGTTACATAATCTAAAATTGTAGTTGCCCAAATGCGATGAACTTGATTTTTTCAAGGAAAATCAAACCCATTTCTTCCTCATAATATTTGGATGGATGGTAGCTTTTAGTAATTAACGACAATAATAATGGGTAACTCTAAGGGAGTTGATTGGATTTGAACTTATGGCTTATGGAATCCCCATTGGAAACATGCCTTAGGTGGATGGTTCAATTGTTTGAGCTAATCCTTGGGGCTCCAAATGCCATCAATTTATGTCATTATAAGTATATAATGGTTTTATTATAAATGCCACGAGCACAAATTGCCATAATCTAGAGTAAATTATATTTTGTAAATGGCATGCCTACAAAATCCATATGCTATAGAGTAAGACTACATGGATGCAAAGACATAAAGGATACCATAATACAAATACATTACATAAATGGATATTACTATCATAAGTTGTTTTTATACTTTGTTAAAATTTGGTGATTCTGTTGTTTTATAGGTTGCATGATCCAAAATCTAGATGATATCTAATGAGGAACATTTATCACATTTCTAAATTCAAGGTTGTAAATGCATAATTCCCACCAAGGGTTATAAATCCTACTAATGACATCGAGTTTGAGATGTCATCTCCACCTTATTTTATCATAAGAGAGAGACAACTCAAACAACTCTATACACTTTGGTTGATTGGTATTATCACTTTTTATAAGGTCTCATGTTTCACTCAAGAAAATTCAGCAATAACAAGTGATTGGTGTTGTTTAGTTTTCTTAAATAAATGTATTTCTAACATTATGGATTAATTAATTTTGTAGTATGTTCATATTGATTATTGAATTTCAATTTCACCATAATTATTTATGAAGAAGAATAAAGGAAAGTCTTAGGAATTTAGGATTGTAGTGTGTCTATCAAAGATATTTGTTGGTTAGACATAAGAATACTATCCATCTAAATGTTGATACAAAGAGGATGGTGTAGAGGTTTTTGTTTCTTTTATGCTAAATTCAAGTGTCAAAGTAGAAAATAATATGAGCATGATGACAAACTTATCAATGGTGTGCCTAGTGAGCCTATCATGGACCAAGGGCATGAGGTGGAGATAACAACCAAGAATTGGTGAGGCTATTACTCATTAGAATTTTGACCAAAGACATGGTTAAAAACTATGAGTTTCCAACAACAAATTTAAACATAAGTCATGATGGTCTTTCTATATAAAATCATTGAAAAAGAGGGATGCAATGATCAATCTTAAGGAAAGAAACCACAAATATGTCTAGATAGAGATACTAACTATGCAATTGACAATTTGTATAAGGGTAAAGGGCTTCATTTGAATATTATCTAATTGTTGATCGATTTGGATATGCTACAGCTTCATTGCTACCTTCTGAACCTTGTCTCATATGAAGTGATTATTATCTCCTATATTCTTGGATCTATCACGAAACACTGGATTATTGGAGAGTTTGATACAACTAATTATCAAAGTGAATGACTATAGTTTTCAATTCTTGATCAAATAATCTTGCAAGTAATTTTTGAAGCTTGATGGCCTCACAACTAGCACTAATAGCTTCCATTTATTCTACCTTTCCTTAAATAAGTGCTATGAAAGTTTGTTTCCTGTTGAACCATGATACCACTATTGATGCTAAGCCAAAGTAACACCTTAAGGTTCTCTTCCTATCTCCTACACCAAGGTTACTTGGGAGCAGGAGAAAAAATGGGGAGCAGGAGTGGGAGCGACATTTTCAGAAGCTTCCAGTTCGAGAATGAATCGAGGAGTGAATTTTTATATAATATATATTTTTTATATTTTGATGCATATATGCCAACAAAATCATGTAGAATGATGAATTAGATATAAAAAATCATAAAAATATAGATTGAACCATATAACATAAATCATCTAGAAGTTATAATCTTCCTCAACCACGTCCACAAGTTAGTAACATACAACATATTGAGTCTCATGATTCATCAATATTAAAGTTTCAAGCTTTCAAAATTCAATTTATAACATTTATAATCATTGATCACCAAACTTGTACTAGTAAGCTAAGTGTAACCATTACAACAAAGAATATCTAACATGAAATGAAATGAAATGTTATAAAATGAAATGAAATGAAACAACTTTCACGAAGCATCGTATTCAATTCATTACCAATGAGTTATAACTGAAAACTTCAAACTTCAAACTTAAATTTTCATATATTGTTTACAAAAAATATCATAATAAATATGAAAGAGTCATTATTTATAAAAACTACTAGATATTATAAAAGAAAAGTAAATCTATTATCTATGGCTAATGCTTGGGCCTCTTGCTGCTACGAGAATGTCTAATTTTTTAATATTGTTGGAAAATTAGGATCTTTGTCATTAATATCACCCCCTAAGCATTAATATCCAGAGGTATCTTTGTCATTACTTCTGGATCTGTATAGGGATCTTTGTCTTAATATCACCCTCTATGCATTCGCTCTAGGAGCGAGTTCGAGGGAGCGCGCTCCGAGAGCGGGTTCGAGGGTGTTGGGGGGGGGGCCCCCCGCTCCCCCGCAACCCTGTCCTACACTGCCTACCTAATATGAGTTTGATTAACCTTGTAACTTCACTTTACTATCTCCAAGATATATTTTACCCTCGGATACTTGATCACATGTTTTGTTGCTACCCAATGCTCATGCCTTAGCTCCACCATGTTTTGACTCAATTTGTTCATTGCAAAACATATATCTAGCCTAGTGCTGACCAAATACATCACGGAACCTATCAATGGCCTATACTCTTAATCTAAATTTTTCACCCTCCTTAGATTAATGATCATGGGTGTCTCCATAGGTTTGTATTCCTCCATCCAAAACCTCTTCATGATTTGAATTACATACTTACCCTAACCAAGGAATATCTCCCTTGGTCTTTTCCAAATCTCCAACCCAAGAAATAATGCATCATGCTAATGTTATTCATTTTAAATTGAACTGACATGTCTTCTTTGTGTTGATTTTTTTCCACAACACTCGAGAATAAGGTTTGAGTCTATGATCATGATCACAAATACACTCAAATGTCACAACGCAAGCACTTTGCACAATGTGTTGAAGATTTCAACAAGAAACAGTGAAGGAGGCATCCTGAAACATCTTTCCTGATCCTAGTTGGAAAGTGATCACCAAAACTAGGTGGGGGCCACACAGGTGATTTTTGTCGCAAAGTCTATTTTTAGACATATGGATCATGTTCTATAAATTGCGGGATGTTATTTATGGATGGTTGGTCAAGTTGGAAAAATAGATGGATTTCTATTTTTAGACATATTGGGCGGAATCTATTTTTAGATTGCCAGTCTAAAAATAGATATGTCGAATATTATTAGCTCTTAATAATATTTGGACTCTAAACATTATCTTATTCTCTTGGAGCACTTCAGTTAAGTGCACAGATGTGGCACAAGAGTTGACAGAAGGAATTACGCTATTCCTGAGGGTTAAGTGGAGCTATTGCATGGATACTTCAGTTAGAACTCATGTGAGAGAGTTTGGTGGAGTTGATTGAGGAAGTTAATGGAGTTGTGTTCAGTTTAACTAATCTAAACATAGTTGAGCTATTTGTATCTAGTTTAAATGATTGATACAATTAGTGAGAGTGGTGTGAATTAATTATTAATTAATTCACTAATTATAAACTCATTAATTAACTAAAGAATACATCAGTTAACTTCAGTGCATGGACAGTTTCAGTGGAGACCAGTGCAAAGATAGGTGAAAGGGCAAGTGTGACTATCAATTGTGACTATAAGTGATCCATGGTTTGCATCCAACACTTAGTAGAGATGCCTATAAAGACTGCGTGAGCAAGGCTGGGGTAATTCAATTCTCATCAAGAGGCATTCTTCAACAGGGATTGCGCAGTAGAGGCAGGCTATCAGGTGCCAGAGATTGGAGCATGTGTTTTGCTAGATCTAGCTTGATTAGTGTGTAGCAAGTGGAGATTATACTGAGAGCTTGTGAGGAGTTTTGTATGATGATTGTTACATGATCTCTATGACATATAGTATACAGATAGTTGGGGGTTTTTAGCTTTAAGCTTTCCCATTACATACTATGTTCATATGTGTGAATTTTTATGGTTTTAATGTGTGCATGCAATTGATTTTATTTCCGCATGTGATGATCAATGGTAGAAGAGACTCTGTATTGTGCATGAAGATAAAATAGTGTGTGATCAGGAGAATCTCGGTGGATAACATATCAGTTATTCAAATTTTCTACATGGTATCAGAGTGATATTGATCATTGGAGCAATTGCAAAGCATTGAAGCGGTTGAGTTTTAGGATAATCTCAGGAAAATAAAAATGGAGAAGAATGACACTATTCCAGTATACTTGACAAAGTTTTTCCACTGCAGGGATGAGCTTGGGAGTATAGGAGTTAGTGTGGATGAGGAAGGACAAGTCAAGAAGGTTGGGATTCAAGCAAAGAATCTCTACAGACTTGAAGTAGATGGGATGTCTACGGAGCTTCCTACTATTAGGAAGTGCAAGAAAGACATGCAATTGAATCTTGAGAGGGAGCAGGATTGGCATGCAGGTAAGAGTGAACCTCGGGATGTGGAGTAGCCACAAGATGAGGATCATGGAGTGGAAGAAACCACTCATGCAGAGAAATTTCGTGCCAGATGGGTAGAGTGCATGCAGCTATACCACCAGGTGAGAGGTGGGGTGACATGCATGATTAATCCCAAGAGGAGATTTCTGTGTAGGATTCATGAGATGGTGTGGATCTCATGAGTTGAACCTGGCTACGAGGTTCCCACAGCGCATCAGTAGCATGATCAGTTGGATTGATGCAGGCAGATCAAAGTGACAGTGTCGGATACTGGAGTGCGGATCAGAGTTGACAGCAAGTGCAGAGTGCATGGGTGCAAGAGTTCAATAGTGCAGTGGTTCCTGATGACATATGTAGTTGGTACCAGCATAAGTCGAATACTTTGATGATATATGCATTAGACTGATTGAGTTGTTTGGAGCCTATTCAGTTTCAGAGGAGTTGCATGGCGCTTGTGAAGGTTGCAGGGCGAATGCATGGAGTTGCATGTCACATGCAAAGACAGTCCTTTCTTGTTGAGAGTGAGTGTTGAAGATTTCAACAAGAAACAGTGAAGGAGGCATCCTGAAACATCTTTCCTATTTTTTTTTTTGTACATGATCTATTTTTAGACATATGGATCATGTTCTATGAGTTGCAGGATGCTATTTGTGGATGGTTGGTCAAGTTGGAAAAATAGATGGATTTATATTTTTAGACATATTGGGCGGAATCTATTTTTAGATTTCCAGTCTAAAAATAGATATGTCGAATATTATTAGCTCTTAATAATATTTGGACTCTAAACATTATCTTATTCTCTTGGAGCACTTCAGTTAAGTGCATAGATGTGGCACAGGAGCTGACATAAGGAATTACGCTATTCTTGAGGGTTATGTGGAGCTATTGCATGGATACTTCAGTTAGAACTCATGTGACAGAGTTTGGTGGAGTTGATTGAGGAAGTTAATGTAGTTGTGTTCAGTTTAACTAATCTAAACATAGTTGAGCTATTTGTATCTAGTTTAACTGATTGATACAATTAGTGAGAATGGTGTGAATTAATTATTAATTAATTCACTAATTATAAACTCATTAATCAACTAAAGAATACATTAGTTAACTTCAGTGCATGGACAGTTTCAGTGGAGACCAGTGCAAAGATAGGTGAAAGGGCAAGTGTGACTATCAGTTGTGACTATAAGTGATGCATGGTTTGCATCCAACACTTAGTAGACATGCCTATAAAGACTGCGTGAGCAAGGCTGGGGTAATTCAATTCTCATCAAGAGGCATTCTTCAGCAGGGATTGCACAGTAGAGGTAGGCTATCAGGTGGCAGAGATTGGAGCATGTGTTTTGCTAGATCTAGCTTGATTTGTGTGTAGAAAGTGGAGATTATACTAAGAGCTTGTGAGGAGCTTTGTATGATGATTTTTACATGATCTCTATGACATATAATATACAGATAGTTGGGGTTTTTCAGCTTTAAGCTTTCCCATTACATACTGTGTTCACATGTGTGAATTTTTATGGTTTTAATGTGTGCATGTAATTGATTTTATTTCCGCATGTGATGATCAATGGTAGAAGAGATTATGTATTATGCATGAAGATAAAATAGTGTGTGATCAGGGGAATCTCGGTGGATAACATATCAGTTATTCAAATTTTCTACAATGAAGTAACATATAGTAATGAATCAACTAGTACACAATACAAATTTTAACCCATAATGTGTTATATTACAAACTTTAATACAACAATATTAGGGCTCTCTTACCAGGGATCATGGCCCTTACAAATTTTAACCCATAACTTTCTATATTACAAAGTTTAATACAACAATATTAGGGCTCTCATACCACGGATCATGGCCCTTACAATTAGCCCAGATACAAGAATAACTAGGGGTTGGTATCAACAACTATGATTACTAATATTTCCGTAAAAAAATTACACTTGAATTACTTGTTGATGTAGTGCTTCACATTAATTTTAATCCACATATCTTGAACACACTTGGTGTGTAGTTTTCCTCCCCTTGCGCAGATCACTTAGGGCTTCAAGGTTTCCCTCTTATCATTGATTTCACCGATTGTGAATCACTGAACTAGGGCTCAACAAGCTACCCTCTTATCACTGAGTCTACCCACCAACAACCCACTAAACTAGGACACAACAATCTATCCTTACACGGTCCATAAATTGACTTATCTAGGGATCGTTCCACAAACCACTCTTTTGTAATTTGCCTCCTCAATCTGCACAAAAATAGGGCTCTTCCTAGCAACCTACAAATCAATGGATCCTATGCTCAAATCACTATAACTTAGGGATACTAGTATGCTATTCAATGCCTATGAACAAACCCTTACATCACCTAGAAATCCTCTACTCAAAGACACCATCAATACCTACCTTGTAAACTCTTTGAAAATCACAAGATACAACGTCCTGTGCAATCATACTTGGCCCTAACGAAGCTTGCATAAACCAAACTTGGCTTCTCCATAGGTCAGACCCTTAACTTGGTTCAAATGGCATTGAAATTTTTCATACTTGGCCTCCACTACTGTACAAAACCTAAACTCTCATCCAACATACCAACCAGACCTATTGACCCTTTTTCTCAGTTGTTTTAAGCATCTCAACCCTCCTGAAATTCCATAGAAATTTCGGCCTATACACAGAGGTTTTATATAAAAAGTACATGACCAATTATTCTATTTTGTTTGCCCAGAACAACTATACACCAAACCCTTTCAACATTGGACCAGACCTTCGCTACCTTGACCAAAACATAAGAAAGAACAAATTCGCTTTTCTTCCTCCAACTCTAGCTCAACTACACAAGGAACTTGGTAACCTAAAATTAGTATTTGCACAAGAGGAATTGCACTTGTGATGTTTGTTGAATGAGCTCACCTTGTCTTCTATTTATAGATTTCTTGGTGGGTTTCCCTTAGCAACCAAGGGTCATCTCATAACTCCAAGCCGACCTAAACAATTATTTAAACTCCATAAAAACACAAGACATAATTCTTTTCCTTCATCCAATGCCACATCATTGAAGCTTTTGATGCCCCTTAACCCCTTAAAGGTGCTTCACATGCTCTCAATGATCAAATCATCAAAATGTCCACTTGGTTTCATGCCCACAACTTTGGGTGCAAAACCCACTACTTGGGAATACTTTCCAACAAAGCACATGTGAGCCAACTTCTCCCAAACTCGGTACACTAGGGTGTGGTAGGACCTCCAAAGATACACAAATCAACACTTTGCACCCCATAATGAGATTATTTGCACTCATAAAAAACAAGTCAACTATGAAAATTCCTTGAAATGCATCAACTGGAATTTATTATTCTAATTGATTAATTATGTATTTTCTTTGTTACGAAAAAAATAACGAATAAATAAAACTACAATTTCTTCACAATAAAAGTAAAATACGTTGCAGAAATAAATCTGGAACTGAGAAAATAGAGCATGGACACAAAATAAAATTAACACTATTATTTTTGGACAGTTTGAGTACAATCTGGATGCCATACTGGAAATCCTATCCAAAGGAATCATTGGTAAAATTATTACGGGAAAATTTCCCTACTTCACAAGCAATCCTGTAACAATCTGCTCACTAAAATTGGCTATCCAAGACCCATATGCAGGCCTTTGAAAAACCTATAACTCACACTATCTGGAATTACCTCTAAATCAGACATCCTACCTATTTTTACCTTTGGAAGTGATTCTCCATCCCTTTGGAAAATTATTTCGGCCTTCGGCACCTGAATCAACCTCCTCTCCAGCAAAATCGAATTGTCTCAATGAAGCTACCTACGCAACCTCTTGTCGAATAAATTTAACTCCTCTAGTTGGCTCTTCCGACATTAGAAACCTCCACTGGAATTTCAATTGGTGCTTCTCTGCCTCTGTTATTGATCTCCTTGCTCAAATTATCTTCCTAGCCGAATCTCTGCTCTCTAGGAAATTTGATCTGCTTAAATCACTCACCCACTCGATGTGTCTATCTCTGTCCTAGCATCCCGCTCTTATATTTTCTTGGTTGTGAACCAACGACCATTATTATCTCCCCATCAATGGCTAAGATCATATCAAACCCAATCCGTGTGAGTTTTTAGAGAATCCTCACCTTTCTCAATTAATTTTTGTTAATTAATCACTTTTCCTAAGTTAGATTTGGGAAATATTTAATTATTGAACAATTAACTTAATTGAGTTGTCTCTAAGTGTTTTCTCCTGGAACCTTTTATGGGTTTTTGAGATATTTTGTTCTTTAGCCTCTCTGACCATAGTAGAGACTAGAACACCTGTATAATGCTACAAAAACTAGCACTCCCTCTTAGCAAGGAAGGTGTTCTCTCTCCCATAACATCTTGCCATACATTGCAGATGTCTCACAACAATGACTACCTGCCACTGCACATACTTTGATTCATATGCCACTCTATAAGTGAACCATCCTGCATTTCCATTGCTACTGACACTACATTGTGCCTCTTACATTGTTGCCAACACTGCTCTGTGCTACAACTAATCTCAAGTTGTTGTTGCTACTGCAACTAATGCAACTGAGAACCAAATCCTCCTGCTACTAAAAATGGTTGTCCACTATACCCATCTGTTCTCTGAAATAAAAAACTTAGCTCTCCCTAGAGATTTCATGGGTATATCTATAACTTGATATTCTACGGGGACATGTTGTAGTTAAACTACTACATGTTGCACACAATCTCTAGTGAAGTGATATCATATATCTATGTGTTTCTACCTATCATAGAACACTAGATTTTCAGATAACTTTATGCAACTATGATTATCACAGTAGATATTAGTCACCTCCAACCTTTGACTAAAAAAGCTCACTAGCGACTTCCGAAGCCATATAGCCTCGCACATGGTTGCGCTAGTTTCCATATATTTTGATTTTGTTGAGCTTAGTGCCACTGACTTCTACTTCCTTCTGCACCAAGAAACGATTCTTGATCCAACACTGAAGCAACACCCTAATGTGCTTTTCCTGTCCACTGAACTACCTACCCAATTTGCATCTATGAATCCACATAGGTTGTCACCATCACGTTGAGTATATCTCAATCCATACTCGATGGTGCTACATGTTATCGCTCATACTATACAGGCACCGCAACAATGGCTTAGGGTGGGGGTTATCACTCTGATCCCCACCCACTCCATTCTAGTTATCTCCCAATAACAGGTTATGGGGGTTAGTCCCTATGGAAATAAGATGATGAAAGACAAGTTGGGAACCAATTTTTCTGGGAGACACAGTTGAGTGGCCTAACTACTTGGTTAAATTTAGCAAGACTTAAGGATTTGATTGGATTTAGAAATGAGACCAGTGCCTTATGGAGTAAAAAATATTTCTTATTATAAATTAATAGCAAGTAATTGGATGGAAAACTGCTTATTAAATGACTTACTAACCTATATGCTATGAAAATCCTAAGACCTAGGTGTGATGAAATAATCTTGGTCGATTTTAGCTTATATGCCTATTCTAATTGGAACCTCCCTCTTAATTGTTTTGAGATTAGTCTTTAGAGTAGGTTGTGGGATGGAAGCCAACAGGAAGCACACAAAGGCTTGATTAACGATGCCTCCCTGTTTGTTCCAACCATCTAGTGCATCCAGCACTGCAGAGACTATGGCTCTGACGACTTCAAGGTCATTGTGTTAACCACTAGAAAGGTGTTGAATCCCTCAAGCTAGGTGAGAAAGGGTTTTCCTAGGAGTCTATCAACCAAGCTTATGCTTGGAGGTAATTTATTAGTGTAATCTAGGCCTATAATGCTTATGCAATGATTATGATAAAAAGTTTAATATTAGCTTAATGTTTAATTGATTTAAGTTATGATGAATATTTAATGTCAAGAGTACTTATTAATGAATTATGCAAAATATTAAAATTAATAAAGTGCCAATTAACTTACTGCCAATGTTAACCAATCCACATAATGTTCAACAAAGGATGATAATTAAACTCAACAATTAGCCAAAGATCATTAACACAAGATCAAGGTGCTTCAATGATGACTATCAACAATCTTATGCCAATATTATACTCCTTTTATAATGTCACTTATTAAGAGATGTCTGATTTAACCTTAAATTCCAAGACAATCAAATATGTTCCTTAATGTCTTAGATCACATTATACCAATATGCCCCAAAAACGAATCAAGATATTTTAAGATAAAAGTGCTTTAGTGAGTGTTTGACAGATGTGAACTTGAACTTTATGGATCAACTAAAACAACTGACGTGTTAGTGCACTTAAGTAAATTTTCTACAAAATCATGAAACAAGGCCAAATATAGAGCATGAGCAAAATTAAATATTATATCTTAAGAGCAACTACTAAACTCCTAGCACAACAACGAGTAAATCACTTTAGATCAAGAAATTAGCAAACATGTAAAACCATTTATGACCAATGAAATGATAAGAGACTTGTGAAGTGAAAATACAAGCCAACTAACCCACTTATGATGAATTATTTAGTGATATATCAGATATGGAAACTCTTATTACAAAAACAAGAAAAGTATGCAATTAGTGAGCTACTAGTGCAATAACTTATGCCAAAATATGCCCAAAACTTTCTTAATGCTGAAACAAATTTACCAACGTGAAATTATGAGTTTTTAGGCCTTCTTAAGATGCAGTGTTAAGAAAATATTGGATCTAATCCCACTTTTATGCAGAGATATCAGTCACCATAAAAGAAGATTTAAGCCTAAAATATCAATGCCCAAGATGTCTAGAAGCTATGGTAATATTCTAGATGCTACACCAATCAATTTTATGAATTTTAGAGTGTTCTTTTTAGCCTATATCATATCTGATTCAGTGATTATGCAGATATATTATAGCAAGAAAGTGACTAGATCTAAGCTAGATATTCAATGCCCAAGTAGCCAAAACACTAGAAAATTTTTACCATGAAATTATTGGTGTGTTTATACCACTTAGGTATGTTTTTAGGGCATTTAATTCACTGTTATGAAACGAATATGATAGCTACAGAAAAAAAATGAGAGGAAAATGGTTTAGAGGTCAAACCCTAGGCCTAAGGCCTTGAAGCTCACTTGCCTAAGTTGCTAAAAATTTCTCCAAGCACCTAGCACCTGAAAACACCAAGTTTGATCAAATTTCTCCGTACAAAACCCACCAATGCTCAAGCCAAAAAATTCGGAGATGGGTAGAGGGCAAAAATAGCGCTAAAGAGACCAACCCTAGGCCTAATAGGGCTAATTTTGGGGGTAAGGGCCTACATAGGCCTGCGCTGAAGGGATGAGGCCTTGGAAGGCCTAATGACTTAAGGTAAGAGCCCTAATGGGCTACCCTTGGCCCCACAAGGGCCATGACCTAGGAAAAAGAGGAGGTCGAGGGCTTGGGCAAGGCCCTAAAGCCTATGACCTAGGTTTTTGAGGCCTAATATGCTTGTCGCAAGTCCTTGGAGGGTTTCTGATGGGAGATAAGAGGGGAAAGGGAAAGGGTAGAGGGTCGAGGAGGAGAGGAGGGAGAGCAGATGAGGGAAGGAGGGATAAAAAAGGGATAAGGAGGCCAAGACAGGGGAGACAAAGGGAGAAGAAGGGAAATGAAGCCCTTCCAAGGCCACGACAAGGGTAAGGATGGAGGACTGAGGCCCTTATGGCTTACGACCAACCTCCAAGAAGATAGAAAGGCTGACACAAAGAAGATAGAAAGGCCGACACAAGTTGTAGAAAGGTTGATGCAAGGCATTAGGAGGCTGATGTAGGGCCTAGAGAGGGAATATCCGGTCCTAGGAGCCCTAAAACTTGAAACCCTTTCTCTGAAAAAATTCTTTGCTTCAGATATTTAGTTTTTTTACCAAAATATTTAGTAGTTGTCCCTACAAAAAATTTTAGAGGCTAGATTTTACCCTCAAGGGCCTAGATCTAGCTCTAATCCAACTCTTCTTACTTGATCACACCTGCAAAAATGAAAATAAAAATACCCAAAACCCAATATATACAAAAATTCTCAAAACCAAAAAAGTACAGTTAGAAAAAATAATTTACAAAATATATTATACAAATGTATCTACAAATGTACAAATGTACAAATATACAATGCTTTTTAAAAGGAACTTTGAGAAAAAAAAATTTAGAAGATGTTTTGATAAATGGCTAGATGTACTTTGAAAAATAAATGCAAGCGACAACCTTAACAAAGTTAGATAAACCATAAAAATATTTAAAGTACAAACAAGGTTAGCCTACGTCCACAGTTTGTGAACTTGGATCCCAAGGACCGAGGAACCTGCAAACACTATATAATTCTTCACGTATAAACTGTTAAAACAATGATGAATCAGATCATCTAATATAATCCCAAAACTTATCAATAGAGTGTTCCTATCATCTATAATGAAATAACGATTTATTGAAAATTAAAACACAATATATAAATTCCCATGCCTAACACACACGTAGGTGATCCAGATGATACTATTCCTTTGCACGTAGGTGATCTAGGTGGATATTGGTGGCCACACACTTGTTCCACCTCAACCTATAAGCGGTTTCATAATTTTCCTTGTTTATAGCATCATTTATTATTTTTAGCAGTTTTTCGGGTCCTGAACTGCCCAAGCCTTTTTGACCCCCTAAACGACATTTTTTAGGCCCTCTACAGGCAAAAAACCATGTAGTACTCAGAAAGATATTTCTGATGATATATCTTACAGGCCAAATGGATATAATATGACCAAGTTATGACCTCGAGAAGTTGGCTACCCAACTAATCCCAACGATGCCCACAAAGTCTTGGTGTTCCATCTCCTGGGGTTAGGGTTTTGTTTGTTTAGGGTTTTTCCATGTTATTCAATAATAAAAAGTCCCTTGAGCCTCATTGTAACATAGTTCAGAGGCATGTAGCTGCTACATCTCTTCTTAGAGATAAGCTACTATCAATTGAGTTAGTATATTTCCATTCTATCTGTAAGCATATTTTAGTAATTTGATATTAATGAAATGAAGTTTTATTCCTGTTGCATATCTGCGTTTATGTTTGTTTTTGTATTCTATAGCTTTCATGCATAACTTTGGATCAACAGGTGAAGGAAAATGTTTCACACATTCGAATGCAGAGCAATTAACCAAAACGCGATGGGAGGGACGAATGGATGCCCACCTCTACTCATACCTTATGCCAAATGTCATTTTTCATGTGACACATGGTTCTAAGTGTCTGAAACTCCCATCGGGGATCATTATCTTATTTTTAATTACAATTAATTTTTAAGTTATTTATAAAAGGTTTCCAGTTAATCAAATTGATTTTTAATTAGCATTACTCTAAAAAAATTCACATTTAAATCTTTATATTAATAAAAAACTTGATAACCTTACTTTTTACAATTATATTACTTATTTAAATTACTAAGAAATAATAAATAAATATGCATCACTATAATATGACATTGAAAACACCCGGATGTGGGTGATCTACATGTTTGATGGGGGACTAGGATGGTTGGCGGGCGCGTGGAGTCCATTCACCGTCATTCTTCTTGGCACCCTCTGCACCATCAATTGCATTAACTTCGACTGGTCTGGAGCATTTAAGTGGCAAATTACTCCAGTTTCACGCTTCATCTATTTCAACATGGCTTCTTCGGGACGCTTCCTATCTGGTTTGTATTCTCCTGGCTCTCGATGTGATACGAATACCCCTGTGCATAATTCCTTTGGCTTTCATCTCGTTGGCTTCCGCCTTGTCTTTCTCCCTGCGGAGATTGACACTCGCCATCTCTCCAGTCTCGGCCTGAGTTTCTCCTTTTCGCTCAGTTCCAAGCCCTTGCATTTGTTTTCAATGCCTCGTCTGAGACACAGGATGAGAAGCATGAGGGACCTTTGTCGCGGGGGTCCTTCTTGCCGACATTCTCCATCCTCGCCCAGCTCATCCTCGCCGCCTTCTGATGCCACGAGAGGTCGTTATCCCAATACTCGTAGCGGTAGGAGCTCTCTGATGGGGCGTAGGAATGATTTGTTGGCCAGAAATCTCTCCAGTTTACTTCCGGGTCAGCAACACACAGCCAATTTTCGTTTCCCCTGCCTGCTCAACATGCCCACTGTCAGGGCCTCTATCACTATCGAATTCCATGAAGAACCGCCTGCTTCAACTGCCAAGTTGGCTGATTCTCCTCCCGTGCACCTTACCTATGATAAGGCCGGTTCTCCTCCTCACTCTGGTCCAAAGCAGAAGTCGGTTGCAGGTGGTTCCTTACAGGACCTGTTCGTAGATTCAAACGTTGACGCTCTCAAGGGTGGCGGTTCCACTGCTTTGGGTGACGATGGTAGGATGCACACTTCCAATCCAGCTGCTTCGAATGTCAATGCTGCTATGCAGGACGAGGATGATCCAGACGCTCTGGCATGCCCGGTGGTTGAGTCGCCTCACTCCTCTTTTGGTAATTAATGGCCTCTCCTTTCTCTGTTCGGTTTTGGTCTGCTCTTTATGCCAGACTCGGCTCTGGCTCGCGCATAGTGGCTTGGTTCAGTTGGTTCTACCCTTGTTGCTGTTTTGAATGCCGGTTTTCCCCTAGTGGGCGGCAGATCATTTTGTATAACTATGTTTACAGCTCAGTAGCTGATTGCTGTAGGTTAATACTCTGTTTGGACTCTCAGGCCGGTTTTCCCTACCAGGGCGGCTTCTCTGTGCTTAGAAGTCTTTATGTCCATCATAGTTGTTTCAGTCTACAGGCACTGTGTGTTGTTATTCTGTCAAACTTTCATGGCTGTGCTAGAATGCCCATCTCTCTGGCCAGAATTTTTGAGGCTTCGGCCTCCATGTAATCTTTTTGTATATTAATAGATTAAATCTTACTCAGAAAAAAAAATATGACATTGAAAACAAAATATGAATATAAAACTTTTTTAAGAAAATAGTTCTTAATTTATTAAAATATAATGAATTATCTTCATCTAGGAACTAGGAAAGGTACAAGGGTTTTACATAGGTTGATTGTGATACACGTGGTAGAATATTTATTTATATATCATAAATAAAAGCTAAATATATTCATTTTTAGGATGTGGTTATGGAGCTTTTTGTTCAAAATCCATGATACCTATGATGTACCGGGGAACATACACCTTAAATTAAATTTGATTTAAACAAGCCATTTTTGTGAATGGGTTTTACACTATTCTTGATGCTTACATATTAATAAATATGATAAGGTTTATAATAAATTATGTATTTTTAAAAAATTTCTTTGGGTGTTTAAGGGATTTTTTAGGTAGAATGATATAAAATATTTAATTGAAAAAAATTAAATGGGCTTATTTTTTTTTCAACCAATTTACTGCTAGATCTTAACCTAACCAATTTTTTTTATATAATAGAAAATATCTAAATTATTGGTCAAGTTTGTATAGAAATTTTGGCTTTGGGGATTCTTAAGATAATTCTCACACAAAATTGCTTTAACTAATTATGATAAAGTCCCACCTTAAATCTTGTTCAATTTGAGATGTTATTGGGCATTTTTTTGTTTAGGAATGACCATCCTTGACATAAAGTCTTCTTAACTACGATTAACTTACATGGTCACTCATTATTGTGGGACAATAGCGAGCTGCCCAAAAGAAAGTGTAATTACATGAGAAAGAAAGAATGCATAAAGGCTAAAAATATCTTATGGGACCTCCTTAAGAGTGCAAAACAAAAAAGTATGCACCTCAAGATATTTAATCATCTTCAAAATGAATCTATATTGGTTCTATATATGCATATAGCATGTGTAACTTTTCATTTTAAAAAACATATTTTTGAATGCATAAATTGATACAATGGGTTGAAAGTTTACTTGGACACTTGGATTATGTAAACTACACCACATAAATTTGCAATTCCAACAAATCTTTGCTAGACAAAATTTAAATTTAAATTTAAAACTAGAATTAATGGCTCCCGGAAAATGACTCCAAATTGACTTAAAAATTTTAAAAGGAGATAGCTAAAATTTTAAAACAAACCCCCTTCTTTATATTGATTGCTGCATTTATTTGATCTCACTATCAACACAAAGTGATTTTGGTCATTTCCTCTGTGCTAGTTCTCACGAGGACCTATGGTAATGTTTCTCCTCTTCACCTTGCATGTTATGCATATAAGATTTTGACATAGTGTGTGATTGGAAAAAAATAATTTATTCAGGTGGTTCAACATGGCACAACTCTGAGATTATTGCAAGCTTGAACACATTTCCCCCCTCCATCCTCTGCCCTTTAGGTTGTTATCTTTCCTTTGTTGCAGCATTTTTGTAATAACATCATAGGCATGTTCAATTCCTTAAGTGTATCATTGCACCTTTAGGATCAATTGCTAGTATATACCTATTTTATAAAAGTTACTTTTATTTTTAAATGACAACAGACAAAATTATTAAGTAGATCTTTCTTCCATCTCATGTTTAAATTGTATGAGGAAAATGTGTTTCACGAGGGGAAAGACCCGGGCGTACTTCCCCAAAATTTCTGGATGGTACGCACGGTAAACCGTTCGGCCAACTTTCGAGGCCTAACCCCAAAGGACTCAAGGATCGAACCCGTGACCTCCCTCAACGGAGAGGACCACGTATTGGCTCACTACCACTTGAGCTAACCCTTGGGGCTATGAGGAAAATGTGTTACATTTAAATGTAATAAAATAATAATTACTTTAATAAATTAAAAAATAGTGATAACAAAAGAAATCAATGTCCAAAAATACAATACTTCAATTTTCATCTTGATTTTACGTCAACTTCATATAGAAATAAATTAATTGAAAGTAAAAAATAATTTATTTTTTTAGTATGAGAGAGATATGGGATTCTGGACTACTGATAAGTTTTATATATATATACATACATACATAGATATATATATATATATATATATATATATATATATATATATATATATATATATATAAGTTTTGAACAAAACATTAATAAATCGTTTTAATTAGAAAATATAGATGTTTTGGTTAAAACTAGCATAAATTTATCTTAATTTTATAAGTCTATTCCAAAATTGTTTTTAATTTATCAAAATTTGGGTTTTACCAAGAGAATCAAATTTCTTGAAGTGCAAATTCTCTTTCGACAATTAGTAGTTCCGTAGATATATACAAATTTATTCCAAACTCATAATTTCTTTAATTTTTTTAAAACAAAATTATTTAAAACTTAAAAGCTATGATATATAAACACTCATGCAATATTAGACGTTAACCACCATCATTATCATTAAAAAAAAATTAAATAAAATTTTTAAAAACATATATGTAAATTTTTAATTTAAAATAATAAATTTAATTACTATGATTATTATTTTTATTATTTAAAAATAATAATATAAAGATATGCATTTAGTGGCATTTTTCCCACGAATTTTTTTTACATATTTTTAAAATTTGGAATTTTTTTACATCAAAGAGAAACAAGTTTTAACTAAATCTGTTGATTTTCGATAAAGTTAAAAAAGTAAACGCTTATTAGTGAACCCCTGCATGGGTGTTTCTATAAAGCAATGTTGACATTATATGAAGAGTTATAGTGGTAGGTATTGTTTCAACAGTTCAAATGGTTTTTATAACCTAATGATATTATTATTATTATTTTTTAAATCATAGTGTTGAATATATAAATAAATTTTTATATTAAAATTGCAAATAAATTTAAAATACCGTGTGCACTCTCCAACCCGCCTGTATCCTTACGAATTGTAAACCCATCCCTTACCTGCAGTTGAAACGATAAAAGATGAAAAGCAGACGCGCGGATGCGTTTGTGACCGTTTGAAACGGAGTGGCTATAAATAATTATCAGACACCCAACATCGAGCAGGTTCAGCTTATCATAATCCTTTTCTGCATTCCCTGTTGGCTTGGCCGGGCTGCTGCTTGTTATCTTTTTCATTTTCCTTTTTTTTAACTCTGCAATGAGTTTTTGCAATTGGCCATGCATGTGTTTCTTTTTCCATCCTGATTTTGGTTCTGGTTGATGTTTTCTTTTTCATTTTCTTGTGTTTCCTTTGTCTGATTCGCTCATCTATTTTTATTTTAAATTGTGAGAAGCAGGGTAGACGATAGGCAGAGCTGCAAACAGAAATGAAACCCTGATTTCAATTTTATAGAGGTATGCTTTTGTTTGGTTTAATGTCAATCTATAGACAGATATTTAGAAAGATTTTAAACTAGTAAATATCTATTTTTTTCCTTTAATTTTAAATTGTGAGAAGCAGAGTAGACTATAGGCAGAGCCACAGACACAAATGAAACCCCTGATTTCAAATTTATAGAGGTATGCTTTGGTTTAATGTGAATCCATGGACATATATTTAGAATGATTTTAAATATATGGACGCTGCCTGCTAGATGACGGTCTTCCTTGGACTGGTTCGAGTTCCTCTGTTTCTCAACGATTTGATCCTTAACTTGCAATTTCAACTTTCTGGCCTTCCTTGGATTGGTTCGTGTTCCCCTGTTTCTCAACAATTTGATTCTTAATTTACAATTTCAACTTTCTGATAGTTGGCTTGGTTCTGGGTTTTGTACTACATATAAAGATGGTCAAGAAAAGAGTATTATGCATCAATGTCAATGAGACTTGAATTTGAGTGGAGGAATTATAATTGTTTTATGCATCAATGCCAATAAGATTTGAACTTGGTTGAAAAATTTACAATGAGAATTAAACTTAGGTGAAGAAATTATAATTGTATCATACATCAATAAAAATTATAATTTAACTCTAGTATAAAAACTATTTCAAATATCAAAGAGCATTATATGTCAATGTCAATGAAACTTGAACCTGGATGAGAAAATTATAATTAAACTCTGCTAACCACCTAAGTTACATTCAATTGACCAATGTAGCCCAATTCTGCTAATAGCCTGGTAACAATGATGTGAGATGATGGCCTTCCTTTTGAATTGGTTCGGGTTTCTCTGTTTGTCAATAATTTAATCCTTAACTTGTGTTTTCAACCTTCTAATGGTTGGCTTGGTTCTGGGTTTTGTAGTGCTCTCTGCTCTCTAAATAATGCTTGAGTTCATGGCATCAGTCTCTCTTCTAATCTTTGCCTCTCCGGTACAGCCCTCGCCTCATGAAGGTACGGTATCATTCCTCCGTTTTTCTTTCTTTCATGCTTTTCAAAATTAATCAAACGTGTTACGTAACCCAACTCTGCTTATAGTCAGGTTAACAATCGTCTGACCTGGATCGGTTCGGTAGAGTATAACAGTTTTTATTAATGTTCTCTCAGGGAAATTGCAGGTTTTTAACGAAGATGCAGAAAGACCATTGGCATTTCAATCAGAGAGAGAGAGCGAGTCATTTCAGGTATTAGCTTCTTCAATTGTTTTAAATTTCTTTGGTGGCTCGCGAGGGTTTGGTTGAACTGTTTCTAAACGTTTAATGAAATCTTATCTGTCGTCCAGGAGGAACCGCTGTTGAAGGACAAAAGAAGATGAGAAGATTTTATTTAAGTGGGAAGTGCGAGTTTTCTTTTTCAATTTTTTTTTCCCATTTGCCCAGAATTTATTCTTTAAAAAGTTTTTCCAGCTTGCTTTGCGGTGCTGTCTGCAACTTCTGAGAGATGTCCAGTTCATTACATCATTGATTTTCTTATGTGTGTGTTTCTTTTTCTGTGTGTTAGCAAGTGCGTAACCAGGAGAAACAAATGATGAACAATAAAATGGAATTGGCCGCCAGTGCGCGATGCCATTGATTGTGGTCGTTCTATTCAGTACAGCGCAGCCGCTAGCCTCCATGCAGATAGGGACACATTCCATTCCATCATAACAAAATTAGCATGATTGTGTGGAATTCTTCCATTGTCTTGCAACTCTTACATTTTAGACAAGAGTGTAGGGAAGTACAAATAAACGTAGGGCTGCTGTAGTTCTTGGAAACTCACATTTTAGAACTCGGGAAGTACAAATAAAGGTAGGGCTGCTCTAGTTCTGAACGATAGTCTAGGGAAGTACAAAGAGCACAGGGCTGGTAATGTCAGAGTGGTGCAGGTTCGCTTAATCGTTCCACGTTTAAGTAGTATTAATGGAGCTGTATGTTGTAGCATTGGGTTTGTTTTTTTTGGGTTTGTATTTTTTTATAATTTTTTTAATAATAGGTGAAATTTAGTGTTCTTTTACATCTTGCGGTAGCATATTTACCTTGCAAGGTGTTTCTCAGCCCATGAAAAGTCTTTCTGACCGCCTTTTCAGCGACTAAAATTTAAATGTGGCACCTCTTCAAACCAATTAAAATCTTCCATTGGGCTCTGTTACCAGCTGTTATTTTCCTTTCCATTTTTCTGTGACGCTTCTGTACCATCGCGCCTCTGCCTAACTCCTAGCCGCACCACTGCAAGACGCCTCTTTGTGCCCGCGTAAATTTTTCTCCTCTTGGTGTTGTCTCTATGGTTTCTGGACCGTGCCAGGATAGAGATCGAGTTCGTTTCATGGAACCCTAGCTTGGCAGTTTCTGTAGTTGAGAGAAAAGCAGAGGAGAGAGCGAAATTAACAGGGGGAAGCCGGTGCCGGTGTTTGAGAACTGGTTGCGGGAACATTGGAAGAAATCGGTGGAGAGGTTTATTAAATTTCAGGAAATTCCATATATTTCGTCGTATGCCCGTGGTGAGGGCTTAGATGAGGACTCTGAGCAGTTAGAGAAGAGGGCGGTTGGGGTTATTCATGAATTGCTGTCTCTGACCCTGTGGAAGAAGATGTCCATTGCAAAGCTTGTAAATTTTCAGAGAGAGTTTAGGTTTTCGGATAATCTAGCTCTCTTGTTGCTTCGAAATCCTGCCGTTTTTTATTTTTCCAACAAAAATGATATTCACACTGTTGTTCTTAGAGATGGTTATGTCGAGTCCGAGCTTTTCGAAAAGGGCCCTTTGGTTGTTGCGAAGGAGAAGTTCAGGGAGCTGATGCACGAGGGGCATTATGAATACACCGAGCGACGGCGGATCGCCAATTTAGAGAAGAGGAAAGCAAACAGGCCGCTGTGGAAGATGAATAATGATGTTAAAAGGTCAAGAGAGATTGTTGAGCCAAGCAATTGTGTAGAAGTGAAAGAAACTAAATCTAAGGAAGAAGCTGGAAAAAGCTACAGAAAGAATCAAAAGAAAATAGATATCAGGAAGAAGCAAGAACAAGATTTAAGGAAGCAATGTATAGCTCTGGTATCTTCAATAGGTGAAGCTCAGGGGTCGAATGCAATTTCATGCTTTTTAGGGATCTCTGTTCACACCGTGGCTTGGGAGGTAAGCTTGCACCAGCTGCTTGCACTGACTCCTCCAGATGGCTAATTAGTAACATAGTACCAGAGAGTGAAAACCATAAAATCCTTATTTCCTTATTTTGAAGTAGTCTTTTTTTTCCTTGATAGACTTACATTCTTCTCAAGCTTTGGCGGAATAAAGGACTTCATAATCCCTCATATTATTAGATTATGCTCACATTCTCCTCCATCTATGAGGAGCCTTTTTGCATTGGGAGTGTAACGTAAACTACCCTTAGCGTCTCCTACATGATTGAATAAATAGAAAATGCATGCTTTTCTTTTTGCCTAGTTGAAATAATTATATCTGTTACAATGACTCTGACTACTAGTGTCATGTAATTCTACTTTCAGTCCCTCGAGTTTGCTATGGCTACTGAAAATTTTTCTTCCCGCCTTTGGAGTTCGGCACGAGGTTAAAATATGGGTTTACATTCATATACTCCAGGACAGGGTAATATAGTAAGCCTTATGTGCTTTTAATGCTTTAATTTTAACGAATCGGCCAGATAATTTGAATTGGCAAGGCTCAAACAACTTTAAAGTGGACATTGTCATTTTTGTTTCTTCACGAAGTCGAAAGTTGTGAGAGCGAAGTCTCTCCAGATTTATTTTCCTGTAATCAATAGATCATGTTGTTGCTTCTAAATTTCGGTTCATTTAGTTGAGAGAAAAAGGATGCTTCCAAATTTAAAAACATTGTGCATACTTTATACCCTTTGTGCCATGCTTGTAGAATGTAAGAATAGCTTACAGATAAAGGTTGGGTATATCGGTTCAAACTTTCAAAACAACCATCTTAGACTCGGTGGTGCATCAAAGATTCGGGGGGCATTCCTCCTCTTTGTTTATCTTTCACTCTTCATAATTGCATGGATCCTTTTAAACAGTGAGTCTTTTCAGTTTTATACAACGTCAGTTGTTCTTGTTGGTTATTAAGTTGAATTGGTGAAATATTGAGAGAAAAAGGATGCTTCCAAATTTCAAAAGCACGCTTTATAGCTTTGTGCCATGATTCTAAGATTTAAGAATAGCTTGCAGATAAAGGTTGGTTATATGTGGCCAAGCTTTCAAAATAACATCTTACACTTGGAGTGCATCAAAGTTTCAGGGGGTGTTCTTCTGTATCTATTTGTCTACTCTTCATAATACCATGGACCCTTTTAAACAGCGAGTATTTTCAGTTTATGCAACCTCAGTTGTGCTTGTTGGTTATTTAGTTGAATGCGTGAAATACAAATACCTGCCATGGTTTTAAATTCCCTGCATGGATCCAGGGAATTTAGTGCTTTAATTTTAACAAATCGGCAAGATAATTTGAGTTGGCAAGGCTTAAACAGCTTTAAGGTGGACGCTGTCGTTGTTTTCCTTGACAGAGATGAAAGATGTCGGGGCAAAGTCTCTCCAGATTTGTTTTCCCATAATCAACAGATCATGTTGTTGCTTCTAAATTTCAGTTCATTTTATTTAGAGAAAAAGGATGCTTCCAAATTTAAAAATATTGTGGACACTTTATACCCTTTGTGCCATGCTTGTAAAATGTAAGAATAGCTTACAGATAAAGGTTGGGTGTATGGGTTCAAGCTTTCACAACAACCATCTTACACTTGGTGGTGTATCAAAGTTTCGCGGGGAATTCCTCCTCTGGTTTTATCTGTCCACTCTTCATAATTGCATGGACCCTTTTAAATAACGAGTCTTTTCAGTTCTATACAACCACAGTTGTTCTTGTTGGTTATTTAGTTGAATTGGTGAAATATTGAGAGAAAAAAGATGCTTCCAAATTTCAAAAGCAGACTATAGCTTTGTGCCATGCTTCAAAGATTTAAGAATAGCTTGCAGATAAAGGTTGGTTATATGTGGCCAAGTTTTCACAATAGCTATCTTACATTTGGTGCTGCATCAAAGTTTCATGGGGTGTTCCTCTGTATCTATTTGCCTACTCTTCATAATTGCAATGGACACTTTTAAACAGCTGAGTCTTTTCAGTTTATGCAACCTCAGTTGTGCTTGTTGGTTATTTGGTTGAATGACTGAAATATAAATATGTGCCATGGTTTTAAATTCACTGCATGGATCCATCCATATAAAGAGAGTCTTTTCAGTTTATATAACCCGAGTTGTACTTGTTGGCTATCTATTTAAATGGGTGAAATATAAATACCTGCAATGGTTTGTAGGGTACAATTGTAATTTATCTTCTAGTTTTTTCAGTTAGCAATTGAATCTACCACTTGGAGGCTTCTTTTTTATTTATGACTTTTCCCTCCGTTCTTCTAGATTTGAAGGGGCATTTCGTCTTACTTCAAGAAAAGCAATTCGAGCTCCAAATTTGATTAAAATGACCAGTTACTATTAAGTGCTTTTATGTTGACTGAAGCTTCTGGACACGAGCAAGCAACAACTACTCTATTTTAGATTTAAGGCTGGGATAGGAATGCTCAGCCTCCCTTTGAAAGTCTTGTTCAACTAAGAAACCACATGTGACTCGTGAGCTATCTATTCTACCAAAGTCTTCCAAGAATCGCATCTAGCTGCACCCATTTTCGCAAGCACAGTGGCACATGAGCACAAGTATAGACATGTCATTGTGTAGACTTTAAATTTGGTGGGGGTGATAAGAAGACCCCGCTTTCACCAATCCGACATGCCACCATTGATGATATATTTAGTATTGAAAATGGATCGTTGTGGATTATCACACCTTTTTTCTGCAAGGAATTGTTGTTGTTGATAGATGAATATGTGTTGTCAGAGCTTTAAAGTTCTGTTTTCCATGCAAGAGCCTTGGAAATTGGCCATTTGTTGTTATCCATTCTTGAGGATACTTACTCAAGTATTTGATTATGTTCTTGGCTTTGGAAGTTTCTTTTGGTTTACATTTGAAACATATTTGTGTGTAGAGAAACAAGGTGTGCTATGTAGCCCTGTTGAAGGAGATTGTTTGGGCCCATTTGTTTGTGTAACACTCAAATTATGGAAATAGTCCACCTAAAAATGAATAAAGAGTAGCTTAGGTCCACCTTCATTGTAGACCTATGAAGCAACAAGAGGGATAAAAAAACTAAAGGTGCATACCCTTAAAGACCATTTAACTAGATTTAGGTTGGCAGCTCAAGTCCCTCTTGGCGTTTGATAAATCCAGGGTTGAGATTATAGTTGAAAAAATCAAGAAGTTTTTGGGGACATTGAAAATTGTGATCTCAAACCCTAGTAAAAATATTGGGAAGAAAAAGGTCATGATTTTTTAGTAAATTTTGACATTGTTATTTCTAAATTATATTGACAAAAATCAGTATTTTTTGTGCCATGACAGAAAATTGCTCCATTCAATTTTGGGTTATTTTTCATTGTTGTTGTTGGGCATGAGGGGGAAGGGACTTACCAAAATCAAGAGCTAGTGTTAATAGGGCCAAACCTTTATGTTTAACATGAACAAATTTATGTTTATGGGCAAGGTTCAATACTATGTGCCTATGGTGCTGGTATTTCCAAATCCCAGGTATTTCTTCAAACTCCACCCTCTTAACTAGTTTTTTTTTCTAGATTTATGAAAGGTTTTCAAAGTCCATATCTCTCCTCTTTTATCATCATTTTTCATGGCTCATAGAAGAATCTAGAGGTCTGTTTTTTTTATGCCAAGAAGCAATTTATTTATTTAATTTTTAATTTTTTACCAGTATTGTTCATTCATCAAAATTACCATTTTTAATTGCTTATAGAAAAATCTACAAGTCTGCTTATGTTTTCAACAAGTTTTTTCTCCCCATCAATATTTGTTGATCAATTTTTTTTTGGCCCTAGGTTTCAAGTTGGAAGTTGAGTATTGCCTTGCCAATACGCTGAGGCCTTTGTACCCAATCAGGCAGTACGGTGAACTTGAAGATGGGACAAATTGTGTGGTCAACAAATGAAAGAGGGGTTATCTAGTTGAAGTACCACTTGGTTAAAACCTTAGTGCATGATGTTGTGATTTGCAGTGAATCGACCCCAAATATTATTCAAGCTTCCCACAATGATATTTATAAAAATGATAAAAAGAAAGAAGAGATGACAACTACCAACATTAAACTTCCTATTGATGGAGTGGCTAGATCCTCAAGAAGCACATGCATATTTGGGAATAATGGCATTGAGAGGGACTCCATGAATTCACCTTCCACGAGGACCTCACATTTCTTTGTTCCAAGAATGAAATATGTGGAAGAACTTTCCATTCAGTTGGTGGTTAAAAGGAGAAGCAAGAAGTAGACATGGTCATGACATGGTATTTTGTGGAGCGACATACATTTGAGCATCACAAAGACCAATCCATTTTTCTAGTTAGTGTGTGATGCTATCGTTATTGTTGGCTTGGGGTATAAGTGCCCTACGCATGAGGAGTTGCAGGGTCCAATTATTCAAGTGGAAAATTATGCCTTCAACACTGAATTGGAGGACCTAAAGAAGTCATGGGAGGCCATTTGTCATGACTCTAGAGAATTCGTCATGACCTAGGCTCAGGGACATCCTCTAGCTATGTGGCACCAACGTTTTTTATCCCAAGGGCTTGCCCAACTTGGCTATACTAAACTTGGACTACAACTTTCTTATTAAGTGTGTGGAATTATTACTTAACCAAATTTACCATGTGTTCAATTGCAAACCATACATAAGAAAGAGACAACAATAGAATGGACAACTCACCAGCATAATACCCAAAATCCATATATAAAAAGCAATGGTATTTACCAGGATTTTAATTACACTGATGCATACACGGGTTAGGGGTTATTGAACAAATCTTTGTTTAGCCAGGTGCTTACGAAGATTTTGAAAAAGATTAAATTCAATCTTTGTTTAGCCAAATGATTATCGAGATTTTGAAAAAGTTTAAAATTCAATATTTTTTTAGCCAATTGTTTACCGAGATTTTGAAAAAATTTAAAATCTCTTCATAATCAAAATAGAAACTAGGTATTTATCAAGATATTAAATAGTGATGTATGTCTCTCTGGATTTGACCTCCCATCTTCTCTTACCGCTAACCTATTGTGGGACCTGAAAGTTTTCCAAATGGGAGTGCTTCGATCAAAAAAAAGTTAATATCAACTAGGACTCATCTTCATGGCATAAGAACTTCAGATTGGATAACTGGGGATAATACAAATAATTATGTTTCATAGTCTAAAAGCCAACAATCCATGTAATCAATAACATGTCCATTCCATATGTTTTCCTCTTCAATGTGAGATTTTGCACCACATAAGTTCACATTCATTATGTACCTTTACATGTAGCACAACATAATTCACAGCTCCTCCTTTCGGCGTTCCCTTGCACCTCGGTGCAATTGCTAGTTTAGATGTTTTTGAGGTTTTGTAGACATTTTTAATCCGTTTATAATTTGGCAGAATCTGGTTGAATTATCAGTTTTATATGGACATTTTAAATTGGTTTATAATTTGGCATAATCTAGTTGAATTATTAGTTTTATATGTTAATGCTGTATAATTTGAGTGTTTGTGATTTTTTTTTTTTTAGGGTAGTGAATTTATTTATGTATTTAGAAATAGATTTTAAATAATAATAAAATGCTATTTTATTGAAAGCATTTTTTAAAAAAGAATTTCAAAATATATAATAGAATATAGTTAGATACTAGCAAAGTTTAATTCTAAGGGTCTTTAGAAGATTTGACTTGGTGACCTACCTATTGGCCAGGTACTTAGCAACAAGAACTCAACCAACAACAAAATCTCAACCAATTGAACTATTCCTTAGGACTTAATAGTTAGACAATACAATATATCTCTTTTCATAATTTTTGTGTTTTCTTTTAAATAATTTATAATGAATTATATTTAGTTCTATAATTTTTATTAAATTAAATTATTTAGTTAAAAAAATGATATATGAAATAAAATAAAATTTGGATATTATTAAATTTAACATGCTAACTTGTAAAAAATAATATATATATATATATATATATATATATATATATATAGTTTGGAGAACATTAAAATTTGCAAAATGTAAATAGTTAATATATTTTTACTTGATTTTTTCAGCCTTATAATTTGTAAAAGAAAGTGATTAATACATTATAGTTTGACATAGTTAATATTAGAATTTTTAATTTGCAAAGAGATTTTAGATCATTTTTAAATTAGTACAACTACATTAAAAATATTAATGTGGTTGATATAGCCTAAGGCTTCATAAATATAACAAAAAAATTATTGTAACAAAAAATCTATTGCAACACGAAGAATAAGTTACCAATGGGCACATTTACCTAATTAGCCATGTATAAAAAGGTTATGGGTCAAATGAATTACACATTATATTGTAAAATGGACCATTTTGCTAAATAAAATTTGGTTATATATAAATGAATACTATAAATAATAATGAGGAACTTATCATGGAGGAAATTATTAGAATTGGAATAATCTCAAATCCCTAAGAAATTGGTGAGCGGGGAACCACTTGAAACAAATCTATTTTTTTTAATTTATTAAAAGTCAATGCAACTTAACAAAATTTGTAACACACTACAACCCTTGATAAGCATTAACACAAAGAATATGCTAAGCATATTCCCTTGAAAAATCAATTTAAGTTGTCAGTTAAAAAAATAAAAAAATCAACAGATCCTCATCCACATATCCACCTTAAGTTGAAATAAGAAGCCTTCCACAATTAAGATTAATTTAAATTTATAAACTTAAATTGTTTAGGATAAATATTATATGTTAATTATATGGTGCTTTAAGTTTACTTAGTTAATATAATTTTTTTTTAAAGATATTTTTTATTATTTAATTTATTAGAAATTTGCAATGAATTATAGTTTATTTTTATAATTTTTGATAACCAATTGATATGTGTGTTTGTCTTCCTTGTTATTGATTAAGAAAATAATTATTTCATAATTAACATTAAGATTTGCAAAGAGTAAGATTGTTAATACATTGAACCTTGATATGGATTTCAAGTTATAGTAGTCTTATGAATTTGGCTTGACCACCAACAATAATATATATTTGTCACAATATATCATTAAAAGGTCATATATAATACAATTGATTGATTTTATTGTTATTAATACTAATTCTTTGAGCTAATTCATTCCTTCAAAAAATTGTAATTAAGTGGTAAAGTTGTAACTATTAACATGGATATGACTTCATGCTTTAATTTTCTCAAAATTTGTAAAGTGATAAAATTGTGACTATTAACATAGATATGACTTCATAATTTTAAATATTAATATTGTCTCACTTTTTAATAAAAAGTAGATATTAATAAATTAGATATTAGACAAATTTAAATAAAACATATTTTTTAATTACTTTATTAACTTACCATTCAATTTATAAATTATCAATATATCATTAAAATTTAATATTAATATAACAAACATAACCTCTTATTATTATTTTTTTTTCAAATACCATCAATTTTTTTTTTCAAATACCATTAATTTTTTTTTTTAATTGCCTTTCTTCCTCCTATTATTTGAATGGAAGCTGACTTGATAATTGACTACACTAAGTAACACTAAAAGAGTTGATTATTGAACCTGTAACAACATAAATAGTTGTTTAAGCTAATCCGAGGGCTGGCTGCATGCCATCAACTTGTGACATATTTACAAAATGACACTACCTGCTAGATGATTGCCTCGCTTGAATTGGTGTGAGTCCTCTGTTTGTCCAATTTAATGGCTAACTTGCATTTCAACTTTCTAATGGTTTTGAATTTCTCTCTGCATCAATCTCCCTAACTCTCGTTTTCAACTTTCTAATGGTTTTGAAATGCTCTTTGCATCAGTTTCCCTTTCAATATTGATTTTTTCATAAATCGTGGTTGGTTGGTTTGCAGGTGATGAGAGACCTGGAGAAGAGCAGAAGATGAACGATAAACTCAATTTTTATGATGTGCATGCCATGCTTAATGCGGTCTTTCTTGGCTCTCGTCTCCATAAAGGTAGGGTCGCATTCCTCTTATTTTCTTTCTTTCTTGCATTGCAAAATTAATGTGACATAACCCAACTCTGCTAGACAATGGTATGACCTGGGTTGGTTTGGAAGAGTATGACAGTTCTCATTATTTTTATCTCAGGGTAATTGCAGGATTTTAATGCACATGGAGAAATACCATTGGCATTTCAATCAAGAGAGAGTGAGCCATTCCAGGTAAAGCTCGCTTCCTACTGGTCAATTGTTTTAAATTTATTTGGTGCCTCGGTAGGGTTTGGCTCAACTAATTTTTAAATGAAATGAAATCTCGAGGAGGCACTGTCTTTCAGAAGTAGATGTTGTGGAAGGGGAAAATGTAAACTATTATGTTATTATGTTTGCCTTTATATATATAAAAACTTTTATTTGCCCATAATTTAATCTTTATAAAGTATTTTTAGCTTTTGATAGCTGGTTGTAGTTGGGGCTTTAGAAAGCATTTTCAATTTTTGATAATTGGTTTTAGTTAGGGCTTTGTAGTGCTCTCTGTAATTTTTGATAGATGTTGAGTTCATTACATCACTGATTTTCTCTTTTAATATGTATTTTTATGTGGCTGCGTTTGATTAGTTAGCAGGTGAGTGACAAGGAGAAACAAATGATGAACAATAAACTCAATGTTTTATCTGAGGATAATGGAATTGACAGCAGGTGTGTGATGCGATTTTATTGGGTACAATATGGCGAAGCTTATTTTCTAGTCCATCAGCTCATAAATGTGCCGAGGCAAGAAATGCTTATCTCAAGATTATGTACCTGCTTTAATTTTATGGCAGACATTTCCTGCCCCTGCGCATTTATGAGCCGATAACCTGAAAAATAAGTACTTATATCATGTACTTACCACTTGAGATTGCTTGGATGACCTTGGCAAAGACTTGAAGAAGTTTTGGAGTGATTTGCGTGGTTGGAAGGCTCAGAAACCCTTTCTATCTAAGCGTGCAGCACCAAGGAAAATCAGTACAGGATCTTTCTGGAAAGAACGCAGTGCTTTGAAAAGGGTGCAGTGCCAGCTCCCAGGCGCGTAGCGCCTTCAGAAAATGTATGGAGGAAATATGGCAAGCGCACAACACCAACTCCCAGGGGCGCAACACCAAGAAAAGTTTCCCGAATTTTGCTTGCAAACTCACAAATTTTTCCTTGTTGAGCGCTCTTGATGTTTTGAGAGGCAACAGTGATTCTCTTGAAGTGTGAAATGGGCCTTTATAGGTTTATGGATCTAACATAACTTTGCAAAACCCACTTTCTAATGTTTGAAATCTTTTTCTTTTCTCACTAACACTCTTTGACACTTTTGCCTTGCAGGTTGATGAAGTCATGAAGTTGACTTTTCTTTTACTCATTGAGGCATGAAAAGTTCAATTTGACATATTTGGGATTTAGTCACATAGTAGCATCTTCAAAATCTTCTGTAGTTTCTACCATAAAACTCACTCATCTTTTCCACCTTCTCTGGCCACTTTCTTCAAAACCCTGAGTGTCTGCAGTTCTTCACAACAATCATCAGTGTTGTCTTCTAAGTTCTCTATCGCCCTTTCAAGTTCATTAATTTTTGTCCAGATCTCCTTACCTTTTCCATATTCCATCAATCTTTTCTGATAGACTTTCTTCATGCTTGGCCTTGTGTGCTTCTTCCATGTTATTTTCCTGCAAGTGATCACTACTTTGGCACTCAAATGGACTAACCAGTTCATAACCCTATCATCTTCAAGACCAAGTGTTTCCCTTTCCCTTCTTGTAATTTGTTTTCATTCAGGAGTAGATATTCTACCTCATCAATACTTTATGTTGATAAATCTTCCAACACTCCTGCAGAGGTGCCAAACTTTGTCCATTTTCCTCACTTGCAGACTCTGAACTGAGAAGACAATCTTCTTTGGAAATTTTAGGTCCTTATTCAATAACCATGTCTTGACATTCTATTACATCTAAGCCAGATTCTAGCAAAGGAAAATCAGTGCCTGAAACATCCACAGATGACCTTAAAAAATGTAAAACCATAATGACTTTGTGGGAGGGAACTTTCACCTGATTTTGGCTGAAATTTGACTTAGAGATTTTCAAGTGAAAACAAAGTATTGTTATAGGTTATTATGCCCAAAGGGACATGGGAACGAGTTAGAAAAAGGAAACTCTAAAGGGAGGGTGGAGTTCATTGACAAGGGAAAATAGGGCAATGAAGTCTGAGGTAGGAAAGAAGGATACAAATGATAAGTATAAGCCCATAAGGAGTCTTTTAAGAGCAACAGGGTGACTTTGAGAAGACCAACTGAAGAATAGTGAAAATAGGTTTATAAGGATAATGAAGGCAGTGAGATTTCTGAAACTCAAGATATTCAAGGAATATTGTTTTTAGAAATATATAACCATTCTATAGTCATCTAAAGATAGTGAAAAACACTGATGACTAATAGTGGCTCCACTTGGGGAGGGCAGCTCCTTCAGGAGGTGTCAAGAAACTCAGAGTTCGGATCTTTGGAATTTGTAAATCAGTGACTTACTTGTACTTGCCGGATTCCTCCTCCTTCAATTGCTGATTTATTCCTGTTCTTTGAAGCTGTGATCTTACACTCTGAAAAACATGATTTCTTAAATATCAACTCTACCTACCCATCATACTTTTCGTAACATTTTCTCTTCATTTGGGTGCATTTGGATTGGAAAACCCTGAACATCATCTTTTCTTTTGAAAGCACAAACTATCTACTTCTACCCTCATATCATCCAAAGGCTCAGATTAGACTGATGAGCTCTTTTATTCTCTACCTAATCTACTTATCAGTTAAGATTAAACAGTTTGACAAATTTTCATTCTCTAATCTAACAAGAAATTGAAAGCATGACCTAATCAAGATTAAGCAGTTTGATTTGTCATGAACTGTGGCATTTCAGATAAGCTGCACACAAATTTTATTCTTGCAAAAGGTAAAACTAAAAATTGAAGGCTCTAATCTGGCATTTGTCATTCATCCCTCTCTTTCCTTTTGGTTCAGATTTTGAACATTGGAACCGATATCTTTTCATATCTTCCTACTGATAAGCCAAGTTTAGACAGTTTGGAAAATCTTCATTTTCTAACTTATTAGAAAAAATTCAAAATTTGTTCAATCATGATTAGTCGGTATGATTGAACAAGGCCTTTTTGTCAAAAAGTAGTGGCATTTGGACTTGCACACTTTCAAAAACATTCTTTTTTGGTATGGGGCTTTACCTTTTCTTTTATCTGCCCTCTTTTCTTTTTTGGTACTTTTTCTCTTTTTTTTGTCAGAACAATCTAAAACTAAAAATATGCTCATAGTGCTGAGCTTATTTGCAATACCTATCTATCCTAGTCTAACTTGGAGGTATATTTTTGACTAGGTGAACTCCCTTCTCCAATGCAGCCAATCAAGTAAGTGACTAGATGATTGATTTTCATTCAGCCCTTTAGGTATGTTGAAAAAACAAAAATGCCACTCCGATATTACTATTTTTTGAATAGTAGTGCTTAAGATTTCCTTTAAACCCTGCATCAAACTGCTCCTGGCATATTTTACCCCCTTTTCAAATGTCTCTAAGAAACCAACAAAAGGATCTCTGAATAATACCTGCCTATGAGGATTTAAACCTTGGGCTCCATCCAGGACTACTTCTTGTTCCATTTGGTTGTGCTTCAGATAGGTTTGAGAAAGAAGCTCCACCTCTTGTTCATGATCATCTGACTTGGAAGCCTCATAATGTACAACTATGTTGTTTTCCAGCACACCTGATAAGCTCTAATTGAATGGGTAGAGTTCTATCTGAAGGCCATCATTTTGATGAGCAAGAGCACTCTTTGGTAATAAGTCTTCTTGAGAAGGCAATACAACCCCAGTATCAATTTTTTCTCTTGTTTCTTCATGAGGCAAGGCTGCAATACATAAATCAGCAGTAGAACAGATAGAAATAATCTCTCTATATAAAATGTTAGAGGTTGGCTGCATGTTCAAAATCTGATTGATTTCTTCTTCAAATGAAGGAGGAGGTAGTCCTTTTTTTCTTTGTATTGGACATCAATTGTTTTATTTTTCTTGTGAAGACTGATAATGAGGCTGAATGTCTTCTTTGTTGTTAATAAAAATACCCAAAGACTGCTGATTTCTGATTGTATTAAGGTTGCCTTTGATGAACTGAAATGAAGCACAACAAAGAGGTAAAGATCCTTTCCTTTCTTCCAAACTTTGTGCACTTTCTTATTCACTCTCATAGCTAATTTGTATTTGCTGATCACTATATTTTGTCCCACAAACTAGTTACTGATTTTTCTGTAGTGTTAGCTTGAGTCTGGAGAACATAATCATCATCATATTGATCACACTTTGGTAGCTTATTCATAGAAGGAATTTTATCCAATATGCACACTAGATCAGCAGATTGCTCCACCATATGTTGACCTATAAGTTTATTTTCTGATCTATGGTAGTTGGGATTAAAGGGAGAGTGATTATTGCCAATAGCTTCTTCTTTTCTTGGGATTGAAACACAATGGTTTTATTTCTCTTGTGAATGATCATGAGGCTGAATGTCTTCTTGAGCCTCATACAGAAGAGATGGTGAATCATCACTTGTCCCATCAGATAGATCGTGTGGACCTTCTTCCATTCCCTAATTGATTTCATGCTCAACCAACTTCTCTTGGTTGTTATGATAGTTAACTTGAGTATGAAATTCATGAATTGCCTATGATAGATCCTCTGGTTTCCAATTTATTTTTATAATATGAAATGAATCAAAGCATAAGGGCATAGATTCTAAATGTGTTGACTCCTCCTCAATTTCAGATTCTGTGACCTCAAGATGGCTTAGGGGGAGAAGGATCTGAAAAAGGGTTTTCATCATCCATCTCGTCCCTGATTGATTCCCTAGAGCATTCCTCCTTGTTTATATTTGCAACCTGCTTTGCAATGCTCTCTTAATAGGGAAGCACAAGATGTAGGAAGGGAACTTAGTATTTCTTGACAACTTCCTGCATTTTCTTCTTTGCAATCTTGCTCAGCATGCACATTTTGATTGTTATCTTTGCATTGTAATGACTGAGTTGGTTCTTCCCAAGAAAATAGTACCAGTTGTTTTGAATAATTAGCTCCAACCTCAACCTTGTACTCTTCCTCTCTCCTATCTATTATATGCATTTTTTTGCTAATTGTGTCTGTCAACATCTCTAGCTTTATTTATGAAGATATTAGTTTCTCTTGATCTACTTTATCCTTCTCTATTGCTCTTAGCTTTGCCTCCCTGTTCAGCATTTTGGCTTCCACATCAACTGCCATCCTTTGCATTTCCTCCAGGGTTGAAGGGTCCCTTTCTCTTATCCAGAATTCCATCTTTGGGTCAAAGGCATCTGGGTAGTGCAAGTGGGCCCATCCTGGGGGTGGCTTTATCTTAGCAGGCATGGAATAATAAACCTTATTGAACCTAGCTAAAAAGTGTTGTACTATCTCCCCTGGCTGTCTTTTTAAATGGTTGTATTATTCTATGATGAGGAAAACATTTCCCATGACTACCCACCTATCTAGGAAAACTTGAGTGAATTGATGAAAATTTCTAATGCTTGTAGCTAGAAGATCTTTAAACCAACTCTTAACCTTTCTTTGTAATGATAAGGCAAACATTTTGATACGCACATCATCTTCTCCTACTTCAAATAGGTCAAGGAGATCCTCCAGACTTTGAATGTGTTTTTCAACAATGATCTTTGTATTTTCTCCATCAAATTTGGGCAAATGATTTGCAAGATTTGCAGGGAGGGCCTGAAGGATAGAAGGTAAAACCAAAGGCTTGTATATGTTTGGGACCTTTGTGGGTATAGGTAGTGCAAAAGGAGGTTTATGACTATTTGAGATTTAAGCGAGAGTAGGAGAAGTAGCATGAGGCTTATGTTTGATTGGGTCTTCCATAGATGTATCTGGGGTATGCACAGGTGTATAAGAATGTTCATGGTTTGCAATTTGAGGCTTAGCTTTTTCAGGCTTGAGATATTTCCAATGATCAATGTAGACCTCATCAATGTATTCTTGGTCAGGCTTAAAGTAGGATATAACATAGTTATAGATAAAAACAATAATTTCTTGAATCCAATTTGGGCTTGAATACTCTCTCTTCCTAGGATGGCTGGTCATGCTTTCAGGTTCTTCCTCCACTAGAGTCTTTAGGTTTATTGAGAGTTGTGGAGTCGTTGGGAGCATGATTTACAACTTTATTGAGGCTGGTTGTTGTCCACCATCAACAACCAGGTATTTTGCAAGTTTTTAAGGTTTTCAGGTAGGGAACTTGCTTTGTGGATATGTCTGATAATAGTTGAATCTTCAGTCCTAGAGGTTTTTCTTAAGATTATTTTTGGGTTATCAAGTATAGCAGGAGGTTTTGGGTCAAGGTGAGATCTGGTGCTGATTATTTGTGAAGCCAGATTTCAGATCCACAATACAGAGAGGCTGAACACTTGTAACAGTTTGAAAAACAGACCTATCTGTAATATTACTGAATTCACACAGTATGTGGCTGGGTTTTATACTATTAGGATTGATTAATACATTCCCAGGGGAGTTTGTGAGAACCAGTGGAGTCAGCAGGCCTACTGAAAACTAGTGGAGTCACCAGGTGGATGATGCTAACTATTTTAAGGATTTGTTTGTTTTCCACCATCAACAATTGGATGCTAATCTTGAGATATTTTAGGGTTTTCTAGGTTCTTTATATAACACTAAGATTTTTAATGAGTGTCCCCAATGGAGTCACCATTATGTTAAGTCCCTGTAATTTTTCAGATTGGCAAGACCAAATAGACAAGGGTAACATCAAACCAACTTTGGAGTCCTAGGACCTAGCCTTCCTGGACTCAGAGAGGGCTCTCTCTTTATTTGTATAAAATATATAACTTTTTCGATTTAGAATGTTGATTTTAGGCTAGTTAAAATGATTGGGTTATTTTTTTTGTTTTGTTTGGTTGGGTCGCTTGTTAAGAAGAACCAATAGAGTAAGAGAAATTTAAACCATTGGGCTATGGGGTCTATGAAAGGCTTGAAAAGTACAACAATAAATCAAGGGTGTTTCATAGGGCAAGCTAACAAAGCCAAATGGATCTTAATAGCTTATGTGATTATGAAATGAACATTAAGCTGTGAATTTAGTAGGTTTAAAGGGAAATTAAGAATCCTTTAACATATACTATAACAAGAAGAGCCTTTAAGATCACTATGCTTAAGAAATAACCAAAAGACAAGGCACACCATAAACTTCTTTGGTCAAACTTCACCAAGTAAACTTTAAGACAACAATCCATCAAACCCTAGAGAGCAGGGAACTCCTAAATTCTCTAGCTATTTACCTTCAACCAAAGAAAAAATTTAAGATGACATATAAGTGATGATTAAAGAGCAGGGAACTCCTAAATTCTTCAATCAGACTCAAAGACCTTCAAAGTGACTATTTAGGATGGACTAAAGGACAGTGCAAACCATAAAATTATTTAGCCAAACCCTAATTAGTAAACTTCAAAGAAAAGCCCTTAAAAACAATGTTTCAAGCTACACCAAAGGACAGGGCATACCATAAACTTCTTTGGTTTCACTCCATTAAATCATTTTCAAGACAAGAAGCTAAGTGGAACTAGAGAGAAACTAAGAATTCTCCAATCAGACCCAATAGAGGAAAACATTTGAACAATGGAAGAAAGACATGCATAAGGTGCCTCTAAAATCATACCTTAACCTAAATTTTATGCTTTATTGCAAGAGAAAAGATGAACAATATGGAAAAAATAAGGAAACAAATACAAGATCAGAACAACATAACCATTTAAACAAGTTCATGAATCCTATGAATATGCTTGCTCCATTGATGTTCAGTCCAAAATAGTCACAAAACTCCAAAGCCAACTTCTTCACAACTCAAAATCTATATCATATTGAGCTCAAAAATCAACGAACAAAAAAAATTATGAAGCATTACATGCAGTATTTATCTGCAAAATGAGGAGGTGAAACCCTAGCTAGGGTTTTAGATGTCATTTATTACATGGTTAAATGAATTTTGACCTTTGAGACCATACAAGGCCCAAGGAAAAATATCTAAAACTCATTCATTGCAATAATAACTTCTAAGCTAATTTTGGAAAAAAGTTTGACTTTAAGGCTTCAAAATATCTTTTTCAATAACTCCTAGTAAGGGCACAACTCCAAGGTATTGGGGCACAACGCCAGTGCAAAAGCGCAGCGCCAAGACTGGGAAAATGACATGTTTTGCAGCTAACTTTTGGAGGCCTTCCCGGTGTCCAAATGAGCTCCATGATAGCCCATTGGAAAGCCTGTCCTATCTAGCTTCCAAATCTGCTTTCACTTTCCAAAATGGTGCCCATTTTTCCTGTCAAAAATCACTTCTCCCAAGACTGCTAAACACGCAACGCCAGTGCCAAAAAGAGGCCAGAAAGGTGATTTTTTGGTAGTTTTTGGCCCTTTTGAGGGACCAGGTTTGCTCCAAATGTTTTGAATTTTTCTGAGGTTGATGTAATTGGCATGAGGAACATGAAAATGCTGACTTTTTTTGCATTTGAGTGCCCTAAAAAATAGCGGCCAATATTCTGCAAGCCAAACTGTCAAAAATTCAAAATTTGCACCAAAGTACCAAAAATGGATTTTTCTTTGCTGATCATGGTTGGGAGGCTTGGAGGGACACATCAGTAAGTATATTGAGTTTCTCCTTCTCTTTTGCTTCATTTTAGAGCCCAAATCTTTGCATGGGCTCGTTTGAGCTTGGCCCTTGCAATCCTATTTCTCAAGGCGTAATGTCTTGCCATCTTCCTCTGCATGTCAGTGTCTCTCTTGGCCTTCTCTAGCTGACCCTCTAGGCACAAGTTTTCACTCTCAAGACAATATTCTCTATCTTTGCTAATTTCTATGGCAAGCAGCTCACTTGGAGTGAGTTGCACTGCCAACTCTGCCTCTTCTTGCCTTTCTCGGGGTAAAGCCTTCTTCAATCTAATTGTCCTTGGTATCTACCTAGGAAGTTGTTCTTCCTAATCCTCACTGTCATCAAAAGTGCCCAAGGTCTCATCTAGCAAATCCTTGGCCTTTTCGGCCTCTTTCTGAGCTCTGATTTCCCTGAGCTCACTGATGGCTTGCTTTGTCTTCAACTGTTGATTCTCTAGCTCATAAAATTTGATCACATTATTTTCCCTACCAAGATTAGCTTGAAGCTCACTAATATTGGCATCCTTTCTTTTGAGCAGCATATTGGTAATCCTCTCCTCACCCTCATCTTCAAGGTCAATTAGCTGAAACTCTTGCTTAGTTTCATGCTTGTCCTCCTCCTCAAAAATGACATGCTCTGTAACCTTTTCCTTAACCTTGTCAAGTTGTTTTGTTGGTGAAGAAGGCATGGCCCCTTGCACCTCAAGTGCAACAAAAAAATGCCTGTAGCCTCTCCTGTAAGTCAAAGGAAATGGCTCAATGTCACTCATTTTAGTGCCATCTGTCTCAATGTTCCAATCACTACTTGATGCTTTGTCATCATGATATGAAGGTGAAGGGTTGTGGAAAGGTGATGTAAAAGGGTCATCATGGGTTGAAGGGATGTGAGTGAGTGGAGATGTATGAACAACAGGAATTGATGGAGAAGTGGATATGAGAGGATGAGAAGATGAAGGAATATCTTGCTGATGGTGGCCATGTGGAGTAGTGAAAACCTCATGGGCAATGAAGGTATTCCATGGAATGTTCTTCTGTTGGGGCTGGTGCATAACCACCATCTTGATAAGTGAATGATGAAAAAGGCTTTGCATTTGTTGATTTTAGTCTCTCTTTTGCACTATGTAGGCCATTTTGTCAATGCTACAGAAAAGATAATATGGTATATGCAACATTATTACTTTAGTAAAATGCATAAAAATACGGATGTGGTATGAGTAGAGGTGGGAAAACCTTCCTCACATGTGAAATACTTCATTATTATCTTCATCATGGGTGCATATCTATCAAGAATATGAGAAAAAGGGAAGATGGACTTGTGGTGATCTTTATACCTAGGTTTGAGGTATGGTTCAAAGTAACTCATGTCAAGGTTTGCTTGTTTGAACCATTTCTCTCCTACACTAGGTATTCTTGTAACATCTGCAATGGCATTGGTAGACAACTCAAAGGTGACCCCGACAAATTGACTTGTTTGTCATGCAAACTGATAATGAATAGTCTTGTTAGCTCTAGGTGGTTTTGTACTTGTTGCACCTTCTCACAAAATTCAAAGCAGCCCACATGTTTAAAACAAGATACAGTGAGAGGAGAGGCCATAAGCTCCCTTGTGGTGATAGGTTCAAATTTGTTTATCTTCCCTCCCTTGTGATCATGCCTCCTTAGCATTTGGGCCTCAACACCACTGCCACTGCCTTCTTCCTCAGACATGTTAAACTTTGTTTTATAAAACCCTAGAGGACAAGGGAATGAGATGAGGGGAAAGGAATGAAATGGCAGCTTTGAAAAATGAAGGGAATGAGTGAATGGGTATAGGTGTAGGAAATGAGTGAGGGGAAAACTAACTCAATGACAACCCTCAAGAAATGTAATTACCCTTGTTTATGACTAATTTTCTTCAAGGAGGATGAAATAGGAATGAAACAGTGATTTCAAGCTAAAACTTAGGGTTTGCCTTAGGGTTTTAATTCAATTGATTAAGAATTCACCAAATGGCATAAAAATATGGTTTATATCATGTACTTACCACTTGAGATTGCTTGGATGACCTTGGCAAAGACTTGAATAAGTTTTGGAGTGATTTGGGCAGTTGGAAGGCTCAGAAACCCTTTCTGTCCAAGCGCGCAACACCAAGGAAAATCAGCACATTATCTTTTCTGATAGACTTTCTTCATGCTTGGCCTTGTGTGTTTCTTCCATGTTATTTTCCTGCAAGTGATCACTACTTTGGCACTCAAATGGACTAACCAATTCATAATCTACAAGACCAAGTGTTTCCCTTTCCCTTGCTGTAAGTTGTTTTCATTCAGGAGTAGATATCCTACCTCATCATTACTTTCTACTGATAAATCTTCCAACACTCCTGTAGAAGTGCCAAAATTTGTCCATTTTCCTCACTTGCTGACTCTGAACTGAGAATACAATCTTCTTTGGAAATTTTAGGTCCTTCTTGAATAACCATGTCTTGACATTCTATTACATCTGAGCCAGATTCTAGCAAAGGAAAAGTAGTGCCTGAAACATCCATGGATGACCTTAAACAATGTAAAACCCTAATGACTTAGGGGGAGGGTCCTTTGACCTGATTTTGGCTGAAATTTGACTTAGAGATTTTCAAGTGAAAACAAAGTATTGTTATAGGTTATTATGCCCAAAGGGACATGGGAATGAGTTAGCAACATGAAACTCTAGAGGGAAGGTGGAGTTCATTGATAGGGGAAAATAGGAAAATGAAGTCTGAGGTAGGAAAGAAGGATAAAAATGAGAAGTATAAGCCCATAAGGTGTCTTTTAAGAGCAATAGGGTGACTTTGAGAAGACCAACTGAAGAATAGTGAAAATAGGTTTATATTGATAATGAAGGCAGTGAGATTTCTGAAACTCAACTTATTCAAGGAATATTGTTTTCAGAAAGCTATAACTATTCTATAGTACTCTAAAGATAGTGAAAAATACTGCTGACTAACACTAAGTAGTCACATCCTCCAAACATCATCAAAGTAATAGGTCTCCCTCTCATCAAATCCATCAAAGTGCCATACTCAGGTCCATGAAGGTGCCCTTCATTCCATCTGCAATATGCTGTTTGTGATGCTACTCCAATGTGCTATCGAGGTAGCCACATTCGTCCAAGCATATATCCATCCATGCACGTGGGACCTTTACCTAAAGGCCCCTTTGTTTTGAGGGTGGTGTAGTCCTCCGTGCACTAAGGCACCACACCCCCTTTGTCCAAAGGTTTATCTCAAAGCAAGGGCCAGGAAGCTACCTCCATGAATTTCATCCACCCATGTATTAGATTGATACCAAGTCTTAAAGTACTCGTGAACAACATCAACCTCCTCTTGAATGCATCCTAGTTTCCCAAGCCTGTCCCTTGTTAATTTAAAATAATATATGCCCATATCATATCTGCAATAGTCCACAATGTCAGCTGGATCTCTACCTATATAATCTTTCCCCGGTCCCATGTCTGAAGAAGTTCCCTTCTTTACATCTTCTTGGTGAATATCTTGAGTAGATTTCTCTGCTACATGCTTAAGAAGTGAATCATCTCCCCTCCTTTCCTTCTTTCTTTCAGGTCTCTCCCAACAAGATCAAACATGCATTGTTCCTTTGTTGTTTGAGCCACAGATTTGAGTTCCCAATGCCCCATTCTATCATGGTCCATATCAGGGTCCTTCTCATATAGGATCAATGAAGCCATTCTTGGCTGATACCCCAATCAGATTTTACTTGTCACAGGAACCATCATAGTTTTCCCATCATCAAGAACTAAGAGAATGCCTCGGTCCACCATTGGTATGGATTGTACTGCAACCAGAAAGTCTCACTCCAACACCATAGCATGATCATCCATGTCAATGACTCTTAAGTCCATCTTCCCAAACCATGATCCTACTCTCACACGTGTGTCTTTCATGACACCAGCCACTGCTTTAATTCCCGAAATGATTGCCGTGAAATCACTCAATTATTTCTACATGCCATCATTCTTCTTCCTAAGAGATGAAGTTGCCTTCCGACTAAGAAAGCTATGAGTAGCCCCCTCTGTCTATCAAAGCAGAGCGCTTATTTACATGTACAGTTGTAGACACAAATCTCAAGTCCAAGGAAATTTCATCATCATCCCTTCTTCTTGTCTTGTGCCTTATATCTGTATCTTTCTTCAACATTTCCTCTTCCAAAATTTCTCTCGAACTAGGCTTCGATCTGACAGTCCTTTTCACATTTTTATTCTCATGAGACCCCATAGAAAAATCCAATCCTGGGTTTGCTTGAGTTGGCTCAAGCTTCTTCCTCTTCAAATGTTGCTTAAGTGCCCCAATCTGACATAGATTGACTCATTCCAATCGAAGTGCACCAATCATCATAGTGTCTTATTCTTCTTTTCTAAGTGTGTCATCATATGCATTTTCTTCCTTCAAACCAATAGGTTTCGTATCAAGGAAGTCCCTCTTGATCTTATCTTCAATGTCCTTGACTTTAGCCTATAACATGGTGTTATTTTCCTTCAAGTGAGCCCTTTCAACAAATATTTCATGAAGCCTTTGTTCACCTTGTTGTATCTCCATGTCAATCTCTTCAATTTCAACAGTTTTCCCATGTATACCATCCAAATATTTATGCATCCCCATCAACCCATCTCCAATGTGTTCCAAGTGTTCAAACACTTGCACAAGAGTCTTGTGATATTGCAACCTCATATCCTTCCAATGCCCTATCATGTTCTCAAGTCCAAATTGAGCCTTCAAGCTTACTTCTTTCATTAGTTCAACTTCGGCCTTGACTTTGGTCATACCCATGCTTGACTCTATAGTACCAAGCTCCAATACTTGTTGCAACACTGCATCAATATCTATGCTTTCCCAATCAAGCTTTAGCTTCAACCTGTAGTTGTCCCTGCTTGCTTCCAAAGGATGGGATCAGTTTATCTGATAACAACTGATGCACAACAAAAGTGGGATCAATATTCAATAATGGTAGCCATGACACCAAATGATGCACAATAGCAGTGGGATCAGACTTCAATAATGGTAGCTCTGATACCAAATGATGCACAGTAGCAATGGGATTAGTCTTCAATAATGGCATCTCTGATACCAACTGTCACGCCCCTATACCTTGGTAGTCTTTCAACCACACTATAAACGGGTGCAACACTACCTCGTTTTTCTTTTTTCTAGTACTTCACAAGTAGACTACGCCTTTAGCAACACTATCTTAATTAGCTAATCACAGTGTTCTTTCAATATGCGGAAAACATAAACATCATCATCATATCCACATGTATGCCCATACATAAAAGGGAGGGGAAACTCCCTGTTAATAATTTTGCCCGATAATATGTTTCATAAAGTATAAAATACAATACAAATCCAATCCAACAAAAGTCACCTTTGCTCCTTGGAAAGGTCAGTTTACCTCTGACCAAGTTCCACCACTTTTTAATCATTAAACCAGCCCAAAAAATCCATTTACAATATTGAAATCATCTCTAGGAATTTCTGCACAAATCTGCCCAAGTGTCGTGCTGTCGGATCACTTGGGTCACCCTGGATCAACTACTGCCTGTGACGTTCATGTGCTTTCCAAGCTCATCGTGTGTCCAAATCGACCTCCCGCACTTTGGTTAGCTTTGGCCCACCAATATGCACCTGCTGCACTTTGTCACACTCAATTCCAACCAATGGTCGCTTCAGAACGTAGTCTGAACTCACGTTCAACTTGTCACACACCCTGCCCAACTCGACCTGCACTGCGGATGCCTTGCAGTAGTGTACCACACACTATTCTTTCACGCGCTGCTCGACTCGACCTGACACCCTCGATTCTTTCATGACTTGACCCGACTGTCTAAACTTCTGCCTACTATTTTGCATTCGGCCTGTTTGTCGCCTCAGTTATGGATTCCACCAACGAGTTGTTGGTGAAGCTCACTTATGCTTCAATGCATTTTGTTTTAGCTTGAATGCTTTATGAATCATTCGATGGATTTTAAAATGTCAATCTCCACGTTCCATTTATACATGCATTGTGTAATGGCATGGGTCACTTAGCGGACCCGAGCCGACCCACCCAACTCCCCGTTTGGTGTTCAACCTGTATTGTAACGTCAGCCTCCTCTTTAATACGTCGGCCTTTCATCCACGGTTATGGTGCGACGCTCCACTATAACGTCACTCGTCCAATGACCTCTGTCGGCTATTTCGATGACGCCCTCGCTAACATCACTTGGTCACCACCTAGTTTCCTCCATCGTCACACGATCGCGCTCATGCGGTTACGGTGTGACGATACACCCATAACTTCGCATGGCACCCGAACTCCTCCCAAACGTCTGGTTGGCGTGCCTCATGAAGTTGGGCCTTACACTATGGGTGATGTCGCGTTAATAGACATTCATGTTAAATGGTAATGATATTTATTCATTTAGTGTAGTCATAATTTGATTTGATTAATTTTAAATATATATGCTATCTGTTTAAACAATATATATTTTTAATTTATTTAAACTAAATGTTCATTATAATTTAATTAATTTGAATATATATATAAATAATTAATAATTTAATTAATTCTAATTAAATATTCTTTAAAAATAAAATAGTTAGATGAACCTTGTGAAAGGATGTCAATTTCGAAATAAAAATATAGTTGTATCTAATTGACAAGGTGGTGTGAGTAGTGCATTCTTGACTCTTGAACAATAAAAAAAATTCCTACCTACTTTATTGATAACTTTCTGAATTATTGGAATTCGATGGTCGGGTTTGCTAAAGTTGGTTCTTGAGGCGTTATATATATGTTTATATCTTCACAGATTGAGCAGAAGATTATTGCAGTATTTTTATATCCTTATGTGCTCCACCTTATTCCATTGTGCTTCCTTTTCTCTTATGTGCTTAACCCTTTTCCATTGTGGTTCATTTTCCCTGTCACTGGAGTGTAGATTGTAAATATCATATTGTTTATTGCCTGCCAACAATAATTGTGCTCCCTACCTTGGCATAAATTGTGTGTCACACATAATATGATGTCATGAACAAGAAAAAGTTTGAAGATAATTTTTTTATGTCATACATAATAAATTATAAAACATGTAGCTGGCTTATTATCAATGCATTGTTTTTTATATTATTTTGTGTGAGTTGTAGATTTATCGAAACACGATTGATGGCGTCAAATGTTCTTGGCTTTCTCAATGAGAAGAAATAATTGGTGATTGTATCGATCGGTTTCCTCGGAAAAAGTATTAAATATTTTAGACAATAATTTTATTATTTTATAACATATCTTTCAACGATAATGAATCTAATTATTGTTCACATATGTAGTTTTCATCGAGAAAATATTACGGTCTTAGCCAGGTATTGGCTACATTTTTGTTTTGCTAAGGGCGAATAATGTTGAGTCTGCCAAAATCCGATTCAAAACTGAAGTAAGAACTATATGTACTCTTCCTACTCATAAATTGGCCAATACTTTGCCTATGAATGATGTCAATTCATTTCTATGAATGACATCTTTTAAAGTTGGAGTTGTTTAGAACTTTGAGGGAGCTACATGGAGACAACTTTGAAAGTTTTGTATTCGAGAAAGTTGTTCCTGTGGTTGGAGACATTGAAATGGATCATAATCTTGGAATTGATACGAAAAGGAGAAGAGAGGACCTCTAGATAAATCTGGATGCCATTGTAAATATTGTAACGAGCATCATTTTTAATGACAGGTTCGTTTTTATTTCATTTTCGTAAGCTGATTACTCATTACTATAAGAAATCATTTATATTTGAATGTAAGGGGTAACACCTTTGCACACAACATGGATATGACATTTCTTTGAATATCAACACAAAGGGCACTATGAATATTGTGTAATTCACACAACAATGCCACAAACTTCAAATCCTTTTGCACGTCTCCACTAGTAAGTAGACAAATTTTAATCCTATCTATCACATGAAAAAGGTTTATAAAAGGTTTGAAGAATGGACAATTTTTTTTATTGTGGAGATGGCTTATGGCATCAAATAATAAAAGCTAAATAGGCAGGATCAAGATTTCAAAAGGGTCATCATTTCCCATAGAGACCAAAACAACGAGGCAGCTAAATTGTCCAAAGATAGATACAGCTTAGAGCTGGGAAGATCAGATATTTTGTTTTCGAAAATGGTTGTTTTTAGGGGTTTGGAAACATGATGTTATGAAGCCATGACAGAAGTAACAAGTTTTTATAAATGCATTGAAGCAACAAGGTGAAAAGAGGAAAAAACTCATGTATATGCAACTTTATTTTATAATGAAAACCAATGTTTTTCTTTCTTGAAAAAAAAATCTAGAGTGTAATCTCACCTCCTCAATGCAAGCATCGAAATATCTGTACCCAGTTGCATCAAGAATGTTAACAGTTTCTTTTTGGGGGCGTCCATGGTGAGATGGTGGTGGGTAAGCGACCAATACAGGCCATAGTGGCATCACTTTCTCGCACTCTTTATCTTTAAGCTGCGTGGAGGGGTGGCAGAACTTTGCATACAAATTATCCATAGTTATGAACTCTACCAATTCCAACTCTTCATCTCGTTTCTCTGGTGATGTTTCATAATGGATTACCAATTTTCCATTGTGCAAACCAATGAAAACAATATACCACCCGTCCTCACCTTTGCCAGGTTTGTACTCAAGAACTATATCACTCCTCACAATCGCAATGTTGCTGCGTACCATCCATGTTATCCACGTCTCTAATGAATGTGAAAGGTAATGCTACTCAACAAATATCACTTTATGATGCGACGCCTGCAGATTCTGATGGGAGTAACAATAATGGGAACAATTAATACCAGCTTTATGGTGTGCTGCATTGTTTGGTCTCGAGGAATTAACATCAATAGAAACTAAAGCTGTGATACATCGTTTGGTATCGAGGAGTTAACAACAATAGAAAATTTCAACGCGTTACTTAAGTCATTAGAGTTGTTGGTTCTGCAAATTACCAATTAAATTACCATTTAAAAGTAAAATATATAACCGAGTGAGGATGAAATTGATTATTTCTAAAACGGTTTTCCTCTGTAATTGATTAATAATAACAATATTTAATCTGAAGGTAGACACTATTTCAATCGTCTAGCATCAAAATCAATGGTGCATAATGGTACACGTGGCAATTAGGGGAGTTGTTTTCAAATAGGGATGCTTTACAACGTAATTAATAGGTGGATGTTAAGGATTTAACTTCCATGAAATATTCTATAATTTTCATAGTAGTATACACAAATGAATGATTGAGATTTATCTCCAAAGTAGTTATGTCTTTTTTATCCTTTTAATTAAATTAATTTATTAAAAATAATGTTATATGAACAAGTGTCATATGAAATGAGTTATGGTTTTTTGGGAATGTAATATTGATAAGGCATAGTACTGACCCATGATATTATAAAAAAACCTATTTACAAATTAAGAATCTCCACGATAAGGTAGTGATACATATAATTAGTTAATTTTTAATATCTAAATTAAAATTAAGCTTGTTATTTATTTATTTTTAATGTTTTTGAAAAAGAATAATAATAATAATGATAATTTAAGTTTAATATTATGGCTAAATTAGATATTAAATTTATGTATGATATTTTTTCATTTAAAGTTTATAAAGGTATACATATTTAATCCTTTTTGAATTTGAACCTATAACATTTTACTAAAGAAACACATACATACTCTTAACTGTTTTCTCATATATTCTCTCTTTTATATTTATACTCTGTTAAAATGAAATTGAGATTTATAATTTCTCCATACAAAACAAATATATTGAAAATAAACAATTCAATAATGTGAAAAATTTCCAAACTATAAATGCATATCATATACTTACTAGGTACTCCTTCAAATCAAGAGTGAGGAATGTTTACTTATCATTTCAAATTAAAAGTGGGGATTTTTTTTACTCACTCTTTGTTAAATAAAAGTAAAACATAATAACAAAGTTTTTAACAATGTTAACATTCAAGTGATGGAAAAATTATAACATCAATTAAATACATCACTTTCATTTAAACTATATATCTCTATTTAAAAAAACATTATATATATATGACCTAAAACACATTTTGCGGCAATTGAAATCATTCATAATTTTCGCACATTTCGCACATTTCATCTGATTTTACAAAGGTCTTAGTTTGGGTTTAAAGACTTTTCTTGGAGATTTGGGTTTAAGGGCATTTCTTGGAAGCGGACTAATTTTGCAAAGAATTGTTTTGGGTTTAAGGACTTTTCTTGGAGGACATTTCTTGGAGACAGTTTGATTTTGCAAAGAATTGTTTTGGGTTTAAAGAATTTTCTTGGAGGACATTTCTTGGAGGTATGTGGTACATTTTTTTGGATGTTTTTTGTTCATTTTTTTTTTTTGAAAGTATGGATTTGCGCTTAATTTCGAATTCCTATAGACGGTCTGATTTTGCAAAGAATTGTTTTGGGTTTAAAGACTTTTTTTGGAGGACATTTCTTGGAGGCGGCCTAATTTTGCAAAGAATTGTTTTGGGTTTAAGGAATTTTCTTGGATGTACATTCAAAAGACATTTCTTGGAGGTATGTAATACATTTTTTTGGATGTTTTTTGTGCTTCATTTTTTTTGAAAGTATGGAGTTGGGCTTAATTTCGAAAAGACATTTTCTGGAAGTATTTTTTAAAGTGACGTTTTTTTTTAAAGTTGGAGGCATTTTTTGAAGTGATATTTTTTTAGAGTACGTGTTGAAGTAAATATTTTGAGCTTCGTTTCATTTTTATAAGACATTTTTTCTCGAATTTTTTAAAGTGAGTGTTTTGGATTGGAGTGTGTATTTTTTGCAAAAAATTTAAAATGAGTTTTTTTTAAATTAAATCTTTTGTGATGCTTTTTTTAATTGAGTTATTGTCTAATTTTTTGAAGGAAATTTTTTGAACTTCATACTCTATTATCATGGGAAATCGAAGGACTTTTGCGAGAAAATATGATTGAAAAAGAGACCCTGAGGAACGTAGAGAAGAGACGAGAAAATCTCGCAAAAGGAAGTTAGAAGCCCTCTGAAATATTGAAGGGGAAAATCAACCTCAAGCATAAATCGAAGCAGGTATGTAAATGTAAATATTATGATCTATTGATATATTTAAAATTTTCCTAGTGTAAAATGTGAAGCTTAATTTTTATTTGATGAACTAATTTGAAAAATATTTTGTTTAATGTAAACAGACAGAGATATTCCTCAAAACATTGATGATGAAATACAAAATTTTGAAAGATAAAGTGAAAGAGATATTGAACCAATGATTGAAGATGATGAAAATATTGAAAGAAATTAAAATGAAGAAATTGAATCACAAGGTATATATATATATATATATATATATATATATATATATATAATATATTGAACACATGCACGTATTATTGAAATTATAGATATATTTATTAATTTAGTTATTTATTGAATATGTACTATTTTTTCGAATATGTACAGATGAAATCACGTCGATGATGAGATGTTAGAAAATGTTGACACTCACACGTATGGAGATAAAAAAACCTGACCATGCTATACGATATCGTGTTAATTGCATTTTTGAAAAGTATTTCTTAAATGAGCGGGTGACAGTTCAGGCTCAAATGTTCAAAGGTCTCCTATCATTAAGGAAATTAAAAGAAGCTACGACACTACTGGGTATTCGAAAATCAACCAAAGATAATAAAAAAATGAAGGAAGATGTGATACAAAATATAAGTAGTACTATAAAGTCAATTAAGAGATCTAGAGAGAAAAATGTTTCAATTATACGTAGAGGAATACAGATGGCAATGGTTTCATCAAGTACTAAAGAGAATCGTTTGGTAACATCTATGGCACAAGCACTAGGAACCTTGCGAAAAAATTTGCACAAACATTGGAAATTTCGGCTGCAAATAGATGTAAATGATGAACTCGCTTGTTGGAGAGCTATTTGTAGGCAACCATACAAAGATAGACTTGGAGAAAATGTTAAAAAAATAATATATGAATATTGGAAGAACAATTCGCGTGTTTCACCAAGTACAAGGCATGTGATGCGAAGAAGAATAGCACGAAATCAGTACGAAGAACATGAAAAATATTTCTTGGAAACCACTCAGATAGAGTTATTCAACAAGTTCAAAGAAGAGAATCGTCAAATTCATATTTCACTCAATGCTTTTGTTCAACAAAAACCATGGTATGTAAAACCTATCACCGTACGTGACACTTGTTGTTGTCATTATCATGTGGAATTTGAGTTATATTATGACACATTCTTTGATTTTGGTAGAACATTATGGAAGGATTCACCTCCTCCTTCCACTATCCGTGATTTCATATCTCAAATTCTATGTGAAAGAGAAAGCGATGAACTATTTTACAAAAAGAAATGTGTTGGTGGTAAAAAATGCGATGATTGTGGAAATTTGACTAAATTTCAAAACAAATATCGTATTGATTTAAATGATCAATCATTGTCCAACATGAAACTGAAATGGAAGAGATATGAATATATTGATACATCGATTCAAGGTGCAAATAGTTTTAAAATAATTGAATTACTAGAAGACGAAACTTTTCTGATAGAATTTTTGAGAAAGTTTGAAGCAGAAATTTACAAATACACCAAGCATTCCCATAGAGCTCGGTGGCAATACTTCCAATTCAAAAAATCTCGTGAATTTTTTCCACCAGGGACCATTTTGTCAGTGATTGATTTTGCAGAAAACTACACATTTGTTCTACGAAAAGAAATTCAGAGTGAATACTATCATTCTGACCAGGTCTCCATGCTCGTCCATATTCTATATAGACATGTTGAACAAAACGTCGATCATATAGAAAGCACGAGTGAAAATCGACATATCATTAAAGAATATCACTTTTATATCAATGACGATCGCATACATGATACATATTTTGTACAACATTATTTTGAAAAAATTTATGATTCCTTGAAAAATCGTGGAATAACATTCAATGAACATTGGATATGGTCAGACGGATGCGCAGGTCATTCAAATCTGCACGATCATTCTTTTGGTTGTGTTGTCTTCATAAGAAAACCTGCATTAAACATTGTTGGAATTTCTTTGAGACTGATCATGGAAAATGAGAACATGACGATGCAGGAGCATGCATAAAATGAGCACTTCGAAGATATCAAATGAAACACTTTGCACACCGACTTGTGAACGCTAAAGAAGTTGTTCAATGGTGCATCGCTGCTCTAAGCCATGAGACTAACCCATCAAGGGAAGTGCGGAGGTAAATTCAATTTAATTTTTATTGGAAATCTAATTTTAAACATCGTACATTTATCGTGCAATGATTATCTTTGATTGTATTTTGATATCATATTTACAAATTCTTCTTTTAATTTTCCATATAAAGGTTTTTCTGGCATATTGGGATCGAAGACGTAGATAGATCAATTGGAAAAGACGTTGAAACAATAAAAGGGACTCGAAAATTGCATTCAATTCAAACTAAGTCGTCCAGAAATGTGTTTGCATTGGATAAAAGAAAATATTCTTGTTTTTGTGATGTTTGCATAGACAACACAAAATCCAATGACGTTTGTGAAAACAAAATGTATGTAAACGATTGGAAACATACAGAGCTAAATACAAAGGGAAAATTGTCTGTTGCAATGTTTGAAGAAATGCAATCAAAGGAAACTACAATATCATCTGATGGTGATCGAGTTTCTAATCTTTTTAGAGAAGGTAACATTTGAATTGCTTTCTAATGATTTAAAGATCTAGAAATAAATTTAAATATGAATAATTTTGTTAAGTTTGTTTTATTGTGTGGGAGATGTTTTTGCTATAATTGCACCTATTGACAACGATGAAAATGTGAAGTATTGTTTGATGCGTTGCACTAAACAAAAAATGAAATTATTACAAAACTATAATGATCACGGATTTCAATATGACAGAGGATCTATTATACTGAAAGGTTATTTTTTCAGACAAACTAATCAAAGTGGAGACTTTGTTTACTTTGAAGACTATGAACCTGATTCCATAAGTTGTCAATATATTCACTTGGTGTGTGCAGCACACATAAAGTTGATAGAGGTTCAATCAAAGAAAAAATCGAAAATTAAGAAATGGAAAATGTCAAAATCCGATCATGAACGGATTATTGAAGATGGAATTCCATTAGAATTTTTTTGATTGAATTTTCCAACAATTTATTCTCTTTGGATTAAATATGTTTTATAACTTCCAGTACTCAACTAAAAATTGAGTTGCTTATGTTATTTGTGCAAGTGTTTGCACATGTACAAATTGTTTTGGTACATGCACGTGCTCTAGTATCAACTGAAAGTAGCTTTTCTATACATGTGCATTGATGAAAAATGTTACATGTATTGGATATGTGTGTGTGTGTGTGTGTGTGTGTTCTAGAATGAAATTAATTGTTCAAGTAGTTTTACTATGTGCATTGATGAAAAATTATTTATGTAATCAATATATATGTTCTAGAATGCAATTAACTGGAACTAGTTTTTCTATGTGCATTGATGAAAAACTAGTTGGATTTTTTGGTAAAGAGTATCCACAATGTAAATAAATCATCCGCACTATAGTTTTGTATGAAGATTCCTTTCAAACAAGAGACTCGGAGCACTTCTCCGACTTTTGGTGGGATTTGACCCACATCTCTATTCCTGATTGAAAATCTAGTACAAAATTTGTTTGTCCAATGGTCGGATATGTTCAATGTGCATTGATGAAAAATGTTACTTGTATTGGATATATATGTTCTAGAATGAAATTAATTTTTCAAGTAGTTTTACTATGTGCATTGATGAAAAATGATTTACGTACTCAATATATATGTTCTAGAATGCAATTTTAACTAAAAGTAGTTTTTCTATGTGCATTGATGAAAAATGTTGCACGTATTGGATATATACACGAACTAAATGTGCCCAATTTTTCATGTGTGCTTTTCTGGTAAAAATTATCTGTGCAATGTAAATAAATCATCCACAGTATAGTTTTGTACGAAGATTAATTTCAGACAAGAGACTCGGAGCACTTCTCCGACTTTTGGTGGGATTTGACCCACATCTCTATTCCTAATTGAAAATCTAGTACAAAATTTGTCTGTCCAATGGTCGGATATGTTCTATGTTCTAGAATGCAATTAATTGAATGTCATCGATTTACCAAATTATAAATCAACAAGGCTACCTATTTGAGTGCATTAATGACATTGACCCAAATTCAACAAACATATATGTACTTATATTTCCAATCAAAATTAAAGGGATAATTTACATATATATACTTCTTTAAACTCTTTTTTCAATTAGAGCTCAATTGATACATGGTTAGTTGCATTGAAAAGCTATGTTCTTCCTATTGGAAAATTTTTCACTCAAACAAGAGTATGTAGAGATCAAAAGCAATCTTAAGATGCCAAATGTACTTCAACCATCCAAAACTTGAGTTTTAAAAACTTTTTGATTAAATCAAAACAATACAAGTCACATAGGAGTCTTATATCTAAGCCAAATGTAGATTGAAACCATCCAAAACTTAGATCAAAACATTTAACATATAACTACTTCTTTACTCTTTTTTATTAAATCAAAACAATACTTCACATGAGAATCTTCCATCTAGGCCAAATGTAGATTGAAACCATCCAAAACTTAAATCAAAACAATTAACAATATATTTTGAAACATTTAACATTTAACATTAAATCAAAATTAAAGGGATTTACATATACCTACTTTAATCTTTTTGAATATATCAAAACAATACTTCAAATGGGAGTATCGGGGGGTCTGAATAAAAAAAACAGAAAATGCGCTGCCCATAACCGGGAAACCAGCCCAATATCGGGAAACCAACAGAAGTTCAAAAGCATGCAGTGACTGCAAAACATGACAAAAGTTCAAAAAAGCTAAAGAATATCTGACATCAAGCTAGCTATCGATGTGTGTAGGAGGATTATCCTCCACAATTCGACAACCGTAGTCCTTCGGATCATCATCTACTCCCTTGGAGTGCTGGAAGGAGTTTTCGCTGCTTGCGCCATCGCTGTTGGAGCTCGTCAAGCCGGATTTGACTGGAAGAGCTTCCGACTTCCTAGTGTCCCAGGGCTGATGGGTTGGGATGGTGGACTTTCTTCACCGCTTCCTAGAACTAGAAGCACCTTCATCTTGCGGCTCCTCCTAAAAAGAGATGGAAATGGTCGTTGTAATTTGAGGCCTGACCATAGTGCTGGTGAAGTGAAATTGCGCTTCATTTCTTGCTGGAGGAGGGTGGCTACCTATGTCATGGATGGAAAGAGGAGGGTGGCTACCTGTGTCATTAATGGAAAGAGGAGGGCAAGAGTCAGCACTCCTGCCCCCTCCATCCCTACCCCCACCTCCCCTTCTGCAACGCATCCGTTGTCTACGCATGGTAGTCTTCTATCTAGGCCAAATGTAGATTGAAACCATCCAAAACTTAGATCAAAGCATTTAACATTATATCAAAACATTTAACATTTAACATTAAATGAAAATTAAAGAGATTTACATATAACTACTACTTTACTTTTTTTGATTATATGAAAACAATACTTCACATGGGAGTCTTCCATCTAGGCCAAATGTAGATTGAAACCATCCAAAACTTAGATCAAAACATTTAACATAGGCCAAATATAGTTTGAAAGGTGATCCAAAACTTAGATGAAAACACTTAACATTATATGTATATCAAAACATAAATTTAAACATTTAACATTAAATCTAAAACATTTAACATTATATGATGTATGTATGCCAAATGTAGATTGAAACCATCCAAAACTTAAACCTTTAATTTAACAAAAAATTATAAATCACAACATTAAACTTCACATGCAATAACATAAAAGCTTTAAAAACCAAACAAATTATCTAACATTACATCACATTCACGTGCCAAAAGTACTTCAACCATCCAAAACACAATAAAATATATGTCCAAAAATTATACATCACATTCACATGCCAAAAGTACTTCAACCATCCAAAACACAATAAAATATATGTCCAAAAATTATACATCACATTCACATGCCAAAAGTACTTCAACCATCCAAAACAAAATAAAATATATGTCCAAAAATTATAGATCTCATTTGAGTATCAAGTATCAAAACATTTAACATTATATCATTTACATTTAACATTAAATCAAAATTAAAGAGATTTACATATAACTAAATTTCTTTACTCTTTTTGATTAAATCAAAGTTCAATACTTCACATGGGAGTCTTCCATAGGCCAAATGTAGTTTGAAAGGTGATCCAAAACTTAGATGAAAACACTTAACATTATATATATCAAAACATAAGTTTAAACATTTAACATTATATGATGTATGTATGCCAAATGTAGATTGAAACCATCCAAAACTTAAACCTTTAATTTAACAAGAAATTATAAATCACAACATTAAACTTCACATGAAAAACTTAAAAGCTTTAAAAACCAAACAAATTATCTAACAACATTACATCACATTCACGTGCCAAAAGTACTTCAACCATCCAAAACACAATAAAATATATTTCCAAAATTATACATCACATTCACATGCCAAAAGTACTTCAACCATCCAAACACAATAAAATATATGTCCAAAATTATACATCACATTCACATGCCAGTACTTCAACCATCCAAAACACAATAAAATATATGTCCAAAAATTATGCATCACATTCACATGCCAAAAGTACTTCAACCATCCAAAACACAATAAAATATGTCCAAAAATTATGCATCACATTCACATGCCAAAAGTACTTCAACCATCCAAAACACACACAATATATGTCCAAAAATTATAGATCTCATTTGAGTATCAAGTATCAAAACATTTAACATTATATCATTTACATTTAACATTTAACATTAAATCAAAATTAAAGAGATTTACATATAACTAAATTTCTTTACTCTTTTTGATTAAATCAAAGTTCAATACTTCACATGGGAGTCTTCCATAGGCCAAATGTAGTTTGAAAGGTGATCCAAAACTTAGATGAAAACACTTAACATTATATATATCAAAACATAAATTTAAACATTTAACATTAAATCTGAAAGATTTAACATTATATGATGTATGTATGCCAAATGTAGATTGAAACCATCCAAAACTTAAACCTTTAATTTAACAAGAAATTATAAATCACAACATTAAACTTCACATGCAAAAGCTTAAAAGCTTTAAAAACCAAACAAATTATATAACAACATTACATCACATTCACATGTCAAAAGTACTTCAACCATCCAAAACACAATAAAATATATGTCCAAAAATTATACATCACATTCGCATGCCAAAAATACTTCAACCATCCAAAACACAATAAAATATATGTCCAAAAATTATACATCACATTCGCATGCCAAATACTTCAACCATCCAAAACACAATAAAATATATGTCCAAAAATTATAGATCTCATTTGAGTATCAAGTATCAAAACATTTAACATTATATCATTTACATTTAACATTTAACATTAAATCAAAATTAAAGAGATTTACATATAACTAAATTTCTTTACTCTTTTTTATTAAATCAAAGTTCAATACTTCACATGGGAGTCTTCCAGAGACCAAATGTAGTTTGAAAGGTGATCCAAAACTTAGATGAAAACACTTAACATTATATATATCAAAACATAAATTTAAACCTTTAACATTAAATCTGAAACATTTAACATTATATGATGTATGTATGCCAAATGTAGATTGAAACCATCCAAAACTTAAACCTTTAATTTAACAAGAAATTATAAATCACAAAATTAAACTTCACATGAAAAAACTTAAAAGCTTTAAAAAACAAACAAATTATATAACAACATTACATCACATTCACATGTCAAAAGTACTTCAACCATCCAAAACATAATAAAATATATGCCCAAAAATTATAGATCTCATTTGAGTATCAAGCATCAAGTTATATATATAATGACTGTGCATCTACATAATATATAAAAAAGTAAATTTAAGACTAGAAATCTCAATCAAATCTACAAATCTCCATCAAATACAGATGGATGTAGTGTCTCTACTAGCAGACTCTGAATGCGCTCGCTATCTTGCGAAGCACGAGAAACCTGTACACAATGCACTTACAAAAATCAGTGAAAATATAAAGAACTTCATGTAAGAAACAAAATATAAAAAAAATAAAAATAAAAATCATGCAATACCTCATGAGGTTCCTTGTCCATTTGTTGCTCCCCTGCTACATCTGCTACATCTTCCCCGACGAGAAGATCTCCAATAGTAAACTGTACAATTTATACATGTACAGTTATATATATATATATATATATATATATATATATAATAAAATTAAAACACACACACACACACACACACACACACACACATATATATATATATATATATATATATATATATATATATATATATATATATATATAAAGTTTAAAAAACATATATATATATATATATATATATATATATATATATTATAAAGTTAAAAAAAAAACATATATATATGTATAAATTTAAAAAGTGAAAAATTGAATACTTCTCCAAATGCATTTGGGACATCTCCTAAGAGAGGCTCCAAATGAAAATCTCCAAAAACCTAAAATTCAAAAGAAAATAACTCAAGATATAGATATATACATATCTCATTTTTTAATGGAACTTTTTGAGATGGAATATATATATTTAACTTAAAAACATAAATTTTGAAAGTGAAAAATTTTCCATACTTGTTGTGGCTTTGGCACATCTCCTAAGGAAGGCAAATCTCCTAACGAAGAAGAAGGTACATCCATCCGAAAAACATCGGACAGATTCGAAATCTATTTTAAAACATTTTATTAAATTTATATTATATATGTACATGAAAATGTGTGCACAATTATTTATTTTAAAAATATCACTTAAAAAACACTAACATTTGTCATATCTTGATGCTGAGGCCCATCTTGATTGAATGAACCTGAGGCTCCGAATGAGATATTAACATTTTCGTCGTTCATCAACTGTGAGAACTGCAAATGGTGTTTTAACATATATTGATGCATTTTTGTTAGATTAATGTACATGTACAAATAAATGTATACATATATACATGTGTATTTATTACAAATTGTATGTGTACATGTGTAAAAACAATTGAACCCTAACCATTAACACATATCGTTCCTGTGACTTCTTCGTCATGAAGAATTAGGTCTTGCACTATATTGTGATAATTCTTTACATATATTCTGAGATCTTCAACACTCATGTTGTCAATCTCGTCATCTGTACGATACACAAAATTGGCACGTGCATTCTCACGTGCTCTTTGTCGATTCAGACAAAGATCGACTCCACCCAATCCAGTGTGAACATTGTCGATGATGGCATCCCTCGCATCTCGACTAATTTGAGAAGTCGCTTCCATCTCTGACCGCAAAGTTTCAACCCGAAAAGGTCGACTAACTAGTGGAGGCTCAGGGTGAGGCAACTCAGCATCACGCTTAGCGCCCTTACGGTCATACAATCGACCTTTCCCAGGACCAAAAAAATCAGACGGAAGGTCATTGTAATTGGGTTTCATACCCAAAAATAATTCTGCATAGAATAATTTTGCAAAATAAAGAGGAACCTCATCATTCCATGGGAGTCTTCCATATGCCACAAGGTGTCTATCATACAAATAGTGAGCTATTTCGGGGTGCTTGAAATATTGCACCTTCAGCATCTTTCTTGTCGACCCTTCTTTGAAATTAAACATTGACTTTGCATTATCTGATGAAACATTTTTTTTTACATATTCCCATGAATCGGGACCCATTACTTCTTCCTTTATTTTTCTCATCATTTCTACAAATGTATCAGTCGTTGGCCCAAGATTTCGGTACACCTCTACTAGTGTACCTAAAGAGTGTGTACCTATTTGCAAGCATTGTCGACTCTTAGCAGGTAGAGTCAAAGCCACGAGATCTCTCTGCAATTTTTAATGAAGTTGTATACACCTTTCTAAGGTGCATTTCTCCATATTTTTTTCCCAAGGTATATCGGAAATGTCGGTCAGATAAGTCGTGGTGGGTGGACAACCTTCTTCTTGAATGATGCGTTCTGTGGTGTGTCTTCTTTGATGTGCATTTGGATAATTTTCATCCTCTACATCAATATATAAAAAATTTCATATTAGAAAATACACATGTAGAACAATTTGTACAAATTGAATGAAAAAAATATTCAAATTGATGGCAACCTCGACGTGGTTGACTAGCTTCTTCCCCACCCTGACCCTACTGAGAACCATAACGACCCTGCTGAGAACCAGCACCACCAGCAATTGATTGGCCTCTGGGAGAATAAACATCACCACCTTCAAGCAACATACTACCACTCATTGGTTGCCCTCCAAGGGGATTTGAACCACCACCAACCTCTCCAGACGAGAGAGAAGCTTCATAAACAAATACGAATTTATAATCAATTGAAAAATACATTCATACATGTATATAAATACATACATACATATTCATTGATTAAATTGCGTGAACCATACCACGAATTTGTGAACCATGGGCGTGCTCCATGGATGGAGTAGAGACCCTTCTCCTCTTAGCTCCTAAAAAATAAAAAATAAAACTTATTAACAACTAATTTAATGCACAAAGTTAATAAAAAATAAATTCCATATGTATGGACATGTATGGAGATTTAAGATCATATTTAAATACCATGAACATCCCTCGATCCCTGATCCCCCCCTCTCCTAGATATATGGGATTCTGTTGATCTTCGATGTTCACTCTCCATGATATATATCTATCGATGGACATTTACACAAAATAAATTTCAGAAAATTAATGTAATTTAGTGTAAAAAAATTATGTAGAACACAACTTTCAAAGCACTAATTGATCTATGTGAAACTCAATTTAAGAAAAAATAAATAAAAATAAAACATTATGAAAATGATAAGTTCACCAAATTGCGTTATACATGGTGGGAGAACACTAGATATAAATTTGAAAAAAACACATGGTCATTAAAAAAGAAGTGAAACTCCATTTAAACAAAAATTTGTTGAAGTCCTCGCATTTTAATTTTATAAAAATGTGAATTTCACCACTTGTTGCAAATGTGAAGTTCACCAAGTTGCACTTTACATGGTGTGGTGGGAGCACACTTGGTATATAATTGAAAAAAGCACATGGTCATTAAAAAATATGCATTTATAAGTACACAACACACACATATCCAAGATATGTTACAATGTCCATCAATAAATTTTGAAGGAGAGCGTCTCAACACTAATTCATCTTTGAGAGATGAATCTTGAATTTTTGAAGAAGAGCATCTCAAAACCAATTCATCTTTGAGAGATGAATCTTACATTGGCATTGCTCTGTATAATTCTAATTCATCTTTGATAGATGAATCATGAATTGGCATTTCCCCACGCAATAGATCAGCAGACATCTTATTCACATTTTTACAATGCCTTATACTAAAAAATTGAAATTGGCTAACAATATTGTTTTCTATTCCATGCAGTTCTTTTAGCCTCTCCTTCTTAACTTGGCACACGCCATTCATCTGGTTGCACACAAGTTATGAATTGGTGAAAACTACAATTCCATTTGATCCATACTCCATAGTTGTTCCCAAGCCTTCTATCAATCCAATATAATATGCCTCGTTGTTTGTTGTTCTTCCCAGTATAGTCATTTTCCTTTTGACGACTTTGCTAGTCGCAATATTGGAAATCACATATGTAATCACTGCCTTCCCTGGATTGAGATAGCAAGAAACTTCTATGCATAATTTCCATTTTTCAACCATATTTAATGGTTTTCTTATCCTTGAAAAAAAAAAAAAACAAATTCAATAAAAAATATATATTAAATCGACATTCATTGCAAATGCATGGGAGAAATGACACAAGATCATGAGGTAAATGACATGTGCATTGTTTATCTTATAGTTTGACTTCAAAAGTTTATGGTAGAGTTCACATCTAAAATTAATGGGAGGAAGCCTTTAGTTTGTGGGAGAAATGACACATGTACATAGTTTACCTTAAAGTGGTTGTGTTTTATGGATATTAAAATGAAGAACTTATATTTAGATCTATTCCAGAGATTTACTATAGGGGCATTTACTAGATATGTCACCTTTCATAGAAGATGAGATCTAGAGGCTACCTGGCCCTTTACAGACTCTGCCTATAGAACTTGTAGAAGTTAAGAAATTTACATTGACAAATTTTTTACTAGATATGTCACCTTTCATAAAAGATGAGATCTAGAGGCTACCTGGCCCTTTACAGACTCTGCCTATAGAACTTATAGTTAAGAAATTTACATTGACAAATTTACTTGTGTGAAATTTACATTGACAACATATAGAGATTCAACTAGGCTTGTGAAAAGTAAAAGTGCACAATGTATAATTCTACTTAGAAGAGTCTTTGGTTTAATGGTTAAGCAAGAAAGAGTCGTTACTTTCTCTATATAGAGTAGAAGTGGAATACATAGTAGTTACTTCTTTTTTAGTGTTTTGGATGAAATGGGCTCTACAAGATATTAAGGTAAATTTCTTTTTGAGTGAGTAGAAGTGGAATGTACATAGTAGTTACTTCTTTTTGAGTGTTTTGGATGAAATGGGCTCTTAGATATGATTCTAAGCAAGTATATGGAATTTTTATTGACTAATATGCATTGCATTAGAATAAATTTTTATATTGAATTATAAAATTTCCCATACATTTAATAGATGGTATCTAATAAACAGTTTACAAATCTGTATGGTTGGATGGGCTACATAGGAAGAGACCTATATACCAAAATTTCAAAACCTATATTCGGTTTAAATCTGGAGATCTGAATCTCAACCCTTTTTATAAAACACAGTTATAGGAACTGAGATGAAAAAAGAAAACAAATCTGTGAGAAACTGTTATATTCAAAATTAAATATATGTAAAGGAACATAATATACTGGTTGAAATATTTCTTATTAGGTAGAAATATTTCTAAATTGAATGCAGGTTTAATTCCAACATGATTACAAGAAAATTAATATTGCAGCTAGGCTTATCAGAAAAAAAATAACCAGAGTTGAAGTAACTTTAAAATTTTTACTGTTGTTAGAATATATATATATATATATATATATATATATAAAAGAAAAATTATTATGCCTGAATAAGTGTTTAAATTATCAGAGTAGAAATATAGAGGTATTTGATATATCTGTAATTGATCTAACCTCTACTATACATTTAAGAGTTAAATTGTTAAATAACTAGATGGTACGCTAGAATAATACCATCTTGAAACATAGATTCTACTGCAAGAAATAAAATGGTGAGTATTGTCTAAATAAAGATTAGGAGGATGCAACAGGGTTTAAGCCTCTATTTCCTTGGTAAGCGGCATATTGAAAGCACTATTGATATTATATTCATAAACAACAGGGTACTAGAAATGGACATATATGAAGAAATTTTATTGATCTACTATCTTTAGTTTCAGTATGACTTGAAATGTAAGTCAAAGCATGTATATGTCATTAAGTTCAAACTATCCACTGAAAGGAAATTCTTGAATCAAGTCTCATATCTATTCGATAATTATAATATCAAATCTTTGAAACAGAAAATCGAATAGTATTACTCTAACTTAATTTCAAGCTGATATACATGTAAAAAGGGGTACATCGACATACAAGAAAAATCAAGAGAATTAACTGAATGTCATAACAAAACGAAACCATTTTTTTTATGTTTGTACTGTAGTGGAATAGGTTTAAAGCTATCATGCATAAGAAAAAATGTATGCGGAAATACGAAAATTTAAAGAGTTATTCTTTGCATAACACCCTGCAATACAAATAAAATGTGTACGGAGAATATTGGGAAATTGTGAAGCTTTTTTTTCAACAGGAAAAATACACTGGTTTATATTAGATGTACCAGTTCAACTTATAATTCGAAAACAGAGCTGTAACATACATTTACAGGCATATACTTGTCATGAACAGACTTCTACAGTGCAAAAATTATCCCCTTCACGGGCCTCGTCAGCAAATGATGAAAAGTAGCATCATCTAAACGAGGAATAGTAGCATTTGAAAAAACAAAAATCCAAAAAATATGAAGCCAAGTGCTGTCTTCAGCAACAGAAACACAAAAATAATCCCCATCTCGGCTCTAATCAGTAAATATTACACGAAGTAATCAACAGTTTTAAAATGAGAGCAAAAACATTAGATCTTAAAACTATGAAGCCAAGTGTTGTCTTCAGCAATAGAAACATAAAAAGAAGCCCCATCTCGGCTTTCATCAGTAAATATTACAAGAAGTAAACAATAGTTTTAAAATGAGAGCAAAAACATTAGTATAACAGTCCAGAATTAACAGTCCTGCGGTGTGTTCTAAGGCTGAAATGTTTTAACAGTCCATAATTAACTTAAAAAATTTTACAGAGCGGCAAGATAAGCGAGGTTTTCAGTAGCTATAAGATTCAAATGCTCATGCAAGTAGAACTCAAGTTATAAATTATGCGATCCTTTGGCATGAATTCTCTGGGCATTCCTTAGATTACTCACAGAAGTCTTATCGACTTAGCAGAAGTCAAGTATTCCAACAGATTGAAAACAGAGGACTTGCAGAAGTGACATGTCTTGGCACAATACACCAGCAGCAGGACCGTGATAGATACTAAGCATACTGAATCTATGTAGGAGTGAAAAGACTCAGTAAATACCTTGATGTCGCCGAGCAGATAATCACCAACAGCGGATGGAAGCAGCCCTAGACCAGCAGCAATACCATAACAGATCACCAAAAAATCGCGCGAACAGAACAACAACAAAAATGGCGTGAAGAAACAATGCGGGAAACAATTAAGCTTCGCGGGCGATATGTTTATAAGTAGTTCGGCCGAACTATTTTAAGAGTAAAAGTTTGGCCGAACTACTTTACGACTAAAAGTTTGGCCGAACTTTTTTTGCCATTTTTCCCATCTCCGACAAAAATTCTGTTTGCCCATGTCGTCAGTGTCCCGTCAATCTAAACGGAAGAACGGGTTTGGCCAAACTTTCTCATAAA